>CM046030.1:31085717-31696993 GCA_025215565.1 Flaveria ramosissima
CTATACCAGAGACTGACTCTGATGATGATGATAGCGGCGAGCGGCGACGCCGGGGATGACATGCCTGCCCCATCTAGAGGCACAGATACAGACGTTATTCCCCCGGGGTAGCCACTGCCGGAGAGGTCGCAGAGATGGCCGGTTTCCATCAAGAGTTTTGTTGCTGGTGATATCGAGGAGGAGGAGTCAGACGAGGAGCCCCTCACCAGGACTGTGGGAAGTAAAGTAGTTCCCACAGACCACGGGCTTAAGGTGGTTGGTGAACACCCCAGGGACTCCTCGGAGAGAGATACTGACCCGAACTATGTTCCGGGGTCAGTTAGCAGAGCTGCAGGGGGAGCATCTACTTCCTCCGGGACTAGGAGGAAGCGGATGGCTCAACCACATGGTTTGAAGAAGAAGAAGCGTCGTTGACCTTCGTGACTACCACTTCCAGCACACAGCCACCACTACCACCACTACTGACACACCATCACCACAGCTACCACAGCCACTACTCCCTCTACCACATCCACCACTTTACCCACCACCACTGTAGCTATCCCATCCATCACCAGACCATTCACCCCTACTTCACCAGCATCAGCCCCCAGACCCATATTCACCACGGCCACTGCCACCACCACCACACATCATGCTGGACCGTCAGCCCAGCCCTCACATGCTCATGGATTCACTCTACCTCACATCGGGGTAGAGGAGCAGCTCTCAGCGCTAAACCGTATGGTGATGCGTCTGCTTGCTGCGGACGAGGAGAAGGCGGCGCAGATCCGCCAGCTGACCGACCTGGCTGCTGCCCAATCTCAGCAACTGGCAGAGCAGGCTCGGGTCATAGACCAGCAGAGAGTTGAGGTGTCCCAACTCCAAGACATGCAGGCTCAGTCCGTCAAACGTATTGAGGAGTTGGAGACGACCAACAAGACTATCATGCTGAGGCTGAAGGGGTCGAAGGATGAGCCCCTGAAGCTAAAGGAAGGTGACGGGGATGATGGAGATGATGATGATGAAGATGAGGATGATGATGAGGAAGATGATGATGATGAGGAAACCGAAGAAGACAGGACAGAAGGACGTGACGATGATGACGAGGCAGAAGGAGGGGATGCGGCTGCATCGGCCTCTGCTTCAGGTCAAGAGCGGAGATCTAAGCATCGACAAGACCAGTCATCCACTACTTCTGCTCCTCCGAGCGACACGCCACAGATTCAAGACAAAAGTACTGATTAGACGTTTTATGTATTTATTTACTTTGTACTTGAATCATGTAATGAAAAACAAGTGTATTAAATGTTTATATATATTAAGTTAATGTATGTCTGTTTGATTAATTACTAATGATTTATGTGTTGAATGTTTATATCAAACAGATCCAAACTTTCAAAGGGATGAGTTTGACTTTGCTCCCCTTCAAATGGTCAAGACTCAATTAACCATGATTCTTGACCTACAAGGGATAGTAAGACGGTCTGTGAGTTATACCCCTGAAGAAGGGGAGATAATTCATGACCTGTCTGATGAGCAACTGGCAGAAATGTTCAGACTCAATCCCGATGAAATAGTGAAGGACGCTCCAACAGTGGATTCAACCAGTGATGAGGAACTGAATGACATTGATGAAGTTGAGGTTGAAGACATTACTGCAGAAGAGTATCCTCAGTACGCTGACGCCGAGGGAAATGTGGTCCCCAATCTGGGTGAATCCCTAGTCAGTGATACTTTTGAGGTACTTGACAAGATGGAGCAAGAAACAGAAAAGACTGAAGGAACAGCCCAAGCCTCCAATGCAGACGTAGATATTCGCAAGGCTGAATGGGCTGCCTGTTTTGAAGAAGTAAGAGCCCAGCGTGCTGCACCAAAGAGAGATGCCTACACCAAGCTCTACAGAGTCAAGAAACACCATAAGGTGTCGGGCAGGATTATCTCATGGGCGTATTTTGAAGACCTTAACGCTTATGCAGTTAAGAGGGAGCAGGGCATAGAGTACTTCAGGTTCCCACATGATCTGAAGACTCTACCTGGTTTTGAGCTCAACCAGCTGGCTAAACTAAAGCTGCTGTATGCTGACCCGAGAAAGATGTCAGGCTGGTTTGAGGCTGCCCTGAGGAAAGAGTACCACACCAGGTGGGTCAACTTCAAACCTCAACAACCTACGAGGTATATCAGACGTTCTGAAGTTGATCCCATAACTGGTAAGCCAAAGATAGTGCTGAAGTGGAGTCCCCCGAGAACAATGTCGAGAATCCCTCTCAGGGAAATGCCACAGGACTTCACTCCTCACTTCAAATGGTGGTACTATGATTGGAGAACCGCTGAAGCTGTCATAGTGTTGAATAAAGAGGGACAAATGGATACTATCAGGGTATTCGACCCAATGTGGCTAACCAACTTGTCTGCTAATGATGTTTACACATTATACAAGTGGCCACTATTCTATGACACGCAAGATATTGTACAAGCCCTCCAATTCCAAAATGTCATAAGACTCTGCTTTGCTTTTGAGATACACGCAGGAGTCACTAAAGAGGAGAAGTACAAGAAGTATAAGGAGGTGATGCAGAAGACAAGAGAATAGATAGATCTAGGTCCAAGGGGGAGTTTGTTGATACATGTATGTCCCTAGATCATGATTTGTAATGTAATGAACTTGTCTGTCTGATTATGATGTAATTGTAATCGATTAATGAAATGATATGAATTGGTTGTTACTTGTAATGTTTAATATTTCATTAATGAGTTGTGATTGAATTGATTGGGTTTATGATTGTTTGAATGATAGTACATTATGTTATATTAATTAAAACATTCAAACTTAACTTAATGAAGTTCTCATGCGGATGGCCCATGCGAATGGACCACACGCATGAATAACTTCATACGATTGACTCAATCGCACGACTGAACCAGGAACTGGATCAGTCGTATGATTGACACATAAGATTGACTCAATCGCACGACTGAACACTCAGTCGTGCGGATGAATCAACCGCATGGTTCAATCGCACGACTGAACCATACTTATGGCCCAGTCGCACGATTGAACAATACTAACCTATAAATAGACCCAATTCGTGGGAAAACGTAAGCATTCATCCTATTACGATTCCAGACGTACCCTAGCCGTCCAGAAGCCTCCCAAATCGTTCTCCAAGTTCATAGAACACATCAGATCGGTTCCTAATCGATTTCTGACGTTGATTTCAATTCTTGATTGATTCATCGTGTGTTCTCACTGATTGGATCGCCAATCAAATAGGATTCCGCACTATTTGAGTTGGTTTAACACGCAATCACTCGGTATTTCGTTCAAATACCAGGTCCTAACAGTTACTTTGTTGGATATTCTTCTTCACAAAAGGCTTACCGAGTTTACAACAAAAGAACACGTATTGTTCAAGAGTCATTTTATGTTGATTGGCAAGAATCAAATCCTACTGAAGTTAAATCTGAACCTGCATGGTTCTTTGATTCCGATACTGTGTTCAATTCATTCAATTTGCCAGTTTTCGATGATGATACGTCAAGTCCATGTACTAAAACGAATATTATTCCATCATCTTCATCGTCTGTTTTATCAATTCCACAAGTAACTGATGCTGTTTCAATTAATGTAAGCTCATCGTCTCCGATGCCTGATCAAGCACCATTATCTGATTCTTTATCACCTACATCTCCTAACTCACCTGATTCATCACCTATCATTAATACACCTTCATCTACTCTTTCTCCGGCGGCTGATACTTCTTCAACTATCTTTCCTTCTTCTGGAGATTATAAAACTTTGAAAGATCATCCACTTGATAATGTAATTGGATCTGTTTCTGATGGTGTTCACACACGAAGTCAATCCGGTCTGATTAATGTTTGTCTTTTCTCATGCTTCATTTGTCAAATTGTTCCTAAAAATGTTCATGCTGCTCTACAAGATCCGTGTTGGGTAGAGTCTATGCAGTTGGAACTTCAACAGTTCAGGAAGCTTAAGGTTTGGACTTTAGTTGATTTACCTCCCAACAAGTATCCAATTGGTACAAAATGGGTGTTCAAGAACAAACCAGATGATCGGGGCGTGGTGGTGCGAAACAAATCTAGACTTGTAGTGCAAGGCTTTGCTCAAGAAGAAGGTATTGATTATACAGAAGTCTTTGCTCCAGTTGCTCGTCTTGAAGCAATCCGTATATTTCTTGCTCATGTTGCTCATAAACAATTCAAAGTGTACCAGATGGATGTGAAATGTGCTTTTCTCTATGGCGACATTGATGAAGAGATATATGTGTGTCAACCACCAGGCTTTGAAGATCCTGATTTTCCTGATAAAGTGTATAAGCTTGATAAATCTTTGTATGGACTTCATCAAGCATCCAGAATCTGGTATGAGACTCTTACACAATATCTTTTAAGCAATGGTTATTCTCGTGGTACCATTGATATGACCTTATTTAAGAAGGAGGTGAATGGTGAAATGATCTTTGTTCAAGTGTATGTCGATGATATATTTTTGGATCTACAAACTCTAAATTGTGTAGAGAGTTTGAAGAAGTGATGAGCCAACGGTTTGAAATGAGCATGATGGGAGAAATGTGCTTCTTTCTTGGCTTGCAAGTTGAACAACAGAAAGAAGGAATTCTTATTCACCAAGAGAAGTACATTAAAGATATTCTGAAGAAATTTAAAATGGATGATGCGTCTACTGAAATGACTCCTTTTACTGCTCAGACGTGTCTCACTCCAGACGAAAATGGAAAACCAGTTGATCCTCATCTTTTTCGATCTATGATTGGCTCTCTCATGTATCTTAGTGCAAGTCGTCCTGATATCACTTTTGCTGTTGGTTACTGTGCTAGATATCAGTCGGCTCCAAAGGAATCTCATGAGAAAGCTGTCAAACGAATTTTTCGTTATCTCAAAGGATCATCTCGTCTCGGACTGTGGTATCCATATGGTGGAAATTTTGATTTACATGCTTATTCTGACAGTGATTCCAATGGTTGCAGGTTAAACAGAAAATCTATGTCTGGAGGATGTCAATATTTGGGTAATTGTCTGGTATCTTGGCAGAGCAAGAAACAAACAAGAGTTTCTCTTTCTACAGGGGAAGCTGAATATATTGCTGCATCTAGCTGCTGCTCTCAAGTTCTCTGGATACAACACCAACTGATTGATTATGGAATTAATTTCCTTCATACACCTTTATTCTGTGATAATGAGGCTGCCATTGGAATCGCTAAAAATCCTATTCATCATTCTCGCACAAACATATTGAAACCCGAATTCATGCGATTGTGATGCTCAAGAGAAGGGTTTCATTAATATTATTCCCATCGATACAAAAAATCAAAAAGCTGATCTTTTCACAAAAACGTTTGATAAACCTCGTTTTTATGAATTGATTTCTATGCTTGGGTTAATATCTTTTTAAATTTTCATTTTCTATTTCTTTGGTAATAATTTAAAAAAATATAAAAAAAATACATAAAAACAATAATCAATAAAAAAAATTAAGTTACAATTTTTCTATAATTATAGTCAAATGAAAATAAAAATTTGGGGGAGTAATATCAGTATTCTGAGATCGAATTTAACATGATGAGAAATGATTGTATATTCTCTAAATATTTCTTATTTACATGACCAGTAATTCTATGAGAAATGATAATAACTGTCTCTAGATTCTGCTTCATAATAAAAAAAAAATAAAAAGAAATGGATCAGATTCTTTGACGATATGTTTGATAGACTCAGCCTGATGAATGAAGTAGACAGCAGCTTTATGATTAAATTAAACTTTATGCTTAAGAATGCCTGGATTTACTCATTCATTTTGGATTGCACAAAAACTGAGTCCTGACAAAAATGGATTGAGAATGAATCTTTCGTTCATTGTGCTTTGTTATGTCATCATTCTCTGCTGTTTTATTTTGTGTTAAGATGTCTTGTGTCTGTGCTTATCTCCTTTGCTGTACGGAAGTACTGACCTGGAGTGATGATCTCCTCTGCTGTACGATAGTACTGACCTGGAGCTCTCATCAGCACATGTTCAAATGGTTATCTCCTCTGTTATACGTGAGTATAGATCTGGAGCTCTCACCATTTTGATATAATTATGTCAAATCATCTTATCGATGAATTTCTCTCAGAATGAAATATTCTGTGTATAATCAATTGTACACTTATTCAAAATTTTGTTTCATGAAGATTGATTCATAATTCAATAAATCCTGAGGTTGGGTGAGGGTTTTTAACCAAATGATTGTGGGGTCTTAGCATTCTAAAGCATCTAATCGAACCTTAAATGAATCATAAGCTGTTGGTTGAAAAAGGATAAGGCATGAGTTTAAGTGGATAATTATATCAGCAATCGTTATTGATTCGTTCTAATTTCTGTGGTTTCTGTGCAGATTGTGATCAGATCTTGTTTTCAGTATGATCTCATGACTGGTAGATGATTTTTAATCATCATTATGTTCTAAAATATTTAGAGAATGTGATCTCTGATTATTTTACATTATGTGATGTGCTTCCCTTGAGTATTATAGTTAATAAAAATTAAAAATATAAAAAAAATATAATAATAATAAAAAAAAATAAAAAAATAATAAAAAAATAAAAAAAATAAAAAATAAAAAAAAATATAAAAAAAAAATAATAATAATAAATAAAAATAAATAAAAATTTTGGTGCGAAATTATTCTTTCGCTGACAGCTTCGCTAAGCGAAACTGCAATTTCGCTAGGTTAGCTTATAAGTTGTTAACCAGTTATCTTTTAGCGAAATTACAGTTTCACTGAGCGAAACTGTAAATTCGCTGGACGAATTTATAGTTTCGCTGCCAGCGAAACTATTGACTATATAAGTCAATTTTGCGAATTTTTCTTCATATCTTCGCAAATCAGGTTCAGGTCGTCTGTTAGGGTTTTTATGCTTAATATACGGCGATATTGATTTGAGATTGGTTTTTGGACTGATTTTGAGTGATTTTCTCTTCAGATGTGAGTTTCGAACGTTGATTGACCATTTAATCTGGATTACATCTTGTTTCTGATAAGCGATTTGGATTTGTCGCTTCGGTGGTTTCGCTGTTCGTTCAGCGAAACTACCGAAGTTTCAGCGAAATTGAACGAAAGTTCACTGTCTTTCAGCGAAACTGTAAAGTTATGCTGTCCGAGCGAACTTAACAGTTTCGCCACATCTTATCTAATTTCGCAAAGACTAATCCTTATTTCACAGTTTCGTCTATAATTTCTTAAGTCAGCGAAACTAATTTGTAACAGCGAATCTAAATTAATTTTTGGTGAAACTAATTGCGAAACTACTTTGAATCATTCTAATCTTGTCGAAAATACTTTTTGTTCTGCGAAATTAACAAGTTTCTATGAGCGAAACTATAGTTTCGCTCGTCGAAACTGTTTGATTTCCTTGACGAAACTGTCTTTAATTCAGCGAATCAATCATGTCTTAGTGAGCGAAACTATTGTTTCGCTTGCCGAAATTAATTGTTTCTTTTGTTTGTATCTTATTTTTCTTATTTTCAGTATTTCTTATTCAAATTTATTTGTTGATCTTTTCAGATTATTATGGCGAATCTAAAGTTTGACGAGAGGAATAACATTACTGCCATATTAGATGATACTTTGCCTAAAGCGGCCGGATTTCGAGATTGTATTCGATGGCTCCAAAGATCACCCATTGCATATGCTATCTCTCATTCTCCCACTATCTATGATCTTCACATTAGAAACTTTTGGAGGTCAGCGGAATACAACACCGGAGGAGATGTTCAGAGGATCACAGCTAGAGTACTTGATCATGATATATCTATTACTGCTGAAGATGTGTCGAGGATTCTTAGACTGGACGATGATACTGGTGATGAGGTTGATATGACAGAATCTGAAGTATTCCAAGCTTTCCGGCAAATGGGATATGAGGGACCAGTCTTTGGGTCGAGGAAAGAGATTAAAAAGTCATTTTTATCTAAAGAATGGAGATATATAGCTCACGTGTTTATTATGTGCTTAGATCACCGTAAGGGTGGATCAGATGGACTTAATCTTGACTGGGCCAAAGCTATGGTGATATGTTGCAAAGGAGAGAAGGCAAACATTGCTAGATTGATCTTTGCTTGTATGGCAGAAAATGTGATGGCGGTGAAAAAGGATAAATGGTTATTATATCCTCGTTTTATTCAGATGATTATTGATGATTTGATTCCTGATGTTCCTAAACACGGTGAAGTTAAGAGATTGGTTCAGATGAACCCTCGGATATTTGCAGATTGCTATGCTATACGCCATGATTTCAGTGGTAAAATAACCCATCTCTGGGAGAATATGTACCCACCAGAGCGATGGAATTATATCAGACGAGTCGATGAGTCTGAAAACAAAAGAGCTGAAGAAACACGGGTGAAACAAGCTGATGCAGCTAAGAAACGAAAGAGATATGCAAAGGAGAAAGATTATGATTTTGAAGAAGATATAGATACACAAGCTGAAGAGATAAGGGTGGAGAAGGAACGAAGGTCTAAAAAGAGGACTGACTTTGTTGAGCCTGAACGAAGAACAAAACATAGACATGAGGGTTTCACAGCTGGGAAAGAAGCAAGTGCTGGTCTTGATGAGGATGTGATTCATGGTCTAAATACTTCATTGGCAAATGAGTTAAGTATGATAAAGACCAAACTGATGAATCAAGAGATTCGGGAACAACAGAAAGATGAGGTCATGGATGGAATGAAAAAGATGTTGATTGATCAGAACAGTTTGATTAAGAAGTTATTTGATGAGATTTCACAGATGAAGGCTGCTGCTGGCCTACCCAGTCAACTAACTCAATCTGAGTTAGATGATATGACTGATATATCTAAGTACCCATTCTTGAATGTTGGTACCTCATCAAAGGTAGGAGAGGGCACCTCTGGAGCAGCTGACACTGAAACAAGAGAACAAGAGATTCCAAGAGAAGAGGCTGGTAGAAATGATGAAGATGAGATTGTTGAGGCTGAGTTTGTTAATCTACAGTTTGACTTTGATAAAGATATTTTGGGAGAAGAAGTGATTGTTAAAGCTACTCATGAGGAGACATCAGATAAAGGTAAAGGTTTGATTGATGAAGAAGAAGAGGAGGATGAGCAGTTGATTGATTATGATTCTGAGCCGGAATTCTATGAAGTAGATGAGAGACCTCTAGTGTATGTGGCTAAGAAGGGAGATGATGAGAATGATGTGTTTGAGATGGATAAGAGTGATTGGTTGATAAAAGAGAAGGAGGCTGAAGAACTCACCCCTTTGTTTCAAAATATGGAGGGTTTGAGCAGAAAGGAAGCAGACAAGAAGATAATCAGCTGGTGTTATAATCCTTTCTTAAAGATGTTTTTGATTAAAAGAAGAGGAGGTAATATCAGTTACATGTTCAAGAGGAAGGCGTTTAAGACCTTGCCTAAGTGGGATCTGAGACGATTAGCTACCTTGCCTTTGATTAATGCTAATTTAAGTGAAAGGGCAGAATTTCTGGAGAAGGAGATTAAAAATGGTCTAAATGATAATTTTGAATCATTTGGTTTTATGAAGGCTGAACGAAAGAGATCCAAGAAAGACAAAGACTGGGAGACAGGGAAAGGGAGAATTGTGTTGAGAGTTAAACCGCCTAAGACTGTAAACAGAGTAAGACTGGCTGATCCTCTTCCTCCTCGTTTACAGGACTTTGAGAAGTGGTTCTATGATAATAACACCGGGGAGGCTGTGATTAGAGTCAAACAAGGAAGAGAATTTAGGGTGTTTGACCCAATGGAGTTATTCAGCTTTTGTGATGAAGATCTTTTGATTCTCTGTGAAAATCATATAAAGGCGGGGGCAGGTGAGGAAACAAGAAAGGAGGCAAGCTTGTTTATGAATGTGGCGAACAAAATAAGGGGAGTTCGGGCAGAGGTAAAAAATTTGGCTGAAAAGGTGAGAGCACAAGATGACTTGGCTATGGATGTTCAAGACTTAACAAGGCAGTTTGCTAGAGCTAGTGGTCATTCACATGAAGCTGATGAGGCAGGAACTAATCTTGGAGAATCAGTGGCTGAAGCTTCTCAAGACATTGCTGCAGGAGGAGTTGAAGACAGATCAACAGCAGCTGAGGAAACGGGAGCTGAAGAGCCGAACGAAGAGCAGTGAAGACAGTGAGGTCCAACCTAGGGGGAGTATTGAAGATCATAATAGGTTGGACTCACTTTAGTATAGATGTTTACTTTTCATTGTAATAGGACTTGTGTTAGTTTCATTTTGTATTTTGATAGTTATTAGCAGTTTTGGCAGTCCAGCGAAACTGTGAGCGAATCTATAGTTTCGCTCACAGTTTGCTGTTTTGGTTCACCCGGCGAACTTATGTTCTGCCGGGCGAAACTATAGTTTCGGCATGACAGTTTCGCTTGTAGCGAAACTGTCAGCGAAACTATGACTGCTATATATACTTTTGTTATTTCATTTTGAATGATAAGTTTGCAAAACCCAAAACGTGGAATTCTGTTGCAAACTATCATTCTCAAGCAGTTACTTCATTGAAATACATTGTGCTTATTGTTATTGAGTGAGTTTGTTCATTTGAATATCAATTATGTCTTGATTCATCATATTCATCTCTCAATTGTTTGTTATTTGGCTTATGTATGTGATATTGATCAAACTATTCTATCAATTGTACTGTTCATCGATCACATGGACTAACACAACACGAGGCTACTGACCTCCTTCAAACCTCTTTTTGTGGGGTTCCTGAAGAGACAAAGTTGTAAAACTTAAGAGTTTAATATTTATTCTCCCATGAAATTTCTTTTTAACTACCATGTAAGAGAAATTTCTATTTTGCATATTATGTTAAAGATCAAAGAAGTGAAAGACTATGGGACATAAAAGTTTATCAGAAAGGGTTTATTAAAATTCGAAAATGAAAAAAAGAGTTATTTATAGTTTATACACAATCTGTATGGAAAGAGTTTTCAAAAATATATTAAACCCATCATTGAGATCAATTCATAAAAACGAGGTTTATCAAATGATTTAGTGAAAAGATCTGCTCTTTAATTCTTTGTGTCAATTGGAACAATATCAATGAAACCCTTTTCTTGAGCATCCCGGATGGCATGAATCCTTGTTTCAATGTGCTTGGTACGAGTATAATGAATTGGATTTTTGGTGATTTCGATAGCAGCTTCATTATCACAAAAGAGTGGTGTATGAAGAAAATTGATTCCGTAATTCATCATCTGATGTTGTATTCAAAGCACTTGGCAGCAACAACTTGATGCACCAACAACTTGATGCACCAACATATTCAGTCTCTTCTGTAGATAAAGATATTGTTGTTTGCTTCTTTCTTTGCAATGAAACAAGAAAATCCCCGAGATATTGACATCCGCCAGTGATGGATTTCCTGCTGATCCTGTGTAACGCCCGGAAATTTTCTTTGAAGCCGATGAAAGAAGAAAACGAAATAAAGTCCAAAGTCGAGGGACCAAAATCGCCAAGGGAAGAAACTTCGAAGAATGGGAGTATAAAAGGGGGAAGACACCCCATTCTTGCCATTTTTCAGCCAAGAAGAGAGGAGAGGAGAAGAGAAGGAGAAAAAGAGGAGAAAAGCTTGTTTCGGGTGGATTCGAGCTTGGAAATCGTCGTGTAGCGGGTCAAATCAAAGCTCTACTCGACGGGAACGATTGTGTGAGTTTTAGGACCCCTCTTTTACACGTTTTCAACTGATTCTAGGGTTGGAACCATCTGAAAACCCTTTTTTTCGAGTTTTGGGTGTAAACCTCTTTTTATGCATGTGAGTATGTGTATGATTCGTTTGGGGCTTGATTTCTTGCTTGGTTATGCTTGAATGAGGTCGTGGTATGTTTCCCTAAGGCTTAGAATGTTTGATTTGAGCTTAAAAGAGGTTTGGAAGAGGTTGGAGGCCGAAAACCGCCGCTGCAGTTCGGGATGAACTGCATTCTGCATCAGCTAGGGCTAGGCGACCGACTGGAGTGCGATTGGAGGCCATACGGCCGATTGGCGTGCGACTGAGGTCCATACGCACGATTGCCATGCGACTGAGGTCCATACGCATGATGGTCATGCGACTGAAGTTCATGTGCCTGTAAGGCATGCGATTGAAGGAGTGTGCGATTGAGGTTCATTCGCACGAAGGTTATGCGACTGAAGTCCATGCGCCTGGAGGCCATGCGACTAAGGTTCATTCGCATGAAGAGTATGCGACTGAAGCCCATACGCCTAAAGTCATGCGACTGAAGGCAATACGCATGAAAGCTATGCGACTGGAGTCCATACGCATAGATGTCCATTCGCCCATAGGTCCATTCGTATAGGGTTCATTCGCATGATGTCCATTCGCCTAAGTGTTCAGTCGCCCTGAAGGCCATGCGATTGGAGGGTGTTCATACGCCCAAGTAAGGTTAATACACCCGAAAGAACAACGGTTTATCTTATGAACTTCGAGGGAAAGTGCAGTTATGGGTTTTGACTCGGGAGGTTCCCGTAGGCTTGTGTTAGTTGACTATCGAGGTCATAGACGTGATGTTGGGCATGTGTGTGATGTTAGTGATGTGATGTATGATTGATGCGTGCATATGATTGATGCGTATATATGATGATGCCCTGTATGGTGATGTATGTTATGTATGTATGATGTTGTTGTGTGTGATGATGTTGTATGTTGTTATGTTCCTTGTCATTATGTATGATTGTCTTCCCGTGAGTTGCGTTGAACGTTATTGAATGAATTGAAAGTATTATGTAACGTAAAGTGGAAGATATTGAAAAGAGGAATACGATGAATGAACGCATCATTAATGAACAAATGAAAACGTGTAAGGCTTGCAAGCGATGTGTACCGAAGTGCACGACTCTAAATGCCTTAAGCTCAACTGCGTGTGGTTCAGCTAATTCCTTAAGTGTGCACGCAGGGGTTCCAGTCTTTGTCACTGACCTTCGATGTGGTGCATGGTGTAGAATGTCGTAGTACCCATATTGATGGGGGTGTAGTACCCATATTGATGGGGGTGTAGTACCCATATTGATGGGGGTGTAGTACCCATATCGTTGGGGGTGTAGAATGTCATTGTACCCATATTGTTGGGGGTGTAGAATGTCATAGTACCCATATCGTTGGGGGTGTAGAATGTCATAGTACCTATTTTGATGGTGGTGTAGTACCGATATTGTTGGGGGTGTAGAATGTCATAGTACCCATATCGTTGGGGGTGTAGAATGTCATAGTACCCATTTTGATGGGGGTGTAGTACCCATATTGTTGGGGGTGTAGAATGTCATAGTACCCATATGTTGGGGGTGAGGAATATAGTTGGGATCTTTGTCGCTTACCCCGGTGCTGGTGCCAGGCTATGTGTAGTGTGGAAGTTATTTATGAACTTCAGCCCAGTAGCCATATTGTTTGGGGCATAGCTCTTGACACTGATACAGAACATGATGATGTAATAGATGTAATGATCCTGAAGTTTACCTTAGGTACGGCGGCCATGAGGTACTGTGCACCGTTATAGAAGGTCTATGATAGGCTTAGGCTCGGTACCAGGAAACTAAAGGGTAAAGCTCATGGTTTTAATGGAAAGAGAAGATGTAATAATTAACGAATGAATGAAAGTAAGAACGTATGAACGAACATAAGTTAAAGTATTAATGAAGGATGATGATAATAATGATATTATCTATCTGTATGTATATTGTGTGATCGCTTATGAAAGTAACGAATGGTTTTATAAAGGAAGTAAAGTATGTTTTATTTAAAACTAGAACTCACTCAGCAACGCTGACTTTGATGTGTTTCCAGTTGGCAGGTATGTTGCTTAGGATGGCACGGGTCGGCTACTCAGCTTATTTTGGAGGGCATCCAATATTATAATGCTTTTGTAATGAAATTGTGTAATGAACGGTTGTAATATTTTGCAAAAGTATTTTGATGAAATGAAACTGTTGTTTTTAATGTTTCTGCTGCAACATTTTATGAAAGTGAAATGTAATTATATGTTTTATGTGCGATGAGGAACCAACTGTAAGCGTCCCGGGAACGGGGCCTTACAAGTTGGTATCAGAGCCAAAGTTTAAGTGAAATGGGTAAATTTTCAAAATAAACTTTAACTTAAACTGAAAATGGAACATAAAAGAAAATGGGATGCCAATCTGAGTAGCTGCGTGCCATCAGGTATTTTTGTAATGTTAACCAGTATTATGTGCGTATGTTATATGGTTCATGTGTTGCTGGTAGATTTAGATACTGATGTAGTCAGGACAGGTAATGCTTGGGGTATGAAGAGTAAAGTAAGTGGCTAATCACAACTGGCCACTGTAATTAGGGACTTACTATACTTGACATAAACTGAGCTGTTCCCTTGAATGACCGTGTTAGTGTTTGAATCTTTCAGTGTTATAGAGAATGGCTGGTGGTAGATCTTTGACAGCTTCTGTGGTGAAGGTGGTGGTGGACGTGGTGCTGAACCACGAGTCACAAGAGGAAGGCCTAGGGCCGAAAAACTGGTTCATGAGGAACCCGAGACCCCTCATCCTGAGGGTGGTGATAAGAATGTTAATCAGAGGGCCTCGATGAGAGAGGCGGTCGTGGAGGAAGTGATCAGGTCTTGCAGACGATCCTACCATCTATAGTGACCGAAGGTATAAAGACTGTTAGAGATGGGGAGAGAAAGGAAAGGGGTAGACCTTCGGGCGAAAGGAGACGGCCCGAGACTGAAACGGTTTTCTCCGATGATGAAGAGGAAGAAGAAGAGGAAGAGCCTGTGCTGGAGGTGGCACGAGGCTATAACTATGGGGAGTTTCAACGATGGAAGCCCCCAACTTTTGATGGTAATAGCACTGCTGCTGCTGCTCACCGATGGGTGAGAGAAATGGAAGTTGTTTTAAATATCAGCGAGTGCCGGGAAGACCAGAAGGTAAAGTTTGCTGCCCACTCTTTTGTGGACTCAGCTCTGTGTTGGTGGGACAATATTGCCCAAGTTGAGGGAAGCGGGGCTATCGGGAGGATGAGGTGGGCAGATATCCGTAGGCACATGATCGCTGCCCGACCGAGCACGTTTAGGTCGGCGGTTGATTTGGTAGGGAGATTATACGATGAAAGATTGGTGGTGGTGACTGAAGTTAGCGAGAAAGGAGAAGGTGATTGAGATTGGAACGGGAAGCGATTGGGACGTGGCAGAGCCGCTCCAACTAACAAAGGTGCACGGGTGGATGACCAGCGTGTGGTCATAACTGATGTGGGGTCGGGAAGATGTGACAAGTGTGTACACAAACACCCCGGGGAATGTAGATTGGGGACCAATGTCTGTTTCTGTTGTGGAAGGACCGGGCATGTGGCGAAGGACTGCGGTTTGGGGAGGTGTTATTCTTGTGGTGAGGAAGGTCACAAGAGCAGGGATTGCAAGAAGCCAAGGGCGGAAGGTTCGGGAGTGAAGAAGATCGGAGGAAGCTAGGACGGACCCCGATGTTGTGTCAGGTATGTTTCTAGTAAGTAAATCCTTAGCCTTTATGTAATTCGATGCTGGCGCTAGTAAATTTTGTTCCTGTTGCTTTCTGTGCTGACTTGCATGTTAGTGGTAAGAATATAGATACGCCCTTCGAGGTAGTCCTAGGAGTGGATTGTTTGGCAGACTACGGGGCGAACAGTGTGTGTCGCAGGAAAATGATACGGTTGACAGCGCCCGACGGGAGCACGGTGACGGTTTAAGGTGATTGAGTCACGAAGATTCCAAAGGGGATTTCGATGGCAGTGGCGGGAAAGTGTACAAAGCGTGATATGGTGGAGTACGAGATTAAATGCCTTACTTGTTTACAAGTGAAGGCCGAGTACCAAACGTCGTGTGGAAAGTATTGAGGTGATCGAGGCCACGACCGAGAAGCTCGAAAGGATAAAAGCATTGATGAAGGTAGCCAAAGATAGATAAGAAGTCGTGTGTGGATAAACGACGTAGACTGATTGAACTCCAGGTGGGAGACTGGAAAAGAGATGAGACAGAATTGCTCGCGACGGTTTAAGGAATAACAGGTTTCGGGGATGAAACCTATATAAGGGGGTGGACTTGTAACGCCCGGAAATTTTCTTTGAAGCCGATGAAAGAAGAAAAAGAAATAAAGTCCAAAGTCGAGGGACGAAACTCGCCAACGAGAGAAACTTCGAAGAATGGGAGTATAAAAGGGGGAAGACACCCCATTCTTGCCATTTTTCAACCAAGAATAGAGGAGAGAAGAAGAGAAGGAGAAAAAGAGGAGAAAAGCTTGGTTCGGGTGGATTCGAGCGTGGAAATCATCGTGTAGCGGGTCAAATCGAAGCTCTACTCGACGAGAACGTTTGTTTGAGTTCTAGGACCCCTCTTTTACACTTTTTCAACTGATTTTGGGGCTGGAACAAATCTGAAAACCCTTTTTTCGAGTTTTGGGTGTAAACCCGTTTTTATGCATGTGTGTATGTGTATGATTCGTTTGGGGCTTGATTTCTTGCTTGGTTATGCTTGAATGAGGTCGTGGTATGTTTCCCTAAGGTTTAGAATGGTTGATTTGATCTTAAAAGAGGTTTGGAAGAGGTTGGAGGCCGAAAACCGCCGCTGCAGTTCGGGATGAACGGCATTCTGCATCAGCTAGGGCTAGGCGACCGACTAGAGTGCGATTGGAGGCCATACGGCCGATTGGCGTGCGAGTGAGGTCCATGCGCACGATTGCCATGCGACTGAGGTCCATACGCATGATGGTCATGCGACTGAAGTTCATGTGCCTGTAAGGCATGCAATTGAAGGAGTGTGCGACAGAGGTTCATTCGCACGAAGGTTATGCGACTGAAGTCCATGCGCCTGGAGGCCATGCGACTGAGGTTCATTCACACGAAGAGTATGCGACTGAAGCCCATATGCCTGAAGTCATGCAACTGAACGCCATACGCATGAAAGCTATGCGACTGAGAGTCCATACGCATAGATGTCCATTCGCCCATAGGTCCATTCGCATAGGGTTCATTCGCATGATGTCCATTCACCTAAGTGTTTAGTTGCTTGGATGGCCATGCGACTGGAGGGTGTCCATACGCCCAAGTAGGGCTCAAACGCCCGAAAGAACAACGGTTTATCTTATGACCTTCGAGGGAAAGTGCAATTATTGGTTTTGACTCGGGATGGTCCCGTAGGCTTGTGTAAGTTGACTATCGAGGTCATAGATGTGATGTTGGGCATGTGTGTGATGTTAATTATGTGATGTATGATTGATGCATGCGTATGATTGATGCGTACATATGATGATGCCCTATATGGTGATGTAATGTTATGTATGTATGATGTTGTTGTGTGTGATGATGTTGTGTTGTTATGTTCCTTGTTATTATGTATGATTGTCTTCACGTGAGTTGCGTTGAACGTTAATGAATGAATTGAAAGTATTATGTAACGTAAAGTGGAAGATAATGAAAAGAGGAATACGATGAATGAACGCATCATTAATGAACAAATGAAAATGTGTAAGGCTTGCAAGCAATGTGTACTGAAGTGCACGACTCTAAATGCCTTAAGCTCAACCGCATGTGGTTTAGCTAATTCCTTAAGTGTGCACGCAGGGGTTCCAGTCTTTGTGATTGACCTTCGGTGTGGTGCATGGTGTAGAATGTCATAGTACCCATATTGATGGGGGTGTAGTACCCATATTGAGGGGGGTGTAGTACCCATATCGTTGGGGTGTAGAATGTCATTGTACCTATATCGTTGGGGGTGTAGAATGTTATAGTACCCATATCGTTGGGGGTGTAGAATGTTATAGTACCCATTTTGATAGGGGTGTAGTACCCATATTGTTGGGGGTGTACAATGTCATAGTACCCATATCGTTAGGGTGTAGAATGTCATAGTACCCATTTTGATAGGGGTGTAGTACCCATATTGTTGGGGTTGTATAATGTCATAGTACCCATATGTTGGGGGTGAGGAATATAGTTTGGATCTTTGTCGCTTACCCTGGTGCTGGTGCCAGGCTATGTGTAGTGTGGAAGTCATTTATGAACTTCGGCCCAGTAGCCATATTGTTTGGGGCATAGCTGTTGACACTGATCCAGAACGTGATGATGTAATCGATGTAATGATCCTGAACTTTACCTTAGGTACGGTGGCCATGAGGTGCTGTGCACCGTTATAGAACGTCTATGATAGGCTTAGGCCTAGTACCAGGAAACTGAAGGGTAAAGCTCATGGTTTAAATGGAAAGAGAAGATGTATAATAATTAACGAATAAATGAAAGTAAGAACGTATGAACGAACATAAGTTAAAGTATGAATGAAGGATGAAGATAATAATGATATTATCTATGTGTATGTATATTGTGTGATCACTTACGAAAGTAACGAAGGGTTTTATAAAGGAAGTAAAGTATGTTTTACTTAAAACTAGAACACACTCAGCAACGCTGACTTTGATGTGTTTCCAGTTGGCAGGTATGTTGCTGAGGATGGCACGGGGCGGTTACTCAGCTTATTTTGGAGGGCATCCAATATTATAATGCTTTTGTAATGAAATTGTGTAATGAACGGTTGTAATATTTTGCAAAAGTATTTTGATGAAATGAAACTGTTGTTTTTAATGTTTCCGCTGCAACGTTTTATGAAAGTGAAATGTAATTATATGTTTTATGTGCGATGAGGAACCAACTTTAAGCATCCCGGTAACGGGGCCTTACATCTTGTAGCCATCATTATCACTATTAGAATAAGCATGTAAATCAAAGCTCCCTCGTTTTGGATACCAAAGACCCAAACGAGAAGAACCCTTTAAGTAACGAAAGATGCGTTTAATAGCTTTTTCATGTGATTCTTTTGGGTTGTCTTGAAAACGGGCACAATAACACACGGTGAATGTAACATCCGGACGACTAGCCGTGAGATACATTATAGATCCGATCATAGAACGATAGCGATGAGCAGCCACGGATTTCCCATTATCATTTGCAGTTAAGCAGGTTTGAGCACTGAATGGAGTAAGTTCTGGAGAAGCATCATCCATCTTCAACTTCTTGAGAATCTTGTGAATGTACTTTTATTGATGAATAAGAATACCATCAGGATTTTGTTTAACCTGCAACCCTAAGAAAAAGCACATCTCCCTCATCATGCTCATTTCGAAGCGATCCTTCATCACTTCTTTAAATTCTCTACATAGTTTCTTGTTTGTGGACCCAAAAATAATATCATCAACATACACTTGAACAATCAACTTTCACCATCAACCTCCTTCTTGAATAGTGTCATATTTATAGTTCCACGAGAGAAACCCTTGCTGAGGAGATATTGTGTTAGTGTTTCATACCAGATACGAGGAGTTTGATGTAATCCATATAAGGATTTATCAATTTTATATACTTTCTCTGGAAAATCTAGATCCTCAAAACCTGGTGGCTGACAAACATAAATCTCTTCGTCAATGTTCCCGTATAGAAATGCACACTTCACGTCCATCTAAAAAACATTGATATTCTTGTGCGCAACGTGAGAAAGAAAATTTCTGACAACTTTAATGAGAGAAACTAGAGCAAACACTTCAGTGTAGTCAATCCCCTCCTCCTGAGCAAATCACTGAACAACCGGTCTTGCATTGTTTCTTACTACCACTCCTCGATTATCTGGCTTGTTCCTGAACACCTATTTGGTACCAATGGGATATTTGTTTGGAGGAAGATTAACTAACTCCCAAACTTTCAACTTCCTGAACTATTGAAGCTCCAACTGCATAGATTCAACCCAACTTAGGTCTTGAAATGTTGCTGAGATATTTTTAGGAATGATTTGAGATAAAAAAACATGTATAGAGACATTCATTTATCAATCCAAATTGACTCTGATTCCTCTTACCATCTGTAATGGAACCAATAAGGGATTGATTAAGATGAAGATGAAGTTTGTGATGGTTGTGAAGGGGAAATTGGTTGTGATGGAGGAAGTGGTAGTGGTGGAGGTGTAGTTGGAACATCAAATGGAGGAGGAGATGGAGGGTCAATTGGAGGTTGTGGAAGAGGTTCAGGTGGAGGAATTATTTGCTCATTGGTTTGAGGAACGACATCATCGTCAAATACTAGAAGTTGAATGATTTGAAGATAGTGTTGGAGTCATAAAACCATTCTAGGTAGACCCTATGTTTGGTGAATTACACTGCTGCCAATCAACATAAAAGGATTCCTACACAATATGTGTTCTTCTGTTGTACACTCGATATGCCTTTTGTGAGGTAGAATAGCCAACAAAGAAACATTCATCAGAGAATGCACCAAACTTTGACTTCTATGATTGAGTATTAAGCAAAGTACATAAGGAACCAAATGGACGAAAGAAGTTAATGAAGGGTTTCCTGTTACGAAGAAGCTCATATGGAGTCTTCATCTTGTATTTGACAATAAGAACCCCGTTCGGTAAAGAAGATGCACAGTTGATTGCTTCTGCCTAGAAAATGATTGGAAGCTTTGACTGAATCAACATAGTTCATGCTGCTTCAATCAGGGTCCAATTCTTCCTTCCAGCAATACCATTTTGTTGAGGTGTCCTAGTAACACTGAACTATCTCAGATCCCTGTTGGACCCTGAAAGGATCATACATGCCAATTCAAGTGGTGGTTGATGGTTGCTCTGCTGGAATTCTCCACAGTCTAAGAATTAATGCGGATGAAGAATCTGCACAAAGAAGAAGGCAAGGGTTGGCTATCTGCATTTTTTTATGTAGATGACCATTGAACAAATGCTGACAAATATTTGTTCTTCCGCATTAACAAATGCAGACAGTCGAACAAATGCTACCAACGATTTGTACATCTGCATTAGTTAATGCGGATGCTCAGCAACAAATGCGCATATGTGTTTGTTCGTCCTTATTTGTTAATGCTGATGACCAAACACCAGTGCTGAAGAACAAAAGGAAATACTGATGAAGATCAACACATCCGTATTAGTTAATGCGGTTGAACAAAAGAAAATGTTGATGAAGGCTTTTGTACTTAGACTAGTTTCCTAATGTATAGTACAAGGGTAGTTTAGTCATTTTGTAAAGGCCTTTTGTCAGCCTATAAATAGAATAGAAAACCCTACTTCTGGGTATCTTTAGACAACTGGAATATCAGAATCTTCGATAGTCATATGTTTAAGTGGTGTTTTGTTATTGTATCTTGCTAAACCCTAGAATTCATTGTAACTTTTCACCATAATTAATACAAAGCATTTATGAGTATTTTCAAGCATTTAATGATCTGTGCTTATATCATTTCGCAATATATTCAGTGACTCAATCATCATATTTGGTCCTAGTTGATTCACATCAACTGAGAATATCATTCTCACCACCCAGTCAATTGGTATCAGAGCTTTGGCTCTCGGATTCGTCTCAAATCTGCCCAGATATGAACAAAACTCTATTGAACTGGTGATTGAGTTACTGTTAGCAAGTTCATTAACTTCTAACATGTATTCATGCTGAAATCTCCTTGGAACATAGACTGATTCACTGTTCTATTGTACCAAACCAAGAACACACCTTAGAATAGATTATTATACTCGAAAATCATAACAATAACATCATTAGCATCATAAACTTCTAACCTTAAAGTTAACATTATAGTTACAGCAGCAACTCTCGGACTGTTCTCTTAAACAAACCAACTGCTACTGTTCATCAGATCCGTTATAATATTCAGAAGTTAGACTGTTTGGAGCACTTGGACTTAAAAAATAAATCTAATACTTAATCCAACTATCTAAAACAAGTTATCACAATGGATTCACTTAACTTTTTTGAACTTGGTCATGCTTCTAAACCTCCTATGTTTAGACACAAATATGAGTTTAAGCAATGGAAAATCATGTTTATGAATTATATTACAGGTGTTGATCCAGATTATTGGATTTCCATTTGCAAAGGACCTTACATCCCTGTGTCACTCTCAGCTGACCAAGCTGTATTATACAAAATAGCAAGGATACCAATTGAAGATCTAACTCTTGATGCTGAAGAGTATAAGAAGATCTCTATTCTCACACAAGCTGTAAAAATAGATGTACTCAAACGGCTTGCGAAATATGAAACAACAAAGGCTGTGTGGGATGCACTGCTCGTCATGTGTGAAGGAAGCAATGAAGTGGCTGAAATCAACAAAGACAAGCTGGTCAATCAATATGAAACCTTCCATCACTCCAAAGGGGAGTCTATATCAAAACAACGGCAATGGTTTGTGCAGTTGGTTAATGATCTTGAGATTATGGGGGTTATATATAAACAAAAGGAGATGAACAAGAAGATGTTACATAGCCATCCTGAGAGTTGGAAACAAAATGTAACCATGCTGAAAAACACACTTGATCTGAAAAACATACTCTGGATATAAAAATGATTGCAAAATTTGAAGCTCTTGAACTCGATGAAAGGAGCAGAAACCGTGGTGGACCACAAGTCATTGAGGCATCTAAATTTCCATCAGAATCTCATTCTGTGGGAAATACATTCATTACTAAAGAAGATGATTTTCTCTAATCCAGATATCAAATCAAATCAATAGGATTTATTACTGCTCCATCAACTAACAAGCCATCAACCTTATCATAATCAACTGGATTCACTACCACTCCCTCAAGCATGCCTGAAGACCAGAAATCTGAAGAGCAAAAGGCTACATACAATGCCTTTGTTGCAAGTTTTGAAGCTTACTTGGGAGGAAGACTCAACTCTGCTCATCTTATCGATGAAGACCTAGAAGAAATGGATCCTGATGATGTAGAAGAAATGGATCTACAGTGGAAGATGGCTATAATAGCCATGAGGGCTAAAACATTTTTCAGGAAGGGTAGGAAGCTAAGTCTGAATGAGAATACCAAACTGGGATATGACAAATCTAAGGTTCAATGCTTCAACTGTGGTATGACTGGCCACTTCTCAAGAGAATGCAATGCTCCACGAAGAAACAGCAACAACTTTTAGAGAGGTTCTCAGGGCCAATCATCATCACACCCAAACTCAAGCTTTCAATCTAACAACCAAAATCAATATCATCATCAAAGCTAACATCAACAACCATACCAAAGTCAGCCATAATTGACCAATCAAGCCCGTGGAAGCAGCCAACCTACTTCTAATGCCCTTGTCATTAGACAAGATGGGGTATGTGATTGGACCCTGTATGATGAGGAGGTGAAGCCACAATTTCAAAATCATGCTCTTATGGCTCACGTAAATGATAGCCCAACACCTATGCCATCCGAGGTAAAATCTAATCTTTATAGTGATAAATGCATTGCTGAACTGTAGGGAAATCATGAGCACAATCACAAATTAGCTGCTAAGATTAAAGAAGAAAAGGTAAAATCAGAGATGCTTAAAAAAGAACTGAAAAGCTTTGAAATTAAAATCAAATCACTCATCTCTGATGTTGAAAAACTGCATGGTGAAAAGTATACTCTTACAGCTGAAAATGAAAAGTAACCTGAAATGTTAGCTCAATCAAAAGCTGAGCAATTAGCCACTAAAGTGAAACTTGAAAAGTTTCAACTCTCTTCAGTCAAGCTGCAAGAGATGCTTGATTCACAAAAAGATCCTAAGGACATGACTGAGATTGAATACAATTCATATCCCCCACCATACAATGATAATTACATTGTCATGCCTGAGTCAATCACTCTTATTGAGCAAAATGAACCTAAAACTATTGAAACTAAATCAGTAGTGTCACAAATTACAAATCCTAAAAATAAACCAAGTGTTAATATTGAAACAAATGAGGAGAAAATCAAGTTAGGGCATCCAATTAAAATCAAAGAGTGCTCAGACAAGTCGGTAAATGTCATTAAACCAAGAAGCCCAGTCAAGGCCATAATGCCATTTGTGAAATTCATCCCTGCAATTTCCAAAAAAAGAAGAAAATTAATGCATCTGTGAAACCATCTGCTGAAAGCAAATCTGATTGTGAGATCAAATCTCCAACAATTCCATCATATCAGATAAAGTTTCACTGAAAAACAAAGGGAAAATCTCTCTAATTGAATATACAAAAAGCAAAACAGATTCTCAATCATTGAAACCGAAACAAGGAGTTGGTTTTGACATCTTCAATAAAGATCATGTAAACCAACAAGAAAAGGAAGATAGAAAAAGGAAAAGGAAACAACATTAGCCCAAGAGAGTGAAAACAGTACTATTGTGAAACAAACTGCTAACAAGGCTGATATTGCTTCCTCTTCAAAATCAAAGAGTGATGCTTAGTTGAAAACTGGTAAATCTACTGAGGCATCAAGGCCAACAACAATAGACAAACTCATGTATTGTGACGTTTGTGAAATGTCAAATCATAGAACAGATGAGTGCAATTTTAATCAATACTGCTCAATCTGTGACATGAACAATCATTCTACAAAAAATTGCTACTTTAACAAATATTGTTTTGACTGTGATATGACCAACCATGTAACACCCCGAAAAGTCAAAACGAGTCATTAAGGGCAATGGGCTTAATTAATGGGTGTTTAATAAAAGAAGGAAATGGGTTATGGGCCAAATTGGGTTTATGGGCAAGAGCCTAAGTGATTAAAGCCCGTAATCAGCCCTTAACCTACCCAAATCAGCCTCCATCTCCATCATTTGAACCCTAGCCACCACAAAAAAATTCATAGAGAGAGAAAGTAGAGAGAGAAAGTGAAGAAAATTCAAGATTTGAAACTTCCAAGGTTAAGAGATTGAAGATATGGGTGTTGGAGCATCAAGACCTAAGAAAGAAGCAACAAATCCAGGTAAGAATCGACCTCTAAACCCTTCTGTAGATCAAACCCGGATTCTAGGGTTTTGGGTTTTGAAAAGTTGCAAAGAATCGCATAAAGGTCACATTTTTACGTATGAAAACATGTATAAAGCTTAGATTTAGCCTCATGGATGATAAACTAAGAGATTGGACGTAAAAAGTTATGATTTTGGGTTAAAAATGGACTGGTTCGTGATTTTTATGCGATCTGCGAAACTGTATATGCATCCAGCGAATTTGCATATTCAATCAGCGAAACTATGATGACTTCCTGCGAAACTATAGTTTCGCAGGTAGTTTCGCAGACATGTTTTTCCAACGAAAGTTGGGCGAAACTGGCAGCAAAACTGACAGCGAAGATGCCAGCGAAGATGCCAGCGAAACTGCCAGCGAATGTGCTAGCGAAACTGCCGGTGAAACTAGCAGCGAAAGTGTTGGCGAATCTAGCTGCGAAATTGCTGATCTTGCAGCGAAATTAGCAGCGAATTTAGGCAGAAAATTAACCCCTTTAAGTGTGTAAGGATTCCTTTAAGTCTGATGCAAACCAAAACATCCAATGTCTCTCTGCAAGAAATGCACTAAGTACTGAAGAAGAAATGCTTCGGAAGTTTTACACCATACTAGAAAATATTTTAAGTGTAAAATCTTCCGAAGCCAAGACCAATATCTTCCGAAGCCAAACATGAAGTCTTCCGAAACCTCAGAGACAAAGTCTTCCGAAGCTTCATCCTATGAAGACAGATTTCTTCCGAAGACTTTTTGTAACATGTGTTATCTGATGTACTGTTCCATAAAGCTGGACACCTTTTCGCTGCATCTCTGTAAAGTCACCAACTTACATGAGTTGGTGAAAAGGTCCATGCTTTTGGTAACTGTACATTGAGGTCTTGAGTCTGTAACTTTCTACTTTATGTACTTTATCCTTTTTGTAATAGATAAGGATGTGAGCTATGGCATGTCATAGTCACAAGGTCAAAAGGCAGATATGCCTTTTGACTCTACAATTGATTTTGTTTGTGTCTAGTCAATTGTATCCAGCTGGCTTTCAAAGTATAGCCGGCTGTAGGTTGTAGTATAAGTATTCCAAGTTCTAGTATCTTTCTTTATGCTTTGTAACACTTGTAAAAGAACTTGAGAAAGCAATATACTGCCTCCTTGAAACCCAAATCTCTTGTTCTGTCTCTTTATCTTTACTTGTGTTCTTTGTATCAATATATTGGTTAATCCAGTTTACTGTTTGATCAAGTTTAGTAAATCTCCTCTTTGTGTTGTTGTGTTGTAATTGTTAAGCCCTTAACCGGTCCTGCAATTGGTATCAGAGCCATTTCAGGCTCTTGATATAAGATCTCACCATCTTAAGATCCCTCACACACACAAAAACTAAACTCTCCAAATGACATCCATTTCAAAGACTGATATGGAGACTGGAACCATGAACAAATCCCCACTGATCCCTCTTGATGACTTTGACACCTGGTGTATGAGAATGGAAGGTTTCGTCAGGTCTCTAGACTCAAGAATGTGAGAATCTGTTGAAAATGGACCTTTCATACCCAGCACTCCTTCTGCTACTGGTGCTGGTATGATCCCAAAAGATGTGGCCAACTACTCTGATGAAGATAGGAAGAGAGTAGAGATTGATAGAAAGGCCATGACTGCTCTTCAAACTACCCTTCCAAACTCTGTGTACAGAGGTTTTAAGAAGTGCAAAACAGCTAAACAGCTGTGGGATGCAGTAAAACCGATGTATGAAGGCTCCTTTGAAGCCAAGAAGAACAAGAAGGATCTCCTGAAGCAGCAGTTTGAAAACTTCACCTTCAAAACAGGTGAAACCATGACTCAGCAATACTTTAGGTATGTTGAGATAGTGGATACCCTAGTGGATGGAGGAGTTCCTCTTGAAAACAGGGACATTGTAAGGAAGTTCATGTCCTCACTTCCTAGGCAATGGACACACTACTGTGTGGTGATCAAGAGGACTGAAAATCTCAAAACTCTTACTCTGACAAAGTTATATGGGATTCTCAGTGGCTACCAGATGGAGATGAACATGCAAGGTTTATCAGGCAACTCCAACAATCAAATGGGTTCAGCCCTGCATGTGGTTGAAAGGGATAGCATAGAACCCCAACATCATCTCATATGCTACCCTGACAACTCACCAAAGGGTCCTTTCACCACCTTCCCAGAGACACCTAGGGAGAACTACACTCAAGGAAGCCCATTCCAAGAGACAAGCTCTTCTCAAGCCTTTGTGTCTTCTGATGAAAGTTGTGGGAACTCTCTCTTCACTCTTGAAGACCTGGACTGTATCCATCCAGATGACCTGGAGTACATGGAAATAGTTCAGCAGATGGCTCTCCTCACTCATAGAGCCAAGAAGTTCTACAAGAGAACTGGAAGGAGGTTTCTAAGCAATGCAACCAGTGGAAAGTTTGGCTTGGATAAAAGCAAAGTCAAGTGTTACAACTGTAACTTGATGGGCCACTTTGCTAGAGAGTGTAAGGCACCTAAAACAAATGGTGGACAAGCACAAACCAGACCAAACTACACTGACAAAGCCCCTCAGAATGAGAAGCCAAAGCAACATGCTGTTGTTGCTATTGAAGAAGGAGGCTTTGACTGGAGTTTTCAGGTGGAAGATGCTTCTCCAAACTAAGCACTAATGGCAGACCATGATGAACCAAGGTATTGGAACATCTCTATACTCCTGAATGCATTGCTAAAGTAAATAGATATAGGTCCTATAACTTGGAAATGAGATCTCATCTTGAGTCCTTAAACATTTTAAAATCTGATTTTAGAAAATCTGAAAATGATAACAAGTTAAAGATAGAGGACTTAGAGAAAACCATTTCAGTACTAAAACATGAACATACATATTTTAGGACTCAAATCAAGGATCCCATAACTAAGTTGACTGAGTGCCAGGGTGAGCTTGTGATCAGCAAAGCCAGGGCAGAAAAGAGTGTTCTTAAAGAAGAGACCTTCAAGAACATGATATCCTCATCCCTGCACAACAAAGTGTGCTATCAAAATAGACAGGGACTGGGATCAAATGAGATAGCTCCTCCACACACAATCTTGTCTGTAAGATCTTCTAGGTGTGGAACTTGTGAAGATGAGCTTCCTCTCATAGATCCTATAAGTGAAGAGGATGAAGAAGAGATAGTGAAGAATTCCTCTGAGAAGAGTGAAGAGGAGGATTCTACTAAGGGCCACTATCCTTCTGAGGAGAAGAAATCTACTGTGATGACCAAGTCAAAGAGAAAGAACTTGATCAGAAAGAGCAAAAGAAAAGCAAAGAAGGCTCAAGAGATCAAGGCTACTTTTGATTCTAAGCAGAAACAAGTTTTTATCTCTGCAGGGTTTAAAGTAGTAAAGACTGAAGACATCAACCAAAACTCCTCAGCTAAGAGTTCTGGTTCTTGTTCAAATCATCTCAGTACAAAGAAGAAGACTGATCTGCTGTGTACCACTGCTGCACAGCCTGGACCATCAAACTCCAAGAACAGTTCACAGCCCAAAAGGACTGTCTCAGCATCTACAAAGATGAAGGTGGAGAAGGGATGTGACCAAAGACAGTCTTGCTCTCATAAGGAGACTCTTTTGAAGAAGAAAATGTTATGTGTCATGTGTGAAAGTACCTCTCACATTGCTAAGGATTGCCCATATAATCCTAAAAGTACTATCCATATGACCAATACAAAGACTTCAAAGAGTTTCAAGAAGATTCAAGCTTCGGAAGGAAAATCTGTTTCCTTCGGAAGCTCCAATCAAAGAAGAAGGTAAATGGAAAATTACCTTCGGAAGAAAAATTGGTCTCGGAAGAAAGGAGTTCTTCCGAAGCACTGAAGTCTGCTGCAGTGACTGTAGAATCTTCCGAAGGTTCAGTCATCAAAACTTGTGAAGTCCCAAAAGCTTCCAAGGTTTTGAAGGTCAAGTCCAAGACTCCAAAGGTGGTGTGGAAGTCTAAGAAAGACCAAATGACTGAAGTTTCTCATCAACAACAGCTGAAGATCCCCCTAGTACAACCATAGGATCTATTACTGTTGCATTACCTTCTATTATACTTAGTGAGCCCAAGACAAGTAAGGCTTGGGTTTCAAATGTAACTAATCATTTTCTTTGTGCAGGAACAGCTCAAGACAAACAGGAATGTCTGGATAATTGATAGTGGCTGTTCCAGGCACATGACAGGCAATAGGTCTCTACTCCATAACTTTGAGAGAATTGATGGAGGACCAGTTGCTTTTGGAGGAGATGAAGGTGGTTACATTTCAGGAAGGGGCAAGGTCACAAATGGTAAGCTCAGCATTGAAAAGGTAAATTTTGTTAAGGAGCTTGGGTACAATCTTCTGAGTGTATCCCAATTTTGTGATCAGAGTCATAACATGCTCTTTACTGAGCATGAGTGCATTGTTCTCAAGCCTGGAGTGGTCATTCCTCATGAGCACATCCTGCTCAGAGCCCCCAGGAAAGGGAACATGTACAAGATGGATTTGCAAGAAACATCTCCCTCTGGAGAAGTTTCATGCTTTCTATCTAAAGCAAATAGTGATGAGTCTTTCCTATGGCATAAAAGAATGTGCCATGTAAACTTTAAGAACATGAATAAACTAATTAAACATGATTTGGTAACTGGAATGCCAAAGAAAGAGTTTACAAGTGATGATCATTGTGTTGCATGCCTGAAAGGGAAGCAACATAAGGTATCTCACAAGCCTAAGGAAAGGAACTCCATCACTACTCCCCTACACTTATTACATATGGATCTCTTTGGCCCCACCAGTGTAATGAGTCTAGGAAGGACCTCTTATTGTTTGGTGATCACAGATGATTTTACAAGATTCACTTGGGTTTTCTTTCTTAGAACTAAGGATGAAACCCTGAGATTCTGAAGAATTTCATCTTAAAAATTGAGAATCAAAGTGATCACAAGGTCAAAACCATAAGATGTGATCAAGGAACTGAATTCAAGAATCAAATCCTTGATACATTTTGTGATGAAAAAGGTATTACAAGACAATATAGTGCTCCCAGGACTCCTCAGCAAAACGGAGTTGCTGAGAGGAGAAACAGGACACTAATTGAAGCTGCAAGAACTATGTTGTCTGACTCTAAACTGCCCATCACCTTCTGGGCAGAGGCAGTAAATACTGCTTGCTATGTGCAAAACAGAGTTTTGGTAGTTAAGACACATGGTAAGACTCCTTATGAACTTTGGCACAAGAGAAAACCTTTCATTGGTTTTCTCAGGTCATTTGGATGTCCCTGCACCATCTTGAATACCAAGGATCAAATTGCCAAGTTTGCTGAGAAATCAGATGATGGACACTTCATTGGATACTCTTCCCAAGCCAAGGCTTATAGAGTATACAATCTCAGAACTAGAATTGTTGAGGAGTCAGCCAATGTGACTTTCAATGAACACACACCCTGTGTGGCTGGTTCTGGTCCTGATTGGCTATTTGATCTTGATTTAGTTACCAACTGTTTTAACAATCTTGTGAGAATGTTTCAGGATCTGCAGAAAATATAAATACAGGTGATCCTGATCCAAGATTTGAGCTAGGAAGACCCTCAACTCATACATCTTCAGCTCCAGTTGGAACTACTTCAGCAAATGAGGTTTCTATCAGCACTACAATGACAAATTCAGCTGATACATCTAGGGTGCCTTCAAATTCCAGCTCAGGGCTCCACAACCAGATAAAGATACCTCAATTGTGGAAGACAACAATGGTGATGGTGAAAGTGATCAGGAATTCCTTGATGCTAATAACCACACCATAGATGACAACATCAATGATGTCACACACTCATTGGATCAAGTTAATCTTGATAAGTGTGGTAATGTGGAGGGTGAATCATCTATGCCAGATCTAAATTTCTCAAATTTGGATCTTTCTCAGCAACTTGCTGTGATCCCTCAGCTAAGGATCCACAAGTCTCACCCCACCACAAACATCATTGGAGATGTTGTCACAGGGGTAAGAACAAGAGGACAAACCCATGAAGCAAATGTTTGTCTTCACTCTTGTTTCTTATCTCAGATAGAGCCAAAGAAAGTTGATGAAGCTCTAAAGGATGGAAGTTGGGTTGAAGCTATGCAACAAGAGTTACTTCAATTCAAAAGGCAGAAAGTTTGGAACCTTTGTCCTCTTCCTCATGGGAAGACTACCATTGGAACCAAATGGGTTTTTAGGAATAAGAAGGATGATAGAGGAATTATCATCAAGAACAAGGCAAGACTAGTTGTTCAAGGATACACACAAGAAGAAGGGATTGACTACACTGATGTCTTTGCTCCTGTAGCAAGATTAGAAGCTGTTAGGATATTCCTGGCATTTGCTGCATCCAAGAACTTCAAGGTCTTTCAACTTGATGTAAAGTGTGCTTTCTTATATGGAGTGATTGATGAAGAGGTTTATGTCAAACAGCCACCTGGTTTTGTAGACCCTGATCATCCTGATTATGTCTGCAAGCTTGACAAAGCTCTTTATGGGCTGCATCAGGCACCCAGGAATGGTATGAGACATTGTCTGAGTATCTTTGTAAACATGGATACAGGAGAGGTACTATAGATGGAACTCTCTTCATCAAAGGACAGGGAAATGACTTATTGCTAGTTCAAGTATATGTAGATGACATCATCTTTGGTTCAACTAATCCAAAGCTCTGCAAAGACTTTGAGAAGCTGATGAAAGACAGATTTGAAATGAGTGCAATGGGAGAACTCAATTTCTTTCTGGGAATTCAAGTGAAGCAAGTTGAAGATGGCATCTTCATAAGTCAGTCAAAGTATGTTCAGGACATACTCAAGAGGTTCAACATGACTGATTGTAAGATTGCTAAGACACCCATAGCCAGAAACCACTCCCTTGGACCTGATCTTGAGGGGGAGTGTGTAGATGAACATTATACAGGGCTATGATTGGGTCTCTTATGTATCTTACAGCTAGCAGGCCTGATATCATGTTTGCTACATGTATTTGTGCAAGATATCAAGCCAACCCTAAGATGTCTCACTTAATCACTGTCAAAAGGATTCTAAGATACCTCAAAGGTGCTTCAACACTTGGTTTATGGTACCCAAAGAATCCTGACTTCAATCTGTATGCTTATACAGATAGTGATTATGGTGGTTGCAACATGACTGCAAAGTCTACATCTGGGGGATGTCAATTCCTTGGTGGAAGGGTTGTCTCATGGCAATGCAAGAAACAATCCTGTGTGTCTGCATCAACTGCTGAGGCTGAATACATTGCTGCTGCAAGCTGCTGTGCTCAAGTGCTTTGGATTCAAAATCAGATGCTGGACTATGGATTTAACTTCAAGGAGACTCCTATCCACATAGACAACAATAGTGCTATCTCTATCACTGAGAACCCTGTGCAGCACTCAAGGACCAAACACATCAATATCAGGTATCATTTAATAAGAGATAACTATGAAAAGGGATTAATTAAACTAGTCAAAGTTCATACAGATGAACAATATGCTGATCTGTTTACAAAAGCTTTTGATGAACAGAGATTTAAATATCTAATATCAGCTATTGGGATGATTAACTTTGAGTAGATCTTTTCTTAAAACTAATTCTAATTATTTCTTAAAATATGTGTGTCCTAAGTTGTCTAGTTCATCACTTTCATAAGCTCATGTTTTCTTTGGATATAAAATTCTTTTTGAAGACTTTCCTTAGATTCTTGAAAATTTTCTGATCCTTCGGAAGATAAAATTTTATCTTCGGAAGAAAATCATGTCTTCAAAATAAATAACTGTCTAAGAAATTTTACCTTCGGAAGAAGTCTAAATCTATCTTCCGAAGCTTAAATTCTTATCTCAGACACTTATTTGTTTTTAAGGACTTTTTCCTTCCGAAGCAAAATTAACTCTCGGAAGCTTTGTTGTTTCTTATACAAAGCATTCAAGTGTTTATTTCTCTTCGAAGCAAAATTTTCAAGACTCTCAGGAAAATCTTCCGAAGTCATTTTAGCTTCGGAAGCTTTTTCATTAAAACTTCCGAAGATAATTTACCTTCGGAAGCTTTTCGAATTCCAAGAAAACTACTTTTTGAGCAAAAGTAAACTACTTTTTCAGAGGTGGGACCGACTTTCGGATTTCAAAGTTTATCCTCTTTCATTAACTTTGGTTCAAATCCCTTTTCACATAAATACCCAACGGTTCCCCTCTTCTCACTATCTTCCTCAATTCCACTATTCCTCAAACCTAATTCCCAAACCCGCCTTTACTTTCTACCTTTCTTCAACCTTAAGCTTCTAAAATGGCCAACCTTAACCGCAGAAACAACCCAGATTTCTCCATGCAACTTCACAGGCAACACAACCAGGTTGCTCTGTTAAGCTCTGAGAAAGATGAAAGTTTCTCAGAGATTTGCCAATTCTTAACTCTATCCAACTATTTCACCTCCCTAACCATTGATCCTACTCTGTATGAGGATCATTTGCTTGAATTCTGGAAGACCTACCAAGAGGACATTATGGATGGGGAGAAGGCACTGTCTGCCACAGTGCAAGGGAGGACAATCTTCATCACTCTGGCCATCATCAACTATCATTTGCAGCTGGATGATGAAGAAGGTGAGTTGTCCTTCCCAAAGGAAGCTGTTATCATTCCTTTGAGCAGATGGGCTATGAGGGAGATTTCTCTGTAAAGACCTTCAGGAAAGGGAAGGTCTCATCCCAATGGAAATACCTGCTCCATGTGGTTATCCACAGCTTGTCAAACAAGCATGGAGGGTGGGACCAGATTCCTGAAGATCTCTCCTGTATAGTGCATGGAATGGTTCAAGGGGTCAAGTTCAGGTACTCTCAATTTGTTTATACCAATTTACTTGCAAACTTGGACTCCTTAGAGTATTACATGTTTCCTAGATATGTTCAGCACATTCTTAACTGTGAACTGGGCTCACAGTTGAAGGAAACAAGTAATATTCTTAAATTGGGACAGATGAAGCCCGACATCTTTAAAATCAGAAGAAAAAGCCAACTGTAGGCTTCTCAGGGGTAGAAACAGCACTAGTCCCCAAAATGTTAGAGCTCATTGCTCAAGGTGACAACCTAGCAACACAAGCTAGCGTTGAACCCACACCTTCTACTTCCTTACCACTAAAAAGACCACAAATAATCCTCACCTACCAAAGAAAATACAAACGAACCCCTGCTCAAGCTATTGAGCCTGTGCAGGTCCCCATATACTCACCTTTACAGGAGGAAGAGGACACTAGAGCTCCCACTTCCCCTGAGGAGCAAACCACTCCCATTTCTTCAACTATCAGGGCTGAGGTTCCTCATGCTCACCCTGATGAGCTCACAAGCCCAACAGCCTTAAGCCTTCACTCTGAGTCTCAACACTCAAGTGAACAACCTTCAGGGGACAGTTACCATCCCCAGCCTTTAGATCTAAATCAACTCATTCCCAACCTATCCTTCTATACCGATGAAGACTTAGGATTCAGTAAGTACCATGAGTCTCTCTTCTCCTCCCTTACTCAAAGAAAGATGAGTACCTCTGATTTTCCTCAGTCTAGCCCATATCAGTCACCTGTTACTGAGGTGGACACTTCTGAACATGTTCAGGATGTCCATCCGGAAGAGGCTCTAACTTCTGCAAGTGATTACATCATTAAGACCTAAACCATGGCAACTCAGCCCACTGACATCTCAACTGAGATTGCTAGTGAGCAGAGGAAAACCAGCAGCCAAGAACCTCAAGCTGGTGGTGAGAGAGAGGACTTTGGTCCAATCATCTCATCCCCCAATGATTCTTCTGATGAAGAAGAGGGGAATTTGAGACTAAAGGTGCAAAAACTATCAAAAACATGCTCCTATTTAGTCTCTAAGGTCAGTCACCTTGAATCACAGGTGACTACTTACAAAACAGGGTCAATGATCAGCAACTTCAGATTTCATATCTTAAGGAAAAACTAGCTGGGAGACCTTTAAGAAGAGCTCAACCAGGAACACAAGAACCTATGGATGTGATTGATTTATCCTCCAGCTCACCTATTCAAGTGGGTGATGCTACCAAAAAGGCGGAGAAAGTTATTGCAGCCACAAAACCTGGGAGTTCTTCACAGAGAATGGACATAGTGGACTCACCATCCTCACTTGCAATTGTGCATTCTCAACAACTTCCTCAAGTTCACATTAATGTGGACGCTATAGACTCTATCATCAGCAGTCTCTTTGAGGAAGGTATACCAAGGGCTGTGTCATCCCCACCTCAAGGAACTTCAAACTACATCATAAGGTGGAGGTATGATGCTGATAAAAGAGCCCTTATTCTTCACAGAGTTCAAGGGCAACAAGAAGTATTTGATTTTCAAAGCTTGAACTTCTATGAAAGATTAGATCTAGTCAATATGCCACTTGTCAATCCAAGAAACTCAAGACAGGCTGATAGATTGGCTCAAAGAATCCAAGACAGAATCCTTGCAGAGTTCACTTTAAGAAGGAGACTTAGGCAATCAGGCAATGTCATCGGTCAACTGGATGTTGAGGTGGATCCTAAGATTAGTTTCATAGGGGAAACCTTGACTGAAGGCCCAATGGCAGAACATGAGACCCATGTGTCATCATCATCAACTGCTGCAGAGATTCACACTCCTTCAGAGACACCTGCTGGTGAAGGTGTTTCTCAGCCTCTCTCTGGCCAGAGCATGGATGCTACACCAAGCAATGAAGGCCAAACCTCTATCCACCCTGAGTCACAAAGGTCTGTGGGTGATAAGGGGAAAAGGATTATGACTCCTGAGGAAATTGAGGAGGAAGAGAGAGAGGAAAAGGAAGCTAAGGGGAGAAAGTTCCTCTGGGTATTCAAGCTTTATGCAAGCTGCAATCAGGGCTGCTCCCAGACCAAATACTCAAGATGATGAGTTGAGGGCAGTCAGAATTACTTATTTACAGACCAGGAACTATGACATTAATGAATTCATCTCTCTTCCCTTAGAACAACTGAATGAACTGGCTGACATGGAAGTGTCAAGAGAGATGAAAGAAAAAGAGGATGCAAGGTTACTTCTCCAATTCAAAGAGGAGAAGATACAGAAAAGACTCTACAAACATGCTCCCACTCTCTCCCCAGTTCAAGAAAGCCCTGTACAAGAAGATGTGGCTCCACAAGAACCTCTGGTAGACAAAGAAGAAGATAGGATCAAAATGATCAACTACCTGAGTACCACAGGCTTCTATCAGGCAGATGCACTTCTTCCCTTGTCCTATGACTTTATTGAGTTTGAGTACTTAAAACAACTTGAACTTGAGTTAGTCAAAGAGAGAAAGACAACTACAAGGACGCTAAGGGAAGAAGCTGCAAAGTCAAGAGCCATCATCCAAAAGAGTATGAAGAAGTCTGCTGATAGACAAAGGATGATGAGCTTCTTGAAGCTATATGGATTCTCCGGAAGGAGACTTGGCCCTATGTCTCTATCCACAATGGATGAGCATATAAGGGTAATTAAGCAGAAGATTAAGAGTGGTGAACTGATTGACATACACTCTCTTCCAAGTCAAGTCCCACCTAAAGTGGAGGTTAAGTTTGAACAACCTGAGACACCTCAACCCAGACCTCCTGCTGAGCCTCAGCAAACTTCATCTTCTGATCCAAAGCAGGGTCAAACTCCCTCTCATTCTGAACATGTGAGGGAGAAACACCCAACTGAGAAAGACAAAGACGATCAACAAGGTGCTGCAGACCAGTCTTCTCAGTTAAAGTCATCTAAGAGGAAGAAGAGAATGGCTTCTAAACCAAAGTCTAAGAAAAAGAAGTCTAAATCATCTACCTCTACACCTCAGGCTGAGTCAGATCAACCTGAGGAAGTGCATGATGAGGCAGCCCAATCTACTCCAATGCACGTGGCTCCTCTGACAGCTGAGACACCCATCTTATCCTGGACTTACTCTACCAATCCAGAAAGATGGCATGTAATCAGAGATCAAGGTATTGAGAATGTCTATACTTGACAAGACATAATCAACTTACCTCTGCATGATCTCTTTGAGATGAGAAGATATTATGAAGGTCTGAATGATCCTGACCATCTAATGAAGAAAGGTATGGTCATGATTGTGCTGAAGACTACTAACATCTGAAGATCTTCTAAATGTTTTGGTAGCATCAGCCTAGGGGGAGTTTGTAAGGATTCCTTTAAGTCTGATGCAAACCAAAACATCCAATGTCTCTCTAAAAGAAATGCACTAAGTACTGAAGAAGAAATGTTTTAGAAGTTTTACACCATACACTAGAAAGTATTCTAAGTGTAAAATCTTCCGAAGCCAAGACCAATATCTTCCGAATCAGCCTCCATCTCCATCATTTGAACCCTAGCCACCCAAAAAAAATTCGTAGAAAGAGAAAGTGAAGAAAATTCAAGATTTGAAGCTTCCAAGGTTAATAGATTGAAGATATGGGTGTTGGAGCATCAAGACCTAAGAAAGAAGCAACAAATCCAGGTAAGAATCGACCTCTAAACCCTTCTATAGATCAAACCCGGATTCTAGGGTTTTGGGTATTGAAAAGTTGCAAAGAATCGCATAAAGGTCACATTTTCACGTATGAAAACATGTATAAAGCCTAGATTTAGCCTCATGGATGTAAACTAAGAGATTGGACGTTAAAAGTTATGATTTTGGGTTAAAAATGGACTGGTTCGTGATTTTTATGCGATCTGCGAAACTGTATATGCATCCAGCGAATTTGCATATTCAATCAGCGAAACTATGATAACTTCCTGCGAAACTATAGTTTCGCAGGTAGTTTCGCAGACATGTTTTTCCAATGAAAGTTGGGCGAAACTGGCAGCAAAACTGGCAGCGAAGATGCAAACGAAACTACCAGCGAATGTGCTAGCGAAACTGCTGGTGAAACTAGCAGCGAAAGTGTTGGCGAATCTAGCTGCGAAATTGCTGATCTTGCAGCGAAATTAGCAGCGAATTTAGGCAGAAAGTTAACCCCTTTAAGTGTGTAAGGATTTCTTTAAGTCTGATGCAAACCAAAACATCCAATGTCTCTCTGCAAGAAATGCACTAAGTACTGAAGAAGAAATGCTTCAGAAGTTTTACACCATACACTAGAAAATATTTTAAGTGTAAAATCTTCCGAAGCCAAGACCAATATCTTCCGAAGCCAAACATGAAATATTACGAAGCCTCAGAGACAAAGTCTTCCGAAGCTTCATCCTATGAAGATGGATTTCTTCCGAAGACTTTTATTAACATGCTTTATCTGATGTACTGTTCCATAAAGCTGGACACCTTTCCGCTGCATCTCTGTAAAGTCACCAACTTACATGAGTTGGTGAAAAGGTCCATGCTTTTGGTAACTGTACATTGAGGTCCTGAGTCTATAACTTTCTACTTTATGTACTTTATCTTTTTTGTAATAGATAAGGATGTGAGCTATGGCATGTCATAGTCATAAGGTCAAAAGGCAGATATGCCTTTTGACTCTACAATTGATTTTGTTTGTGTCTAGTCAATTGTATCCAGCTGGCTTTCAAAGTATAGCCGGCTGTAGGTTGTAGTATAAGTATTCCAAGTTCTAGTATCTTTCTTTATGCTTTGTAACACTTGTAAAAGAACTTGAGAAAGCAATATACTACCTCCTTGAAACCCAAATCTCTTGTTCTGTCTCTTTATCTTTACTTGTGTTCTTTGTATCAATATATTGGTAAATCTAGTTTACTGTTTGATCAAGTTTAGTAAATCTCCTCTTTGTGTTGTTGTGTTGTAATTGTTAAGCCCTTAACCGGTCCTTCAAAGTGTTAGCTTATCTGCAGGCTGTGTAGAGTGATCATATCCTTGTAAGCTTAGTCTAGAAGTTATTCGTGGTATCCAGGTGAGTTCTAGACCCCTATTTATAAGTTTTCCATGTTTTGGGGCTATTATGCATACTAAATTTACGTTTTCAAATGACCATGATTTTAAGGGGTTTTAACAGGAAGAACGATATTTCTATAAGTAAATGTTCTATATAAACCCTTAAATTTACGTTTTCAAATTTACGTTTCCCAGCCAGGGGCGTTGCCCCTTGGACCCCACTAGGGGCTGTTGCCCCTAGGACCCCACTGTCAGGGGCTGCCGCCCTCGAACCCCCGCTGTCCCGCGGAGGATCGGTTATGTTTTTATGATGATTTTACTTGGCATGATGTGTACTTAATAAGTTATGTATTATATATATTAAAGTGGAAGATGATATCAATGAAAAGCGAAACTTAATGAATGTTACCCCCGGGCCCGTTTGATGATGTAAAGTCTTGCAAGCACTATGATGGACTTCACTTATGTGAGTCTGATGTATGATGGTGGATCTGTATTCATGAGCGGGCTATGTGCCTTGCAGTGTGGATCAACTGTCGGGGGTTAGCTGCCGTATTCATGTGTACCGACAGGGATTGGCATTTGTTGTCAATCAACATGGAGCTCTTGCTTTGTGCAAACTCGTTTATGATGAAAGTGAAAGATAATGAAAGAATGAAAGATAATGAACATGCTTATTATGATCCAAGAAATGTTAAGTACTATGTTGTATGCATGGTCATTATATGAAGGATAAAGTTAATATTTTCTTATATTATTTAAAACTAGAACTCGCTCAGCGAAGCTGACTTTTATGCATAATAGTTGGCAGGTAAGTGCTGATGCTGAGGATGGCACACGGAGCTACTTGGGGAGCTATGGATGGCATTCCTGTTTATGAAATCTTTATTGTATTTTCAACAATACACTATGTTTTTATTCTATTTAAAGGACAAATGTATGAGTATGATATGGTTTCTAAGTTTTAAATGAATGTCTAATTATTTCCACTGCAATGTTTTGTTATTAAACTGATTTTATGCTATGGTTAACCAACTGTGAGGCTTTCCGAGAACGGGGCCTTACAAACCACAACACATCAGATTGTTTCTTCAACCAAAAAGGCTTGAGTATTCTACAAAACAAGCCCATCTCACCAATATCAGCTGTGAAACCTAAAATTAGAAATACTTTTTATAATTAACAATCCAGGGTTTCAAATTCTGATGATGACTTAGGTAATCAGAAATAGTTGAAAAATGTTCAAAGAAATATAAACCACAACATCAAACAAACACATGATTTTCATAAATCAAAAGTAAAGTTTGACAATAAAAAACAGGTCAAATTTCTTCAAAAAAACAGGGACCAAAGGTTTTAATACTCTTATGACTTTTCAGTTGAAGTTGATGAGATGAAATCAGCAAGATATCAACAAAAATCAAACTAAACTTCATCCTCTAAGCCACAATTTAGAGGAAAATATCAAGAAGTCACTGTTATGGATAGGAACAGGAAACCCAGGACCATCATGGGTTGGGTTCCACATTCTAGTTAGTTCTTTTCATGCTTTCAGGGTCGTCCATACAGGTCCAATAGCCTATGGTATGTGCACAGTGGATGTTCCCGACACATGAGTGGAGACAGTTCCCTCCTTCATGATTAAAGCATACTCAAAGAACTATTGTTGCATTTGGTGGAGATTCATAAGGTGGCAGAATCACTGGTGAAGGATCTGTGACAAATGGGTTGCTGAGTTTTGATAAATTGAACTACTGTGAACAACTGAACTTCAATCTGCTCAGCGTGTCCAAGATCTGCGACAAAAATATTCCACTCACTTCATTGACACTCATTGTTACATTCTGAAACAAGGATTTCATATTCCTGTAGAATGGGTTGTCTTGAAGACCCCGAGGAAGAATAATACATACGTCTTAAACCTTAATTCTTCTCTACCAAATACAGAAACATGTCTTCTGTCAAAAGCATCTTTTGATGAGTCACAGCTTTGGCATAGACGTTTAGGACACACAAATTTCAAAAACATGAATTGATTGGTGAAGGGGGTCTCAAAGAAAAACAACATAAGTCTTCTCACAAGCCAAAGCTTGTGATCACAAACAATTCTCTATTGAACTTACGTCATATGGATCTTTTCAGACGAACTCATATTATGAGCATTGGAAAGAAACAATATTGTTTGGTAATCAAAGATGACTTTTCCAGATTTACATGGGTCTTCTTCTTACTTCATAAAAACGAATCGTCCCAATTAGTAAAAGATTTCATTACTAAAATTGAAAATCAAATTGATCATAAAGTCAAATCAATTAGAAGTGACAATAGGACTGAATTTACTAATGAAGATATGAGTTCTTATTGTGCAACCAAAGGCATTGCTCATCAATTCAGTGCAGCTAGAACTACTCAACAAAATGGGGTAGCTAAAAAGTGAAATAGAACACTAATTGAAGCAGCACGAACTATGCTAGCCGATGCTTTTCGTGGATGATTTGGGGAGCCTTAGAACACCAAAAATCACCTAAAGTTCGTCACTTTTCGTCTCCAAGAAGTTCTAGATAGAATTAGGGTTGTTTTGGCTTAAATAAACCCGCAATTCCACAAAATCCAGGTGTTAGTTAGGCCACCGGCGTATGATACGCCCAGGGCGGCATATCATACGCCCCCTCCGCTTTCCTAGGCCCAACTTTCTGAAATTTTGGTCAAATATGCCCATAAATACGCCACCAATATGTCGACCGGCGTATGATACGCCCAGGGAGGCGTATCATACACCAGGCCCTTGTAAAATTTTGATTTTCACATGTAACTTTTCACGAGCTTTCCTTGACAGGTTGTGGGCCCCGTTACTCTTTTCCTAGCCCAAGTTATGCCCATTTTAAGTTACCATGGTCTTGAACCTTCAGTTTTTGCATTTCTTCACTTCTTGGGCTCCGATTTTGCAGGACCATTTAAGGGTGGTCACTTACAACACAATAACACAATGAGAACAGTTTTTTAGAACACTTACAGATCAAATAGGGAACTGGTAACTTATAATTACGATACTAAGAACACAAGTAAAATATGAGACAGAACAAGATAGCAAACAACACAAGTGTATGGTTTTCAAGAATGCTGTATTGCTCTCAAGTTCTTTTGCATGTGTTACAAAGCATAGAAAGAAAGTTACAAGTACTTGAGATACTTTATACCACATCCTACAGCCGACCATACTTTGAAAGCCAGTTGGATACATAAGACTAGACAACTACAAAATCAAATGTAAAGTTATAAGACAGATTTCCTTTTGACTAGTGAATATGACATGTCATAGCTCACATCCTAATATATTACAAAAAGGATAAAAGTACGTAAAATAGATATCTCAAACTCAAGACCTCAATGTACAGTTACCTAAAGCATGGACCTTTTCCCCAACTCATGTAAGTTGGTGACTGAATAGAGTTGCAGCGGAAAGGTGGTCTAGCTTTATGGTAAAGTACATCAAATAAAGACATGTATCTAAAAGTCTTCGGAAAAAAATATGTCTTCACTCTTTGGGTTCGGAAGAATTTGTCTTTGAAACTTCGGAAGACTTCACTTTTGGCTTCGAAGGATGTTGGTCTTGGCTTCGGAAGATTTTACATTTAGAATATTTTTCTAGTGCATAGTGTAAAACTTCGGAAGCATTTCTACTTCTATACTTCAGTGCATGCATCCAAAGGAATTTTGGATGTTTTGGCTGCATAAAACTAATATGAATCCTTACAAAATCCCCTTAGGCTGATGCTACCAAAACATTTAAAGACCTTTAGCTATTGACAGACCTCATTATGATGATGACCATACCCTTCTTTGTTAGATGGTCAGGATCACTCAGACTTTCATAGTATATTCTCATCTCAAAGAGATTATGTAGAGGTAGGTTGAATAAGCCTTGCAATGTGTAGACATTTTCACCACCATGATCTCTGATCACATGCCATCTTTCTGGATTTGTTGTGAAGGTCCAGGATAAGATGGGTCTCTCTGATGCAAGAGGAGCCACTTGAATTGGAGATAATGGGGGCTGCCTCTTCATGCACTTCCTTAGGTTGATCTGATTCATCCTGAGGCTTGGAGGTGGATAATTCAGACTTCTTCTTCTTTGACTTTGGTTTAGAAGCCATCCTTTTTCTCCTCTTTGAAGACTTTAATTGAGAAGACTGGCCTGCAGCACCTTGTTGATCAGTCTTGTCTTGCTCAATTGGGTGTTGCTCCCTCACAGGTTCAGAAGGAGAGGGAGTTTGACCCTGCTTTGGATCAGAAGATGAAGCTTGCTCAGACTCAGCAGGAGGTCCAGGTTGTGTTGTCTCAGGTTGTTCAACCTTAACCTCCACTTCAGGAGGAGCTTGACTTGGAGGGGAGAGTAAGTCAATGAGTTCTCCAGTTTTGATCTTTTGCTTGATTACCCTTATGTGCTCATCCATTGTAGATAGAGACATAGGGCCAAGTCTCCTTTCGAAGAATCCATACAGCTTCAAGAAGCTCATCATTCTTTGTCTGGCAGCAGACTTCTTCATACTCTTTTGGATGATGGCTCTTGACTTTGCAGCCTCTTCCCTCATCTTTCTCTTTGTTGCCTTTTGTTCTTTGAGCACTTGAAGTTCAAGCTGTTTGTGATACTCAAACTCAATGTACTCAAAGGACAAGGGAAGAAATGCAGATGCTTGGTAAAGACCTGTGCCACTCAGGTAGTTGATCATGTTTTACCTATATGTTTCTTTGTCTAGTTGAGGTTCTTGTGGAGCTGCCACAGTTTCTTGCATAGGGCTTTCTTGAACTGGGGAGAGAGTAGGAACATACTTATGCAGTCTTTTCTCTCTCTTTTCTTCTTTGATTTGGAGGACCAACCTTGCATCCTCTGCTTCCTTTCTCTCCCTAGACATTTCCATGTCTGCCAGTTCATTGAGTTCCTCTATAGGGAGAGATATAATCTCATCAATGTCATAGATTCTGGTCTACAGTTAAGTAATCATGACTGCCCTCAACTTATCATCTTGAGTGTTTGGTTTAGGGGCAGCCCTGATTGCAGCTTGCATGAAGCCTGAAGACCCAGTGGAACTATCTCCCCTTAGCTTCCTCTCTCTATCCTCTTCCTCAATCTCCTCAGGAGTTAAAATCCTTTTCCCCTTGTCACCCACAGACCTTTGTGACATAGGGTGGAGAGAGCTTTAGCCTTCATTGCTTGGTGTAGCATCCAAGCTTTGGCCAGAGAGAGGCTATGACACACCTTCACCAGCAGGTGTTTCACTGAGGGACTGAATTGCTGAAATAGTTGTTGGTGTGACAGGGCTATTAGGATCTATCACTGGGCTTTCAGTCAAGGTTATCCCTTTGAAGCTAATCTTAGGGTTTGCCTCAACATCTAGTTGACCAATGACATTTCCTAACTGCCTTTGTCTCCTTCTTAGGCTGAACTCTTCAGTAATTTTGTCTTTAATCCTTTGTGCCAGCATGCCAGCTTGTCTAGATTAACTTGGGTTGACAAGTGGCATTTTGATCAGGTCAAGACCTTCATAGTAGTTCAAGGTCTGAAAGTTGAATACCTCTTGCTGCCCTTGAACTCTTTTAAGAATAAGGGCTCTTATGTCAGCCTCATACATCCACCTAATGATTTAGTTTGAAATTCCTTGGTGTGGGGATGACATAGCTCTTGTAATGCCTTCCTCAAAGAGACTTTAAATGAGAGAGTCTAGAGAGTCCACATCAAAGTGAACTTGAGAAAGTTGCTGAGTATGCACAATTGCAAGTGAGGATGGTGAGTCCTCAATGTCCATACTCCATGAAGAACTCCCAGGTTTTGTGATTGGATTGACTTTCTCCCCCTTTTTGGTAGCATCACCCTCTTGCATAGGTGAGCTAGGAGTTAGGTCAATCACATCCACAGGTTCTTGTGTTCCTGATTAAGCTCTCCTTAAAGGTCTCCCAGCTAGTTTCTCCCTGAGATAAGATATCTCAAGTTGCTGATCATTGACCTTGTTTTGCAGGGTAGTCACCTGAGATTCAAGGTGACTAATCTTAGAGACTAGGTAGGTGCATGTTTTTGATAGTTTTTGCACCTTTAGTCTCAAATTCCCCTCATCTTCATCATAAGAATCATAGAGGGACGGGAAAATTGGACCAAAGTCCTCACTCTCACCACCAGCTTCATGTTCTTGGCTGCTGGATTTCCTCTGCTCACTGACAGCCTCAGTTGAAGTGTCAATGGGCTGAGTTGCCATGGTTGAGGTCCTAATGATTTAATCACTTGCAGACAGGTTCAGAGAGGTCCACCTAAGTAACGGGTGACTGATGTGGGCTAGACATAGGAGACTCAGGAGCACTCATATCTCTTTGAGTAGGGGAAGACATAGGAGACTCAGTACCATGGTTGAGACTCATGGTACTCACTGAAACCTATGTCTTCATCAGTATAGAATTCAAGGTTAGGAATGGGTTGGTTTAAGTCTAAAGGCTGGGGATGGTAACTGTCCCTTGAAGGTTGTTCACTTGAGTGTTGAGACTCAGAGTGAATGCTTAAGGCAGTTGGGCTAGTGAGCTCATCAGGCTGAGCATGAGGAACCTCAGCACTGATCCTTGAAGAAATGGGAGTGGTTTGCTCCTCAGGATAAGTGGGAGCTCTAGTATCCACTTCCTCCTGTATGGGTGAGTATATGGGGGCCTGCAAAAGCTCAATAGCTTGAGCAGGGGTTCGTTTGGACTTTCTTTGGTAGGTGAGGGTGATGTGAGGCCTTTTTGGTGGTTGAGAGGTAGAAGGTGTGGGTTCAATACTAGCTTGTGTTGCTAGGTTGTCACCTTGAGCAATGAGCTCTAACATTTTGGGGACAAGGGCTGTTTCTACCCCAGAGAATCCTACAGTTGGCTTCTTCATGATTTTAAAGATGTCGGGCTTCATCTGTCTCAATTTTAGAATATTACCTGTTTCCCTCAACTGTGAGCCGAGTTCAAAGTTGAGAATGTATTGAACATATCTAGTAAACATGTAACACTCTAAGGAGTCCAAGTTTGCAAGCAAATTTGTATATACAAACTGAGAGTACGTGAACTTGACCCCTTGAACCATTCCATGCAATATGAAGGCGAGATCCTCAGAAATCTGGTCCCACCCTCCATGCTTGTTGGACAAGCTGTGGATAACCACATGTAGCAGGTATTTCCACTAGGATGAGACATTCCCTTTCCTGATGGTCTTTACAAAGAAATCTCCCTCATAGCCTACTGTTAAATGAATGATTAATAGCTTCCTTTGGAAAAGACATCTCACCTTCTTCATCATCCAGCTGAAGATGAGAGTTGATGATGACCGGAGTGATGAAGATTATCCTCCCCTGCACTGTGGCAGACAATGCCTTCTTCTCATCCATGATGACCTCTTGACAGGTCTTCCTAAATTCAAGTAGATGATCCGCATAGAGAGTAGGATCAATGGTTAGGGAGGTGAAGTAGTTGGATAGAGCCAGAAAGCGGCAAACCTTTGAGAAACTATCATCTTTCTCAGAGTTCAACAGAGCAACTTGGTTGTGCTGCCTGTGAAGTTACATGGAGAAATCAGGGTGTTTCTGTGGTTTAGGTTGGACATTTTGAAAAGCTTAAGGGTGAAGGAAGGTGAAGAACAAAGGCGGTTTGGGTGAATTTAGGTTAGAGGAATAGTTCAGATGAAGAAGATAGTGAAAGAGGAGGGAACCGTTGGGTATATATATGAAATGGATTTAAGACAAAGTTAATGAAAAAGGATAAACCTTGAAGTCCAAATGTCGGTCCCACCTCTGAAAAAGTAGTTTTCTTTTCCCCAAAAAGTAGTTTTCTTGGAAGTCAAGAAATTCATCCAAAGGTTATTTTGCTTCGGAACTTGTAAAGGAAAGCTTCTGAAGGCAAATTGGCTTCGGAAGATATTCCAAAGGGTTTTGAGAATTTTTCTTTAGAAGAGATTTATTACTCAGAGTTTTTATTCTAAAAAGAATAAAAACTTCCGAAGGTAAATTGCTTTCGGAAGAAAATTGTTCTTTGAAAACTGCAGGATCGGGTTTGTCACTTAAACACTTGTATTTCTCTCAAACTCACTTATGGAAACACTCAAATCAGATGAAGTAATGTCTTTTACAAGAGTTGATAATAATATAATAAGTAGCAAAGGAACAAGCAGAAATATAATTTTCAAGGCACTTGTATATATTACTTCTCAACTCAAGATATTACAAGACTCTTACTAGCATAAAACAAGATTTACAATGAGAAACTATATATACTAGATCCTACAGCCGGATATACTTTGATACCCGCTGGAAACCTAAGACTAAAGCATATACTACAATGCTAAAGTTAAGGTATCTTAGATAAAGTATTATCTAAGATATGGTAGACATGACATGTCCATGACTTACCTTTTGTCACCAACTAAAGATGGCATCTGTACTAACATAAAAAGGTAAACAGTGGATTAAAGTATGGTCAACTACATGGCTTTTGAAAAAACGCCATGCAGTATCTCAGAGATTTGCAGCGGAGTGTCAGAGAGGCCATACTTATGTCCAATGGATAATAGGAGTGTCTTCCGAAGGTTAATTGGCTTCGGAAGAACAAGTTCTTCCGAAGCCACTTATACTTCAAAAGAGGCTTCTATGCTTCTGAGGCTATGAGGACTTCTTGTACTTCGAAAGTTGACTTCAGATCTTTCTCTCTAAGTCTTAATCTTGGGAAGTATGTTCTTTGTCTTCGGAAGTTGGAGTTTTCCTTCGGAAGTGTGTTTTACACTTAGTCTTCAGAAGAGCACCTTCTTCCTTCGGAAGTTCCATACTTAGCTTCGGAAGTCCTTTGTACGTTGTACCAAAATCTTCTAAGTGACTTGGTTTTGGTTGCAACAGCCTTTCTAGATCCAACAAACTCCTCCTAGGCTGATGCTACCAAAACTTCACTTATTTCTGCTTCTCAAAGCCTTCAGCACCAGGGACAACATGTATTTGTCTTTCTCTTTGTTCTTCCCTGAAGTAGTGCTGAGAAGCTTGCATAAGTCATTAGTGGATAGGAGATCCAGTCTATCGCTCTGAATGACATGTACCCTTTGTTGTGTCCCCCTGAAGAGAGTTAGTTGACGCGAGTTATAGTCATACTCCCATCTAACTATGGACTCAAGTTCAGGACCTTCAACCATTTGTAGAAAGGCTTTACATTTGGTTGCTGATCCCTTCCTTTCCTCTTCCTCTCTCAGTTTCAACTCCTCTTCAACCATGCTTCTAGCAGTAAGCTCGGCCATATGAAGGCTGCCTAGATGATTTCTGATGTGGGCAGCTATATCAGAGTTTGAAGGGTTGGAGAATGGCTTCTCTGCTAACTCAACAATGTCAAATCTGCTCAAGTGTAGCAAAGATGAGGCACTCAGCCTGTTGAGCTCTCCATTCTCTCTTTCAACAACAAAGTTGTGAGAAGAGTCTTCGAACCTCCACTGGATGATCTTCTTTCGGGGTGCAAGAGCTTGTCTTGGTACCCTGTCTCCTTTCTTAGTATCCAGTAGAGTCACCAGCTTTCTCCTTAGCTTCTTTTCTTCCTCATTCAACGTGTCTGAATTGAGGCCAAAGAGGTTTGCAGCTTGGTCCAAAGTTCCTCTCGGTAGATCAAGAAATTGATCTCTTGTGAGGGAACTTGAGGATCCGTCAACATAAGTCAAGTTGACTGAATCCTCCTCACAGGAGATGTCGCTCAGTGTAGTGCAGGTTATGAGCTTTGTCTTCACTGCCTTGAAATCTTCCATGGAGAGATGTTTAGAAGGCTAAGGGGATGGTTTGATGGGTTGATGGGTAGGTTGAGGTGTTTGGGTTCTGGCTAAGGTTTTGGGTTGGAGGATAGGTAGTTTGGGTGGTTGAGGTGAAGAGGTTGGTAGGTGTGATGGTGTAGGTTCAGGGGTGAATGGTTCAGAAGTTGGTTCGGTTTTGATTGGGAAGGAAAAGGGTATAGGTAGGTTTGGAGTTTGGGTTGAGTGGTTGCTTTGAAGGTCATCTCCTGTCCCCTTCTATACATCTCCTCCCTCTTCCCCGCGCGAATGTCAGCCTTAATGTCACTGACATGTCGCTGGAGAGTCTTTTCCGACATGGGACCCACCTGCCTGCTAGAGAAGCCATGAGCTTTGAGATAACTCTTCATCCAGGCCTTCTCACCTATCTTCTTGGCAGCAGACAGTCCTGCTTCCTCTTCCTTCTTCTTCTTTTGCAAAAGCTTTTCCCTTGCAGCTCTCTTTCTCTCTTTCGCCATTTGATCTTGCTCTTTGTTGAAGAGCCACTAGATCGTATCATTGTTATGTGGAGACAACTCTTCTTGAGAGAAACCTCTGGAGAGTAGGAAGGTTATCCTTTCCCTCCTGAGCTGCAGATCATCTTCTCTTTCCTTTCTCTCCCTTTCCTCTTCTAAGGCCAACCTTGAAGCTTCTTTTTTTTGCTGTTTTAGCAGCAAGGTTGCCTTTTCCAGCTCTATTAACTCCTCTAATGGTAGCAGGAGTACATCTTCAGTTGCAGCCCCTAGACCAACAAGTCTATATATAACCTCTACTCTTCTTCGGTTGTTGACTGCCTCCTGGTTGGCTGCAGCTGCTTTGGTACTTGCAGCTAACAGTTTCCCAGTTGGAAGCCTACCTTTTCATTTAAGCTTCTCCAACCTTTCTTCCTCCTAAAGCTCTTCCGAAGTCATCTTCCTTTTTCCTTTGATGTCTTCGGAAGTACTAGACTTTGGGGGTTCTTGGATGGAAGATCCAAGTTAGGTAGTAGAGATGGGAGCTGGAGTCAATGCAGATGTCAGAGCTAATGGTTGGGTGAGAAAATCCTCCCTATTAACCTCAGATGCAAGTTTCAGAATTGCATCTGTGACTATTAGATCATCGGATAGTGAGAATAGTCTTTCCGCAGCAGCAATCTCAGCTTCGGAAGTTTGAGATTGTTCTTCCGAGGCTTTGAATTATGATTCGGAAGTCTGTGAAAATACACTTTCTGTCCCAACTGTTTCAGTTGCTGGGCCATCAGTCCTTGTTTCCCCTTCGAAGTTAATCTAAGGTTCCACTTGGACCTTAGGTTGACCAACTTCCTCGATAGTGGTAGAAGGTGCATTCAACCTCTGAAGCTCTTTAGCTCCGAAGTAGATCACAGACATATCAGGGCTGGGCTGTTCTATGAGGGATTCCAATAGGAACTTGTTAAAGAACCTATTGAGATCTTGGAGCATCCTTTGATCCACTTGAAAAACAACTGGAGGAGTCAGTGAAAAATGCAGCTTGTTGCACAGGATACTTTGAGCTTAACGATGTGAGAGCTTGACTTTGGGTTTCCTCCTGTCTTTGACTTTGTCTCTGAACACTCTCCCCCTTTTTGGTAGCATCATCCTGAGAGCTTGATGAGCTAGAGGAAGAGGTCAAGGAGACCTGAATTGGTACATGACTAACAGACCTCTCAATCTGTTTCTCAGCTAGTTTGGCCTTGAGAGTCTCAATCTCAAGTTGCTGAGTGGCAGACTTTTCCTCTGAAGTCCTAACCTTTGATTTAAGGGTTGAGACATTAGAAAGTAGGTCTTGAATGGTGAGTTGCATACTTCCCTCATCTTCTTAAACACTTGTATTTCTCTCAAACTCACTTATGGAAACACTCAAATGAGATGAAGTAATGTCTTTTACAAGAGTTGATAATAATATAATAAGTAGCAAAGGAACAAGCAGAAATATAATTTTCAAGGCACTTGTATATATTACTTCTCAACTCAAGATATTACAAGACTCTTACTAGCATAAAACAAGAGTTACAATGAGAAACTATATATACTAGATCCTACAGCCGGATATACTTTGATACCAGCTGGAAACCTAAGACTAAAGCATATACTACAATGCTAAAGTTAAGGTATCTTAGATAAAGTATTATCTAAGATATGGTAGTCATGACATATCCATGACTTACCTTTTGTCACCAACTAAAGATGGCAACTGTACTAACATAAAAAGGTAAACAGTGGATTAAAGTATGGTCAACTACATGGCTTTTGAGAAAACGCCATGCAGTATCTCTGAGATTTGCAGCGGAGTGTCAGAGAGGCCATACTTATGTCCATTGGATAATAGGAGTGTCTTCCGAAGGTTAATTGGCTTCGGAAGAACAAGTTCTTCCGAAGCCACTTATACTTCGGAAGAGGCTTCTATGCTTCCGAGGCTTTGAGGACTTCTTGTACTTCGGAAGTTGACTTCAGATCTTTCTCTCTAAGTCTTGATCTTTGGAAGTAGGTTCTTTGTCTTCGGAAGTTGGAGTTTTCCTTCGGAAGTGTGTTTTACACTTAGTCTTCGGAAGAGGTTCTTCTTTTTCGGAAGTTCCATACTTAGCTTCGGAAGTCCTTTGTATGTTGTACCAAAATCTTCTAAGTGACTTGGTTTTGGTTGCAACAGCCTTTCTAGATCCAACAAACTCCCCCTAGGCTGATGCTACCAAAACTTCAATGATTTCTGCTTCTCAAAGCCTTCAGCACCAGGGACAACAGGTATTTGTCTGTCTCTTTGTTCTTCCCTGAAGTAGTGCTGAGAAGCTTGTACAAGTCATTAGTGGATAGGAGATCCAGTCTATCGCTCTGAATGACATGTACCCTTTGTTGGGTCCCCCTGAAGAGAGTTAGTTGAAGGGAGTTATAGTCATACTCCCATCTAACTATGGACTCAAGTTCAAGACCTTCAACCATTTGAAGAAAGGCTTTGCCTTTGGTTGCTGATCCCTTCCTTTCCTCCTCCTCTCTCAGTTTCAACTCCTCTTCAACCTTGCTTCTAGCAGTAAGCTTGGCCATATGAAGGCTGCCTAGATGATTTCTGATGTGGGCAGCTATATCAGAGTTTGAAGGGTTGGAGAATGGATTCTCTGCTAACTCAGCAATGTCAAATCTGCTCAAGTGTAGCAGAGATGAGGCACTCAGCCTGTTGAGCTCTCCATTCTCTCTTTCAACAACAAAGTTGTGAGAAGAGTCTTCGAACCTCCACTGGATGATCTTCTTTCGGGGTGCAAGAGGTTGTCTTGGTACCCTGTCTCCTTTCTTAGTATCCAGTAGAGTCACCAGCTTTCTCCTTAGCTTCTTTTCTTCCTCATTCAACGTGTCTGAATTGAGGCCAAGGATGTTTGCAGCTTGGTCCAAAGTTCCTCTGGGCAGATCAAGAAATTGATCTCTTGTGAGGGAACTTGAGGATCCGTCAACATAAGTCAAGTTGACTGAATCCTCCTCACAGGAGATGTCGCTTAGTGTAATGCAGTTTATGAGCTTTGTCTTGACTGCCTTGAATTCTTCCATGGAGAGATGTTTAGAAGGCTGAGGGGATGGTTTGATGGGTTGATGGGTAGGTTGAGGTGTTTGGGTTCTGGCTAAGGTTTTGGGTTGGAGGATAGGTAGTTGGGGTGGTTGAGGTGAAGAGGTTGGTAGGTGTGATGGTGTAGGTTCAGGGGTGAATGCTTCAGAAGTTGGTTCGGTTTTGATTGGGAAGGAAAAGGGTATAGGTTCAGGTTGAGGTTGGGTTTGGAGTTTGGGTTGAGTGGTTGCTTTGAAGGTCATCCCCTCTCCACTTCTATACATCTCCTTCCTCTTCCCCGCGCGAATGTCAGCCTTAATGTCACTGACATGTCGCTGGAGAGTCTTTTCCGACATGGGACCCACCTGCCTGCCAGAGAAGCCATGAGCTTTGAGATAACTCTTCATCCAGGCCTTCTCACCTATCTTCTTGGCAGCAGACAGTTCTGCTTCCTCTTCCTTCTTCTTCTTTTGAAGAATCATGGGGAGATGAGGTAACATACCTGGTATGTTCATCCTCACCACCAGATGTGGTTTCTTGGCGCCCTAGTTTACCTTGCACAATGATGTCTCTTTCAGAGTCATCAAAGGGCATGGTTGCCGTAGATTCAGTCTTAGTTTCGTTACCACTGTCCTGAGGATCCATTGAGGCTCCTTCAGTAATGGAAGCTGAATCTACATGAGTCCCCTCCACATCAGTGGGACTCACCTCAGTAAGGCTTTGCTGATGGGGGCTAGATATAAGGGGTCTCTCTAGGCTCTGTTGATCCTTGAGAGGGTGTTATGGATCAACTTCATTGCCTTTAAGAGACTTAATCTCTTCACCAGCTCCAGTCAAAAGGTCCGTAAAGGATATGGAATTGAAACCTAATAACCCGGGACTTTGATCAATATCTAGAGGCATTGAGCCTGTGATAGGGCTATCCCTTTTTGGCTGCTCAAGGGAGTATAGAGATTCTCCCTGAGGGCTATCAGCTTGGGTTTCGGGCTCAAGGGTCTGAGACTAAGGAGACTCAAGAACATATTGAGGTTAATTGTGAAGGATGGTTGGACCTCAGGCTGAGTGGAAGCCCTTTGTTCCAATCTAGCCTTTTTGGATTGAACATGAGGAGCTTATACAATCAGAGTAGATTGAATAAGGGTTCGTTTGTGACGTCTCTGATAGGTAAATGTAATGGGTGGAGAAGGCATATTTGGCAGGGTTAGGGTAGTTACTAGTGTGGGTTCATCACCTGTGGGGTTAACAGGGATGTCACTAGGAGCCATTGGCTCAATCATACCCGGAAGAAGTGCAGTATCTCTTCTAGTGAAGTTGGTAGACACTCTCTTCAAGGTCTTGAAGATGGTCGGCCTCATTTGAGGAGCAGTCAGAGCAGCTGCACAGACAAGCTTGCCTTGGTCCAGCTCACGGTTGATTATGTGCTGGAGAAACCTGGGATACATGAAGAACGTGTCTCTTTGAAGATTTCCCATTAGGTTAGTCAGCACAAACCTTGAATAGCTGAAGCGGAGGCTTTGTACCAACCCATGAACTAAGCACCCAAGTTCATATGGGATTTGATCCCATCCCCCAGATTTATTAGACAGGCAGTGAACCACATGCAGCAGGAACTTCCATTTGTAGGAGAAGTTGAATTTGTAGACAGTTGACCTGCTGACATCTCCACCGTATCCCATTCGGAGATAAGAATTGTCCAAATCTGTTTTGGGGAATTCCGTTGGAGCACCCTCATCATGAAGCTCGAGATGCTCCCTGATGATTTGTTCAGATATGACCAACTCCTGGCCACAAATGGTCGACCTTATAACACGAACCCCATTTAGGATTTCAATCCGACCATTTGCCCAAAATTCGGACATTTGGTTTGAGTAAATTGTGGGGTTTACAGTCAGAGCTGTGTAGTATGAAGATTGGGTCAGAAAGGAAATGATATCTGAGAAGTCAACATCCCTTGAAGAATCAAGGAGTGCGACTTGGTTATGCTGAGGGTTTAGTGCCATTGAAGAAGATGACAGAAGGATAGTTCAGTATAAGGTAAAGTGGAGAAGAAGAAAGTTTTTAGGGTAAAAAGGATGTAAGTGATTAACCGGAAGTATTTAAATGGGTGAAATGGCGGTTTAAAGGGGTTTTGGATAAGACGATGTGAGGTTTCAGTGGAGGATGTGACATGGGCGGTAAGGTTAGACCATTTAAATAATCCGACATCATTAACAAAATCTTTACTTTTTACAGTGTGGGGCCCAAAAGATTTCCGTTACACAGTAAAATCTGTCTTCCGAGTATAAAGCATTCCCGAAGGTAATATTCTTCCGAAGGCAAATTTACTTCCTAAGGTAAATTAATTACTTCCGAGAGTATATGTTGCTTTTCAAGTGGAGTGTGTTAAAGGCTTCGGAAGTAGATATGATATGAAATCAATCGCTTCTTCCGAGACTTAACACTCTTCGGAGAGGAAAATTATCATGGGAGAAATTTGCTTCGGAAGATATGCAAGATATCTTCCGAGGGTTCATTTCTCTTCGGAAGAATTCATACTTAGATAAAATTTAGAAAAAGATCTTTTATAACAGGGCTTAGATTGTTTTGACATGAGACTTTATACATTAAAAGGTTTTCAAATTAGATTAACTAATCAATCTTTATCATCCCAATAGCTGTAATGAGATATTTAAATCTTTGTTCATCAAAGGCTTTGGTGAACAAATCAGCATATTGTTCATTCGAGTCAACTTTGATTAGTTTGATAAGATTTTTCTCATGAATATCTCTAATGAAATGATACATGATATCAATGTGCTTAGTCTTGGAGTGCTTCACTGGATTTTCAGTAATATATAGCACTGTTGTTGTCAATATGGATAGGAGTGCTCATGAAGTTGAATCTGTAGTCTATCATCTGGTTTTGAATCCACAGCAGCTGAGCACAGCAACTAGCAGCAGCAATGTATTCAGCTTCAACAGTTGATGTAGAGACACAGGATTGCTTCTTGCATTGCCATGAGATGATCCTTCCACCAAGAAATTGACATCCACCAGATGTTGATTTCTTGTTGATGTTGCAGCCACCATAATCACTGTCAGAGTATCCATAGAGATTGAAATCACTATTTCTTGGATACCAGAGACCTAAATTAGGTGCTCCTTTGAGGTATCTGAGAATTCTCTTGGCAGCTATTAGGTGAGACACCTTTGGAGCAGCCTGATATCTTGCACAGATGCAAGTTGCAAACATGATATCAGGTCTACATGCTGTGAGATACATCAGAGAACCAATAATTGCTCTGTACTGATGTTGATCAGTATCCTCCCCCTCAGAATCAGGGCAGAGATTGTGGTTTCTGGGTATAGGTGTTTTTGCTGCTTTACAATCCTTCATATCAAATCGTTCTAAGATATCATTGACATACTTAGATTGATTAATGAAGAACCCTTCCTTCAATTGCTTTACCTGAATTCCAAGGATAAAGTCCATTTTTCCCATGGAACTCATCTCGAACTTCTTTTTCATAATGCTCTCAAAGTCTTTACACATTTGGTCATTTGAGGAACCAAATATGATATCATCAACATAGACTTGAACGAGCAAGATGTCTTTCCCAGACTTTCTTATGAAAAGAGTCTTATCAATGGTACCTCTAGTGTAACCATTCTTTAGGAGAAATTGAGACAATGTCTCATACCACAACCTAGGTGCTTGGTGCAGCCCATATAGAGCTTTATCCAACTTGCACACATAGTTTGGATGCTGTGGATCTTCAAATCCTGGAGGTTGGCATACATAGACTTCCCTATCTATATCCCCGTATAGAAAGGCACACTTGACATCAAGCTGGTAGACAGTGAAATTCTTGGATGCAGCATAAGCAAGGAAGATCCTAACTGCCTCAAGTCTTGCAACAGGTGCAAAGACATCAGTATAATCGATTCCTTCCTCTTGAGTGTATCCTTGAACCACCAGTCTTGCCTTGTTCTTGATAATCAAGCCTCTATCATCTCTCTTGTTTCTGAATACCCATTTAGTGCCTATAGGTACTTGACCAGATGGTAGCGGACATAGGTTCCAAACCTTTTGTCTTTTGAGTTGAAGCAACTCCTCTTGCATTGATTCAACCCAGCTACTATCTTCCAACTTCTTGGGTTCCATTTGGGATAAAAAGCATGAGTACAAGCAGACATTCCCATTATGAGTTTGTCCTCTTGTTCTCACACCTTCAGAGACTTCCCCTATGATGTTTTCAGCTAGATGAGTATTATGAATCCTGAGTCTAGGAATCACCTCCAGTTGCAAAGATAAATCCAAGTTGGACATATTTTGCTTAGGAGCTTGAATATTTGGTCCAGCTGTTGTTTCAAACTCATTCAATGAGGACTAATTGAATGAAAGAGAAACATCATCATTTCTTTGCTGTGAAGCATCATTAACAGCTGCCTGTTCCTTCAAGATGGTGCTTTCATCAGCTTTGTGTTGTGCAGGGTCACCTGAAGAGATTTGAAAATCAGCAGGTGAATCCCTTTTTGAAGTACCACTATCTCTTGAAATGGTTATACTGACAGATCTTTCAATAGTGGGAACTTGATTTGCTGCAACTCTTGGAGAACCTGGAATAGGTCTGGGAAGCTCAAACAGTTGATCTTCATCAGAATCACTTTGAGCACCTGTTCCAGCTGAAACATTCTCACAAGATGGTTTAGAATAGTTTGGAAACAATTCTAAATCAAAGATATGATCAGGGCCATTCCCCCTAACACAAGGAGTGTGCTCATTGACTATAATGTTGGAAGATTCCTCAAATTGTTGGTTTTTAATATTATAAACTCTATAAGCTTTAGAGTAGGAGGAATATCCAACAAAGATAGCATCATCTGACTTTTCAGAAAATTTTGCCAAATTGTCTTTTGTGTTAAGTATGGTACACCTGCTGCCAAAGGACCTTAGAAAGCCAATAAACGGTGGCCTCTTGTTCCATAACTCATAAGGGGTTTTTCCATGTGGCTTTACTATAAGAACTCTGTTTTGCACATAGCATGCAGTGCTGACTGCCTCTGCCCAGAATGTTAGAGGCAGCTTTGAATCAGCTAACATAGTCCTAGTAGCCTCAATAAGTGTCATATTTCTCCTCTCAGCAACACCATTTTGTTGAGGAGTTCTAGGGGCACTATATTGTCTGGCAATCCTTTTTGAGTTACAGAATGAGTCAAGAACTAGGTTCTTAAACTCAGTCCCTTGATCACTTCTAATTATTTTAACCTTGTGATCAAATTGATTTTCTATTTTAAGAATAAAAGATTTTAAAGTTTCAGCAGTTTCATCTTTAGTTCTTAAAAAGAATACCCATGTAAATCTAGTAAAATCATCAACAATCACAAGGCAATATGATTTCCTTCCAATGCTCATTATACTTGTGGGACCAAATAGATCCATGTGCAATAAGTGTAATGGATTGGTGATGGAGTTAACAACTTTGGATTTATGAGAAGACTTGTGTTGTTTCCCTTTCAGGCAAGCAACACAGTTATCTTTGCAGAAAAATTCCTTTTTAGGCAAACCATGTACCAAGTTATTTTTAGCCAATTTATTCATTGTCTTAAAATTGACATGACACATTCGTTTATACCATAGTGTTGACTCATCACCATCAGCTTTGGAAAGAAAGCATGATACTTCTCCCATTAGGGAAGCATTGTTCATATCTAGCTTGTACACAGAATTAAGAGTGGGTCAGCAGATGGATATAGCTTCTCCCATTAGGGAAGCATTTGATGTTTTTGATCACAGAATTAAGAAACACTTAACAGATTGTGTTCAAGCTGTTTGACAAAATTAACTTTGTCAACTTTTAACTTTCCATTGGATATACTTCCTCTGCCAGAAATATATCCTCCGGCCTCACCTCCAAACTGGACAGGACCTCCAAAGGAGAGATCTGTTCCCTGTCATGTGCCTGGAGCATCCACTATCTACAATCCAAATGTTGTTATTCTTGTCATATAGACTCATAAGAGTGGGTCAGCAGATGGAACCTCTTGCTCTTCAATACCACACCTTGGTTGTCTTATAGACTCATAAGAGTGTGGTGGAGCAATTTCATTGGTTCCCAACCCCCCTTTGTTTTGATAACAAAGTTTTGAGTGAGAGGATGATGCAAGAATGGCTTCGAAGTTTTGCTCGGAATAGCATACTTCCTGGCTTGAGCCTCAGCAGTGACAAGCTGGGCTTTAGCCTTAGTCAATTTGAATATTAAATCCTTGATTTGAGTCTTGTAGTTTGTATGTTCATGTTTTAAGAGGGACACAGTTTTCTCTAACTCCTCAATTTTTCTTTTGTAGTCAGATTCAGCCCTTTTAAAGTCAGATTTTAAAACATTTAAAGACTCAATATCAGATTTAATTTCCATATTGTAGTCCTGATACAGTTTAACCTTAGCAATACAGGCAGGAGTACAGAGATGTTCATATACCTTGTTTTCATCTGTTCCGGCCATGAGTGCTTGAGCAGGAGTCACATCCTAAACCATGAAGCTCCAGTCAACTTCATGAGCCATTGCAGCAGTCTCTGTTGACTTTCCGGTGGGCTTTGGTGTAGAGGGATGTGTGGAGGCCTATGGGGTTCCCGGGTTGGACTTGGGAGCCTTGCATTCCCTTGCAAAATGACCAAGTTGGTTACAGTTGTAACATTTGGCCTTGCTTTTGTCAAACCCAAATTTGCTGTTGATTGGGTTCTGAGGGAATTGCCTTCCAGTTCTCTTAAAGAACTTCTTTGCTCTGTAGGTTAGAAGAGCCATTTGTTGGACTATGTCCATGTATTCAACGTCATCCGGGCTAAAACACTCTAGATCATCAAAGCAGCATTGATAGTCATTTGAGTGTCCACTTCCTGAGACAAATGCACAGCTGTCCTGAAAGGAGCTTTGCTGAGCTTGTTGAGACCTTGGAATCTCAGGAAATGTGATGTAAGGCCTAGAGGAACAAGATGGCTGCTGGGTGTAGGTCAGGTATTGCTGAGACTGGGAGATTCCTGAGCCTTCAGCAACCATTAAAGCGTTGCTAGCAGGAGGACTCAAGGGTCTGCTTGTCTAATGACCCCTCTTGCTTTCCACTTCCAAACGGTATCCATCAAGGATCCCATAGAGTTCGGTCATGGTGAGTGTATTCAGATTCTCTGTTCTCTTGATAGAGACACAGTAGAATGTCCACTCATTGGGTAGAGCACTCATAAACTTTCTAGTAAGGTCTCTGAGTTCATGAGTGATTGCCACAGATTGAAGGGAAGAAATGAGGTCCATGTACCTGAAATATTGCTAGCTAAGAGTCTCTCCAGCAACATAGGTGAAGTTCTCAAACTGTTGCTTTAGTGAGTCCTTCTTGGAATCATTTGAGCTTGAGTACATTTGAGCAAGAGCATCAAAGAGTTCTTTGGCAGACTTACAATGCTCAAACCCCACCATGATAGAGTTTGGGATTGTAGTCATAAGAACAGTCATAGCATTACTGTCTATGTCAAGCTTCTTCCTGTCTTCATCAGAATAATCTTCAACGGCTTTCTCAATCATGGCACCGTTTCCACCAGCTACTTTTGGCTTATACGGGCCATTGACAATGGATTGCCACATCTTGTTGTCTTGATACCTGATGAAGCCTTCCATTCTTCTGCCCCAAGACCTAAAGTTTTCAGGGTGATGATGGGAGCTTTGGTCATCATCCCCATCTCTACTTCAGATTTGTTGAGGGCCAATTTGAGTGAAGTATAAGGAGGAGTAAAAAACTTGTTGATTAGGATGGTAAGATCTCACAATCAAGAGCCTAAAAAGCTCTGATACCAATTGCAGGATCGGGTTTGTCACTTAAACACTTATGTTTCTCTCAAACTCACTTATGGAAACACTCAAATCATATGAAGTAATGTCTTTTACAAGAGTTGATAATAATATAATAAGTAGCAAAGGAACAAGCAGAAATATAATTTTCAAGGCACTTGTATATATTACTTCTCAACTCAAGATATTACAAGACTCTTACTAGCATAAAACAAGAGTTACAATGAGAAACTATATATACTAGATCCTACAGCCGGATATACTTTGATACCAGCTGGAAACCTAAGACTAAAGCATATACTACAATGCTAAAGTTAAGGTATCTTAGATAAAGTATTATCTAAGATATGGTAGTCATGACATATCCATGACTTACCTTTTGTCACCAACTAAAGATGGCAACTGTACTAACATAAAAAGGTAAACAGTGGATTAAAGTATGGTCAACTACATGGCTTTTGAGAAAACGCCATGCAGTATCTCAGAGATTTGCAGCGGAGTGTCACAGAGGCCATACTTATGTCCACTGGATAATAGGAGTGTCTTCCGAAGGTCAATTGGCTTCGGAAGAACAAGTTCTTCCGAAGCCACTTATACTTCGGAAGAGGCTTCTATGCTTCCGAGGCTTTGAGGACTTCTTGTACTTCGGAAGTTGACTTCAGATCTTTCTCTATAAGTCTTGATCTTCGGAAGTAGGTTCTTTGTCTTCGGAAGTTGGAGTTTTCCTTCGGAAGTGTGTTTTACACTTAGTCTTCGGAAGAGCTCCTTCTTCCTTCGAAAGTTCCATACTTAACATCGGAAGTCCTTTGTATGTTGTACCAAAATCTTCTAAGTTACTTGGTTTTGGTTGCAACAGCCTTTCTAGATCCAACAAAAACATATAAGTACTCAAGTTAATTTTAAGCTTCGGAAGATATTTCAGAAATTTCTTTTGAAGGTAAATCTAATGAAGTAGTTATTTGTTTACTAAGACATAAGTTTCTTCCGAAGGTAATTATAAATCTTCCAAACGATAAAAAGATCAAAATTTTCTAAAATCTAAGAAATGTCTTTCAAAAAGATTTTTCTTCCAAAGAGAACAAGGGGCTTATGAAGGTGATAAAATAGACAACTTAGGTCACACAAGTTTTAGAAATAATATGATTAAGTTTTAAGAAAAGCTACTCAAAGTTAATCATCCCAATAGCTGATACAAGATATTTGAATCTCTGTTCATCAAAAGCTTTGGTGAACAGATCAGCATATTGTTCATTTGTGTTAACCTTGACTAGTTTAATTAATCCCTTTCAAAGTTATCTCTAATCAAATGATACCTGATGTTGATGTGCTTTGTCCTTGAGTGCTGCACAGGATTCTCTGTGATTGAGATAGCACTGTTGTTGCCTATGTGGATGGGAGTCTTCTTGAAGTTGAATCAATAGTCCAGCATCTGACTTTGAATCTAAAGCACTTGAGCACAGCAGCTTGCAGTAGAATGTATTCAACTTCAGCAGTTGATGCAAACACACATGATTGTTTCTTGCATTGCCAAGAGACTATCCTTCCACCAAGAAATTGACATCCCCCAGATGTAGAATTTGCAGTCATGTTGCAACCAACATAGTCACTATCTGTATAAGCATACAGATTGAAGTCAAAATTCTTTGGATACCGAAGGCCAAGTGATGGAGCACCTTTGAGGTATCTTAAAATTCTCTTGACAGTGACAAGGTGTGACATCTTGGGGTTGGATTGATATCTTGCACAAATACATGTGGCAAACATGATATCAGGCCTGCTAGCTGTGAGGTACATAAGTGGCCCAATCATTGCCTTGTAGAGATATTCATCAACAAACTCCCCCTGAAGATCAAGTCCAAGGGAGTGGTTTTTGGCTATGGGTGTCTTAGCAACCTTACAATCAGTCATGTTGAATCTTTTAAGTATGTCTTGTACATAGTATGACTGACTTATGAAGATGCCATTGTCAACTTGCTTCACTTGAATTCCTAGAAAGAAATTGAGTTCCCCCATGGCACTCATTTCAAACCTATCCTTTATCAGCTTCTCAAAGTCTTTGCAGAGCTTTGGCTTAGTTGACTTGAAGATAATGTCATTTACATATACTTGAGCTAGCATTATGTCATTTCCTGTTCTTTTGATGAAGAGAGTTCCATCAATAGTACCCCTTTTATAGCCATACTGACAGAGATACTGAGATAGAGTCTCATACCACTTCCTTGGTGCTTGATGCAGCCCATAACGAGCTTTATCAAGCCTGCAGACATAATCAGGATGATCAGGATCTGCAAACCCAGGTGGTTGTCTGACATACACCTCTTTATCAATCACCCCATAAAGAAAAGCACACTTGACATCAAGTTGGTAGACCTTGATATTCATGGATGCAGCAAAAGCTAGGAATATCCTGATAGCTTCAAGACATGCTACAGGAGCAAAAACATCAGTGTAGTCAATTCCTTCTTCTTGAGCATACACTTAAACAACTAGTCTTTCCTTATTCTGGATGACAAGTCTTCTATCATCCTTCTTATTCCTGAACACCCATTTGGTTCCTATAGTAGTCTTCCCTTGAGGAAGAGGACATAGGTTCCAAACCTTTTGCCTTTTGAATTGAAGCAGCTCCTCCTGTAGAGCTTCAACCCAACTTCCATCCTTTAGAGCCTCATCAATCTTCTTTGGCTCTATCTGGGATAAGAAACAAGAGTAAAGACACATATTTGCATAATGGGTTTGTCCTCTTGTTCTTACCCATGAATCAACATCTCCAATGATGTTTGTGGTAGTGTGAGACTTGTGGATCCTTAGCTGAGTGATCACAACAAGTTGCTTAGACAGATCTAAATTAGAGAAATTTTAATCTGGCAATGAGGATTCACCCTCCACATCAGCACACTTATCAAAATTGACTTGATCCAATGAGTGTGTTACATCATTGATGTTGTCTTCAATGGAGTGGTTGTCAGCATCAAGAAATTCTTGGTCACTTTCACCACCACCATTTTCTCCTATATTTGAAGCTCCTTCATCTGAGTTTTGTGCCTCTAAGCTCGAATTTGAAGGCACCCCAGAAAGTATCAGCAGGATTTGTCATTGATGTGCTAGTAGAAACTTCATTTGCAGGGTTAGTTGCCAATCTAGCCGAAGTTGTGTAGCTTGAAGGTCTTCTCAGCTCAAATCTATTGGATTTTTTATGCCCAAGACACGTAGAACATTGATGTGGTTAGTACGTTATGATCCAAGTCGGGTCATACTCAATAACAAGCTTAGCAAACACCAATAAATATTTAATTGATGATATGATCATGCAATTAAATAATTACACCAATTTAGAAAATGGGTTTTCTAAATAAATTGTATGTGAGATGGAACAACTTATAAGGATATTTTGTTTATGAGTATTATTTGTAATGTTATTTAAGTTGGTTAAATAACATCAAATAATAATAGAGTGTATAAGTTATATAATTAAAAGGTTAATTACATAACTTATTAAACTAACTAGTTAACCATTATATAAAAGAAAATTTGGGGGGGAACCCCGATTTTTGGACTATTTCGGCCGCCCCTTTTACGGGGAGTGGGTTCATTAGTTGTTTTTTGAAAAAGACACAATTAACTAGTTCTACACTCTATTCCTCTCTATCTCTCTTACATGCAAATCAAAAGGCACCAAGTTCTCTCCATTTCTTGAAGAAGGTCAAGGCTGAAAAATCGTTTTTGGCAGCTCCTTTTGGTCGAAATTTGGTGTTCAAATCCTAGCAACAAAAGTGTTTGCTTGAGGCTTGTGGGTATGCAAGCTTGAGGACACCTTCCTTGGTATTTTGGCTGATTCAAGAACCTCATCCCCTTCCACTTTCTCTCAATTTTGGCAGCTCTTGAAAGGTAGTTTTATGGGTTTGAATATGGTTGTTATATTTTGATTGATAGCTACTTCATTCACATATATTTTGTGACAACCGGCCTCTAGGTTGTTATTCTAACCCTAATTTACTTGCATCATTATCCGTCTTATGAGTACTAATAATAGAAACAATCCAACCCTATCATGAATTTAGAAACATTTCTTGCTATTTGATCCAATTTATGATTTCATGTGATTTTACTGATTTTTAGTTAGTTTAGGTTTTACCTTTTTTTTAAAACTTGGTGTCCCGGGAATGTTAACTAGCCACCCTTACAAAATTTAATCTCAAGTGACACAATTAAAATGTGAGCATGCATTCACACTTATAAATTTTCGGTTCATGCATGCATGGACATGCACAAGACACTACAATTAACATCATCCACCAAATAATATATTCTACCCAATACTACAAAATTACACTACCTAATAATTATTTACAATTAAAATTTAAATTAAAACACCCACACTAGATGCCAAGTTTCGGCCGCCCCCTCTCCCTCCACTCACCTCTCTTCTACACCACCCACACTCTCACCATTCAAGTTTCATGCAAGACTCTTATCTCTACACCTCTCTCTCTCATTCTTTCAAACCCTCATCGGCTGAATACACACTCCAAAACACACACACAAACAATTCCCTCTAGATTTCCAGCCTTGTTCATCGAAGAACAAGGCATTCACATACTCGGTCGACCGAAAAGCACAAGAAGGTGGCCATATTCGCGAGTTTGGACACACCTCTACTTCCTGTTCGACTTTTCGATCTTTGTTCGAAGATTCTCCAGCCTTTTCCAAGGAGTTTAGAGCTATCCAAGACCATCTACACTCTCCAAAACGTGAACAACACCAAGTGTAAGCTTCATGTCACCCGAAAATGGTCTTTTCATGTGTTTCTTTCACTTCTCTTTTAAAATCACCTCCTCTCTTTGTTGAAGCGGAAACCCGACACTATTATCTTGTTCTTGAGGAGCTTTTAACTTCACAAGAGGTATCTCACTCGTTATATTTGTCATTCTTAATGTGGAAACCGATTTCCACCATGAAAACCTTATTTTTGGACTCTTTGCACCATCTAACTTGTAAATCCTGTAACCCTTGAAAGCAAAACTTATAACCTGCTTGTTAATGGTTTAATGGAGTCCTAATAACCTGTTTTGAATGTTACAAAAGAATATACACCGTGGATATATGGTTTTAGCTCAAGATACACCTTAAAAACCTTCTTTTTACAAGAAATGTTACAATCTAAGCACTTGTTTGAAAACACTCTCAACCAAGGTTTACAACCTGCTCATGAATGACTTTGTAACACCCTAATAATCTGATATTAAAGTTAAATGAGATTTTGGTAATGTTTAAACGCAAGTTTGCATGGATTTACACATGTGTTATGGTCGGTTATGGCTAAATCACTAAGTTGATGGTTCATTGTTGTGATGGGTAATCTAGCCATGAGTTTGGACATAATTTCATAAATTTTTGATGAATATTAAGTGTGTGACAAGTGGTTAATCTCTGGAAATTAAGGACATGTTAACATTAGACCCATTTTGGTTAATTTCGGGACCCGAAACATGGTAAAACAACTTTAAAAATAGTAAAACATGGTGTTAACCATTTTAAAAAGAATTCCAAGCTTAATAATGATTAATAAAGTGTTCTGGAGTCATGGGTAATTTAAATGGTCAAAAGAACAATTAAATGGCGTTTTAACTAAAAACGGGTACCAACCGGGCATCGTTTTTGAGAAAAATCCAAGAAAAAGGAGTTTAAAACTAAGATTTATAAAAATCATGTAATTTCAGTAAGTTAAGTAATAAAAGACCTAAAGGATTTGAAATATTGGTCAAACAAGCTTTAAATGGTCAAATACGGTTAAAAACGCGTTTTAACGGGTCAAACGTAAAAACGAGACTTTCAACTATTAGAGGCAAAATTTCACAATTTAAGGACTTAAAACTTATAAAAATATCTTTTAGATGATACCTACTGGTCAAGACTCAAATTTATGGAAACCCTAAATTAACCGTTAGAACTATCCGGTTTTACCGCAATCGGGAGCGTTAAACGCATAGTTTTTTTTAAACTGGACCCATAAACTGAAATTTTGGAACACTTACTCAATAACAAGTCAATTTTTACTCTAGTAACCTGATTTTTGGGTCTTAAGTGTCATAAAGGACAAGAAACCAAACTTGAGGGTAGAAACTGTCAATTTTGAAACTTAAGGCTCTAAGCTGTAAAAATTTTCCAAACTTTATAACCGACTCCTATGAAACTAATAATTACTTGAAAAACAAAATTTCCTTATATCCTTAACCTAATGACGTAAAAATCCTAAATTACATGAAGAAACCATGACCTGCCATAAAAGGAAACTTTTTATACAAACATTTGCGAATCAAAGCCTTATCCGATAACTAAAGTGTTGACACGCTTGTTGCACCTTAAATAAGTTTAAAGCGGTAGCTTATCACTTAATATATTCATGTTAGGGTGCTTGACTTGAGACACTCCTGGCACACGAAGAGCATTTTGACTTAACACCTTAGGTGAGTTCTAGTGATCCCCTTTTTACTACTGTTTTGGGGTGAAACATGCTCGGTTATTTATGAACGATATTTGTGCTTTGCTTGTTGATTGTATGTGGGATTTATGGTTACCTGCTGATACTTATATTATAATCATTAATTCTTTCGTCAACCGCTTGTTTTATATGGATAGATCTATTTGGGGAATCCCCCACACACAATGGCTTCCGTTCCAGGAAGGGTACCCCACTGAGATCCTAACGGTTCATTTGTGGCATGTGACAGTTTTTGTTAAGAAACTATTGTGAACCATCCGGGCAGGTATGGTTCACTGATTTGGGGCTCAGTTCTTCCTTCGGGAATATCCGGTTAAACACAACTTTAGAAGAGGCCAACCGGGACTGAGTGCAGGGTTGATTATGATTTTCCCACGATGTTGAAACTATGATTTATTCCTTTTTATCAAATAAGGATTTGTTAAGTGCTTTTTGTTTTTAAACTTTAAGCACTTGAATTCACAAACTTTTTGGTTGACACAAATTTCTTTTTGAGCATGTTTCAGGTAATTTATGAAAAGATCCTAGCTGTTGTGAAGACCTAGACTTATTCCCGCGACCATGGGATTGGCATATTTTCCTAAATGAACAATTTGAACAATTTTATATTTGTCTTGAACAAGTACAATTTATTTCTATGATTGGTTGTAAAACTCATTTGGGGGCTTGATTTGTTCTAGCCCCGGTACTTTTTCAATACATTTAATGCCATGTGATGTTCTCTCCTTTGAGCTCTTGTAATGGTTTGTTTCCGCTGCCATATGTTGTTGCTAGTCTGTGACGTCCCACCCTACCTGGGCCCGGGGTGTGACAGATTGGTATCAGAGCCAAAGGTTGTAGAGAAGTCGGGAATACCATAGTTGACCCTAGGCTACAACCCTGATACCCTAGGACTGTCCTTGTGGGAAGTGTTGGGATGATTGGGTTGGGTAAATTGATGATTACACTTGATCAACGTAATCATGAATTTACCGGACGCGTAATTTCCATCACAGACCTTTAGGTTATGGTTGGACTTTTTCTGATTTAAATTGATGATTTTGAAACTTATTTCAAAAAGGGGATTTAAATGATTTTTATGATGAACTATGTTATCCGATACTATTTGAAGAGAGTATTTATTTGGGCAACATGGACAATTATATGATGGAATAACAGATCCTATTGCCATCACGGCTATTACTAGTACTATTATTATAATCATGAGCTATGAGAAACCAAATTACTCATGATGTATTTCTTACAGGACAACGACTATGGCTGATAAAGGTAAGGCGCCTGCTCACCCTGACACTTAGACCACTCCTACCGGAACCCTAAGAAGGGCGAAGCCTCAGACTGAGTATGAAGCGTACCTCCGGAGATGCGGACATCCAGGATGGATAACCGTCACGTCAGATGACACTGAAGCTTCTAAGGACTCTTCCTCCACATCACCATCCAGAAGCCGAACGCGTTCCCACTCTCCTCACGTAGCTGCTTCTACTCACCCATCCCACCTATTGGGAATAGGGGTACGCGTACTGTCACCCGTCCTCGCATGAGTGTTAGGCCAGGATCCTCAGTATCCTTTAGGATGCCTCCTCCTCCTCCCCCGCCTGTTAGGATTCCGACACCGGCACCTCCGCTGTTTGACCCACGTGATGAGCACCTGATGCCACTGAGGCACAGTATGTATGACGGCCCTAGCGTACGGCTGGTGATAGGTACTCCCAGTCGAGCCGCTGGGCAAGTGACGTAGGACCCTCTGATGCGACACTGGATGAAATCTTGAGGACTGTTCGTCGTCACGAGTTGACTCTTTAGCAAGTCACTCGGACCTCCCAGTCTGCTCAATTCCAGGCTAAAATGGCTACAAATGGAGTGCAGCGTTTGGAGCAGGAGCAAAGAGAGAAGAGATCAGGATGGTTTGGATGGCTGAAGAAAAAGTGGATGTGAGAGCAGGGGTACGCAGCGAGATTATCTGTCTTTAGACAGTAGAAGGAAACTATCTGAATCATTATTCGATACTATTATTATTATTATTATCATGGGGGTGATGGCACCTTCTGCAGGACCGGTTAAGGGCTTGAACAAATTACAACACAACAACACAATGAGGAGAATAACCAAACTGATCAAACAGTGAACTGGATTAACCAATATTGATACAAAGAACACAAGTAAAGTAAAAGAGACAGAACAAGAGAGTTGGGTTTCAAGGAGGCAGTATATTGCTTTCTCAAGTTCTTTTACAAGTGTTACAAAGCATAAGGAAAGATACAAGAACTTGGAATACTTATACTACAACCTACAGCCGGCTATACTTTGAAAGCCAGCTGGATACAATTGACTAGACACAAACAAAATCAATTGTAGGATCAAAAGGCATATCTGCCTTTTGACCTTGTGACTATGACATGCCATAGCTCACATCCTATCTATTACAAAAAGGATAAAGTACATAAAGTAGAAAGTTACAGACTCAAGACCTCAATGTAAAGTTACCAAAAGCATGGACCTTTTCACCAACTCATGTAAGTTGGTGACTTTACAGAGATGCAGCGGAAAGGTGTCCAGCTTTATGGAACAGTACATCAGATAAAACATGTTTACTAAAAGTCTTCGGAAGAAATCTGTCTTTATAGGTTGAAGCTTCGGAAGACTTTGTCTCTGAAGCTTCGGAAGACTTCATGTTTGGCTTCGGAAGATATTGGTCTTGGCTTTGGAAGATTTTACACTTAGAGTATTTTCTAGTGTATGGTGTAAAACTTCTGAAGCATTCCTTACTTCAGTACTTAGTGCATGTGTTGAAGAGAGACATTGGATGTTTTGGTTTGCATCAGACTTAAAGGAATCCTTACAAACTCCCCCTAGGCTGATGCTACCAAAACACTTAGAAGATCTTCAGATGTTAGTGGTCTTCAGCACAATCATGACCATACCCTTCTTCATTAGATGGTCAGGATCATTCAGACCTTCATAGTATCTTCTCATCTCAAAGAGATCATGCAGAGGTAAGTTGATTATGTCTTGCCAAGTATAGACATTCTCAACACCTTGATCTTTGATTACATGCCATCTTTCTGGATTGGTAGAGTAAGTCCAGGACAAGATGGGTGTCTCAGTTGTTAGAGGAGCCACTTGCATTGGAATTGATTGGGCTGCCTCATCATGCACTTCCTTAGGTTGATCTGACTCAGCCTGAGGTGTAGAGGTAGATGACTTAGGCTTCTTCTTCTTAGACTTTGGTTTAGAAGCCATTCTCTTCTTCCTCTTAGATGACTTTAACTGAGAAGACTGGTCTATAGCACCTTGTTGATCATCCTTGTCTTTCTTAGTTGGGTGTTCCTCCCTCACAGGTTCAGAAGGAAGGGAGTTTGACCCTGCTTTGGATCAGAAGATGAAGTTTGCTGAGGCTCAGCAGGAGGTCCGGGTTGAGGTGTCTCAGGTTGTTCAAACTTAACCTCCACTTCAGGTGGGACTTGACTTGGAAGAGAGTGTAAGTCAATCAGTTCACCACTCTTAATCTTCTGCTTGATCACCCTTATATGCTCATCCATTATGGATAGAGACATAGGGCCAAGTCTCCTTCCGGAGAATCCATATAGCTTCAAGAAGCTCATCATCCTTTGTCTATCAGCAACTTCTTCACTCTTTTGGATGATGGCTCTTGACTTTGCAGCTTCTTCCTTAGCTTCCTTTTAGTTGTCTTTCTTTCTTTGACTAGCTCAAGTTCAAGTTGTTTTAAGTACTCAAACTCAATGAAGTCATAGAAAAGGGGAAGAAGTGCATCTGCCTGATAGAAGCCTGTGGCACTCAGGTAGTTGATCATTTTGATCCTATCTTCTTCTTTGTCTACCTGAGGTTCTTGTGGAGCCACATCTTCTTGTATAGGATTTTCTTGAACTGGAGAGAGAGTGGGAGCATGCTTGTAGAGTCTTTTCTGTCTCCTCTCCTCTTTGAATTGGAGAAGTAGCCTTGCATCCTCTTTTTCTTTCATCTCTCTTGACACTTCCATGTCAGCCAGTTCATTAAATTCTTCTAAGGGGAGGGAGATGATTTCATCAATATCATAGTTCCTGGTCTGTAAATAAGTAATCCTGACTGCCCTCAACTCATCATCTTGAGTATTTGGTCTGGGGGCAGCCCTGATTGCAGCTTGCATAAAGCTTGAATACCCAGAGGAACTTTCTCCCCTTAGCTTCCTTTTCCTCTCTCTCTCTTCCTCCTCAATTTCCTCAGGAGTCATAATCCTTTTCCCTTTGTCACCCACAGACCTTTGTGACTCAGGGTGGATAGAGGCTTGGCCTTCATTGCTTGGTGTAGCATCCATGCTCTGGCCAGAGAGAGGCTGAGAAACACCTTCACCAGCAGGTGTCTCAGAAGGAGTGTGAACCTCTGCAGCAGTTGTTGATGATGAGACAGGGGTCTCAGGTTCTGCCACTGGGCCTTCAGTCAAGGTTTCCCCTATGAAACTAATCTTAGGGTCCACCTCAACATCCAGTTGACCGATGACATTGCCTGATTGCCTAAGTCTCCTTCTTAGAGTGAACTCTGCAAGGATCCTATCTTGGATTCTTTGAGCCAATCGTCAGCCTGTCTTGAGTTGCTTGGATTGACAAGTGGCATATTGACTAGATCCAATCTTTCATAGAAGTTCAAGCTTTGAAAATCAAATACTTCTTGTTGCCCTTGAACTCTGTGAAGAATAAGGGCTCTTCTGTCAGCATCATACCTCCACCTTATGATGTAGTTTGAAGTTCCTTGGTGGAGATGACACAGCCCTTGGTATACCTTCCTCAAAGAGACTCCTGATGATAGAGTCTATAGAGTCCACATTAATGTGAACTTGAGGAAGTTGCTGAGAATGCACAATTGCAAGTGAGGATGGTGAGTCCTCTATGTCCATTCTCTGTGAAGAACTCCAGGTTCTGTGGCTGCAATAACTTTCTCCCCCTTTTTGGTAGCATCACCCACTTGCATAGGTGAGCTGGAGGATAAGTCAATCACTTCCACAGGTTCTTGTGTTCCTGGTTGAGCTCTCCTTAAAGGTCTCCCAGCTAGTTTTTCCTAAGATATGAAATCTGAAGTTGCTGATCATTGACCCTGTTTTGTAAGGTAGTCACCTGAGATTCAAGGTGACTAACCTTAGAGACTAAATAGGAGCATGTTTTTGACAGTTTTTGCACCTTTAGTCTCAAATTCCCCTCTTCTTCATCAGAAGAATCATTGGGGGATGAGATGATTGGACCAAAGTCCTCTCTCTCACCACCAGCTTGAGGTTCTTGGCTGCTGGTTTTCCTCTGCTCACTAGCAATCTCAGTTGAGATGCCAGTGGGCTGAGTTGCCATGGTTGAGGTCTTAATGATGTAATCACTTGCAAAAGTGAGAGCCTCTTCCATATGGACATCCTGAACATGTTCAGAAGTGTCCACCTCAGTAACAGGTGACTGATGTGGGCTAGACTGAGGAGAATCAGAGGTACTCATCTCTCTTTGAGTAGGGGAGGAGAAGAGAGACTCATGGTACTCACTGAATCCTAAGTCTTCATCAGTATAGAAGGATAGGTTGGGAATGGGTTGATTAGATCTAAAGGCTGGGGATGGTAACTGTCCCCTGAAGGTTGTTCACTTGAGTGTTGAGACTCAGAGTGAAGGCTTAAGGCTGTTGGGCTTGTGAGCTCATCAGGGTGAGCATGAGAACCTCAGCCCTGATAGTTGAAGAAATGGGAGTGGTTTGCTCCTCAGGAGAAGTGGGAGCTCTAGTGTCCACTTCCTCCTGTAAAGGTGAGTATATGGGGACCTGCACAGACTCAATAGCCTGAGCAGGGGTTGTTTGGATTTTCTTTGGTAGGTGAGGGTTATTTGTGGTCTTTTTAGTGGTAAGGAAGAAGAAGGTGTGGGTTCAACACTAGCTTGTGTTGCTAGGTTGTCACCTTGAGCAATGAGCTCTAACATTTTGGGGACTAGGGCTGTTTCTACCCCTGAGAAGCCTACAGTTGGCTTCTTCATGATTTTAAAGATGTCGGGCTTCATCTGTCCCAATTTAAGAATATTACTTGTTTCCCTCAACTGTGAGCCCAGTTCACAGTTAAGAATGTGTTGAACATATCTAGGAAACATGTAATACTCTAAGGAGTCCAAGTTTGCAAGTAAATTGGTATAAACAAATTGAGAGTACCTGAACTTGACCCCCTGAACCATTCCATGCACTATAAAGGAGAGATCCTCAGGAATCTGGTCCCACCCCCATGCTTGTTTGACAAGCTGTGGATAACCACATGGAGCAGGTATTTCCACTGGGATGAGACCTTCCCTTTCCTGAAGGTCTTTACAGAGAAATCTCCCTCATAGCCCATCTGCTCAAAGGAATGATTAACAGCTTCCTTTGGGAAGGACAACTCACCTTCTTCATCATCCAGCTGCAAATGATGGTTGATGATGGCCGGAGTGATGAAGATTGTCCTCCCTTGCACTGTGGCAGACAGTGCCTTCTCCCCATCCATAATGACCTCTTGGCAGGTCTTCCAGAATTCAAGCAAATGATCCTCATACAGAGTAGGATCAATGGTCAGGGAGGTGAAGTAGTTGGATAGAGTTAAGAATTGGCAAATCTCTGAGAAACTTGCATCTTTCTCAGAGCTTAACAGAGCAACCTGATTGTGTTGCCTGTGAAGTTGCATGGAGAAATCTGGGTTGTTTCTGCGGTTAAGGTTGGCCATTTTAGAAGCTTAAGGTTGAAGAAAGGTAGAAAGCAAAGGCGGTTTTGGGAATTAGGTTTGAGGAATAGTGGAATTGAGGAAGATAGTGAGGAAGAGGGGGAACCGTTGGGTATTTATGTGAAAAGGGATTTGAACCAAAGTTAATGAAAGAGGATAAACTTTGAAATCCGAAAGTCGGTCCCACCTCTGAAAAAGTAGTTTACTTTTGCTCAAAAAGTAGTTTTCTTGGAATTCGAAAAGCTTCCGAAGGTAAATTATCTTCGGAAGTTTTAATGAAAAAGCTTCCGAAGCTAAAATGGCTTCGGAAGATTTTCCTGAGAGTCTTGAAAATTTTGCTTCGGAAGAGAAATAAACACTTGAATGCTTTGTATAAGGAACAACAAAGCTTCCGAGAGTTAATTTTGCTTCGGAAGGAAAAAGTCCTTAAAAACAAATAAGTGTCTGAGATAAGAATTTAAGCTTCGGAAGATAGATTTAGACTTCTTCCGAAGGTAAAATTTCTTAGACAGTTATTTATTTTGAAGACATGATTTTCTTCCGAATAAAAATTTTATCTTCCGAAGGATCAGAAAATTTTCAAGAATCTAAGGAAAGTCTTCAAAAAGAATTTTATATCCAAAGAAAACATGAGCTTATGAAAGTGATGAACTAGACAACTTAGGACACACATATTTTAAGAAATAATTAGAATTAGTTTTAAGAAAAGTCTACTCAAAGTTAATCATCCCAATAGCTGATATTAGATATTTAAATCTCTGTTCATCAAAAGCTTTTGTAAACAGATCAGCATATTGTTCATCTGTATGAACTTTGACTAGTTTAATTAATCCCTTTTCATAGTTATCTCTTATTAAATGATACCTGATATTGATGTGTTTGGTCCTTGAGTGCTGCACAGGGTTCTCAGTGATAGAGATAGCACTATTGTTGTCTATGTGGATAGGAGTCTCCTTGAAGTTAAATCCATAGTCCAGCATCTGATTTTGAATCCAAAGCACTTGAGCACAGCAGCTTGCAGCAGCAATGTATTCAGCCTCAGCAGTTGATGCAGACACACAGGATTGTTTCTTGCATTGCCATGAGACAACCCTTCCACCAAGGAATTGACATCCCCCAGATGTAGACTTTGCAGTCATGTTGCAACCACCATAATCACTATCTGTATAAGCATACAGATTGAAGTCAGGATTCTTTGGGTACCATAAACCAAGTGTTGAAGCACCTTTGAGGTATCTTAGAATCCTTTTGACAGTGATTAAGTGAGACATCTTAGGGTTGGCTTGATATCTTGCACAAATACATGTAGCAAACATGATATCAGGCCTGCTAGCTGTAAGATACATAAGAGACCCAATCATAGCCCTGTATAAATGTTCATCTACACACTCCCCCTCAAGATCAGGTCCAAGGGAGTGGTTTCTGGCTATGGGTGTCTTAGCAATCTTACAATCAGTCATGTTGAACCTCTTGAGTATGTCCTGAACATACTTTGACTGACTTATGAAGATGCCATCTTCAACTTGCTTCACTTGAATTCCCAGAAAGAAATTGAGTTCTCCCATTGCACTCATTTCAAATCTGTCTTTCATCAGCTTCTCAAAGTCTTTGCAGAGCTTTGGATTAGTTGAACCAAAGATGATGTCATCTACATATACTTGAACTAGCAATAAGTCATTTCCCTGTCCTTTGATGAAGAGAGTTCCATCTATAGTACCTCTCCTGTATCCATGTTTACAAAGATACTCAGACAATGTCTCATACCATTTCCTGGGTGCCTGATGCAGCCCATAAAGAGCTTTGTCAAGCTTGCAGACATAATCAGGATGATCAGGGTCTACAAAACCAGGTGGCTGTTTGACATAAACCTCTTCATCAATCACTCCATATAAGAAAGCACACTTTACATCAAGTTGAAAGACCTTGAAGTTCTTGGATGCAGCAAATGCCAGGAATATCCTAACAGCTTCTAATCTTGCTACAGGAGCAAAGACATCAGTGTAGTCAATCCCTTCTTCTTGTGTGTATCCTTGAACAACTAGTCTTGCCTTGTTCTTGATGATAATTCCTCTATCATCCTTCTTATTCCTAAAAACCCATTTGGTTCCAATGGTAGTCTTCCCATGAGGAAGAGGACAAAGGTTCCAAACTTTCTGCCTTTTGAATTGAAGCAGCTCTTGTTGCATAGCTTCAACCCAACTTCCATCCTTTAGAGCTTCATCAACTTTCTTTGGCTCTATCTGAGATAAGAAACAAGAGTGAAGACAAACATTTGCTTCATGGGTTTGTCCTCTTGTTCTTACCCCTGTGACAACATCTCCAATGATGTTTGTGGTGGGTGAGACTTGTGGATCCTTAGCTGAGGGATCACAGCAAGTTGCTGAGAAAGATCCAAATTTGAGAAATTTAGATCTGGCATAGATGATTCACCCTCCACATTACCACACTTATCAAGATTAACTTGATCCAATGAGTGTGTGACATCATTGATGTTGTCATCTATGGTGTGGTTATTAGCATCAAGGAATTCCTGATCACTTTCACCATCACCATTGTTGTCTTCTACAATTGAGGTATCTTTATCTGGTTGAGGAGCCTCTGAGCTGGAATTTGAAGGCATCCCAGATGTATCAGCTGAATTTGTCATTGTAGTGCTGATAGAACCTCATTTGCTGAAGTAGTTCCAACTGGAGCTGAAGATGTATGAGTTGAGGGTCTTCCTAGCTCAAATCTTGGATCAGGATCACCTGTATTTAGATTTTCTGCAGATCCTGAAACATTCTCACAAGATTTGTTAAAACAGTTGGTAACTAAATCAAGATCAAATAGCCAATCAGGACCAGAACCAGCCACACAGGGTGTGTGTTCATTGAAAGTCACATTGGCTGACTCCTCAACAATTCTAGTTCTGAGATTGTATACTCTATAAGCCTTAGCTTGGGAAGAGTATCCAATGAAGTGTCCATCATCTGATTTCTCAGCAAACTTGGCAATTTGATCCTTGGTATTCAAGATGGTGCAGGGACATCCAAATGACCTGAGAAAACCAATGAAAGGTTTTCTCTTGTGCCAAAGTTCATAAGGAGTCTTACCATGTGTCTTAACTACCTAAAACTCTGTTTTGCACATAGCAAGCAGTATTTACTGCCTCTGCCCAGAAGGTGATGGGCAGTTTAGAGTCAGACAACATAGTTCTTGCAGCTTCAATTAGTGTCCTGTTTCTCCTCTCAGCAACTCCATTTTGCTGAGGAGTCCTGGGAGCACTATATTGTCTTGTAATACCTTTTTCATCACAAAATGTATCAAGGATTTGGTTCTTGAATTCAGTTCCTTGATCACATCTTATGGTTTTGACCTTGTGATCACTTTGATTCTCAATTTTTAAGATGAAATTCTTCAGAATCTCAGGGGTTTCATCCTTAGTTCTAAGAAAGAAAACCCAAGTGAATCTTGTAAAATCATCTGTGATCACTAAACAATAAGAGGTCCTTCCTAGACTCATTACACTGGTGGGGCCAAAGAGATCCATATGTAACAAGTGTAGGGGAGTAGTGATGGAGTTCCTTTCCTTAGGCTTGTGAGATACCTTATGTTGCTTCCCTTTCAGGCATGCAACACAATGATCATCACTTGTAAACTCTTTCTTTGGCATTCCAGTTACCAAATCATGTTTAATTAGCTTATTCATGTTCTTAAAGTTTACATGGCACATTCTTTTATGCCATAGGAAAGACTCATCACTATTTGCTTTAGATAGAAAGCATGAAACTTCTCCAGAGGGAGATGTTTCTTGCAAATCCATCTTGTACATGTTCCCTTTCCTGGGGGCTCTGAGCAGGATATGCTCATGAGGAATGACCACTCCAGGCTTGAGAACAATGCACTCATGCTCAGTAAAGAGCATGTTATGACTCTGATCACAAAATTGGGATACACTCAGAAGATTGTACCCAAGCTCCTTAACAAAGTTTACCTTTTCAATGCTGAGCTTACCATTTGTGACCTTGCCCCTTCCTGAAATGTAACCACCTTCATCTCCTCCAAAAGCAACTGGTCCTCCATCAATTCTCTCAAAGTTATGGAGTAGAGACCTATTGCCTGTCATGTGCCTGGAACAGCCACTATCAATTATCCAGACATTCCTGCTTGTCTTGAGCTGTTCCTGCACAAAGAAAATGATTAGTTACATTTGGAAACCCAAGCCTTACTTGTCTTGGGCTCACTAAGTATAATAGAAGGTAATGCAACAGTAATAGATCCTATGGTTGTACTAGGGGATCTTCAGCTGTTGTTGATGGAGAAACTTCAGTCATTTGGTCTTTCTTAGACTTCCACACCACCTTTGGAGTCTTGGACTTGACCTTCAAAACCTTAGAAGCTTTTGGGACTTCACAAGTTTTGATGACTGAACCTTCGGAAGATTCTACAGTCACTGCAGCAGACTTCAGTGCTTCGGAAGAACTCCTTTCTTCCGAGACCAATTTTTCTTCCGAAGGTAATTTTCCATTTACCTTCTTCTTTGATTTGGAGCTTCCGAAGGAAACAGACTTTCCTTCCGAAGCTTGAATCTTCTTGAAACTCTTTGAAGTCTTTGTATTGGTCATATGGATAGTACTTTTAGGATTGTATGGGCAATCCTTAGCAATGTGAGAGGTACTTTCACACATGACACATAACATTTTCTTCTTCAAAAGAGTCTCCCTATGAGAGCAAGACTGGCTTTGGTCACATCCCTTCTCCACCTTCATCTTGGTAGATGCTGAGACAGTTCTTTTGGGCTGTGAACTGTTCTTGGAGTTTGATGGTCCAGGCTGTGCAGCAGTGGTACACAGCAGCTCAGTCTTCTTCTTTGTACTGAGATGATTTGAACAAGAACCAGAACTCTTAGCTGAGGAGTCTTGGTTGATGTCTTCAGTCTTTACTACTTTAAAACCTGCAGAGATAAAAACTTGTTTCTGCTTAGAATCAAAAGTAGCCTTGATCTCTTGAGCCTTCTTTGCTTTTCTTTTGCTCTTCCTGATCAAGTTCTTTCTCTTGGACTTGGTCATCACAGTAGATTTCTTCTCCTCAGAAGGATAGTGGCCCTTGGTAGAATCCTCTTCTTCACTCTTCTCAGAGGAATTCTTCACTATCTCTTCTTCATCCTCCTCACTTATAGGATCTATGAGAGGAAGCTCATCTTCACAAGTTCCACACCTAGGAGATCTTACAGACAAGATTGTGTGTGGAGGAGCTATCTCATTTGATCCCAGTCCCTGTCTATTTTGATAGCACACTTTGTTGTGCAGGGATGAGGATATCATGTTCTTGAAGGTCTCTTCTTCAAGAACACTCTTCTCTGCCTTGGCTTTGCTGATCACAAGCTCAGCCTGGCACTCAGTCAACTTAGTTATGAGATCCTGGATTTGAGTCCTAAAATCTGTATGTTCATGTTTTAGTACTGAAATGGTTTTCTCCAAGTCCTCTATCTTTAACTTGTAATCATTTTCAGACTTTCTAAAATCAGATTTTAATATGTTTAAGGACTCAAGATCAGATCTCATTTCTAAGTTATAGGACCTGTATCTGTTTACTTTAGCAATGCATTCAGGAGTACAGAGATGTTCCAATACCTTGGCTTCATCATGGTCTGCCATTAGTGCTTGGTTTGGAGAAGCATCTTCCACCTGAAAGCTCCAGTCAAAGCCTCCCTCTTCAACAGCAACAGCAGCATGTTGCTTTGGCTTCTCATTCTGAGGGGCTTTGTCAGTGTAGTTTGGTCTGGTTTGTGTTTGGCCACCATTTGTTTTAGGTGCCTTACACTCTCTAGCAAAGTGGCCCATCAAGTTACAGTTGTAACACTTGACTTTGCTTTTATCCAGCCCAAACTTTCCACTGGTTGCATTGCTTGGAAACTTCCTTCCTGTTCTCTTGTAGAACTTCTTGGCTCTGTGAGTGAGGAGAGCCATCTGCTGAACTATCTCCATGTACTCCAGGTCATCTGGATGGATACAGTCCAGGTCTTCAAGAGTGAAGAGAGAGTTCCCACAGCTTTCATCAGAAGACACAAAGGCTTGAGAAGAGCTTGTCTCTTGGAATGGGCTTCCTTGAGTGTAGTTCTCCCTAGGTGTCTTGGGAAGGTGATGAAAGGACCCTTTGGTGAGTTGTCAGGGTAGCATATGAGATGATGTTGGGGTTCTATGCTATCCCTTTCAACCACATGAAGGGCTGAACCCATTTGATTGTTGGAGTTGCCAGATGAACCTTGCATGTTCATCTCCATCTGGTAGCCACTGAGAATCCCATATAACTCTGTCAGAGTAAGAGTTTTGAGATTCTAGTCCTCTTGATCACCACACAGTAGTGTGTCCATTGCCTAGGAAGTGAGGACATGAACTTCCTTACAATGTCCCTGTTCTCAAGAGGAACTCCTCCATCCACTAGGGTATCCACTATCTCAACATACCTGAAGTATTGTTGAGTCATGGTTTCACCTGCTTTGAAGGTGAAGTTTTCAAACTGCTGCTTCAGGAGATCCTTCTTGTTCTCCTTGGCTTCAGAGGAGCCTTCATACATCAGCTTCAGTGCATCCCACAGCTGTTTAGCTGTTTTGCACTTCTTAAAGCCTCTGTACACAGAGTTTGGAAGGGCTATTTGAAGAGCAGTCATGGCCTTCCTATCAATCTCTACTCTCTTCCTATCTTCATCAGAGTAGTTGGCCACATCTTTTGGAATCATACCAGCACCAGTAGCAGAAGGAGTGCTGGGTATGAAAGGTCCATTGTCAACAGATTCCCACATTCTTGATTCCAGAGACCTGATGAAACCTTCCATTCTCATACACCAGGTGTCAAAGTCATCAAGAGTGATCAGTGGGGATTTGTTCATGGTTCCAGTCTCCATATCAGTCTTTGAGATGGATGCCATTTGGAGAGTTTAGTTTTTGTGTGTGTGAGGGATCTTAAGATGGTGAGATCTTATATCAAGAGCCTGAAAAGCTCTGATACCAATTGCAGGACCGGTTAAGGGCTTGAACAAATTACAACACAACAACACAATGAGGAGAATAACTAAACTGATCAAACAGTGAACTGGATTAACCAATATTGATACAAAGAACACAAGTAAAGTAAAGAGACAGAACAAGAGAGTTGGGTTTCAAGGAGGCAATATATTGTTTTCTCAAGTTCTTTTACAAGTGTTACAAAGCATAAGAAAGATACAAGAACTTGGAATACTTATACTACAACCTACAGCCGGCTATACTTTGAAAGCCAGCTGGATACAATTGACTAGACATAAACAAAATCAATTGTAGGATCAAAAGGCATATCTGCCTTTTGACCTTGTGACTATGACATGCCATAGCTCACATCCTTATCTATTACAAAAAGGATAAAGTACATAAAGTAGAAAGTTACAGACTCAAGACCTCAATGTACAGTTACCAAAAGCATGGACCTTTTCACCATATCATGTAAGTTGGTGACTTTACAGAGATGCAGCGGAAAGGTGTCCAACTTTATGAAACAATAAATCAGATAAAGCATGTTTACTAAAAGTCTTCGGAAGAAATCTGTCTTCATAGGTTGAAGCTTCGGAAGACTTCATGTTTGGCTTCGGAAGATATTGGTCTTGGCTTCGGAAGATTTTACACTTAGAGTATTTTCTAGTGTATGGTGTAAAACTTCCGAAGCATTCCTTACTTCAGTACTTAGTGCATGTGTTGCAGAGAGACATTGGATGTTTTGGTTTGCAACAGACTTAAAGGAATCCTTACACCTTCCAATTTGTAAGAGCTTGACTTTGATTCAACTTCGCTGGATGATACTACTATCTCTATTTATCTATGAAATGTTTGTTTGGATGCTAGATTATTGGACTATTTATATTGAATTGCGATATGTTGTGTTATGCCTTGAAATTTGTCCGTGCCCGTTTCTAAATTGGTTATCTAACTGTTATGTCATGCTTTGAATTGGACCTTGTAAGATTTTCTTAGTGGATTCTATATACACATGTGCACGCCAGGATTCCTCCTCTCGAGGCATGGTGTAATAGGGTAATGATACATAAGCTATTTGAAACAAATTTTGAGATGCTAAACGAATCTATTTGTGATACTATCAGAATGCCGACTCGCAGAGGAACACGATTTGGACGGCGAGGAGCCACTAGGGGCCGCCGTGAGGAAGCCAGACAGACTGGAAACCAACCTACTCCACCAGGAACTCCCCACAGGGAAAATGCTAATCAAGAAAGCGATGAGAGAATTGCTAACCTCGTAGCTCAGCAACTGGCTAACGCCATTCTGACCATTATCGCTCAGATCAATGCTGACCGGGATAATGCTAATGGTAATGACCGGCCAGCAAACGACGAGGGCCACGACGAGGAAGCCGAGGCGTTAAAGAATGGATGCTTCTATAAGACCTTCATGGCATGTAAGCCTAAGGACTTCTATGGCACCGAGGGTGCTATAGAGACTTACAGATGGATTGACGATATGTAAGCGGTCTTGGACATTAGCGAGTGAAGATGGATCATATGGTGAGGTTCGCATCACAATCCCTCAAGGAATTAGCTTTTGAATGGTGGAAGTCGACTACTCAAACCCGTGGAAGAAATGTGGCTAATCGAATAAGTTGGACCGAATTCAGAGAGCTAATGACCAGCAAGTATTGCCCCATCAATCAACTCGAGAAGCTGGAGACAGAATTCCTAAGTCTGGAAATGAAAGGTCCCAACTATACGGAATATATCAATTGTTTCTTAGCCCTATCCCGACTTGTTCCCCATCTAGTGACACATGAAACTAAAGGTGTAGCACGATTCATCTGGGGGCTACACCCAAGAGTTAGGGGAATGGTCCGTTCCTCCCAGCTTTCAACCCTACAAGCTGCTGTTGACCTTACCAGCAGTTTGACTGATGACTTAATGGCTGGATGGACTGAGCAAGTAGGGGCTGATGAGAAGAGGAAGTTTGTTGGTGAGAAGAGAAAGTGGTCGGAAGTAAAGAGAGTGGTTGGAAGTAGTAGCGGGTCAGGTAGAAAGAGTTCTGAAGGTGCAAGGCACGATGATCAGGGAAGCAAGACCCGGAGACTGTACTCAAGGACAAGTCCGTTTTGCAACAAGTGCAAGCTACACCATCAAGGGGAATGTAACCCGATGCCATGTTTCAGATGCAAGAGAACAGGTCATTTAATCAAAGACTGCACTTACGCACCAGGAAAACAATGCTATGAATGCGGAGATCCAGGGCACATGAGGAACAAGTGTCCTAAGCTGGGTAGAGACAAGGATTCCAAGCATAAAAAGCCAAAGGGAAGAGCATTCGTTATGGACCCGGCAGGAGCTCGTAGGGAACCTGACGTGGTTAACGGTACGTTCCTTGTAAACAAGCATCCTGTTACTGTTCTGTTCGATACTGGAGCGACTGCTAGTTTTGTCTCTAGTACCTTTAGGCCTTTGATTGACTTAGACGTGTGTGCCTTGACCGATACGTTTAACGTAGAATTAGCTGACGGTAACATTTTAGAAACTAACGAAGTCATCAGAGATTGCTCGCTGAATCTAAAGGGGAATACGTTTAGGATAAACCTGATGCCCATTAAGTTAGGAGGATTTGATGTGGTTGTTGGTATGGACTGGCTAGCTAAGCATAGAGTCAAAATCGTATGTGATGAGCGTCTACTCAAGATACCGTTGAGCGAAAAGGAAGTGTTAGTGGTACAAGGTGAAAGGAGTAACACCCTATACCCCATGGTATCCCACTTAAAAGCTACCAAGAGCTTAATGAAGGGATGCCCAGCTTTCATAGTTTATGTGATGAAAACCCAAAAGGAGAAGAAGATTGAAGATATTCCCGTGGTTTCTGAATACCTAGAAGTGTTTCCAGAAGACCTACCGGGACTTCCCCCGAACCAACAAGTCGAGTTCCAGATAGATTTACTGCCTAGCGCTGCACCAGTAGCCAAGGCACCGTACCGACTCGCCCCACCTGAGATGAAGGAGCAAATGGCGCAAATTCAAGAACTACTGGACAAGGGATTTATACGTCCAAGTGTCTCTCCATGGGGTGCCCCGGTGCTGTTTGTGAAAAAGAAAGACGGAACCCTGCGAATGTGCATTGATTACAGAGAATTGAACAAGCTGACCATAAAGAACCGTTACCCTCTTCCAAGAATAGATGACCTATTTGATCAACAGCAAGGAGCAAGTTATTTCTCCAAAATATATTTGAGGTCAGGTTACCACCAATTGAAGGTAAGAGAAGAGGACATACCCAAAACGGCCTTCCAAACTAGGTATGGACCAAGGAGATTTGGTCATCCCCTTTGAGGATGACTTAATTGCATCCAAAGCAGCGTTCAGGGACCTCATTGTGGAACCGAGTTTTGCCGCCCTTACCTCAACAAGTTTGTGATCGTGTTTATCGGACGACATATGATATTACTCCCGTTGTAAAGATGAGCACGAGAAGCATCTCAGGCTAATACTTGAACTACTCAAGAATGAGCAACTATATGCCAAGTTCTCTAAATGTGAATCTGGATGCGTAGAATTCAATTCATAGGGCATGTGGTGAATGAGAATGGGATTCAAGTCGACCCTTCCAAGATTGAGCCGATAAGAATTGGAAGATTCCTGAAACTCTCACGGAGATAAGGCAATTATTAGGGTTGGCTGGATACTACCGACGATTTATAAAAGACTTCTCGCGCATAGTGCAACCTTTGACCGCACTAACTAAGAAGAACACAACCTTTGTGTGGGAGCGAGAGCAAAACGAGGCGTTTGAAACGCTTAAGGAGAAGTTATGCAGTGCACCTATCCTTGCTCTTCCAAAAGGAGTAGAAGACTTCGTGGTCTTTGTGACGCTTCGCGTCAAGGACTAGGATGTGTATTGATGCAACGCAATAAGGTGATTGTTTATGCATCAAGACTGCTGAACGATCATGAGAAGAACTATACGACGCACGATCTGGAATGGGTACCGTGGTGTTTGCTCTCAAAATGTGGAGGCACTACCTCTATGGCACAAAGTGCATCATCTACACTGACCATAGAAGTTTGCAACACATTCTTGACCAAAAGATGCTCAACATGCGTCAGAGGAGATGGGTCGAGCTGTTAAACGACTACGAGTGTGAAATCCGCTACCATCCCGGTAAGGCCAATGTTGTGACGGATGCGTTGAGCAGAAAGGATAGAGAAAAGCCTCTTCGTGTACGAGCCTTAAGGATGAGTGTGTATACCAACCTTATCGCAAAAACTGAAAGAAGCTCAAAACGAAGCATTAAAAGGAAGAAAGGTTAAAAAAGAAGGGTTAACCGGAATGGTAAAGCGATTTGAGACAGGGGACGATGGTACATACAGGTACGAAGGGAGAACTTGGATGCCGAAGCACGGAGGAATTCGAGATGTAAACCTCGACGAAGCACACAAGTCTAGGTATTTGGTTCACCCTGGAAGTGATAAGATGTACCAGGATCTAAAGGCGCTTTTCTGGTGGCCTGGAATCAAGAAATCAATCGCTATTTATGTTGGGAAATGTCTAACCTGTGCCATGGTAAAAGCTGATAATCAAAAACCGTCAGGAACGTTACAACAACCCGAAATCCCAGAATGGAAATGGGATAACGTCACGATGAATTTTGTTACAAAGTTACCCAGAACGTTTAGAGGCCATGATGTTATTTGGGTGATAGTGGATAGGCTAACAAAGTCAGCTCACTTTTTGCCAATTAGAGAAGACTACGACATGACGAAATTGGCCCAACTATATGTCGACGAGATAGTAACGAGGCATGGAGTGCCTTTGTCGATCATCTCTGACCGTGATAGCCGTTTCACTTCTCGTTTCTGGAAGTCTTTCAGCAGGCTTTAGGAACCCATTTGGATCTAAGCACCGCGTACCACCCTCAAACCGACGGTCACAGTGAAAGGACTATTCAAACGTTGGAAGATATGTTAAGAGCTTGCGTGATTGACTTTGGCGGAAACTGGGACAAGCATCTCCCTTTGGTGGAATTCGCCTATAACAATAGTTACCACGCAAGTATTAAAGCCGCTTCGTATGAGGCTCTATACGACGGGAACTGCCGATCGCCATTGAGCTGGAATGAGATCGGTGATAGCCAAGTGATGGGACCCGACATCGTGTTGGAGACCACTGACAAGATCTTTAAAATTAAGGGTGACTAAAAGCAGCCAGAGACCGGTAGAAGAAGTACGCTGATAGGAGACGGAAACCTTTAGAGTTTCAAGTGGGCGATAGAGTAATGTTGAAGGTAGCACCATGGAAGGGAACCGTAAGGTTCGGAAAGAGAGGAAAGTTAAGCCCGAGATACATTGGACCATTCGAAATACTGGCAAGAATTGGCCCAGTGGCTTACAAGTTGAAACTACCCCAGGGGTTGAGCCACATACACGACACCTTTCATGTGTCGAACTTGAAGAAGTGTATGGTAGACAAAACCCTGGAGCTACCATTGAAAGAAGCAAGAATCAATGACAAGCTGAATTTCGTGGAAGAACCCGTGGAGATCACGGACCGCTTGGTCAAGCAACTCAGGCGGAGCCGCATACCCAAGGTCAAGGTTAGATGGAACTCAAAGCGAGGACCTGAATTTACTTGGGAACGTGAAGATGAGATGAGGAAGAATTATCCACACCTCTTCAAACCCACCCGTTCAGACTCTAATCGAAGCTAAAATTTCGGGACGAAATTTCCTAAACGGTGGGAGAATGTGACAACCGGCCTCTAGGTTGTTATTCTAACCCTAATTTACTTGCATCATTATCCGTCTTATGAGTAATAAAATAGAAACAATCCAACCCTGTCATGAATTTAGAAACATTTCTTGCTATTTGATCCAATTTATCATTTCATGTGATTTTTACTGATTTTTAGTTAGTTTAGGTTTTACCTTTTTTTTAAAACTTGGTGTCCCGGGAATGTTAACTAGCCACCCTTACAAAATTTAATCTCAAGTGAAACAATTAAAATGTGAGCATGCATTCACACTTATAAATTTTCGGTTCATGCATGCATGGACATGCACAAGACACTACAACTAACATTATCCACCAAATAATATATTCTACCCAATACTATAAAATTTACACTACCTAAAATTATTTACAATTAAAATTTAAATTAAAACGCCCACACTAGATGCCAAGTTTCGGCGCGCCCCTCTCCCTCCACTCACCTTTTTCTACACCACCAACACTCTCACCATTCATGTTTCATGCAAGACTCTTATCTCTATACCTATCTCTCTCATTCTTTCAAACCCTCATCAGCTGAATACACACTACCCAAACACACACACAAACCATTCCCTCTAGATTTCCAGCCTTGTTCATCGAAGAACAAGGCATTCACATACTCGGTCGACCGAAAAGCACAAGAAGGTGGCCATATTCGCGAGTTTGGACACACCTCTACTTCCTGTTCGACTTTTCCAGCTTTGTTTGAAGATTCTCCAGCCTTTTCCAAGGAGTTTCGAGCTATCCAAGACCATCTACACTCTCCAAAACATGAACAACACCAAGTGTAAGCTTCATGTCACCCGAAAATGGTCTTTTCATGTGTTTCTTTCACTTCTCTTTTAAAATCACCTCCTCTATTTGTTGTAGCAGAAACCTGACACTATTATCTTGTTCTTGGGGAGCTTTCAACTTCACAAGAAGTATCTCACTCGTTATATTTTTCATTCTTAAGGTGGAAACCAATTTCCACCATGAAAATCCTATTTTTGGACTCTTTGCACCATCTAACTTGTAAATCTTGTAACCCTTGAAAGCAAAACTTAAACCTGCTTGTTAATGGTTTAATGGACTCCTAATAACCTGTTTTGAAAGTTACAAAAGAATATACACCGTGGATATATGATTTTAGCTCAAGATACACCTTAAAAACCTTCTTTTTACAAGAAATGTTACAATCTAAGCACTTGTTTGAAAACCCTCTCAACCAAGGTTTACAACCTGCTCATGAACGACTTTTAACACCCTAATAATCTGATATTAAAGTTAAATTAGGTTTTGGTAATGTTTAAACGCAAGTTTGCACGGATTTACACATGTGTTATGGTCGGTTATGGCTAAATCACTAAGTTGATGTTCATTGTTGTGATGGGTAACCTAGCCGTGAGTTTGGACATAATTTCAGAAAGTAGTGATGAATATTTAGTGTGTGACAAGTGGTTAATCTCTGGAAATTAAGGACATGTTAAGATTAGACCCATTTTGGTTAATTTCGGGACCCGAAACATGGTAAAACAACTTTAAAAAACAGTAAAACAAGGTGTAACCATTTTAAAAAGAATTTCAGGCTTAATAATGATTAATAAAGTGTTCTGGAGTCAATGGGTAATTTAAATAGTCAAAAGAACAATTAAATGGCGTTTTAACTAAAAACGGGTACCAACGTGGCATCGTTTTTGAGAAAAAATCCAAGAAAAAGGAGTTTAAAGCTAAGATTTATAAAAATCATGTAATTTCAGTAAGTTAAGTAATAAAATACCTAAAGGACTTGAAATATTGGTCAAACGAGCTTTAAATGGTCAAATACGGTTAAAAACGCGTTTTAAAGGGTCAAACGTAAAAACGAGAATTTCAACTATTAGAGGAAAAATTTCACAATTTAAGGACTTAAAACTATAAAAAATATCTTTTAGATGATACCTACTGGTCCAAGACTCAAATTTATGGAAACCCAAAATTAACCGTTAGAACTCTCCGGTTTTACCGCAACCGGGAGCGTTAAACGCATAGTTTTTTTTTAAACCGGACCCATAAACTGAAATTTTGGAACACTTACTCAATAATAAGTCAATTTTACTCTAAGAACCTGATTTTTGGGTCTTAAGTGTCATAAGGACAAGAAACAAACTTGAGGGTAGAAACTGTTAATTTTAAAACTTAAGGGGCTAAACTGTAAAATTTTACCAAACTTTATAACCGACTCCTAAGAAACTAATAATCACTTGAGCAAAATATTTCCTTATATCTTAACCTAATGATGTAAAAATCTCAAATTACATGAAGAAACCATGACCTGCCATAAATGGAAACTTTTTATACAAACCTTCGCGAATCAAAGCCTTATCCGATAACTTAAGTCTTGACACGCTTGTTGCACCTTAAATAAGTTTAGAGCAGTAGCTTATCACTTAATATATTCATGTTAGGGTGCTAGACTTGAGACACTCCCAGCACACAAAGAGTATTTTGACTTAACACCTAAGGGTTCTAGTGATCCCCTTTTTACTACTGTTTTGGGGTGAAACATGCTCGGTTATTTATGGACAATATTTGTGCTTGCTTGGTGATTTTATGTGGGATTTATGGTTACTTGTTGATACTTATATCATGATCATTAATTCTTTCGTGAACTGCTAGTTTTATATGGATAGATCTATTTGGGGAATCCCCCACACACAGTGGCTTCAGTTCCAGGAAGGGTACCCTACTGAGATCCTAAGGGGTCGTTTGTGGCATGTGACAGGTTTTGTTAAGAAACTATGGTGAAACATCCGGGCAGGTATGGTTCACTGGTTTGGGGCTCAGTTCTTCCTTCGGGAATATCCGGTTAAACACAACTATAGAAGAGGCCAACCGCGACTGAGTGCAGGGTTGATTATGATTTTCCCACGATGTTGAAACTATGATTTAGCCCTTTTTATCAAACAAGGATTTGTTAAGTCCTTTTTGTTTTTAAACTTTAAGCTCTTGAATTCACCAACTTTTTAGTTGACACGAATTTCTCTTTGAGCATGTTTCAGGTAATTTATGAAGAGATTCTAGCTGTTGTGAAGACCTAGACTTATCCCCGCGACCATGGCATTGGCATATTTTCCTTAATGATCAATTTGAACAATTTATATTTGTGTTGAACAAGTACAATTTATTTATATGATTGGTTTTAAAACTCATTTGGGGGCTTGATTTGTTTCTAGCCCCGGTACCTTTTCAAAACATTTAATGCCATGTGATATTCTCTCCTTTCAGCTCTTGTAATGGTTTGTTTCCGCTGCCATATGTTGTTGCTAGTCTGTGACGTCCCACCCTACCTGGGCCCGGGGTGTGATATATTTGATCCTATGTTCTTGGGTTTGTTGTTGCTACATAATATGGCTAAATTTTCTGTTTACAAAATATAATATTATGGTTTGATTCCGCTGCGTTTTTCATGTTTAAATGGTTAAACAACTTTGATAATGTGTCCAACAAACTCAACGTTGGCATCTAGAACCGGATATGTGGAAAACTAGCTTCTTATGTCCTTGTAAAACTGGTTTTATGGGACTTTAACAACCTTATAGGGGCTGTTTTGTGATGATATAATGAATCCCCAATCTTTCAAGGTTATATCTTACATGCTTATGATTAAACCTTGAAAGATAGATGTCAAATGGTTGATTATATTTTGTTTGGACAAAAACCCTAAATCCTTGTTTTATGTTGGCCGAAAATTTAGGGTTAAATGGGGATTTATTTTGGTTCTTGTATGTTGTATATGTTGTTTAATATTGGTGCATAACCTAGCCTTGACCTTGTGTTGCTTTGGTTTTGGATGAATGTTTGGTTTTGGTTGATTACATTCATTATGGGTTGTAATTTTATTCTTTTGTGCTTGTAATTGGTTGTAATTTATTTATTCATTCAATGGTGATGTAATAGATAAATTAGGTGTTTTTTCTTTTATTAGAAATTTGTATTAGGATATAAATTTTGTAAAAGAAGATGCACAAGTTGGAAGCCCAAAGGGAAGGCACAAAGAGAAGGACTTGAAGCATTTGGATGCAACTTCAAGTGGGGGTATTTGGAGATCCTATCTTTTGTGTTGTCAACTTAGTGGCTATGGTTATGCACTTGGGATTGTTTGATTATGCTTGTTTGGTTGATTGTTATGTGATGGTTGTTTGATATTTGGATGTGCATAACAAACTAATTAACAAACAAAACAAGCTGAAAATTTATGGTTCCTAATCATTAAGTGACTAATAAAAGGTTATTAAAGGATTAATGATTCTAATAAAAGGAGTTTTACCCAAAGGAGAACCATAGGGTACCATGTATTTGAAAGCATGCAAATATAAGGTACATAGAGTTTTCAAAACTAGAATTTATGAAAACTAAAATCCCTTGGAAACAAGTTTAACACCATCCTTTTACACAACACTCGAATAACTTGAGAACTAATTATGGGATAAAGGTCACCTAACCACTTTTAGGTAACTTGTGTGTTTGAGGTGGGCTTAACGTATTTGTGGGATAAAGGTCACCTAACTACTTGTATGTGTAAACTCACATGTATGTGTAAGTAGGATGACTTGAATTGGAAACCATGTGTATAGGGTGTAACATCTCGTATTTTTGTTAACTAAAAGTTAACTTCGTTTATTTCTATAAGGGTCATTATGGCAATTACGGAACTCATGTGTTATTTATGCTTATTCTTTTAGTTATCATAACTTTTAATGTACGAAAGTTAAAAATAAAAATATCAAATAATATTAATTATGTTAATATTAATAATAGTAATAATAGACAAGGTATAATAAGGATAAGAATACTACAATAATATAATAAAAATATAGTAATAATAATAAGAAGAGCATAATAATAATAAGGGTAATGGAATAATAATAATAATAATAATATATAATAATAAAATAATAAATAATAATAATAATAATAATAAGAATAACAACAACAACAACAACAACAACAACAACACAACAACAACAACAACAACACAACAACAACAACAACACAACAACAACAACAACAACAACACAACAACAACAACAACAAAACAACAACAACAAAACAACAACAAATAATAATAATAATAATATAATAATATAATAATAATAATAATAAATAATAATAATAATAATAATAAATAATAATAATAATAATAATAATAATAATAAAATATAATAACATTAATAATACTCTATTAAGTTACTAAAAATGTTAAAACTTATATTAATTGAGTTAGGGGGGTTTGTTAGCCATTTAAGAAACTTAATATAGGGGTTTTGGGCATAAAATAATAAAACCTAAACTGTAGGGACCATTTCTGTAAAATCATAAAACCCAAACCTCCCTTTCCCTCTTCCCCGCGTATTTCCGTCCACCACTCCAGCCACACTCCGGCCGGAGTCCGGTGACCCCCAAAACGCCAACTTAAACGTTTTTAAATCTACCAAACGACTCGGGGAAGCTTCGCGAACTCGAACCCACGTTCTATTGAACCATAACACTCGAATTTAATGGGTTCTAATCGAAATCAATGTTTCGATCAGTTTAAGACCGATCAATGCCTACATTAAGTCGAACAATCAAATTAAACGTACAAAAACGTCCGGTTAATCATTGTCAAGCTTAATGCTTGGTTTAATTCGAGTTAATCATCCATTAACACACCTAACCATAACCGCGGACTTCGAGTTAAAATCAAAACTCAATCGGCATCTTAACGTACAAATCAGGGCTATATAAACAGAGGGTTAGTGTTCCATTTGATCCCTTTAAACTCATTCCACACTCAATTGCTTGAAATAACAACGAAAAGATCGAAATCTGAACCTCTGTTCATCGCGCAAAGAACCGAAATAGTACCGAGCATAACCACATCAAATTGGTTGAAACCAAGTAAGTTTGATACATGGTTGTGATCGATTAAGCAAGGGGAACAAAAGCCCCATGGTTAATTTGATCAACAACTTCGAATTAACGATCAATTAGATCGATTGTGTTCTAGGGTTCTTAAGGATTTGGGCGTTTTGTTTAATTTTGTATTTAAAAATTAAAAACGAAACACATCGCGGCTGGAAGCCTTGGTAGATTGGTCGGCATGTTGCATTCCATCCATGAGGTCCCGGGTTCGAACCCGGGCACCCTCATGCTATTTTTTTAAAAGGTTTTAGCCTTTAAAAAGGCTATATAAAAATTCTAAAAATTATAAAAATTGCTAAAAATTATAAAAAAATCATTTTATAAACTTTATTTATTTTAAAACCATTTAATTATTTTTCTGTAATTTATTCATAAAAATATTCTTATTTTTTTTTTAATATTCTAAAGCTAATGATATAGTTAGTATACTTTTATAAAATTTAGACTTTAAATACTAGTTTAATTTACACAAACTATTATTCCAAATATTGCCTTTAAATTATTGGTTAAATCGTGTTTATTTTATTTAGTTGTAAAACTTTATTTAAACTTTATAAATATTACAAATTATCATAAATGTTATTCTTATTTCACGTCTTTATATAAAATATAAATATATTGTTCTCAAGAAAATATAATTGATATCCATTTGTTAAACATAATTGACAAAGCCCCAAACATCAAATTGAACTCTAGTTCACGTTAATTTGTTAATTTATTATTAAACTTTAACCTTGGGAATATATATATTTAGGTGCCTTGTGACGATTCACCTTGGAACGACGACTATTATTTATCTTATTAATCGTCATTTTTATACTTATTGCCATGTGAGTTTCCTTGCCTCTTTTTCATATTTTCACACTATTTTGGGTGAAACATGATAGCTTATACATGATACACTTATACAAATTTGAGACTTGTAAATCACTTGCAATTCAACTTATTATTTTGTCTTGGTTATTTGTGTATTGTAAGTGATTATATGAGATACATAGTTTGTTTACAATCATTAACTATTGCTAGCCTGGCGACGTCTTAGATCTTTGGGCCTGACAAGCCTATTTGGTGCTAAAGTCAAGGTATTGCCGACTCCTGATGACGTATGCTTGTTCATCATGGAACCAAATACACTTAGCCAATCTTTTATACTTGTAATCAAGTCGAGGTTTGGTTGTAACGATATGTGTTCTATAACCTTACTTGCTTATGACCTATGACATGAATTGCTACTTGTAACCTTTTTCATATTATGTATGAAAACCTTGGAAACTCACCAACTATTTTTAGTTGACTCTTATTTTTATCATGTTTCAGGTCAACCTCAAGTTTAAAGTGATCTTTTGAAGCATGCAATAATCTAGGACTTGGACCTAGTTAATGAAATAAAAAGTTTACATTATGTTATGTTATGTTTGAACTTATTTCTTGTTTGAGAGTTTTGATTGTATTTCATTTCAAGACTTATGATAATAATATTTACATTTTAATATAGCGTTATGTGGCTGTGAACAATCTTAACCCTCACATCTCGACGTTTCCGCCGTCAAGGTTGGGGTGTGACATAGGGTCACCGAAGCATGGCGTACAATGGTGTTGATGGGATTTTACATGCCAACTAAACATAAGATGTTTAACCGATCCCATAAGGCTAGAAGTTGCAAAAGGTTGCAATTGTCAAATGTTGACTACCTTGTTAATTTAAATAATGGGATAAAGGCCACCTAACCATCATTTAAATGTAACGTTGGATTCTAGATTTTAATTATTAATTGTCTATGAGACGTAAAAGGGTATTAATGATTAAAATGTAATTTTTCAGAAATACTAATATAAACTTTGTAAATTTTGTAGAAATGGCCGCAAACAATAATGCTACCACCCCGACCGTCCATACCATATCACTGACAACCATCCTAGAGAGGGATCGTCTTAACCATAATATTTGTATGGACTGGTTTCGAAACGTGATAATTGTTCTCAAGCAAGAGAAAAAGGCCTATGTCCTTGACGATCCCATTCCTGACCAACCTGACCCCGAGGATGTTGAGGCCTATAACGATTGGCTTCAGTATACTGAGGATTCCATGCAGGTTTTTTGCCTCATTTTGGGAACTATGATTCCCGAACTCCAAAAGGATTTGGAGCATCATGGGGCATATGACATGATTACCCAGTTGAAGGAAATGTTCCTTCAACAAGCTAGGGTAGAGCGCTTCGAAATGGTTCGAGCGCTTCATGCGTGTCGCATGGAAGAAACCCAATCGGTATCATCTTATGTTTTTAAGATGAAAAGCCACATTGATCGCCTCGAGAGGCTTAACTGCCCTGTCTCAAAGGAGCTGGCCACGGATTTGATCCTTAATGGCCTAACTAATAGGTTTGAGACGTTCATAATGAATTACAATATGAACGGATGGGACAAGAGCATTGTTAAGCTTCACGCAATGCTCAAAACAGCCAAGGCAGGGATGGGTAGAAAGGTTCTACCTATTCTCTCGATCAATGAGGGAGGCAATAAGAAAAGGCCATTCCCCGATCCCAAGGCAAATGTTTCCAAAGGAAAAGGGGTACATCAAAGGCAAAGGGAAAGGGAAGGCTAAAGCGGAACCTCCAAAGCCTAAGCCTAAGAAGCCTAAGGTAACAGAGAACGATCCATGCTTTGAGTGTGGTGAGATAGGACATTGGAAAAGAAATTGTCCAACCTATCTCAAAGAGTTGAGAAACAAGAGGGATGCTGGGCAAACCTCAGGTACAACTTTCATGATTCACATTGGTTTAAATGTTTTTCTTCAGACACATGGGTATTGGATACCAGATGTGGAACTCAATTTGCAATTTGTTGCAGGGGTTCAAAAGTAATAAGTTCTTCAAGAAGGGAGACACAAGTCTCTACATGGGCAACAGAGCAAAAGTTGATGGTGAAGCCCAAGGAGACTACATTTTGAAACTTTCAAATGGTTTGGAAGTTGTTCTTAAGAACATTTTGTATGCTCCTAGTTTGACTAGGAACATAGTTTATGTTTCCCTTTTAAAACAATGTGGTTATGAATTAAAGTTTGTTAATAATGGTATTTATGTTTGTATGGATGATGTATTATAGTTCAAGGCTATGCCTTTTAATGGTATCTATGAATTGATTCAAGATGATTCATCCTTTAATAACTCATTATACCAAACAAGCACCAAGAAACTTAAAATGGGTTTAAGTGATTCATATCTTTGGCATTGTCATCTTGGTCACATAAACAAGAATCGAATTCAAACACTTTAAAAGAATGGTTTTTTGAAAACAAATGAAATGGTTCATTTGATAAGTGTGAATCTTGTTTACAAGGTAAGATGACCAAGTCGCCCTTTAGTGGTACTAACGAGAGGGCAAAAGACTTATTAGGAATCATACATTCGGATGTATGTGGTCCTTTTAAGACAATGACAAGAAATGGTGAAAGATACTTCATTACCTTTACCGACGATTACAGTCGCTATGGTTATGTGTACTTGATGTCACATAAATATGAAGCTTTTGAAATGTTCAAAACCTTCAAGAATGAAGTAGAAAATCAACTCAATAAAACTATCAAAGTTCTTTGTTCAGATAGAGGAGGTGAATACCTCAGTAAGGCTTTTAAGGATCATCTAAGAAGTTGTGGGATCGTCTCACAACTTACTCCACCCGGAACTCCACAACATAATGGTGTGTCTGAAAGGAGAAACCGAAACCTATTGGATATGGTACGATCTATGATGGCTATAAGCTCACTACCTCTATCATTTTGGGGTTTCGCATTGCTCTCCGCGGCTCGTATTTTGAATATGGCCCCGACCAAGAAAGTGGATTCGACACCTTTTGAAATATGGCATGGAAGAGTTCCATCGCTATCATATGTAAAAGATGGGGTTGTGAAGCTTATGTTAAGCTAAACACCTAAAAACAAGTTGGAAAGTCGATCCACTAAGTGTATATTTGTTGATATCCTAAAGACTGTATAGCATACTACTTCTTTGATCCAACAGAGCAAAAGGTATTTATTGCTCGAAAGGCAGAGTTCTTGGAAGCTAAGTTCCTTATGGAAGGAATGACATATAGAAGAGTGGAATTTGATGAGGATTGAGATCCACAAGCCGATACACGTTTGGTTGACACTAGCAATCAACAGGAGGTTGTTGATGATGATCAAGAGGTTGATCAATACACACAAAATATTCGCAGATCTGGTAGAGTTAGCATTCCACCTGAAAGATATGGATTTTTCATGAATGGATGCTATGTGGTTGACTCTGATGAGCCAACTACATACCATGATGCAATGTCCAATTCGGATTGTGACAAGTGGCTGGAAGCCATGAACGTAGAGATGCAATCCATGTATGACAACCATGTTTGGGAATTGGTTGACGCTCCACTTAACTCCAAACCGGTTTGATGCAAGTGGGTTTTCAAGAAGAAAACAGACATGCATGGAAACTTGGATACTTATAAAGCAAGACTTGTAGCAAAAGGTTTCACTCAAACTCAAGGGGTTGATTATGATGAAACCTTCTCGTCTGTGGCAATACTAAAGTCAATTAGGATATTATTTGCCATAGCTGCATATTACGACTATGAGATTTGTCAAATGGATGTCAAAACCGCTTTTCTTAAACATATCGAAGAGACTGTCCATATGGTTCAACCTGATCGTTTTGCCGATCCGCGACATCCTAATAAAGTATGCAAGTTAAAGAGATCAATCTATGGATTGAAACAAGCATCGAGAAGTTGGAATCAACGTTTTGATGAAGAGATCAAGAATTTGGTTTCATCAAGAACGCTGACGAGGCTTGTGAATATAAGAAGGCTAATGGGAGCATAATTACATTCTTAGTATTGTATGTTGATGACATACTACTTTTTGGAAATGATATTCCAACCATGAAAGGTGTTAAACTTGGCTTGGAAGTTGTTTTTCTGTTGATGCATGTATGTCCCTAGATCATGATTTGTAATGTAATGAATCTTGTCTGTCTGATTATGATGTAATTGTATTGATTAATGAAATGATATGAATTGTTTGTTACTTGTGATGTTTAATATTTCATTAATGAGTCGTGATTGAATTGATTGGGTTTATGATTGTTTGAATGGTTGCACATTATGTTATATTAATTAAAACATTCAAACTTAACTTAATAAAGTTCTCATGCGAATGGCCCATGCGAATGGACCACACGCATGAATAACTTCATACGACTGACTCAATCGCACGACTGAACCAGGAGACTGGATCAGTCGTATGATTGACACATAAGATTGACTCAATCGCACGACTGAACACTCAGTCGTGCGGATGAATCAACCGCATGGTTCAATCGCACGACTGAACCATACTTATGGCCCAGTCGCACGATTGAACAATACTAACCTATAAATAGACCCAATTCGTGGAAAAACGTAAGCATTCATCCCATTACGATTCCAGACGTACCCTAGCCGTCCAGAGACCTCCCAAATCGTTCTCCAAGTTCACAGAACACATTAGATCGATTCCTAATCGATTTCTAACGTTGGATTCAATTCTTGATTGATTCTTCGTGTGTTCTCACTGATTGGATCGCCAATCAAATAGGATTCCGCACTATTTGAGTTGGTTTAACACGCTAATCACTAGGTATTTCGTTCAAATACCAGGTCCTAACAAGTGGTATCAGAGCCTTGGCTCTTGATTACGTGTTGATTCAATCAAGATTGCATAAAAGTTTGTGTTTTTGCACTAAAAACGCAATCTTTGGCATCAAAAGTGATCTTGGACGTTCCCTGCTCATCGAAGTTTGGTTTCTACGGACTTAGGCGATTAGGACTTGTGAAATTTCGAATTTTACGGCTGAAACCCGTCAAACCTAGAAATTTTCGCAAAACAGCAGCTTCAGTCGCACTAGTGACCCATTCGCACGACTGGACTCCATTCGCATTGCTCATTCGCACGATTGGACCTAGTCGCACCTTCATTCGGCCGACTGAACCGTTCGTTCGCATAGCTCATACGCACCAGATTCATTCGCACGACTGAAGCAATCGCCCAGTTCAGCCGCACGATTGAACCAGTCCAGAGTTCATACGCACGATTAGACCATTCGCATCCTTCAATCGCATCAGTGAAAGTTTGCTTGATTAGATTCTAAGTTTATTAGCCATGGAAGATCAGATGTCAGCCTTTACTGCTGGGAAGGACTCAAGGATAAAGAACCTGCTGTTGCTTGAGAGTGAGGTGGGTAATCACAATAAACCACCAAAGCTCTTGACTTTAGATGAGTTTCCCCACTGGAAACAACGTTTTGAGATCTACCTCAATGGAGTAGATCCTAATCTCTGGGAAGCCATTGAAATTGGTTATAGTACACCGGTGGGAGCTGATGGAGTTAAGCTAACGTTAAGTGGGATGACAGACGCACAGAAAGTAAAGTACAATGCAGAGAAAAGGGTTTATGCATTGATCACTCAGTCTATCCCCAAAGACATATTCCACCAGTATTCAGAGAATAAGCAGTCCAAGAAACTATGGGATGAGCTAGAGAAGAGATATGATGGGAATGCGTCATTGAAGGCAATCAAGGCAAAGGAGTTAAAGAAGGAATTCGATAACTTCTCATCTATTGGTAACGAGAGTTTAGACGAAGTCATAGACAGATTCTACCACTTGATGAGCGAACTGCATACACATGGAGTGGAAACGACCATGGAAGAGAAAGTGAGCAACTTCCCAGACGGATTGCCTGATAAGTGGGCTTCATTCGTGTCTAACCTTAGACAGAATGAAATGCTTATAAAGCTGGATATAAATGACTTCATTCTTAAGTTGCGAGAAGAAGCACTAAGGATGAAGTATAGAGCTCAGAAGTCTTCGTACACACAAAATCCAGCTTTATACAACGCCACGCCTCAAGCTAAGACATCTGGAGCACCTCTCCAGACTGCATTTGTGTCTAGCTCGTCAGGTCCTTACATGCTTCTCCTTCTGGATCAGACACGTCAGGGTCGTCATGTACCCACTATATTGGATCAGAAGCAAGTGCTACCAAACTGAAGACCGAGAACCTCGGTAATGTGACCGTAGAAGTAGCCCGAGAGCATATGGATCTTTTAGCTGCAGTGGTTCATTCATATGATGGACTTGTTGCCGGGAAGATTGAAACTGCCATCTGGCAGATGAGGACTACGAGCAAGTGGACGAAATGGAGCTTGAGAGGATGGATATTATGTGGGCCTTAGCTAGCGCTGTCCGAAGGGCGAAGAAGTTTGTTAAGAAGACTGGACAGAACTTGGTAGCTACTAAGGATACCACATTTGGCTTTGACAAGAGCAAAGTGACCTGCTTCAACTGTGGAGAGAAGGGGCACTTCAAGAGAGAATGTGTCAAGCCAAAGAAGACGGTAATGGGAACCCGTTCTCGTCCTTTACTCGCCAAGACAAGCAAGCCTCCAGTTCTACTTCATCAAACAAGGATCCAAAAGCCTTGACTGCTCATGATGATGAAGGACAAGATTGGAGTTTTAGGTTTGTCTCACCAGGAGAATCTAACATTGCCAGTGTTGAGGATATTGATGATGATTCTGCGAGTGAAGGTGATCTAGCAGTTGAGATAGCAATGTCACATAGTGAAGAAACAACTGTAGCCGAGGTCAGTTACAAGCCAAAGGAGGAGACTTCCACGTCAGAGACAGAAAAGTCAGAATCACCAGAACCAGAGACATCTGATGCTGCGTTGATGGCTAACTCTTCTGAACCAACACAGGTAAGTACAACTGACCAAATGTTTAATAATCATGCTTGTTCTGATTGTGATACTTTTAGGAATAGCATAGATGACAAATTTGCTAGGTTATTAGATCATAATGATAACTTAGTAAAAGATTTACAACTGTGCACTGAGGCTAATAGAGTAATAAAACAAAATGAGCATAGTTATAAAGAAAAGATAGACCTATTGACTAAACAGCTTAGGGAAACCGAAGTAGTTGCCTTTAACCAAGCAAATGACATTAGGTACTATCTAAACTCCCTAGAAGACACTAAGAAGCAAAAGGCAGTTCTAGAAGTAGAAGTTAATTCATTAAAACAGAAACTGCATAGTTGGACTAGCTCTTCACACATAGTTCAACACTTAGTGAGAGAAAGGAATAACGGGGAGGGATTAGGCTACAAAGTGGTTCCACCACCACCTGAGACCTTGATGAACACTAAGTCTAGACCAGTAATAACAACCCCATCAAGGATCATGTGGTGACTACTCCTCTTGTTACTGATCCAGACACATCATGTTCATCTACTGAATCTGGAAAGAAACAAAAGGAGGCCACTTCAAAGGCAAAGGGTAAATTGCCTTGTGTTAATCTGGAAAATGAATTTGAAAAAGTTAACTTAAAGTCAGGGTCAAACAGAGTCAAATCAGAACCTAAAAGGACTTCAAACGTTAATTTTTCACATGCTTCAAGTCAAAAACCAGTTAACCAAAAAGTGGAAATGTTAAACAGGTTAAAACAGTTAATTTTGTTAAACCGAAGAAAACATCAAACGCACAAGAGTCAAAACCTAAAGTGATTGATGTTACTAGAGTGTCACGCACTTCTCCACAAAGAAAGTCTACTCATAAAGTTGATAGCAGGTCATGCTACAACTGTGGAGAATGTGGACACATTGCTTCCTATTGTCCTTTCTATCAGACACCTAGGAAGAAAATTGATCTTCAGGACTCTAGACCTAGGTCTTCTAAGAGGAGTTCTTTGACTCCACCTAGAAGATCTAGTGAACCTAAAGTCCAACCTGTAAGCCAGACGACTGTTTATCATAAACAGGCATTGCACAAATCTGGCTTATGGAAAGAGAAGTCATCCTGCGTGTCTGATACTGATGACAAGAAGGAACCTGAGCTACCCTCACCCTCTAAGGGTCAATGGGTGGAGTTTATGATGTGTGATGCCTCTGGGAAACCCAAGACAGTAAAGGCTTGGGTTCCTAACCTAAACTAATTCATTTACTTTGTATGTGCAGGGTGTTCGATACAGCGCTGAGACTAACACGTGGATTATAGACAGCGGAGCATCCAGGCACATGACAGGAAATAGAGCCCTTTTATCAAACGTCAAACAATAAAAGGAGGGCATGTTTCCTTTGCAGGAAACAAGGGAGGCTACATCACAGCTCAGGGAGAAGTGGGAAATCAGAAAGTTAAGTTTGATAAGGTGAACTACGTTCAACAACTTCAGAATAACTTACTTTCTGTTTCCCAAATCTGCGATAAAGGATTTAAAGTCATCTTCGACAACAAGAAGTGTTACGTGCTGAAGAAAGACTACATGATTCCAGAGGACCAAGTTCTGATGACTGCTTCAAGATATAAAGACCTTTATGTCTTGGATCTGTCAACAGCTGCTACAACGGATCATGAGGTTCAGTGCTTTCTATCTAAAGCTACTGAGAAGGATTCCATCTCCTGGCATAGGAGAATGGGACACATTAGTCAAAGGAAGATGAATCATTTGATTCAGAAGGATTTAGTGAGAGGAGTAAATGTCAAGAACTTCCAACTTCCTGACTTTTGTGTAGCTTGCAAAAAGGCAAACAGACAAAGAAGTCTCATAAGGAAAAGAAAGTTCATTCAATAGAACTTCCTCTTGAACTTCTTCACATGGATCTGTTTGGTCCAGTCAGTACAAGGAGCATTGCAGGCGACTTGTACTGTTTTGTGGTCACTGATGACTACTCAAGGTTCACTTGGGTAATGTTTCTGAAATCCAAATCAGAAACATTTGAGTCATTCAAGGAATTAGTAACCACACTGGAATCTCTCTACAAGCTAAAAGTTAGACAAGTACGCTCAGACAACGGGACAGAATTCAAGAATCAATGGATGGAGGCATACTGCAAGGAAAAGGGAATTGTGCATCAATTCACTTCTGCCTACACGCCTCAGATGAATGGTGTTGCTGAGAGGAAGAACAGAAGCTTGATAGAGACTGCACGGACTATGCTGGCGGACTCGAAACTGCCTATCCAATTCTGGAATGAGGCAGTGGCAAATGCATGTTATACACTGAATCGAGTCCTAATAGTCAAGCGCCACGGAAAGACATGTTATGAGCTACTACAAAGACGCAAACCGAATTTGGAGTATCTTGAACCTTTTGGCGCGCCGTGTACACTTCTGAAAAGACACAAGAAGGCAAATTCAGCGAGAAGGCAGATGAAGGAATTTTTCTAGGATACAACATACCGAACAAGCGAGTTTACAATAACTCAACGGGTCTTGTAGAAGTGTGGTGTAATGTCGACGTTCAGAGATATACCACACCACCTACAGGCAAAGGACCTGCATACTTCTTCGATTATGATGGATTCTTCAAGTCCTTCAACATTCCTCTCTCTCCCTCGGATGATGAGTTAGCTACTAGGATGATGTATGATATTCTAAATACACCATCTAGCACACAGGGAGAATCATCTACTCAGTCAGGGGGAGTAGTCGATGACAGTGACTCCTCCTCTGAAGATGAAACTGAAGCAGATGACCAGAACAGTCAGGAGGAACAGGTTCCAGTTCCTGAAAGTCCACAAGCATCTACGAGTGATGCACCTTCGACTTGGAACCTCAAACTCCATCTACCTCAGATGCAGAACCAAATGTTCACAATCTCGGTTCTGAGGTGGCTGTTCCTACTACTCCAGGATCACGACTAAACGTCTATCATCCCCTTGACAACGTTATTGGGGATGTCAGATCAGGAGTACAAACCCGAAATCAGCTATACTCAGCTGATTACGCCTCAGGTATGGAGAAAGGTTACATTCATGATGGTGCTTATCGATGTTTTGTTTCGCAGGTTGAGCCAAAATATGTCAGTGAAGCACTAAATGATGAGGCGTGGGTGAGTGCCATGCAAGAAGAACTTCTGCAGTTTAAGAAGTTAGGTGTATGGACTCTGGTTGATAGACCTAAAGGTGCTAAAGTCATTGGCACCAAATGGGTACTAAAATGCAAGAAGGATGACCAAGGAGTCATTATCAGGAACAAAGCTCGACTGGTGGTTCAAGGTTTTCGCCAAGTCGAGGGGATTGACTATAATGAGGTGTTTGCACCCGTGGCAAGGATGGAAGCTATTCGTATCTTCCTTGCCTATGCATCGTACATGAAGATTAAAGTCTACCAATTAGATGTGAAGAGTGCATTCCTTCATGGGGAAATCAGGGAAACAGTCTATGTAAGTCAACCCGAGGGATTTGAAGATCCTTATCATCGGGATAGAGTTTACAAGCTCGACAAAGCTTTATATGGGCTTCATCAAGCTCCTCGAGCTTGGTATGAGAAACTCTCGACTCATCTTGTGAAACACGGCTTTCGCAGGGGAGTCATTGACTGTACACTGTTTATTAAAGAAAAGGATGGCGACCTACTGCTTGTACAGATATATGTTGATGACATAATCTTCGGGTCAAAGAACGAAGAGTTATGCAAAGAGTTTGAAGCAGTGATGAAGAAAGAGTTTGAGATGAGTGCTATGGGGGAGATGAAGTTCTTTCTCGGGTTACAGGTGGATCAAACACCTAATGGGATCTTTCTACATCAGACCAAGTATGTAGGAGACATTCTCAGTCGCTTTGACATGGAGAATGCTTCTGCTGCTGGGACTCCACTTGCTACGAATCATGATATAGCACCTGATGAGAATGGAGATCTTGTAGATGCCACTATGTACCGAGGAATGATTGGATCCCTCATGTATCTCACTGCCTCAAGACCTGATATTATGTATGCTACATGTCTATGTTCTAGATATCAGGCTAAACCAAAGGTCAACCATCTGATCGGGGTCAAGAGGATTTTTCGTTATCTGAAGGGTACACCCACACTTGGATTGTGGTATCCTCATGATGATGACTTTGAGCTTACCGCGTATAGTGACTCGGATTACGGGGGCTGCAAGATGAACTACAAGTCTACATCAGTGGGGTGTCAATTCTTTGGGAGAAGATTAGTTACCTGGCAGTGTAAGAAGCAGACATCGGTTGCATTGTCAACCTGTGAAGCCGAATATGTTGCTGCTGCAAGTTGCTGTTCACAATCATCTGGATTCAACAGCAAATGCGGGATTACGGTTTAAAATTCTCATCTACTCCTATTTTTGTTGATAACTCTGCTGCAATTGCAGTAACTAAAAATCCGGTTCAACATCCTAAGACCAAACACATCGGATATTAAATACCATTTCATAAGAGATTGCTTTGAAAAGAACTTAATTGATGTGGTTAAAATTAATACTGATTTTCAACGCGCTGACCTCTATACTAAAGCCTTTGATAAACCACGTTTTCAATATTTGCTAGAGGTCAAGGGCGTTAAAAAGAAAAGTGAGGTAATTCCTGATGATGATAATGTGTAGTCCGATGTAGTTTAGTTAAAGTTTATTTTATTTTATGTTATTTGTTTTATTTTGGTCTGTTATATTTAAACTCATGTTATTTTGCTGTTTACTAAAATCCTAAAATAATTAAACCAAAAATGATTTTAGTATTTTAGGGGGAGAATATGTCAGCAAGTTAACATTAAAAAAAAATGAGGGAGAAGGAGTAACTAGCTGAAATAAGGTAGATTGTGTCTGTGATACGATTCAATACCTTTGAAAATGATAGTACACAGGAACAAATCAAGAGGGACTTTAAAATTTTTAAGTTTTGAAAAGATGCAAAAGTTCAAAGTATAAGTCTGTGTAGTCTAAGCAATATAAAAAGGGAAGATGATAGAAAACTGGCAACTCCTAAGGTGACACAAAGAAAGTAGACTTAGAGGCTGCTAGACCACAAATGATATGTTAGTAGATTCAACACAATAGACAATTAGACCTGATTGGTGATCTCAAATCAAACTAAGTTGTTCAACTGACTGTGGGCTTCCATCTTATCACTGGTTAACACAATCAAATATATTCCAATAAGGGGTAATGAGCATTTAAACGCCACAAATGTGTGCGGATGACCATAATTAGAGCAAAGCAAGAAAAAATGAAAGACAAATGCAATAAAGCTAATGACTTATGTTGTTGGTGCATTTTGTGTAAAATAAAATAAGCTGCTCTAACAAGGAGATAGGTTGTGTGCCTCTCTGCTGTGCGATGGCACTGACCTGAGGATAAGCATAACCTAGATATTCTAGAATTCATTGTTGTTTGCCGCCTCTCTGCTGTGCGATGGCACTGACCTGAGGACAGGCTTCTCTTTGAAAGCTCTAAGAATAGTCTCTTCTTGTAATAATACCCGTAGACCGCTCAAAAGCTCCCGAGGAATGTTGATTACCATATAAGTGTGGGATCCACAAATGTTAGTTTGAAATAATTAAACCTAAATCAGTCACCAGTCTGCGTCAAAAGTTTGTGTATGGATTTAAGTGGACAAACATACTGACAATCATTATGGCTACATTCTCAAAAGTTCAAATCAATGTGAAAATCTAAGAGTTTCAGTATGATTTCCTTAAGTTGCTAACGACTCTGGATGAACACCGAGAATTTAAGCATCAAAAAGTTTTAATAACAAGTCCCAAATGATTTGACTTACCTGTATGATTCCAAAATTGAATTGATCCAGATATGATCAATCCAAGTTGAAGCTGTCTACTCCCGAACCAAATCCCGTAGATATCAATCTCTGGATTTATCTCTCACAAAAAGCCAAAAACAAGTTTGTTTATGTAATTAGTTTAAAGGTTTTAAATTAGTTAGTTGTTTTTAATTTTAATTTTAGTCGTGTGTCGGGCTACATCAGGAAAATCAGAAGGGAATCAACTCACAAAAAGGGTCATGTCTGAGATGACCATATGTGCTTTGAAAATTTAAAACAGTCACGTCTGAGGTGACAAAGTGCTTAAAAGAGTCACGTCTGAGGTGACTAAATTGGTTAAAAGGATCACGTCTGAGGTGATCAAAATGTTTTCCAGATCAGATGATCATGTCTGAGATGATCAAAGGCTCATAACGTTAATTTCAGAAAGTTAAAAGGGTTTTAAATGTAAATTGGTAAAAATGGCAGAAAATTAACTAAGTATAACCCATTCGCACGAATGGACCATACGTATGGAGTAACCATACGAATGGAATCCATTCGCACGAATGAACTATGAGTATGGACCATCAAACCGAATGGCCCATACAATTAGGCCAGTCGGAGGCTTAAGTGCGAACGAGTGAGTCAATCGCACGACTGAAATCCAATCGGCCGACTGGAGAAGGGCGACTGACCCAATCGCATGACTGAGTCCCACTCGCACGACTGAAAGGTGCGTATGAACTCAGTCGCACGATTGGATCTAGGGTTAGTATAAATAGAGGAGGAGTCGGTCGCAGAGACTCATCACCCTCAAAGAAACCCTAAATCGCACGACTTAACCAAACTCTGCCAAAATTTCCTTTGATTCCTAAAACACCCGATTCTTGAGTACTGATCATCTCTATCGACTTTACAGGTAAATTGCAGTGGAAAGAAACCAAAATCGCGTTCATTGTGACTCCAGATCTATAAATTTGAAATGAAAGCAAGCCGAGACTAAAACGGACAAATAACCTAACCTAACTACTCAAACAGATGGAATTAAGTGTGTTATAGGTTATAAGAACATATTGCGAGTCAAATGAACCAGATAACAATGTCTAAAACTCAAAATTGGTGAAAAAGTTAATTTGAATTGAATGGACAGGTTGTCATACGATTGGACAGGCGGATAAACTTCAGTCGCACGACTGAAGGGTGCGATTTACCTAACCGCACGACTGAACCATGCGTATGAGACTCAGTCGCACGACTGGGGTAACCGCATAAGAGTACATGCGCATGAGTTCAGTCGCACACTCAGTCGTACGCATGAGATCATTCGCACGTCTGAACCTCAATCGCACTGTTCAGTCGCACGACTGATTTCAGTCGCACAACCTCAATTGCATGACAGAAACATTCTATTCAAGTTTAAGTGTTTCATAATGCTCTTAGCCAAAGGTACTAATGTTTATATTGTTATGTGTTACAGATGGCGAGTCGATGGACCATGAGCACAAAGCATAACATATGTGCTCATCTGGATTTGACATCCAGAAACGCAGCTGACTTCTCGGGCATCATTACTTTTCTGTTGAGATCCAGGATTGCTCATGCTATTTCTACACCATGTACACCTTATAGATCAGTGCAGCAGGCCTTCTGGGAAGGTGCGACTGTGGATAGATCCTCTGAGCCTCATTGCATCCGGAGTACGATCTTTGGTGAGGCTATTACCATCTCAGAGGAGGATTTGAGGATTGTTCTACAGTTAGGGGATGATGCTGATTGTCCTACTCGTCTACACCCCCTCACGGTTAGAGGATGTTTTATGAGAGCCAAGTACTCTGGGGACATCAATGCTGGGGTACTCAACAAGAGTAACCTCTGTCCCCAGTTCAAGTATCTTGCGCATGTTCTACTGAAGTGCATAGCGTCGAGGAAGGGAGGATTTGATGAGTTGTCGGATCAGATCCAGAACGCTTATGCTGCATTGGTGCTGAACCACCCGTTCAGCTTCTCCAAAATGATCTTCACCTACCTGGTGGAGAACATTGAGGGGAAAGGGAAGGAAGGCTTCTGCATGTATCCGAGGTTTATGCAGATGATTATAGATCAGAAGCTTCCCTCCCTGCCGAAGGAGAAGGAGGATGCTGTAGTGCTTGAGGTCATGGATGACACTACGTTAGGCAGGATGAAGGTGTACAGGGGGAAGCAGGTGAAACCCCCTGTCAGGAGGTTGTTTGTGTAGGGTTTGATAGAACATAAAATCCATGTTTAACCTTTAAACATTCTGAAAAACGCAGCGGATATAATGCTTTTAAAAACGATTTTTAAAGCTGAAATTCCATATTCTTAGGTGACCATTTTTAGGTGAAAACAAACCCAAACATAAGGATCTTAAATATATGAATGGACAAGCTATGAACAAACACTAATGAACATAAAATCACAGCCATATGAGGCTGTGAAATGCTACCTTTCTCCAGCAGAAAAGTCGACTTAGAGGAGTGTTTTGGATGCTTGAATCGACCAAGAACTCAATGTAGAGATCCTCAAGCTTCGTATACCCCAAGCACTATTACAAAACACCTTGTATGCTAGGATTAAACACCAAAACAAGCTGCTGAAAAAAAACCCCTTCTTCCTGCCTTGTTTCGTAAACTAGAGAGGGGAGAGAGAGAGAGTTCTTTTTCATGTGTGTGTTTCAAATGGCTGGTTCAAGAGGCAAGTTATGAGACCCCTTAATTGTTTGTATCTAATCAACAAAGTGGTCCAATAGGAACCCAAGAGGGGGCGGCCAAAAAGAGTTTTGAAATGAGTTTCCCCCCTTTTATTTTAGACACATTACAATGTTACATGGTCTTATAACTTGGTATCTCTTAGTAAATGTATACAACTAACCAATTAATTGTATAACATATGTAGCCATTTTAATTTGTAATGTCATCTAACTAATACAAATAACATTACAAATAATATAATTGAACAAAATATCCTAATAAATTGTTCCATGTCATATGCAACTTGTTTAGAAAACCCATTTTCTAAATTGGTGTTAATATTTTATTGCATGATCACATCATCAATTAAATATTATTTGGTGTTTGCTAAGCTTGTTATTGGGTATAACCCGACTTGGATCATGACGTACTAACCACATCAATGTTCTAAGTGTCTTGGGCACACAGAATCCTACAATCTCCCACTTGCCCAAGATTCATAGAAGATTGATGCAAGCAGTAAATACCGCCTAACAACGGTTTACTACCCTTAATACGCATGACTTATAGCCATTCAATAACATCATCCCTTTCAAGTGCCCTACTTGAAATGATTTAGGTGAATTAATCATCTATCCTTTTGTTACAGATGTCATGTTAAATCCAAGGACACAGAATGATCATTCCTTGTTGATTTAACTTAATCAGGCCTTAGACATCTAACTCTCAACGAATAAGAGGAACAAATTCCATCTTGACTACATACGTTTCTCACAAACACCTCGTGTTATACCTGAACATATCCTTATGTACTGTCCACTATTTCAGGACAGTGAAGAATAGGCTCAAGGTGTAATACTTGGTGAATATCAAAACCCAATATGTGTCTCAGGTCTGAGGATACCAAATGATATTCGCCTTTACTCAAATTTACTTATGATCAATCAATAAGATTCCATGTAGTAAAATTTGAGATGCGGGTTAGTCCAATATTTGTATCCCACAAATATCTATGAACCTTGGTAGCAACCCATTGCTCTATATTCATCCTTATGAATATCAACCAATCCAAGTTCATAATAATCTTACTTTCACACTTGTTCCCACAAGTATGAGCGACTACGGACATTTTAGAGTAAACAATTTACTCATGGATTAAACATGCTAAATTGGAACATTAATTGAAACATTATAACCAAATAATTTTATTCAAATAATAAAGAGTTTCACATATCCAAATACAAAGTTTACAGATCAAATCCAATCACTAGAATATCGAAGTCCCATGGCACAAGTATGACCTTCATGCTTTGCTTTTTCAAGGAGCTTCGTGAGAGGATCCGCAATGTTTTGATCCGTGTGAACTTTGCGAATACATATCTTTCCCTTTTCAACTTCATCTCGTATGTAGCTGAATCTCCGCTCAATGTGCCTAGTCTTTTGATGAGCACGGGTTCCTTGATTTGTGCAATCGCACCCTCGTTATCACAAAAGATCTCTAGGGGGTCCTGAATGGAAGGGACTACCCCTAGATCGGCAATGAATTTCTTCAACCATGCAGCTTCTTGAGCTGCCAATGAGGCGGCAACGTATTCTGATTCTGTAGTCGATAGAGCCACCACATCCTGCTTGGAGCTCTTCCAAGAGACAGCTCCTCCATTTAGAATGAAAATGTATCCCGATTGTGACCGAGAATCATCACGATCGGTTTGGAAACTCGCATCCGTGTAACCTTTTACAACGAGTTCCTCGTCACCAGATCCATAGATTAGGAACATATCCCTTGTCCTCCTTAGGTACTTAAGTATGTTCTTAACAGCCATCCAATGACTGTTTCCAGGATTTTGCTGGTAACGGCTTGTCATGCTCAAAGCGCATGACACGTCCGGTCGAGTGAATATCATTGCATACATGATGGATCCAATAGCAGATGCATATGGGATTGCCTTCATTTTATCTTGCTCATCCTTTGAGCTTGGACATTGAGTCGTACTCAATATCGTTCCTCTTTGAATAGGTACGGTACCTTTCTTAGAGTTCTCCATCTTGAACCTTTTCAAGATCTTATCAATGTATGCACTTTGATTCAAACCAATCAACCGCCTTGATCTATCCCTATAGATCTTTATTCCTAGAATATAGGCGGCTTCACCAAGATCCTTGATGGAAAAACAACTTCCAAGCCAGGTTTTTACACCTTCCAAGGTTGGAATGTCATTTCCAAATAGTAGTATGTCATCAACATACAATACTAGGAAAGTTACTGTGCTCCCACTAGCCTTCTTATACACACAAGCCTCATCAGCGTTTTTGATGAAGCCAAATTTCTTTACTTCCTCATCAAAACGGTGATTCCAGCTTCTCGATGCTTGTTTCAATCCATAGATTGATTTCTTTAACTTGCATACTTTATTAGGATGTTTTGGATCGACAAAACCTTCAGGCTGAACCATATAGACATCTTCCTCAAGATATCCAATTAGGAAAGCAGTTTTGACATCCATTTGCCAAATCTCATAATCATAATGAGCAGCTATGGCAAACAATATCCTTATAGACTTTAGCATTGCTACAGGTGAGAAGGTTTCATCATAATCAACCCCTTGAGTTTGAGTGAAACCCTTTGCTACAAGTCTAGCTTTATAAGTATCCAAGTTTCCATGCATATCGGTTTTCTTCTTGAAAACCCACTTACTTCCAACTACTTTGGAATTAAGAGGTGGTACAACAAGTTCCCAAACTTGATTGTCATACATGGATTGCATCTCAACGTTCATGGCCTCAAGCCATTTGTCACAATCCAAATTGGACACTGCATCATGGTATGTGGTTGGTTCATCTGAATCTACCATATAGCATCCATCCATGAAAAATCCGTATCTTTCAGGTGGATTACTAGTTCTACCACCTCTGCGAACGTTTTGTGTGTATTGATCAACCATTTGATCATCTTCAACATCCTCATGTTGAGTGCTAGTTTCAACCAAACGTGCATCGGGTTGTGGTTCTTGATCTTCCTCAAGATCCACTGTTCTACTGCTAGCTCCTTCCATAAGGAACTTTGCTTCTAAGAACTCACCCTTTCTGGCAACAAACACCTTTTGTTCCAGTGGATCATAGAAATAATATCCCATAGAATCTCTAGGATATCCAATAAAGATACACTTGGTGGATCGGACTTCCAATTTGTTTGGGGTGGGAGTCTTAACATAAGCCTCACATCCCCAAACCCTTAAGTATGATAGGGATGGAACTCTTCCATGCCATATCTCAAAAGGTGTCCTTTCCACCTTTTTGGTTGGGGCCATATTTAGAATACGGGCCGCGGAGAGCAAAGCGAAACCCCAAAATGATAGAGGTAATGAGCTTCTAGCCATCATAGATCGAACCATATCCAATAAGGTTCGATTCCTCCTTTCAGATACACCATTATGTTGTGGTGTTCCAGGTGGAGTGAGTTGTGAGACAATCCCACAACTCCTAAGATGATCTTGAAAAACATCACTTAGGTATTCACCTCCTCTATCGGTACGGAGAACTTTAATTGACTTGTTGAGTTGATTTTCAACTTCATTCTTGAAGATTTTGAACATTTCAAAAGCTTCATCTTTGTGCCTTAATAAGTACACATACCCATAGCGACTATAATCGTCGGTAAAGGTAATGAAGTATCTTTCACCATTCCTAGTCATTGGCTTAAAAGGACCACATACATCCGAATGTATGATTCCTAATAAATATTTTGCCCTTTCGGTAGTTCCACTAAAGGGTGCCTTAGTCATCTTACCTTGTAAACAAGATTCACAAACACCAAATGAATCACATTCATTTGTTTTTAAAAGACCATTCTTTTGAAGTGTTTGTAAACGTTTCTTGTTTATATGACCAAGACGACAATGCCAAAGATAGGTATCACTCAAGTCCAACTTGAGTTTCTTGGTGTTAGTTTGGTACAATGAACTATTTAAAGTATTTTCATGAACCAATTCATAAATACCATTAATTGGAATAGCTTTAAAATAGAACATACCATTTAAAGAAACATGAATATCATTTTCAATAAAGGATAATACATAATCATAATGTCTTAATTGAGATACAGAAATAATGTTCCTAGTCAAACTAGGAGCATACAAAACATTCTTCAAAATAACTTCCAAGCCACTTGGAAGTCTTAGGATGTAGTCCCCACGAGCTTCAACTAAGACTTTAGTTCCATTGCCCATGAAGAGGTTAACATCCCCTTTCTTGAAGTCCCTACTTCTTGTGAACCCCTGCAACAAATTGCAAATATGAGTTCCACATCCGGTATCCAATACCCATGTGTTTGAAGATGTAACATTAAGATCAATATGTATCATGTATATTGTACCTGAGGTCTGCCCGGCATCCCTCTTTGCTTTCAACTCTTGGAGATGGACAGGACAATTCCTTGCCCAATGTCCTATCTCCCCACACTTGAAGCATGGGTCATTTGTAGCAACCTTTTGCTTCTTCTCTTGTGGTTTGGGTGGTACCCTTACCACCCCTTTCCCCTTTCCCCACACATGTCCCTTACCCTTGGCAACCTTTGCCTTGGGTGCGGGATGAGGCCTTTTGTTGTTCCCACCTTCATTGATGGTGAGAACGGGTAAAACCCTTTTACCCATGGCCGCCTCGGCTGTTTTGAGCATTGAGTGAAGTTCACCAATGCTTTTGTCCCATGCATTCATGTTGTAGTTCAACACGAATGTCTCGAACTTCTTGGTTAGGCCATTTAGGATCAAATCCGTGGCCAACTCCTTCGAGACGGGGCAGTTTAGCCTCTCGAGGCGGTCAATATGACTTTTCATCTTAAGTACATAAGATGAAACAGATTGGTTGTCGTCCATACGACATGCATGGAGCGCTCGAACCGTTTCGAACCGCTCAACCCTTGCTTGCTGTTGGAACGTTTCCTTCAGCTGGGTTATCATGTCGTAAGCTCCGTGATGTTCATACTCCTTTTGGAGATCCGGAGTCATGCTCGCTAGCATGAGACAAGACACTTGGACGGAGTCCTCAGTGTATTTCAGCCAATCGTTAAAGGCCTCCTCATCATCCTCGTTAGGTTGATCGGGGATAGGGTCGTCTAAAACATATGATCTTCTCTCTTGCTTGAGAACAATTCTCAAGTTTCGATACCAATCAATAAAGTTGTTATGATTTAGACGTTCCTTTTGGAGGATCGCTCGTAGTGATTGGTTTTGTTAGGACCTGGTATTTGAACGAAATACCGAGTGATTGCGTGTTAAACCAACTCAAATAGTGCGGAATCCTATTTGATTGGCGATCCAATCAGTGAGAACACACGATGAATCAATCAAGAATTGATATCAACGTCAGAAATTGATTAGGAACCGATCTGATGTGTTCTATGAACTTGGAGAACGATTTGGGAGGCTTCTGGACGGCTAGGGTACGTCTGGAATCGTAATGGGATGAATGCTTACGTTTTCCCACGAATTGGGTCTATTTATAGGTTAGTATTGTTCATTCGTGCGACTGGACCATAAGTATGGTTCAGTCGTGCGATTGAACCATGCGGTTGATTCATCCGCACGACTGAGTGTTCAGTCGTGCGATTGAGTCAATCTTATGTGTCAATCATACGACTGATCCAGTCTCCTGGTTCAGTCGTGCGATTGAGTCAATCGTATGAAGTTATTCATGCGTGTGGTCCATTCGCATGAGAACTTCATTAAGTTAAGTTTGAATGTTTTAATTAATATAACATAACGTGCTATCATTCAAACAATCATAAACCCAATCAATTCAATCACAACTCATTAATGAAATATTAAACATCACAAGTAACAACCAATTCATATCATTTCATTAATCGATTACAATTACATCATAATCAGACAGACAAGTTCATTACATTACAAATCATGATCTAGGGACATACATGTATCAACAAACTCCCCCTTGGACCTAGATCTATCTATTCTCTTGTCTTCTGCATCACCTCCTTATACTTCTTGTACTTCTCCTCTTTAGTGACTCCTGCGTGTATCTCAAAAGCAAAGCAGAGTCTTATGACATTTTGGAATTGGAGGGCTTGTACAATATCTTGCGTGTCATAGAATAGTGGCCACTTGTATAATGTGTAAACATCATTAGCAGACAAGTTGGTTAGCCACATTGGGTCGAATACCCTGATAGTATCCATTTGTCCCTCTTTATTCAACACTATGACAGCTTCAGCGGTTCTCCAATCATAGTACCACCATTTGAAGTGGGGAGTGAAATCCTGTGGCATTTCCCTGAGAGGGATTCTCGACATTGTTCTCGGGGGACTCCACTTCAGCACTATCTTTGGCTTACCAGTTATGGGATCAACTTCAGAACGTCTGATATACCTCGTAGGTTGTTGAGGTTTGAAGTTGACCCACCTGGTGTGGTACTCTTTCCTCAGGGCAGCCTCAAACCAGCCTGACATCTTTCTCGGGTCAGCATACAGCAGCTTTAGTTTAGCCAGCTGGTTGAGCTCAAAACCAGGTAGAGTCTTCAGATCATGTGGGAACCTGAAGTACTCTATGCCCTGCTCCCTCTTAACTGCATAAGCGTTAAGGTCTTCAAAATAAGCCCATGAGATAATCCTGCCCGACACCTTATGATGTTTCTTGACTTTGTAGAGCTTGGTGTAGGCATCTCTCTTTGGTGCAGCCCGCTGGGCTCTTATTTCTTCAAAACAGGCAGCCCATTCAGCCTTGCGAATATCTACATCTGCATTGGAGGCTTGGGCTGTTCCTTCAGTCTTTTCTGCTTCTTGCTCCATCTTATCAAGTACCTCAAAAGTATCACTGACTAGGGATTCACCCAAATTGGGTACCACATTTCCCTCGGCGTCAGCGTACTGAGGATACTCTTCGGCAGTAATGTCTTCAACCTCAACTTCATCAATGTCATTCAGTTCCTCATCACTGGTTGAATCAACTGTTGGAGCGTCCTTCACTAGTTCATCGGGATTGAGTTTGAACATTTCTGCTATTTGCTCATCAGACAGGTCATGAATTATCTCCCCTTCTTCAGGGGTATAACTCACAGACCGTCTTACTATCCCTTGTAGGTCAAGAATCATGGTTAACTGAGTCTTGACCATTTGAAGGGGAGCAAAGTCAAACTCATCCCTTTGAAAGTTTGGATCTGTTTGATATAAACATTCAACACATAAATCATTAGTAATTAATCAAACAGACATACATTAATTTAATATATATAAACATTTAATACACTTGTTTTTCATTACATGATTCAAGTACAAAATAAATAAATACATAAAATGTCTAATCAGTACTTTTGTCTTGAATCTGTGGAGTGTCGCTCGGAGGAGCAGAAGTAGTGGATGACTGGTCTTGTCGACGTTTGGATCTCCGCTCTTGACCTGAAGCAGAGGCCGATGCAGCCGCATCCCCTCCTTCTGCCTCGTCATCATCATCATGTCCTTCTGTCCTATCTTCTTCAGTCTCCTCATCATCATCATCTTCCTCATCATCATCCTCATCTTCATCCTCATCATCTCCATCATCTCCGTCACCTTCCTTTAGCTTCAGGGGCTCATCCTTCGACCCCTTCAGCCTCAGCATGATAGTCTTGTTGGTCGTCTCCAACTCCTCAATACGTTTGACGGACTGAGCCTGAACGTCTTGGAGTTGGGACACCTCAACTCTCTGCTGGTCTATGACCCGAGCTTGCTCTGCCAATTGCTGAGATTGGGCAGCAGCCAAGTCGGTCAGCTGGCGGATCTGCGCCGCCTTCTCCTCGTCCGCAGCAAGCAGACGCATCACCATACGGTTTAGCGCTGAGAGCTGCTCCTCTACCCCAATGTGAGGTAGAGTGAATCCATGAACATGTGAGGGCTGGGCTGACGGTCCAGCATGATGTGTGGTGGTGGTGGCAGTGGCTGTGGTGAATATGGGTCGGTGAGCTGATGGTGGTGAAGTAGGGGTGAATGGTCTGGTGATGGATGGGATAACTACAGTGGTGGTAGGTAAAGTGGTGGATGTGGTGGTAGGTAGCAGGGAACGTCCAAGATCACTTTTGATGCAAAAGATTGCGTTTTTCGTGCAAAAACACAAACTTTTATGCAATCTTGATTGAATCAACACGAAATCAAGAGCCAAAGCTCTGATACCACTTGTTAGGACCTGGTATTTGAACGAAATACCGAGTGATTGCGTGTTAAACCAACTCAAATAGTGCGGAATCCTATTTGATTGGCGATCCAATCAGTGAGAACACACGATGAATCAATCAAGAATTGATATCAACGTCAGAAATCGATTAGGAACCGATCTGATGTGTTCTATGAACTTGGAGAACGATTTGGGAGGCTTCTGGACGGCTAGGGTACGTCTGGAATCGTAATGGGATGAATGCTTACGTTTTCCCACGAATTGGGTCTATTTATAGGTTAGTATTGTTCATTCGTGCGACTGGACCATAAGTATGGTTCAGTCGTGCGATTGAACCATGCGGTTGATTCATCCGCACGACTGAGTGTTCAGTCGTGCGATTGAGTCAATCTTATGTGTCAATCATACGACTGATCCAGTCTCCTGGTTCAGTCGTGCGATTGAGTCAATCGTATGAAGTTATTCATGCGTGTGGTCCATTCGCATGAGAACTTCATTAAGTTAAGTTTGAATGTTTTAATTAATATAACATAACGTGCTATCATTCAAACAATCATAAACCCAATCAATTCAATCACAACTCATTAATGAAATATTAAACATTTCAAGTAACAACCAATTCAGATCATTTCATTAATCGATTACAATTACATCATAGTCAGACAGACAAGTTCATTACATTACAAATCATGATCTAGGGACATACATGTATCAACAGGTGGCCATCTAAAAAATTTAACAAAGATCAATTTTAGTATTTTCGATATTGCTAATTTTAATATTTAATGCCTTTTAAGGTCTTTTCATATTAAAATCTAGAACCCAACATTACATTTAAATCGTGGTTAGGTGACCTTTATCCCACGTTTTAAATTAATAAGGTGGTCAACGTTTGACGATTGCAACCATTTGCAACTTCTAGAAATATGGGATCGACTTAAAACATCATATGTAAAGTCGGCATGTTAATCCCATCAACACCATTTGGAAACCACATCGTAGGTGATCCATTTGACATGATTTGCAAATCAAGACACCCTACTTACACCCACGTGTGAGTTTGCCAAAACAAGTGGTTAGGTGACCTTTATCCCACAAATAAGGCATTCTTACCTCAAGTCACAAGTTCCCTCAAAATGGTTAGGTGACCTTTATCCCATTAAGAGTTCCCAAGTGACTCAAGTGTTGTGTAAAAGGACGGTGTTGATCTTGTTTGGAAAAAAAGTTTTAGAGGTTTCAAAATACAAGTTTAGAAAACTCTATGTACTTGTATTTGCATGCTTTCAAATACAAGGTACCTTATGGTTCTTTGATTAAAACCTATTTTAATCCTTAAAATCATTAAATAATTTTAATAACCTTTTATTAACCTTTAAGAACCATCAATTTTCAGCTTGTTAAGTTTGTTAATTAGTTTGCTTTGAATATCCAAATATCAACCAAACAATCAAGACAACAAACAATCAACCAAGCATAAACATTAACAATCATATGTGCATAACCATAGCCCTTATGTTGACAACACTTGTTTGCCATCACAAGTGTTGTCTATGGTCTTTCTAAGGGTCAAACATATCATAAAAGTTCCAAGAACCTCCCACTAGAAACCGCATCCAAATGCTCCATGTTTCTTGTGTCTTTGTGTCCATCTTTGGGTCTTGATCTTGTACATCTTCCTTTTACAAAATTGTATCCTAATACATTTTTCTAGTAAAGGAAATGAACCTAATCTATTATTACATAACCAAATGAATGAATAATTACAACCCAAATGAATAAACACAAATATTACAACCAAATTGAATGAATAAAACAACCACTTGAATCATCCAAACAACACAAGGCCACAAGCTAGGTTATGCACTTTAACAACCAATGATTAAATCATCAAAATATATCATTAATCCCCACTTAAAACCTTCAAATTTCAGCCAACATAAACTGAAATTTTGGTTTTAAATATTGTCCAAACAATCAACATATCAACATACATATCTTTCAAGGTTTAATCACAAGCATGTGTGATGTAACCTTGAAAGTTGGGGATTTCAATAAGACATAATATTTCAGCCCAAAACCAGCCTATAACATGTCTAATGTCATCTTTTAAAACCAATTTCAAAAGATGAATCAAGCAAGCCATCCATATAACCGGCTCTTGATGCCATTGTAGGGTTTGATAGAACATAAAATCCATGTTTAACCTTTAAACATTCTGAAAAACGCAGCGGATATAATGCTTTTAAAAACGATTTTTAAAGCTGAAATTCCATATTCTTAGGTGACCATTTTTAGGTGAAAACAAACCCAAACATAAGGATCTTAAATATATGAATGGACAAGCTATGAACAAACACTAATGAACATAAAATCACAGCCATATGAGGCTGTGAAATGCTACCTTTCTCCAGCAGAAAAGTCGACTTAGAGGAGTGTTTTGGATGCTTGAATCGACCAAGAACTCAATGTAGAGATCCTCAAGCTTCGTATACCCCAAGCACTATTACAAAACACCTTGTATGCTAGGATTAAACACCAAAACAAGCTGCTGAAAAAAAACCCCTTCTTCCTGCCTTGTTTCGTAAACTAGAGAGGGGAGAGAGAGAGAGTTCTTTTTCATGTGTGTGTTTCAAATGGCTGGTTCAAGAGGCAAGTTATGAGACCCCTTAATTGTTTGTATCTAATCAACAAAGTGGTCCAATAGGAACCCAAGAGGGGGCGGCCAAAAAGAGTTTTGAAATGAGTTTCCCCCCTTTTATTTTAGACACATTACAATGTTACATGGTCTTATAACTTGGTATCTCTTAGTAAATGTATACAACTAACCAATTAATTGTATAACATATGTAGCCATTTTAATTTGTAATGTCATCTAACTAATACAAATAACATTACAAATAATATAATTGAACAAAATATCCTAATAAATTGTTCCATGTCATATGCAACTTGTTTAGAAAACCCATTTTCTAAATTGGTGTTAATATTTTATTGCATGATCACATCATCAATTAAATATTATTTGGTGTTTGCTAAGCTTGTTATTGGGTATAACCCGACTTGGATCATGACGTACTTGTTGGATTCTATGTGCCCAAGACACTTAGAATATTGATGTGGTTAGTACGTTATGATCCAAGTCGGGTTATACCCAATAACAAGCTTAGCAAACACCAATTAATGTTTAATTGATGATATGATCATGCAATTAAACATTTACACCAATTTAGAAAATGGGTTTTCTAAACAAATTGCATAAGAGGTGGAACAAATTATAAGGATAATTTGTTGATGAATTGTTGTTATTCTTGTCATTTAAAAGGGGTTTAAATGACACTAATAATATATGAGTGTACTTTAATTAAAGTGTTTAATTAAAGAATACATATGTCACATTTATAAATCAAGTGTGAAAGGTAACCTTTTATTATGTGACATGTGACTAGTTAACTTTAATAATGTGTGATAAAGTTTAAAGGGGGAAACTCTTTTAATTTGAATTGTTTTGGCAGCCCCCCCTTTAAGGTTATTGGACCAATTTGTGTCTTGAAAACACACACACCATTAACTAGTCATACACTCAATTCATTTCACCCAATTCCAATACATGCAAAACAAAAGAAACTCTCCTCTTTCTCCCTAAAAGTTACGGATCAAGGCAGCAGGTTTTGAGGCCTTTGGAGATCGAATTTTTGTGTTCTTTTGGTGGTGTTCTTCCTAACAAGAAGGTGTCTTGCAAGGAGCTTGGGGGTAAACACACTTGAGGGCTTCTTCCTTGGAGTCTTGGCCAAGATTTGAGCATCCAAACCTTTCTTTCTTGGACGTTTTTGCAGCTGGAAGAAGGTAGATATCACAGCTCATTGAAGCTGTGATTTTATGTAGTTTTAGTACATTTTCATAGCTTGATCATTCACATATTATGATCCTTTTCTTTGGGTTTGTTTTTCATCTAAAATGGTCACTAAGGAACATTATTTTTCAGCTTATAAAATGGGTTTTATTAAGTTGTAACTCCGCTGCGTTTTTCAGAAAGTTTAAGTGGTTAAACATTGATTTTATGTTCTAGCAAACCCAACAATGGCATCAAGAGCCGGTTATGTGGATGACTTGCTTGATTTATCTTTTGAAATTGGTTTTAAAAGATGATATTAGACATGTTATAGGCTGATTTTGGGCTGTTATAGTTTATATGAATGATTCCCCAAACTTTCAAGGTCATATCACACATGCTAGTGATTAGACCTTGAAAGAAACATATTATGAATGTTGGTTGTTTGGACAATGATTGAAACCCAAAATTTCAGTTTATGTTGGCTGAAATTTGGGGTTTTAAATGGGGTCTTCATTATATGAATAGATGATATGATCATTGGTTGTTTAGTGCATAACCTAGCTTATGGCCTTGTGTTGTTTGGATGATTCAAGTGGTTGTTTTATTCATTCAATTTGGTTGTAATATTTGTGTTTATTCATTTGGGTTGTAATTATTCATTCATTTGGTTATGTAATAATAGATTAGGTTCATTTCCTTTACTAGAAAAATGTATTAGGATACAATTTTGTAAAAGGAAGATGTACAAGATCAAGACCCAAAGATGGACACAAAGACACAAGAAACATGGAGCATTTGGATGCGGTTTCTAGTGGGAGGTTCTTGGAACTTTTATGATATGTTTGACCCTTAGAAAGACCATAGGCAACACTTGTGATGGCAAACAAGTGTTGTCAACATAAGGGCTATGGTTATGCACATATGATTGTTAATGTTTTATGCTTGGTTGATTGTTTGTTGTCTTGATTGTTTGGTTGATATTTGGATATTCAAAGCAAACTAATTAACAAACTTAACAAGCTGAAAATTGATGGTTCTTAAAGATTAATAAAAGGTTATTAAAATTATTTAATGATTTTAAGGATTAAAATAGGTTTTAATCAAAGAACCATAAGGTACCTTGTATTTGAAAGCATGCAAATACAAGTACATAGAGTTTTCTAAACTTGTATTTTGAAACCTCTAAAACTTTTTTTTCAAACAAGATCAACACCGTCCTTTTACACAACACTTGAGTCACTTGGGAACTCTTAATGGGATAAAGGTCACCTAACCATTTTGAGGGAACTTGTGACTTGAGGTGAGAATGCCTTATTTGTGGGATAAAGGTCACCTAACCACTTGTTTTGGCAAACTCACACGTGGGTGTAAGTAGGGTGTCTTGGTTTGCAAATCATGTCAAATGGATCACCTACGATGTGGTTTCCAAATGGTGTTGATGGGATTAACATGCCGACTTTACATATGATGTTTTAAGTCGATCCCATATTTCTAGAAGTTGCAAATGGTTGCAATCGTCAAACGTTGACCACCTTATTAATTTAAAACGTGGGATAAAGGTCACCTAACCACGATTTAAATGTAATGTTGGGTTCTAGATTTTAATATGAAAAGACCTTAAAAGGCATTAAATATTAAAATTAACAATATCGAAAATACTAAAATTGATCTTTGTTAAATTTTGTAGATGGCCACCAATAATGAAAATCACGATAACTCGACCGCATCAAACCAATCACTACGAGCGATCCTCCAAAAGGAACGTCTAAATCATAACAACTTTATTGATTGGTATCGAAACTTGAGAATTGTTCTCAAGCAAGAGAGAAGATCATATGTTTTAGACGACCCTATCCCCGATCAACCTAACGAGGATGATGAGGAGGCCTTTAACGATTGGCTGAAATACACTGAGGACTCCGTCCAAGTGTCTTGTCTCATGCTAGCAAGCATGACTCCGGATCTCCAAAAGGAGTATGAACATCACGGAGCTTACGACATGATAACCCAGCTGAAGGAAACGTTCCAACAGCAAGCAAGGGTTGAGCGGTTCGAAACGGTTCGAGCGCTCCATGCATGTCGTATGGACGACAACCAATCTGTTTCATCTTATGTACTTAAGATGAAAAGTCATATTGACCGCCTCGAGAGGCTAAACTGCCCCGTCTCGAAGGAGTTGGCCACGGATTTGATCCTAAACGGCCTAACCAAGAAGTTCGAGACATTCGTGTTGAACTACAACATGAATGCATGGGACAAAAGCATTGGTGAACTTCACTCAATGCTCAAAACGGCCGAGGCGGCCATGGGTAAAAGGGTTTTACCCGTTCTCACCATCAATGAAGGTGGGAACAACAAAAGGCCTCATCCCGCACCCAAGGCAAAGGTTGCCAAGGGTAAGGGACATGTGTGGGGAAAGGGGAAAGGGGTGGTAAGGGTACCACCCAAACCACAAGAGAAGAAACAAAAGGTTGCTACAAATGACCCATGCTTCAAGTGTGGGGAGATAGGACATTGGGCAAGGAATTGTCCTGTCCATCTCCAAGAGTTGAAAGCAAAGAGGGATGCCGGGCAGACCTCAGGTACAATATACATGATACATATTGATCTTAATGTTACATCTTCAAACACATGGGTATTGGATACCGGATGTGGAACTCATATTTGCAATTTGTTGCAGGGGTTCACAAGAAGTAGGGACTTCAAGAAAGGGGATGTTAGCCTCTTCATGGGCAATGGAACTAAAGTCTTAGTTGAAGCTCGTGGGGACTACATCCTAAGACTTCCAAGTGGCGTGGAAGTTTTTTGAAGAATGTTTGTATGCTCCTAGTTTGACTAGGAACATTATTTCTGTATCTCTCAATTAAGACCTTATGATTATGTATTATCCTTTATTGAAAAATGATATTCATGTTTTCTTAAATGGTAGTTCTATTTTAAGCTATACCACTTAATGGTATTTATGAATTGGTTCATGAAAATACTTTAATAGTTTATTGTACCAAACAAACACCAAGAAACTCAAGTTGGACTTGAGTGATACCTATCTTTGGCATTGTCGTCTGGTCATATAAACAAGAAACGTTTACAAACACTTCAAAAGAATGGTCTTTTTAAAACAAATGAATGTGATTCATTTGATGTTTGTGAATCTTGTTTACAAGGTAAGATGACTAAGGCACCCTTTAGTGGAACTCTACCGAAAGGGCAAAAGATATATAGGAATCATACATTCGGATGTATTTGGTCCTTTTAAAGCCATGACTAGAATGGTGAAAGATACTTCATTACCTTTACCGACGATTATAGTCGCTATGGGGATGTGTACTTTTATTAAGGCACAAAGATGAAGCTTTTGAATGTTCAAAATCTTCAAGAATGAAGTTGAAAACAACTCAACAAGTCAATTAAAGTTCTCCGTACCGATAGAGGAGGTGAATACCTAAGTGATGTTTTTCAAGATCATCTTAGGAGTTGTGGGATTGTCTCACAACTCACTCCACCTGGAACACCACAACATAATGGTGTGTCTGAGAGGATGAATCGAACCTTATTGGATATGGTTCATCTATGATGGCTAGAAGCTCATTACCTCTATCATTTTGGGGTTTCGCTTTGCTCTCCGCGGCCCGTATTCTAAATATGGCCCCAACCCAAAAGGTGGAAAGGACACCTTTTGAGATATGGCATGGAAGGGTTCCATCCCTATCATACTTAAGAGTCTGGGTTGTGAGGCTTATGTTAAGACTCCCACCCCAAACAAATTGGAAGTCCGATCCACCAAGTGTATCTTTATTGGATATCGTAGAGATTCTATGGATATGATTTCTATGATCCACTGGAACAAAAGGTGTTTGTTGCCAGAAAGGGTGAGTTCTTAGAAGCAAAGTTCCTTATGGAAGGAACTAGCAGTAGAACAGTGGATCTTGAGGAGGATCAAGAACCACAACCCCTTGCACGTTGGTTGAAACTAGTACTCAACATGAGGATGTTGAGGATGATCAATGGTTGATCAATACACACGCAAAACGTTCGCAAAGTGGTAGAACTAGTAATCCACCTGAAAGATACGGATTTTTCATGGATGGATGCTATGTGGTAGATTCAGATGAACCAACCACATACCATGATGCAATGTCCAATTTCGATTGTGACAAATGGCTTGAGGCCATGAACGTTGAGATGCAATCCATGTATGACAATCAAGTTTGGGAACTTGTTGTACCACCTCTTAATTCCAAGGTAGTTGGAAGTAAGTGGGTTTTCAAGAAGAAACCGATATGCATGGAAACTTGGATACTTATAAAGCTAGACTTGTAGCAAAGGGTTTCACTCAAACTCAAGGGGTTGATTATGATGAAACCTTCTCACCTGTTGCGATGCTAAAGTCTATAAGGATATTGTTTGCCATAGCTGCTCATTATGATTATGAGATTTGGCAAATGGATGTCAAAACCGCTTTCCTAAATGGATATCTTGAGGAAGATGTCTATATGGTTCAGCCTGAAGGTTTTGTCGATCCAAAACATCCTAATAAAGTATGCAAGTTAAAGAAATCAATCTATGGATTGAAACAAGCATCGAGAAGCTGGAATCACCGTTTTGATGAGGAAGTAAAGAAATTTGGCTTCATCAAAAACGCTGATGAGGCTTGTGTGTATAAGAGGCTAGTGGGAGCACAGTAAACTTTCCTAGTATTGTATGTTGATGACATACTACTATTTGGAAATGACATTCCAACCTTGGAAGGTGTAAAAACCTGGCTTGGAAGTTGTTTTTCCATCAAGGATCTTGGTGAAGCCGCCTATATTCTAGGAATAAAGATCTATAGGGATAGATCAAGGCGGTTGATTGGTTTGAATCAAAGTGCATACATTGATAAAATCTTGAAAAGGTTCAAGATGGAGAACTCTAAGAAGGTACCGTACCTATTCAAAGAGGAACGATATTGAGTACGACTCAATGTCCAAGCTCAAAGGAAGAGCAAGATAAAATGAAGGGAATCCCATACGCATCTGCTATAGGATCTATCATGTATGCAATGATATGCACTCGACCGGACGTGTCATGCGCCTTAAGCATGACAAGCCGTTACCAGCAGAATCCTGGAAACAGTCATTGGATGGCTGTTAAAGACATACTTAAGTACCTAAGGAGGACAAGAGATATGTTCCTGATCTATGGATCTGGTGACGAGGAACTCGTTGTAAAAGGTTACACGGATGCGAGTTTCCAAACCGATCGTGACGATTCACGGTCACAATCGGGATACATTTTCATTCTGAATGGAGGAGCTGTCTCTTGGAAAAGCTCCAAGCAGGATGTTGTGCTCTATCAACTACAGAATCAGAATACGTCGCCGCCTCATTGGCAGCTCAAGAAGCTGCATGGTTGAAGAAATTCATTGCCGATCTAGGGGTTGTCCCTTCCATTCAGGATCCCCTAGAGATCTTTTGTGATAACGAGGGTGCGATTGCTCAAATCAAGGAACCTCGTGCTCATCAAAAGACTAGGCACATTGAGCGGAGATTCAACTACATACGAGATGAAGTTGAAAAGGGAAAGATATGTATTCGCAAAGTTCACACGGATCAAAACATTGCGGATCCTCTCACGAAGCTCCTTGAAAAAGCAAAGCATGAAGGTCATACTTGTGCCATGGGACTTCGATATTCTAGTGATTGGATTTGATCTGTAAACTTTGTATTTGGATATATGGAACTCTTTATTATTTGAATAAAATTATTTGGTTATAATGTTTCAATTAATGTTCCAAATTAGCATGTTTATCCATGAGTAAAATGTTTACTCTAAAATGTCCGTAGTCGCTCATACTTGTGGGAACAAGTGTGAAAGTAAGATTATTATGAACTTGGATTGGTTGATATTCATAAGGATGAATATAGAGCAATGGTTGCTACCAAGGTTCATAGATATTTGTGGGATACAAATATTGGACTAACCCGCATCTCAAATTTTACTACATGGAATCTTATTGATTGATCATAAGTAAGTTTGAGGAAAAGGCGAATATCATTTGGTATCCTCAGACCTGAGACACATATTGGGTTTTGATATTCACCAAGTATTACACTTGAGCCTATTCTTCACTGTCCTGAAATAGTGGACAGTACATAAGGATATGTTCAGGTATAACACGAGGTGTTTGTGAGAAACGTATGTAGTCAAGATGGAATTTGTTCCTCTTATTCGTTGAGAGTTAGATGTCTAAGGCTGATTAAGTTAAATCAACAAGGAATGATCATTCTGTGTCCTTGGATTTAACACATGACATCTGTAACAAAAGGATAGATGATTGATTCACCTAAATCATTTCAAGTAGGGTACTTGAAAGGGATGATGTTATTGAATGGCTACAAGTCATGCGTATTAAGGGTAGTGACCGTTGTTAGGCGGTATTTACTGCTTGCATCAATCTTCTATGAATCTTGGGCAAGTGGGAGATTGTTGGATTCTATGTGCCCAAGACACTTAGAATATTGATGTGGTTAGTACGTTATGATCCAAGTCGGGTTATACCCAATAACAAGCTTAGCAAACACCAATTAATGTTTAATTGATGATATGATCATGCAATTAAACATTTACACCAATTTAGAAAATGGGTTTTCTAAACAAATTGCATAAGAGGTGGAACAAATTATAAGGATAATTTGTTGATGAATTGTTGTTATTCTTGTCATTTAAAAGGGGTTTTGCAACACTAATAATATATGAGTGTACTTTAATTAAAGTGTTTAATTAAAGAATACATATGTCACATTTAAATCAAGTGTGAAAGGTAACCTTTTATTATGTGACATGTGACTAGTTAACTTTAATAATGTGTGATAAAGTTTAAAGGGGGGAAACTCTTTTAATTTGAATTGTTTTGGCAGCCCCCCCTTTAAGGTTATTGGACCAATTTGTGTCTTGAAAACACACACACCACATTAACTAGTCATACACTCAATTCATTTCACCCAATTCCAATACATGCAAAACAAAAGAAACTCTCCTCTTTCTCCCTAAAAGTTACGGATCAAGGCAGCAGGTTTTGAGGCCTTTGGAGATCGAATTTTTGTGTTCTTTTGGTGGTGTGTTCTTCCTAACAAGAAGGTGTCTTGCAAGGAGCTGGGGGTAAACACACTTGAGGGCTTCTTCCTTGGAGTCTTGGCCAAGATTTGAGCATCCAAACCTTTCTTTCTTGGACGTTTTTGCAGCTGGAAGAAGGTAGATATCACAGCTCATTGAAGCTGTGATTTTATGTAGTTTTAGTACATTTTCATAGCTTGATCATTCACATATTATGATCCTTTTCTTTGGGTTTGTTTTTTTCATCTAAAATGGTCACTAAGGAACATTATTTTTCAGCTTATAAAATGGTTTTATTAAGTTGTAACTCCGCTGCGTTTTTCAGAAAGTTTAAGTGGTTAAACATTGATTTTATGTTCTAGCAAACCCAACAGTACTAACCACATCAATATTCTAAGTGTCTTGGGCACACAGAATCCTACAGTTTGGGCATCTGGCCCGTGCTGACTATGTGGCGCCAGCCAAGAGAAAGTGGCGCCACGATAATAGTGATTCAGATGTAGAGCAGATTGCTCTACCAGATATTGACTCAGATGATGATGATAGCGGCGACGCGGCGATGATATGCCTGCTCCACCTAGAGGCACTGATTCTGATGTTATTCCCCTGGGGTCTGCCACTGCCGGAGAGGTTGCTGAGACGGCCGGTTTCCATCAGGAGTTCATTGTTGGTGATCAGGAGGAGGAGGAGTCGGATGAGGAGCCCCTCACTAGGACTGTGGGAAGCAAAGTTGTTCCCACAGAACACGGGCTTAGGGTGGTTGGTGAACATCCTCGGGACTCCACAGAGAGAGAGACTGACCCGAGCTACGCTCCGGGGTTCAGTGGGCAGAGCTACAGGGGGAGCCATCCACTTCCACCGGGACTAGAGGAAGAGGATGGCTCAACCCCACGGACTGAAGAAGAAGAAGCGTCGCCTGACCTTCGTTACCACTGCTGCCACTACTTCCACCACCACAGCCACCACTACCACCTCCACTGACATACCACCCATCACCACAGCCACCACTACCACCTCCACTGACATACCACCCATCACCACAGCCACCACTACCACCTCCACTGACATACACCACCCATCACCAGCACACCCACATCCACTACTGCTACCACAGCCACCACCTTACCTACCACCACTATATCCTTCCCATCCACCACCATACCATTCACACCTACATCACCAGCACCTGCTTACCGACCCATATTCACCACTGCTACTACCACCACCACCTCACATCATGCCGGACCTTCAGCCCAGCCATCACATGTATATGGATCTACTCTACCTCACATCGGGGTAGAGGAGCAGCTGTCGGCGCTTAACCGTATGGTGATGCGCCTGCTAGCTGCAGATGAAGAAAAAACGGCGGCGCAGATTCGCCAGTTGACCGACCTGACTGCTGCCCAGTCTCAGCAGTTGGCAGAGCAGGCTCGGGTGATAGATCAGCAGACCCAGCTAATCGATGCTCAGAGAGTCGAGATGTCCCAACTCCAGGACCAGCAGGCCAAATCAGCCAAACGTATAGAGGAGTTGGAGACTACCAACAAGACGATTATGCTGAGGTTAAGGGGTCAAAGGATGAGCCCTTGAAGATAAAGGAGGTTGATGGGGATGATGGAGATGATGACGATGGCGATGATGATGAGGATCAGGAGGATGATGAGGATGATGAAGAGACAGAGGAAGAAAGGACAGAAGGTAGAGATGATGATGACGAAGCAGAAGGAGGGGATGCGGCTGCATCGGCCTCTGCTTCTGGTCAAGAACGAAGATCTAAGCATCGACAGGACCAGTCATCTACCACTTCTGCTCCTCCGAGCGACGAGCCCAGGATTCAAGACAAAAGTACAGATTAGATGTCTTATGTATTTATTTATTTTGTGTTTGAATCATGTAATGAAAAACAATTGTGTTGAATGTTTATATATTAAGTTTATATAATTCTGTTTGATTTCTTACTAATGGTTTATGTGTTGAATGTTTAAATCAAACAGATCCAAACTTTCAAAGGGATGAGTATGACATAGCTCCCCTTCAACAGGTCAAGACTCAACTCACCATGATTCTTGATCTGCAAGGGATTGTAAGAAGGTCTGTGAGTTTACCCCTGAAGAAGGGGAAATAATTCATGACCTATTTAACGAGCAACTGGCAGAGATGTTCAGACTCAATCCTGATGAAATTGTCAAAGATGCTCCAACAGTTGATTCAACCGAAGAAGAACTAAATGACGTTGATGAAGTTGAGGTTGAAGATATTACTGCAGAAGAGTACCCTCAGTACGCTGACAACGAGGGTAATGTGGTCCCCAATCTGGGTGAGTCCCTAGTCAGTGATACGTTTGAGGTACTAGACAAGATGGAGCAGGAAACCGAAAAGACCGAAGGAACAGCCCAAGCCTCAAATGATGACGTAGACATTCGAAAGGCTGAGTGGGCTGCCTGTTTTGAAGAAGTGAGAGCCCAGCGTGCTGCACCAAAGAAAGATGCCTACACCAAGCTCTATAGAGTCAAGAAACACCATAAGGTGTCAGGCAGGATTATTGCATGGGCTTATTTTGATGACCTTAACGCGTATGCAGTTAAGAGGGAACAGGGCATAGAGTACTTCAGGTTTCCACATTATCTGAAGACTCTACCTGGTTTTGAGCTCAACCAGCTGGCTAAGCTAAAGCTGCTGTATGCTGACCCAAGAAAGATGTCAGGCTGGTTCGAGGCTGCCCTGAAGAAGGAGTACCACACCAGATGGTTAACTTCAGACCACAACAGCCTACGAGGTACATAAGAAGGTCTGAGGTTGATGCCATACTGGCAAGCCCAAGATTGTGTTGAAGTGGAGTCCTTCGCGCACTATGTCGGGAATCCCTCTCAGGGAAATACCACAGGACTTCACTCCACACTTCAAATGGTGGTACTATGATTGGAGAACTGCTGAAGCTGTCATAGTCCTGAATAAAGAGGGCCAAATGGATACTATCAGGGTATTCGACCCAATGTGGCTAACCAACTTGTCTGCTAATGATGTCTATACATTATACAAGTGGCCACTGTTCTATGACACACAAGACATTGTACAAGCCCTCCAGTTCTAAAACGTTATACGACTTTGTTTTGCGTTTGAAATTCACGAAGGAGTCACTAAGGAGGAGAAGTACAAGAAGTATAAGGAGGTTATGCAGAAGACAAGAGATTAGATAGATCTAGGTCCAAGGGGGAGTTTGTTGATGCATGTATGTCCCTAGATCATGATTTGTAATGTAATGAATCTTGTCTGTCTGATTATGATGTAATTGTATTGATTAATGAAATGATATGAATTGTTTGTTACTTGTGATGTTTAATATTTCATTAATGAGTCGTGATTGAATTGATTGGGTTTATGATTGTTTGAATGGTTGCACATTATGTTACATTAATTAAAACATTCAAACTTAACTTAATGAGTTCTCATGCGAATGGCCCATGCGAATGGACCACACGCATGAACAACTTCATACGACTGACTCAATCGCACGACTGAACCAGGAGACTGGATCAGTCGTATGATTGACACATAAGATTGACTCAATCGCACGACTGAACACTCAGTCGTGCGGATGAATCAACCGCATGGTTCAATCGCACGACTGAACCATACTTATGGCCCAGTCGCACGATGAACAATACTAACCTATAAATAGACCCAATTCATGGAAAAACGTAAGCATTGATCCCATTACGATTCCAGACGTACCCTAGCCGTCCGGAGACCTCCCAAATCGTTCTCCAAGTTCACAGAACACATTAGATCGATTCCTAATCGATTTCTAACGTTGGATTCAATTCTTGATTGATTCTTCGTGTGTTCTCACTGATTGGATCGCCAATCAAATAGGATTCCGCACTATTTGAGTTGGTCTAACACGCTAATCACTAGGTATTTAGTTCAAATACCAGGTCCTAACATTTCCATAAAAGATCTCGGTGAAGCCGCCTATATTTTGGAATAAAGATCTATAGGGACAGATCGAGGCGATTGATAGGTCTAAACCAAAGTGCATATATTGATAAAGTCTTGAAAAGGTTCAAGATGGAAAACTCTAAGAAAGGTATGGTACCTATTCAAAGAGGGACAATATTGAGTACATCTCAATGTCCAAGCTCAAAGGATGAGCAAGATCGAATGAAGGACATCCCATATGCATCTGCTATAGGATCCATCATGTATGCGATGATATGCACTAGACCGGACGTGTCATGCGCGTTAAGCATGACAAGCAGATATCAGCAGAATCCAGGTAATAGCCATTGGATGGCTGTTAAAAGTATATTGAAATACCTTAGGAGGACTAAGGATATGTTTCTAATATACGGATCTGATGAAAAGGAACTCGTTGTAAAGGGTTACACGGATGCGAGTTTCCAAACTGATCGAGATGATTCTCGATCACAATCGGGGTATGTCTTCATTATGAATAGAGGAGGAATGTCCTGGAAGAGTTCAAAACAAGACGTGGTAGCATTGTCCACTACAGAATCCGAATACAGAGCCGCCTCATTAGCAGCTCAGGAAGCTGCATGGATAAAGAAATTTATCGCTGATCTAGGGATGGTCTCTACCATTCAAGACCCTCTAGAAATCTTTTATGATAACGAGGGTGCGATTGCACAAATCAAGGAACCCCGTGCACATCAAAAGACTAAACACATTGAGAGGAGATTCACACCGATCAAAACATTGCGGATCCACTCACGAAGCTCCTTGAAAGGGCAAAGCATGAAAGTCATACTTGTGCCTTAGGACTTCGATATTCTAGTGATTGGAATTAATCTGTTTAGTATTTAAAAGTTTGGAACAATGTAATATTTAACTCTTTCATATATTTGTGATATTCTGAGTTATGTTCATTTTAGCATGTATACATCCATGAATATGTTTATTATTCTAAATGTTCGTAGTCGGTCATGTCTGTGGGAACAATATGAATGTAAGACTATTATGAACATGGATTGGTGGATATTCATAAGGCATGAATATAGAGCAATCGGTTGCTGCCAAAGTTCATAGATATTTGTGGGATACGCATATTGGACTAACCCGCGTCTCAAATTTTACTACATGGAATCTTCTTGATTGATCATAAGTAAATTTGAATAAAGGCAAATATCATTTGGTATCCTTCGACCTGAGTTACATATTGGGTTTTGATATTCACCAAAGTGTTATACCTTGAGCTAGTTCTTCACTGCTCTGAAATAATGGACAGTACATAAGGCTATGTTCAGGTGTGACACGAGGTGATTGTGAGAAAAACATGTAGTCAAGATGGAATTTGTTCCTCTTATTCATTGAGAGCAAGATGTCTAAGGCTTGATTAAGTTAAATCAACAAGGAATCATCATTCTGTGTTTGGATTTAACATGACATCTGTAACAAAAGGATAAATGATTGATTCACCTAATTCAAGTTGGATACTTGAAGGGGATGATGTTATTGAATGGCTTCTAGTCATACGCATTAAGGGTAGTAAACCGTTGCTAGACGGTATTTACTGCTTGCATAATTCTTCTATGAATCTTGTGCAAGTGGGAGATTGTTGGATTCTTTATGCCCAAGACACATAGAACATTGATGTGGTTAGTACGTTATGATCCAAGTCGGGTCATACCCAATAACAAGCTTAGCAAACACCAATAAATATTTAATTGATGATATGATCATGAAATTAAATAATTACACCAATTTAGAAAATGTGTTTTCTAAATAAATTGTATGTGAGATGGAACAACTTATACGGATAGTTTGTTCATGAGTATTATTTGTAATGCTATTTAAGTTGGTTAAATAACATCAAATAATAATAGAGTGTATAAGTTATATAATTAATAGGTTAATTACATAACTTATTAAACTAACTAGTTAACCATTATATAAAAGAAAAATTGGGGGAAAACCCCAATTTTTGGACTATTTCGGCCACCCCTTTTATGGGGAGTGGGTTCATTTGTTGTTTTGTGAAAAAGACACAATTAACTAGTTTTACACTCTATTCCTCTCTATCTCTCTTACATGCAAATCAAAAGGCACCAAGTTCTCTCCATTTCTTGAAGAAGGTCAAGGCTGAAAAATCGTTTTTGGCAGCTCCTTTTGGTCGAAATTTGGTGTTCAAATCCTAGCAACAAAAGTGTTTGCTTGAGGCTTGTGGGTATGCAAGCTTGAGGACACCTTCCTTGGTGTTTTGGCTGATTCAAAACCTCATCCCTTCCTCTTTCTCTCGATTTTGGCAGCTTTTGAAAGGTAGTTTCATGGGTTTGAATATGGTTGTTATATTTTGCTTGATAGCTAGTTCATTCACATATATTTGATCCTATGTTTTTGGGTTTGTTGTTGCTATATAATATGCCATAATTTTCTATTTACAAAACATAATATTAAGGTTTGATTCCGCTGCATTTTTCATGTTTAAATGGTTAAACAACTTTGATAATGTGTCCAACAAACTCAACAAAATCTTGGGTCAGGATCACCTAAAGGTAGTATATCTGTGGATCCTGAAACATGCTCACAAGATTTGTTAAAACAGTTGGTAACTAAATCAAGATCAAATAGCCAATTAGGACAAGAACCTTTCACACTAGGAGTGTGCTCATTGAAACTCACATTGGTTGACTCCTCAACTACTCTAGTTCTGAGATTGTATACTCCATAAGCCTTAGCTTGAGAAGAGTATCCAATAAAATGTCCATCATCTGATTTCTCAGCAAACTTGGCAATTTGATCTTTGGTATTCAGGACGGTGCAAGGACATCCAAATGACCTGAGAAAACCAATGAACGGTTTCCTCTTGTGCCAAAGTTCATAAGGAGTCTTTATCTATTATTAGACTCGTATAATCAAACCCTTAACTTATGAGTAAAAACACCAGTCAAGATACCATAATTACCGTAAAGGTTTTTGTGTTTTGTACAATCATATTTTTACGTTTATTGGATGTGTGTAATTAATAATTAGGTAAAACACCATATTTACAAAATTATGTGTCTTAACTACTAAAACTCTGTTTTGCACATAGCAAGTAGTGTTCACTGCCTCTACCCAGAAGGTGATGGGCACTTAAGAGTCAAACAACATAGTTCTTGCAGCTTCAATTAGTGTTCTGTTTCTCCTCTCACCAACACCATTTTGCTGAGGAGTCCTAGGAGCATTATATTATCTTGTAATACCTTTTTCATCACAAAATGTATCAAGGATTTGGTTCTTAAATTTAGTTCCTTTATCACATCTTATAGTTTTGACTTTGTGATCATATTGATTCTCAATCTTTAAGATGAAATTCTTCAGAATCGTAGGGGTCTCATCTTTAGTTCTAAGAAAGAAGACCCAAGTGAATCTTGTAAAGTCATCTGTGATGACCAAACAATAAGAGGTCCTTCCTGGACTCATTACACAAGTGGGGCCAAAGAGATCTATATGTAATGAGTATAGGGGAGTAGTGATGGAGTTTCTATCCTTTGGCTTATGAGATACCTTGTGTTGCTTCCCCTTCAGGCATGCAACACAATGGTCATCACTTGTAAACTCTTTCTTTAGCGTTTCAGTTACCAAATCATTTTTAATTAATTTATTCATGTTTTTAAAGTTTACATGCCACATTCTTTTATACCAAAGGAAAGACTCATCACTATTTTATTTAGATAGAAAGCATGAAACTTCTTTTGAGGGAGATGTTTCTTGCAAATCCATCTTGTACATGTTCCCTTTCTTGGGGCTCTGAGCAGGATATGCTCATAAGGAATGACCATCCCGGGCCTGAGAACAATGCACTCATGACTCTGATCACAAAATTGGGATACACTCAAAAGATTGTACCCAAGCTCCTTGACAAAGTTTACCTTCTCAATGTTGAGCTTACCATTTGTGACCATGCCCCTTCCTGTAATATAACCTCTTGCATCTCCTCCAAAAGCAACTGGTCCCCCATCAATTCTTTCAAAATTTTAGAGTAGTGTCCTCTTGCCTGTCATGTGCCTGGAATAGCCATTGTCAATGATCCATACATTTCTGTTTGTCCTGAGCTGTTCCTGCACAAAAGATATGGTTAGTTACATTTGGAAACCTAAGCCTCATTGGTCTTGGGCTCATCAAAAGAAGTTGAAGATAATGCAATAATAATTGATCCTATATTCATGTTTTGAGAATCATTTTTAGATGTTGATGAAGAACTTTCAGCCACTTGGTCTTTCTTTGTCTTCCACACCACCTTTGGACACTTAGACTTGACCTTCAACACTTCAGAAGTTTTGTTGACTTCGGAAGTTTTGATGACTGAACCTTCGGTAGATCTTGCTTTCACTGCAGCAGGCTTTAGTGCTTCGGAAGTATTCCATTCTTCCGAGACCAAATTTTCTTCCAAAGGCAAGTTTCTACTTGTCTTCTTCTTCATTTTGGAACTTTTAAAGGAAAAAGATTTTCCTTTCGTAGCTTGCTTCTTTTACTCCAAACTCTTAGAAGTTTCTTTCTTGGTCATGTGGAGATTGTAAACATAATCTTTAGTAAGATGAGAAGTACTCCCACACATGACACAATCCATTTTCTTCCTTCTCGGAGTCTTCTTTTGTGAACAAGGTTGAACTTGATCACTTTCCTTCTCCATCTTCATCTTTATAGATGTTATGGCAATTCTTGTAGGGATAGAACTACCTTTGGAGCTGGATGGTTCAGGTGTACAGCAGTAGTGCACAACTGATCAGCCTTCTTCTTGATGATGGGATGATTTGTACAAGAACTAGAACTCTTATTGGAGTTCAAGTTTGTGTCTTCAGCCTTAACCACCTCAAATCCTGCAGAGATGAAGACTTGTTTCTGTGCAGAGTTGAAGGTGACCTTGATCTCTTGAGCCTTCTTGGACTTTCTCTTGGCCTTCCTGATCAAGTTCTTTCTTTTGGACTTGGTCATCCCAACAGCTTTACTCTCCTTAGAGGGATGGTGATCTTTCTTAGAATGCTCTTCTTCATTTTCTCAGAGCCATTCTTCACTATCTCCTCTTCATCCTCTTCAGTCAAGGGGTCTATGAGGGGAAGCTCATCTTCACAAGTCGCACACCTATGAGATCTTACTGACAAGATTGTTTGTGGAGGAGCTATCTCACTAGATCCCAGTCCCTGCTTATTTTGATAACAAACTTTTGCATGCAGGGATGAGGATATTATGTTCTTGAAGGTCTATTCTTCAAGAACACATTTTTTTGCCATGGCTTGCTTATCACAAGCTCAGCCTGGCATTCAGTCAACTTAGTTATGAGGTCTTTCATCTGAGTCCTATAATTGGTGTGCTCATGTTTAAGAGTTGAAATGGTTTTCTCTAAGTCCTCTATTTTTAGTTTATAATCATTTTCAGCTCTTTCAAAATTGGCTTTTAAGATATTTAAGGACTCAAGATCAGATCTCATCTCTAAGTTATAGGACCTGTATCTATTTACTTTAGCAATGCATTCAGGAGTACAAAGATGTTCCAATACCTTGGCTTCATCATGGTCTGCCATGAGTGCTTGGTTTGGAGATGCATCTTCCATCTGAAAGCTCCAGTCAAAGCCTCCTTCTTTAACAGCAAGTGCAGCTTACTGCTTTGGCTTCTTATTCTGGGGAGTTCTATCACTGTAGTTTGGTCTGGCTTGTGTTTGGTTACCATTGGTCCTTAGTGGCTTACACTTCCTTGCAAAGTGTCCCATATGGTTACAGTTGTAACACTTCACTTTGCTTTTATGTAGCCCAAACTCTCCACTGGCTGCATTGCTTGGAAACTTTCTTCATGTCCTCTTGTAGAACTTTTTGGCTCTTTGAGTGAGAAGAGCCATCTGTTGAACTATCTCCATGTACTCCACACCATCTGGATGGATACAATCCAGGTCTTCAAGGGTGAAGAGAAAGTTGCCTGTGCTCTCATCAGCAGAGACAAAAGCATGAGAAGAACTTGTCTCTTGGAATGGACTTCCTTGAGTGTAGCTTTCTCTTGGAGTCTCTGAACTCAGTTGATTGCTGGAGTTACCGGATGAGTTTTGCATGTTCATCTCCATCTGGTATCCACTAAGAATACCATACAACTTTGTAAGAAAAAGGTCTTAAGGTTCTCAGTCCTCTTGATAATAACACACTAATGTGTGCATTGTCTAGGAAGAGAGGACATGAACTTCCTCACAATGTCCCTGTTCTCAAGAGTTACTCCAACATCCATTAGAGTATCCACAATTTCAACATACCTGAAGTATTATTGAGTCATGGTTTCACCTGCTTTGAAGGTAAAGTTTACTAACTGTTGCTTCAGGAGGTCCTTCTTGTTCTCCTTAGCTTCATTGGACCCCTCATACATGAGCTTCAGTGCTTCCCATACTTGCTTGGCAGTTTTGTACTTCTTGAAGCCTCTGTAGACGAAATTCGGAAGAGTAGTTTGAAGGGTTGTCATAGCTTTCTGATCAATCTCTATTCTTTTTCTGTCTTCATCAGCATAGTCAGCCATATCCATTGGAATCATTCCACCTCCAGCAGTTGAGGAGGTGCTTGGTATGTAAGTTACTTGAACAACAGAGTCCCACATCTTGAAGTCTTGAGACCAAGTATTAAAGTCTTCAGGATAGATCAGTGGAGAATTTATCATAGTTCCAGTTTCCATATAAGCTTTAGTAATAGCTACCATTTGAGTTGTTAAGTATTTTGTGTGTGTTAGTGATCTTAAGATGGTGAGATCTTATAATCAAGAGTCTGGATTGCTCTGATACCAAATGCAGTACCGTTTAAGGGTGGTCACTTATAACACAACAACATAATGAGGAGAGTTCTTTAGAACACTTAACAGATCAAATAGGGAACTGGTAACTTATAAGTAAGATACTAAAAACACAAGTAAAATATGAGACAAAACCAGATAGCAAACAACACAAGTGTATGGTTTTCAAGAATGTTGTATATTGCTCTCAAGTTCTTTTAGAAGTATTACAAAGCATAGAAAGAAAGTTACAACTACTTGAGATACATTAAACTACATCCTACAGACAGCCATACTTTAAAGGCCAGCTGAATACATAAGACTAGACAACTACAAAATCAAATGTAGAGTCAAAAGGCACATTGCCTTTTGACTAGTGACAATGACATAGCATAGCTCACATCCTAATATATTACAAAAAGAATAAAAGTACATAAAGTAGAAAGCTCAGACTCAAACCTCAATGTACACTTACCAAAAGCATGGACCTTTTCACCAACTCATGTAAGTTGGTGACTGAACAGAGTTGTAGCGGAAAGGTGGTGTAGCTTTATGGTAAAGTACATCAGATAAAGACATGTATCTAAAAGTCTTTGGAAGAAGTCTGTGTTCACTCTTTGGCTTCGGAAGACTTTGTCTTTGAAGCTTCAGAAGACTTCACTTTTGGCTTCGAAAGATGTTGGTCTTGGCTTCGGAAGATTTAACACTTTGAATATTTTTCTAGTGCATAGTGTAAAACTTCCGAAGCATTTCTACTTCTGTACTTCAGTGCATGCATGCAGAGGGACTTTGGATGTTTTGGCTGCATCAGACTTATAGGAATCCTTACAGATTTCCATCCCGCTTCTTCCATACTCTTCATATTTCACCAAACTTAGTTCCGGTTTCCCGTTTTGCATCTTTTGGTAATTGTGCATTTGGTACTCGTGGTTTCATCATGTGCTTATTCGCCTTAAAATAAGCTTTCTTAAGCTCCACTTCCTACACATCAAAACAAACTCAAAGTAACTTTGTTCCATACTAACGATGATGTAAAATCACATAATTAGATCAACGAAACCTTGAATTAGTATCACTCGATCACATCCTCAAACAAACTTACTTGCACACTTGTCCCTAATTAGGTACGCATGCCACATTATCACTACCTTGAACAAGTAAGATCCCAATACATGCTTAGTTTTCAACTTCATGATCTAATATCCATAACCTAATCATTCAATACTATTTGCATTTGAAATCTTTGGTTGGCATTATACTTACCTTTTGCTTCAAACATTCATGCATTCACATTCCTCATAATAAACACTCCTCTCGGTTTATTTTGTGGACTAGTGATGATATACTAGTGTTTATGGAGCTCTCAAACCACGAATGCACATACTAATCCTAAGCTCGTATATTAATCAAATCGCCATTAATTGACACAATATAATACAACAATCAAGAGGTCATTCTTGGGTGGTAATGTTAGGCTTGGGTTAAGGTGGGATTGAAAGGTATTTTAGAGTGGCTAACGGAGAATGAACTGCAACTTAAACACACTAGATGTGTCATTTATCACTCTTATTCCTTTGCTTGCACTACTTGTACACTTTTTCACACTATTTTTGGTTGCTTCATATTTTGCTCATTGACCTCATATTTAGCTCTTTTTTTTCTATTTTTTTCCTCAAAAATAACCTTACTATGATTGAACTACTACTGACATGACTCTTCCAAATATGTTATGGATTGGACTTCATCCCCTAAGGTTCCATAAAAAAGCTAAGGCTTGTGGGTTAATTGTTTTGGCTTGAAATGACAAGTTGGGGCTCAACATGGTATCTATAAGGAGATTTTGTTGGTATGGAATTGAAAAGAAGGGTTTAAACAAATGGTTCAATTCCAATGCCTCTATCATATTTATGCACACATAGTATACTATGAGTCTCTAAATTAGGCTCAACTCTCATGAAAACGATGGAAAGAGGTAATAAAATGTGTAGCATGTATGTTATCTACAATCAGTTTGTTACACCACCTAGGACTTTCACCTACTTTTATGAAGATTCATGATTAGGGTTCATTACTTAATTTTCAAAAAGAACATGCCAAGGGATCCATAACTGCACAAACAGAAACAATTAACCATGTATGCATAATTTTGAGCTCCATGTACACTTAAGTTTACTTAGACAAGTTTTTCAAGTTGCTCAATTTTTCAAAAAGGTTAAAAAACTCAAAATTTTCTTTGAATTCTTCCCCTTATCCCCACACTTGGGATACATTGTCCCCAATGTATGGTCTTAAAACATGAATACACATGATAATGATTAATAAGCAAGAAAAAGGAGGAGTACATAGACCTGATCATTATGGAGAGCTTCTAGTAAGGGATTTATGCCTCCCCACACTTGAATGCTTGCGTCTCTTGATTGACTATCAAAAGATAGCAAAAATACACAACTAATAGAAGAATTAAAACTCACTTTCTTAGGAATCACGGTTGCATTTAGTGTATGCAACAAGCCTTTAAACCCCTCGGTAGACCCAGTGGACGAGTTGTAGTCTCGTGATGGTTCCTAGTGAACACACCCATAAAGTTCACGGTTTTCTCCCGGCAAGCGCTAAGTTTTAGGTGTCAACAGTCGGACCTTACCTTTAGACCACTTAGGTGGTTGAATTGAACATTTTCCTACGATTTTCTGACCAAACGCTCGATAATTAACATACAAATCTCTATTTCTTTTTCATAGTCTCCATGCTCTTGAATCAATGGCCGTCCTCCTAACTCCACATGGTCCATTGAGTTTACCAATGTATGCATGATGTTGACTGTTGGGTCCACACATTCTTTCCCGTCATTGGCATGTCTTAGAATCGTTGTGGGCTCTCCTTTGAATAAATTATCGATGTCCTCTGTTGGACCAAAAGAACCAATGAGCCTGATCAGAAAAACCTCTAAGTCCCACAGACATTACAACTGCTGAAGATAATCACATCAGCTGAAGACATCAGCTGATTACAAAGGTCTGAAGACAAAGTCTGAAAGCAAAGAACTGAAGACAAAGTCTGAAAGCAAAGAACTAAGACAAAGTCTGAAGAAGAAGTGCTGAAGACAAAGACTGAAGACCAGAGTGATCAGCAGTTGTCACAACAGCTGAAGTTGTTAACTTCAGTAGTTGTGATGGTTTTACTTTTCAGTACTTGTAACTTTATATTTCAGTAGTTTATTGTTTCAGTAGTTGTTAGTCAGTAGTTTCATGTAATTGTACTTAGCATTCACTGAGATGTAATCAGTTGTTGAGAACATCTCAGTAGTTTGCATATTTCAGTTGTTTTTGTAATTCTGTTAGATGTCACTGTCAAGTGACATCAGCAGACGTCACATTCCTCTATATAAGGGATGTTGACCTAGCTGTATTCTTAACCGAAGCATTACGCGTGAATGAAAACTTCCTTTAACAGAAATATTCTCTCTATAATTGTGATTGATTGTCTTGCATATTCATTACCTTTCTTGCTTGAATTCGATCTCAATTCGTGATATTCCGCTGCATAATTCAAACCTAATTGATCCGATCCTATCAAATGGTATCAGAGCAGGTTAATCATTGATCGATCTAACAATTGATCATTGAAACTGTTCTTTTGATAGCAAAGGTTGATCGAATTAGTAGTTTTGCAAGAATTGATTATAGAGATTGATTTTCTGTGCTTCCGGTTCATTAATTGTGATTCTAATTGTGTTTTCTAAGTGTGTTGTTGAGTTTCAAACTAGACCGATTTTAATCTCCTTGACTTCAATTGAATTAGTGAAAATGACTACTTCAATGAATGATCCTCACAATACTGGCTCCTCAACTAAGCCTCCTATGCTTGTTAGGAGTGAGTATAACATATGGCAACGCCGAATGCTCCATCACCTGTCTGTTAACAGTTCAGGTTGTTGGAAGTCTGTGGTTCATGGACCATACAAGCCTATGGTGAGTAATCCTGAAACCAAGGAGATGGTTCCTAAAAAGAAGAACAATATTCTGATGAGGATTTAAAACTGTTTGAGATTGATGCTAAAGCCCATGGAATTCTGGCCATGGCACTGCCTAATGAAATCTATTCTGGGCTCATGCATCATGAAACTGCTTATGATCTCTGGGTTGCTCTAAAGGAACAATTTGGAGGAACTGATGAGGTCTTAGCAAACAACAGAGAAATCCTTGCCCAGCAATATGAGACATTCTCTCATAGGAAGGGTGAGACACTGACTCAACAGTTTGAGCGGTTTTCATGTTTAATTTCTGAGCTTAAAATGGTTCAACATGAATACACAAACAGCCAGATGAATAACAGATTCCTCAGATCCCTGCCTGAGAGATGGGACACTTACACATTGTCCTACGCTCTAGTGCAAATCTGGATACTCTATCTCTCACCCAACTTCATGGAAACTCTTAACATTTGAGAGAGAGATAGAACAGAAAAGGAAACTATCTTCATCTGGAAAGCTCACTGATGACTTTGTACCAGGTAATACTGCTCTGGTTGGTCATGAGTCTGAATATGCTTCATCTGAAGTTCATATGATGAGCATATTGATTTCTCTTCAAACAGTGGAAATCATGCTTTTGTTGGAGTTGAGGGAAACTCAAGTTTTAATGCTGATAATTTGTGTTTTATGATGGATGATTTGAAAGGAATTGCTGATGATGATCTTGAAGAGATGGATATTTTGAGCCAAATGGCATTGATTAATATCAGATCTCAAAAGTTTTATAAGAGAACAGGTAGGAAATTTCCTGGTCTCTCTGGCAAAACCAAGGTTGGTTTTGACAAGAGTAAGTTGAGATGTCACAAGTGCCACAGACTTGGACATTTTGCTAGAGAGTGTAGATCATCTGGATCTAACTCATCTGCACCCTTTGTGACTTTTCCAAGTAATAATTCACAATCCAAAGGGCAACATCCTACCAGTTCTGATCATCATTCACAACATCAATCATCTCCTGCATACTTTGTCCCTCAAAGCCCCATGCCATATCCTTATCCATGTTTTTACATGCCTCAGTCTGGTCAAGTTTCAGTACCAATGGCTCAACAACCACATGCTCTACCTGATCCTCAGCCTTCTCAATCAAATCAGCAATCTCAACCTCAATCTCATCAGAGCTTTTTCACCCCTGAGGTTGTTGACTGGAGCAGCCTACCAGATGATGTCTCTGGTTATTCTGAGCAATTTGCTGGTGCTGGTCAACATGGTGGTGACAATCCTTTTGGAAACCTTGCTTTAATGGCCCTGGAATCTACTGATGACAATCCTTCATCATCACAGGTACCACAGGTATCTTCTGAGGCTAAGGCCAAGATATGTTCTGAATCATGCATAGCTGCTTTTGTTTCTATTAGGGAAGCAAATGTAGCTTTAATTAATCAAAATCTTGACCTAGAAAAGGCAATTTCTAAAAGAAAATCTGAGTTTGAGTCTGTGTTAAAAAGAAGGATGAAGAGATTTATAAGCTTAAATGTCAAATTACTGATGAAAAGGCTAAGGTAGAGGTCATTCTAGAAAATCACAAGAATCTCAAGGAAACACTTGCAGCTACCCAAGTTGATTGTGAACGATGGGTAACATCCTGCAAGGGATTTGAAATGCTTCTCAGTAAGCAAACTGCTTCCAATGTGAAGTTTGGGATTGGGTATAATCATACCATACCTCCCACAGATTTTACTCCTAAGTTAGAAGTACAATCTGAGGTTGAGAGTCATTCCCAAACCACATCATCAGGTGTTTCATCCTCTATTGAAAATTTAAAATCTGAGGATGAAGATAGTGTGAGTATCTCAGTTAATCAAATAACTGATGATCCCACTACTTCGAAACACTTGATCAAGAAGAGGCTGAGAAATTCAGGTGTTGTTCCACAAGGTACTCAAAGTACTGAAGGGCAAAACACAACACCTGAAGAGCATTTTAAATCAGAAGAAAATAAGCAATCCTTGACAACTGCTGAAGAATCTATCAGGATTCTAAAAAATACTGATAGCAAACCACTGAAGAAGAAATCTTCAGTTGTTGAAAATCCTTCAGTACTTCCCAAAAGTACTGAAAGGAAGAAAGTACTGAAGAACAAATCTTCAGTAGTTTCCTCAACTTCAGCAGTTTGATCAAGAAAAGATGAAAAGAAACCATGTGAAATATGTGGTTTGTTCAATCATCTGACTGATGAATGCTGGTATAACAAGGGTTTAAAATTCAATAAAAAGAAATCATTAAGCAGGAAATGCATAAAATGAAAAATGAATTTCAAACCAAGTTTTACCTCAATCATCTCATTCTGATAAACCTAAGCTTTCTCAAAATGTCACTAAGGAGGAAGGGGTTTTTCAAACAACAGCTGCAAATATTCCTCAGGGAATATTGAAAACTCAGACTAAGTCTGTGTCTTTTCAAAAGAAGGGTGTAGAGAATAACAAGAACAAATCATCCACAAGTACTGATGTGTCAACTGAGTTGAAAACTCTGTCAACAAATCAGACACAACTTGTGATGATGGTTCAACATCTATTGGGGAGAGTTAACCAATTAGATGTTTCTGTGACTAAACCACTGAAAAGGATACCCAAGCAAAAATCCAAGGAATCCTTTTCAGCATCATCTACATCTTCAAAAGCTGTTAATCATGCACAACCTGTTAGTTTAACATCTGTTGATGAAAACAGACCCAAAACCAAAAGGTTTGGGTCTCAAAGGCTAACTAATGTTTGTGTTAAATGCAGGGTTCTTCATCATGCCAAAGAAGCATCTGGTATGTGGACAGTGGAGGATCCATGCATATGACAGGGAGCAGCTCTCTTCTTCATGACTATTCCCAAAGGAAGAAGGGATTGTTTTCTTTGGAAATGATGCCAAAGGTTACATCATTTGGAAGGGTTTTGTCTCAAATGGGGAGATAAGATTTGATGATGTCAACCATGTGGAGAACCTCAAATACAATCTTTTGAGTGTCAGTCAAATGTGTGATAAAGGGCATGTTGCACTTTTCACAAGTCAAAACTGTCGGATTCTGTCTTCCACAGTTTTGCACAAGATTGACAAAATATTGGATGAGTATACTCTCCTGAAGGCCAACAGGATTGGAAGAGTATATGCTTTAGATCTATCAAAGAAAATAGATCTAAAAGCCATCCATGTTTGTTCTCCAAAGCCTCTCCTCAAGAATCTGAACTATGGCATAGAAGGCTGGGTCATGTGAATTTCAAGAACATGAATCATCAGCTCATTCATCATGGGTTGTTGAGAGGCTTTGCCATTGAAGGGAGTTCCAGTGTGATGATACCTGCCCAGCTTGCTTAAAAGGAAAGCAACACAAAGCTTCATTCCCTTCTATAGAAGAACCTAAGTCCACAGCCTACTTGCAATTACTGCACATGGATCTTTTTGGTCCTGTGAGAGTAATGAGCATGGTAAAGAAAAAGTACTGTCGGTAATTGTGGATGATACTCAAGATATGTATGGACTTTCTTTCTTGCATTCCAAGGATGAGGCAGCTCAAAGTATCATTTATTTTGTGTTACATGTGGAGAAGCAGCATTCACTTCCTGTTAATTGTGTGAGAAGTGATAATGGGACAGAGTTTAGGAATCACAACTCTTGATGAATTCTATTTGACTAAAGGAATCAAAAGACAGTATAGTATTCAAAGAACTCCAGAGCAAAATGGAGTGGTGGAGAGAAAACAGGACCCTGATTGAAGCTGCAAGGACAATGTTGGCTAACTCTGGTTTGCCACTAACCTTTTGGGCTGAAGCTGTCAATACAACTTGCTATGTTCAGAATAGACTATTAGTGAATCAAAGGTTGATGAAGACTCCTTATGAGCTCTTACATCATTTGGCTCCTTTGATTTCATTCTTTAGAGCTTTTGGGTGTCCTTGTTATATTCTTAACGCAAAAAGATCCTTCAAAAGTTTGATTCCAAGGTGGATGCAGGGTATTTTTGTTGGGTATTCATCTACTTGCAAGGCATACAAAGTGTTCAACAACGGCAAACAAAGATTGTTGAAGAGACTTTGCATGTCAAGTTCAATGAATCCCCAAAAGACAAGATTCCTCAAAACCCTGTTGAGATGTTTGACTTGGACATACTGCAATATGTTCCATATCAGCCTCCACCTGTTATGGTCTCTAAAGTTCCATCATCTCCACTGAAGATACAAATGCAACTTGTAGTGATCATCTGCCTGTTTCCTACACCTTGATGTTCTTGTAGCCTCAGCAGCTCCATCCACAACAAATGCTGATGAAATCTCTGAATCCTCTATTTCATTTGAAATGCCATCTCAGTCTAGGTTTCAAGAGTCTACATCAACATCTGCTGCTGCTGAATCTTCTACAAACACTTGCACAGATATTATTACATATCAAGATTGAAGAATCATCCTGTGTCCCAGATCATTGGTGACATAATTGCTGGTGTTTCAACAAGAAGTCAATTGTCCAATTTCTGTCTCTATGCTCTCTTCATCAGTCAACAAGAGCCAAAGAATTATCATGTTGCTTTAAGGGACAATGGATGGGCTGAAGCCATGCAGCTTGAGCTTCTTCAATTTCAAAAATAGGCAAGTGTGGGAACTGGTTCCTCTACCCCCAGGTAAGTGTGCAATAGCACTAAATGGGTGTTTTAGGAATAAAACTGATGAAAAGGCCAAATTTCAAGAACAAGGCCAGACTGGTTGTACAGGGTTTTCACAGAAGAGGTATTGATTATGATGAAACCTTTGCCCCTGTAGCCAGACTGGAGGCAATTTTTTTGTTTTTAGCTTATGCTGCTGCTTTTCATACCTTAAAGTTTTCCAAATGGATGTCAAAAGTGCATTTTTATATGGTAAAATAAAAGAAGAAGTCTATGTGTTCAACCACCAGGTTTTGAAGATCATAAACATCCTGATTGGGTGTATAAGCTTGATAAGCTCTTTATGGGTTGAAACAAGCACCCAGAGCCAGGTATGAAACATTATCTAATTTTCTTCTTCAAATAATTTCACTAAAGGCTCCATAGATAAAACTTTGTTCATAAAGAAAGCTGGCATGCATAAGCTCCTTGTTCAAATTTATGTTGATGATTTATTTTTGCATCATCTGATCCCAGTTTGTGTGATGCATTCACAAATTGATGCAACAATAGTTTGAAATGAGTGCAATGGGAGAATTACAGTAGTTTTTCTGGGTTTACAAATCAAACAACTGACTGATGGAACTTTCATTCATCAGTCAAAATACATAAAAGATTTGTTAACCAAGTTTGATTTACAAAACTGTAAATCCTGTTCTACTCCCATGTGCAGCAACACACAACTGGATGCTGATCAAAAGGTAAAGCAGTTGATGAAACTCTTTACAGATGTATGATTGGTTCCTTGATGTACCTAACAGCTTCTAGACCAGATATTATGTTTGCAACTTGTGTCTGTGCTAGATTTCAGGCTGCTCCTAGGATTCCCATATGATTGCAGTCAAGAGGATCTTTAGATATTTGCAGGGAACTAAATCACTAGGACTATGGTATTCCACTGGACACTCTTGTAAATTGGTTGCTTTTTCTGATAGTGACTATGCAGGGTGTAAGTTAACGAGAAAATCAACTTCTGGTGGATGCCAATTTCTAGGCAATTGTTTGGTCTCTTGGCAGAGTAAGAACGAACATCAGTTGCTACATCAACAGCTGAAGCAGAGTACATTGCAGCTGCAAGCTGTACATCTCAGGTACTTTGGCTTCAAATCATTATTGGATTATGACATTACAGAGACTAAGACTCCATTATTAATGATAGTTTCTTCAACTCTTTGTATTTGTTAAGAATCCTGTCCAAGCATTCTAGGACCAAACATATTGAGATCAGACATCATTTCATTAGGGATTGTTATGAAAAAGGTATGATGATCAAAGTTTGTGCCTAGTGCTGATGAGCTTGCAGATATATTTTACTAAGCCTCTAGATAGTGCAACTTTTCATAATCTTGTACTCAGGCTTGGTATGCTGCAGCTAGAATAATATGACAACTACTGATGTTCTTAGTTCATAAATACTGATGAGCATTAGTATACTTTTTGTCAAAATAAGTGCTGATAAGTCATTTTATCTTCAGTAGTTTTACAACTACTGGAGACTAAATTACTTAAGTACTGAAGTACCTTATTTGTTAGAAAATACTGAGTAGTTTAAACTACTGATGTCTTTTGTAATAAATAGTACTGATGACCAATGAACATCTGAAAATCAGATGATCTGATGAGTAAGTGTCAAGGTCATTGAAACAGCTGAACTTTGTGAATTGACGACAACTACTGTTTCATTTCCAAACAACTGAAGCCAAAACCAAGTCTTCAGTAGTTTTACAACTACTGATGACCAACACCAAGTCTTCAGTTGCTTACAACATCTGAAAGTTAAAACCATGTCTTCAGTTGTTTTCTAACACCTGATGACTAACACCACACCAACACTTTCAGTTGTTTTCCCCTCAGCCGTTTCATAACCTATATATACCTAACCACCCTAACTTCAACCTTTTCATAACCCACTTTCCAAACGTTCATCTTCCATTAATGGCGACCATGCAAATCAAACCTCGACACAACTGTGTTGCTCATCTTACCAAATCACCTTTCTGGAACAAGTTTGATGCTGCTATCGACTTGATGGTTGATTCCCAATACCGCACAGCCTTTCTCCTCAATCCAACCATCTATCTACCTGATACCCTGTGCCAGTTCTGGACGAACGTTACCGTTCATACTGATGAGAATGATGCCACCATCACTCTCCAGTCTTTTTGTTAACCAGAAATGGGTGATCATCACTCCTGAGATCATTCGTCAAACGCTAGACCTAAATGATGCCACCTATCCCACCAAATACCCAAAGGCACCATTGATCTTTCTTTTGCTAATCATGGTTATGAAGGTGACCTAAGTGCTACTACCATCCTGAAGAAGCACTTCCATGATGCTGAGCGACTCATATTTCACATGATCAATGTCTGCCTGGCTCCCTAAACATCCTCTTGGGATCAAATGTCATCCAGATTGCAACAGGTATTATATTCTATCCTTGAACACCAAAATCTAAATTTTTCTGATATTATCTTTTTGGAACTTAAAGATGTTTGCATTGAAACCTGTGGCAAATAGATGGATATTATATCCAAGGTTTCTTATGGCAATCATTTTAAACCAATTAAAATCTGATGGCCTTGTTGGCCTTGGAGTCCCTGCTCTGCTGGTTTTACCAGAGGTATACTCCAAGCACAACTCAAACCCACAACTCAAAGAGGCTGCCAAACTGCTCAAACACCAAGCAGAGGGAACCCACAGCCTTTACCTCCAAATCTAAAGTCCCCTCCAACCCAAACAAAAGAAAACCAAAAAGGCTACTCAGGGAGTTGAGTCCCCTGATGATGCCCCTGCAGCACAAACGCAGGATGAGACTACAAGCCTTAATCCCCTTGTAGTTTCAATGACTCCACCAGCTGAAACCGCTCAGGTATCCTCTCAATAGGATCCTGATGCAACCAATATTGGGGAAACCACATTGCTGGAATCTATCTCACTTGAGAAGATTGCCATTGAAGAGCACCACTCTCCCCAGGTGCAAACCTTTTCACCCCCATCTCCCACTAATACCCACCGCCCGTACTAGCCCAACTGCAGTCATTGCACAAGTGCTGACTCAGCTACTTCCTCTACCCCTCCCAGAACCTGTTACTACTAGGAAACCTCACCTCAACAGCTGAGGAGAGGATCAAAATGTAGCTGATATCCAACAGCATAAGGATTATCAAGTTCAGTCTCCTAATGTAAATATGGAGACTAGAACATCTGGTGAGGCTACCTCTTCCCCTGTTTCAGCACATGAACAGGATGAAGCTGGTATCATCTCTAAGCCCTCACCAGAGGCAACTGTCAATGAAGGACATGCTCCTGAGACAGGAAGTCCCCAGTTCCAAGACAAAGGGGCACATGTGATTACTGATTTACACTCAGCACATGTTCATCCTGATTCACTCAGGAGGTCAGGTGATTCAGTTTATACTGATGATGGCCTGGGCTTTTTCTTTGAAGTCTTAGCCCAAAATACTATTCTTGAGGCTGAGGTTTGTAGATTGAAAGATCTGCTTCCCATCATGCCTCAGGATTCAAGACCATCTGCCCCAATAAACCCACAGATGGCAGCTTCTGTTGAAGCTTCCCCAAACACTGAGCCACTCAAATCAACCAAACCACCACCAGCCTCTGGCTCAGGCACCATTTCTCAGGAGAGAACCCCTCTGAGCAAATGGTTGCTGCATTCAAATCTTCCTTACCTCTCATCACACACCCATCATCACATCTATTGTTCATAAAACCATTGATGAGAGGCTCTCCTCAGATATTGAATCCCTTGTGACTGATGATGTGTCCAAGCACCTTTCTGACATTCAAACCCCTGAACCCAATGCAACCAAAAGGGGGAGTCTAAGTCAGTAAAGGATGATAAAAGGAAAAGAGCTGCAGAGGAAGAAGATAAGGAAAAGAATAAAGGCAAGAGATCATCACCTACACAAAGAAAGAAAAGTATTGGTGATCAAACTGAAGATGAGAAGAGGTTAGATGAGATGATCAAAGAAGCTGATGACCAACATAGCAGATCCATGGACAGGATCATTGATCAGCTCTTTAGGCAAGGATTTGACACTGCCAAACTTGACTCAGAGATCAGGAGACTTGAGATTCAAGAAATTGAAGATCGATGGGCAAGTTGCAATGAAGAAGAAAGGGAGAGATTAGAGGCTATGATTAGATTTCTTTCTAAACATTGGGAAGACCTATCATGAGATTAAGTCATGGTCCAGAGATAGCATCTTGGAGATAACTACCAAGATATGCTCATCTGAAAGCTTCAAAAGGCTTAATCATTGAAGTTCTGGATGAAGCTGGTGCTGGGAAGAGAACTGATATGGCCAAGTTATCCAAAGCCACCCTCACCAACAAAAGATAGAGCATCCCCTCAAATCTCCCTTACCAAAACAATCCTCCAAGCCAACCACACAACCAAAACAACCAATATCAAACCTTCAAAACAACCAACTTCTCAACCTCCAAAACAATCAACCTCACAACCATCTAAACCAATCCCTTCACCCAAGAAACCCATCCAAGATTCCACCAGTGAAGCACCAAAAAGAAAAGAAGGTTGCTGAGGATGGAAGAAGAAGAGAAGAGGATGAAGAAGACAATCTGCCAATATCTGCTGTTCTTGAAAAGAAGAAACTGAAGCCTAGGAGTCAATCACAAGCAATAAACTCCTGAAACTCAAAGGCTGACAGTTAAGGTCAAAATTGAAGAAGAAGAACAGCAGAAGCAGCATGATGAGCAGTTTCTTAAGATGGTTGACAAGGACTTCTCTCAGTCCTCATCCATTCAAGCTATGAAGATTCAAGCTCAAAGGCTGTACACTCTCAGGCATACTTTTCAACATCAAAAAGAGAGAGTGAGGATTTGGCCAGATCCCAGGGTAAGTTCTAGAATTCACAAGAAAAATTTACCAAGTAGATATCATGGCCAAGTAAGAAAGACTTTGAATGCTGCAATCATGCTGGCCATGGTAGTCTCACCCTGGGAAATCATTGAAGAATTCAAGAGAGCTCACACATCCAAATCAACTCCTATGTCTATTCTTGAGAATAAAATGATCAAGAAGGGGTTGCTGTACAAAAGACTTGAAGATCTTCAGAATAGTGAACTCCAGTTGTTACTTGAAGGCTCTCATTCAGATGAATTCGCATATAGAGAGATAACAACTGTTGAGCTAAAGAATGGGAAGACAGTGAGGTACCTGTCTGAGTACTATGAGCCTGAATTCTTCTTTGAGGGAGAAGCAGAAGAACTCACTAAGGAGGAACAAGTTGTTCTCCTTGAGGCCTATGCAAGGGAGTCTTTCAGACTCATCAATGGGAAATAGGTTTCATGGTTGGGACAAGACTCTGTGTCCAATTTCCCAAGACAGAGTTCCCTTCCATACTTAGCCAATCAAATGATTAGAAACCTTTTCCTGGCCTGTGCTTATTTGTTTACCTCTGAAGCTGATCAAGAGAGTACTTTTGCCAAAGAATAAGTGGAATCTTTAATAAAGTTAGAGGTTTTGGCTCATTGGTTCAGGGGGAGTTTGTTGGACCAAAAGAACCAATGAGCCTGATCAGAAAAACCTCTAAGTCCCACAGACATTACAACTGCTAAAGATAATCACATCACCTGAAGACATCAGCTGATTACAAAGGTCTGAAGACAAAGTCTGAAAGCAAAGAACTGAAGACAAAGTCTGAAAGCAAAGAACTGAAGACAAAGTCTGAAGAAGAAGTGCTGAAGACAAAGACTGAAGACCAGAGTGATCAGCAGTTGTCACAACAGCTGAAGTTGTTAACTTCAGTAGTGTGATGGTTTTACTTTTCAGTACTTGTAACTTTATGTTTTAGTAGTTTATTGTTTCAGTAGTTGTTAGTCAGTAGTTTCATGTAATTGTACTTAGCAATCACTGAGATGTAATCAGCTGTTGAGAACATCTCAGTAGTTGCACATTTCAGTTGTTTTTGTAAATTCTGTTAGATGTCACTGTCAAGTGACATCAGCAGACGTCACATTCCTCTATATAAGGGATGTTGACCTAGCTGTATTCTTAACCGAAGCATTACGCGTGAATGAAAACATTCCTTTAACAGAAATATTCTCTCTATAATTGTGATTGATTGTCTTGCATATTCATTACCTTTCTTGCTTTCTCAATTCGTGATATTCCGCTGCATAATTCAAACCTAATTGATCCGATCCTATCATCCTCTATACTGACTTTCCTCCTCATCTTTGAACACAAGCCATTATCCCCTGTTTTGTCAAGTTGCATAATAAATATTAAAGGACTATCAGAACCACATGAAAATATCTTAATCTTTTGTTTAGTAGGAGGTGTTATGTCATTTATTGGGTTTAAACATTCAACTCTTTGCTCTGAAAGACCTATAACCTCTTTTTCCACTTCATCATCATAAGCATCAACCACCACTCGTTCTACACATGATTCTTCAATAACTGAAGGAAATTATGTGGTATTAATCTCCACACCTCATCCTCAACTGTAATAGATGGTGAGATTAACTCTTCTAATTCTATTTTCAACAATTACGCGTCACGCTTGATAGTTAAGTAGTCAAATCGTTGTTGAGCTGAAAGATGATGTTGTGGCAACAACTTATCGATCTCGAGTAATATTGACTCCAATCGAGAAATAGTTTCCTCCTCTTTCAGATTGATAAGTAGTTTGAACTTGCTCGACATCCTCGATAACATGTTCTTGTTTAGGAAACTGACATTGATTCTGATCCTCCTATATTGTCACCTTAGAGTATTGAAGATAGTGGTTATAGTTCTCCCCAATAACTTGAGCTTGATGTCATCTCTGATTTATAGTTGTTGCAATCCCAATCTTGCTCAAAGTTGTAATTTACCTCTGATTGATAATATCCATCATAATGTGGAGATGATGACTCGCAGTATGGATAAGATGATGGTACAACATCATAATAGACATCCAATAAATATAGTCTTCTTCTCGCATGTTCACACTTTGCAAGTACTCAGGGCAATGATCTCGCGTGTGAACTGGACTTCCGCAACCGGTACATGAATAATAAACTCGATTTATGGTGAGGTTTTAACTTCTTTAGAGTAGCCTACAAGGCATAAAACACCTTGCGTAGCACCGCACAAGACAAAACAAAAGAAAAGAAAAGAAAACTAAAAAAAAAAAATATATAACACTTTGTGCACTAATTCCCCGGCAACAGTGCCATTTTGATCTGCTTGTCGAGACTTCGATCAAAAGCAAACTAATTTATCGGTCTTAGCTACCTTTATTGTATAAGGGTAAGTAAGGTCGTCTCCACGGGGAATATGTGGACAATGTTTAATTAACGTGACTCGATTAACTAAAAGACTCAAACTTATAAATGAAAATTGAAACTTGGAATGGATTAAAGAACATAATTGCATAAAGCAACAAACTTTATAACAAACTCAATTAAACAACGAAAACAATCACTTCCGGGTTTCCAATTCTGCAGATCAACAATTAGTACTTTAAATTAGGTTTGCAACAAACAATACTTCAAGATCTTAGCTTTTGATTAAAGTGACAACAAAGGAACAATCTTTCAAGACTCGTTCATTCACAATGTTACCAATTTACTTATATCACGTTGCCTACTTTTCTTAATGAGTTCATGATGCAAGGAAACCAAAAAACTGATAATCAAGCAAACAACTTTATTTATAAACAAATCATTTAAATCAATCAAAACATAATGTTGCATTCAATAGATCAATGTTTATTACAAAAACCTAATCAATCATACCAATCGTCTCATTTTAGAAGAATTGTACCGAAAGCAATTAAGAGAACCTAGCCACGCATCATCTTCGTTCAATCTTCAATCTTGACTTGGAGAATGTTTGTAGATGATTTGGGGAGCCTTAGAACACCAAAAATCACCTAAAGTTCGTCACTTTTCATCTCCAAGAAGTTCTAGATCGAATTAGGGTTTTTTTAACTTAAATAAACGTGAAATCCATAAAATTCGGGTGTTAGTTAGGCCAATGGCGTATGATACCCCCAGGCGGCATATCATACGCCCCCTTCAGCTTTCCTACGCCCAACTTTCTAAAATTTTAGTCAAATACGCTCATAAATACGCCACCAATACACCGACCAACGTATGATACGCCCAGGGTGGCGTATCATACGTTGACCCCTGTAAAATATTTTATTTTCACATGTAACTTTTCACGAGCTTTCCATTGACAGGTCATGGACCCCGTAACTCTTTTTCTAGCCCAAGTTATGCCCATTTTAAGTTACCATGGTCTTGAACCTTCGGTTTTTGCATTTCTTCACTTCTCGGGCTCCGATTTCCAACCCGCTTCTTCCATACTCTTCATGTTTCACCAAACTTAGTTCCGGTTTCCCGTTTTGCATCTTTTGGTGATTGCGCATATCGTACTCGTGGTTTCATCCTGTGCTTATTCACCTTAAAACATGCTTCCTTAACCTCCACTTCCCTACACTTCAAAACAAACTCAAAGTAGCTTTATTCCATACTAAGGACGATGTAAAATCACACAATTAGATTAATTAAACCTTGAATTATTATCACTCGATCACCAGTTGAAACTGAGAGAACTTCAAATGATGAAAGTCTTCAAAGTGTTGTGGATGCTAAAGCAAGAATTGGAAAAGACTTTGATTACTTTCATAACTCTCCCACATCACAAGATGAAGGTGTCTCTCACCAAGATGGTCTGAATGTCTCCAATCTTGATTTATCCATTACTGGTGACTCAATGCCAACCACCAGAATACACAAGAGTCATCCAGTGGAAAGCATCATTGGTCAACTTAATGAACGAGTGACCAGAAGTAAGTCAAGCATTGCAAACATTTGTTTGCTCTCTTGTTTCCTATGTCAAATAGTACCCAAGAATATCAAAGAGGCTCTTCAACACAATAGCTGAATTGAGGCAATGCAGCAAGAATTGCTACAATCAAGAAACAAGAAGTATGGCAACTGGTAGATCTTCCCAAAGGACAATACCCTATCGCTACCAGGTGGCTATACATGAACAAAACTGATGACTGTGGAATTGTTAACAAAAATAAGCAAGATTAATGGCATAGAGGTATACACAAGAAGAAGGAATTGATTATGATAGAGTTTTTTCTCCTGTTGCCCGATTAGAAGCCATAAGACTCTTTCTTGCATACTCAGCATCCATGAAATTCACTGTTTATCAAATGGACGTGAATTGTATGGAAAGATTGCTGAAGAACTCTACCTGAGTCAACCACCGGGCTTTGAAAGCCCAGATTTCCCACACAGGGTGTACAAGCTTGACAAAGCCTTGTATGGTCTCCATCAAGCCCCACGGAAGTGGTATGAGACTCTATCATTTTTTCTTCTTAAGCACGAGTATGAAAAGGGAAAGAGTGATCAGACTCTCTTCAGAAAAAGAGTCGGAAAAGACATATTGTTGGTCCAGATTTATGTGGATGATATCATCTTTGGCTCTACAAACAAGCTTCTCTGTAAAGACTTTGAAGACTTTATCCATTCTAAATTCAAAATGAGTGCTATGGGGGAACTCACATTCTTCTTAGGAGTGCAAGTCCAAGAAACAGCAGATGGAATCTTCATCAATCAATCAAAATACATGGATACAATGTTGATGAAATTACATTGTGTTGATTGTCAGTCCATGAGAACTCCTATTGATACCAAACTGAATATTGGTCCAGATTCAGAAGGCAAATCACTGGATCAGACTCACTATCGATCTATGACAGGGTCACTTATGTATTTAACAGCCAGTAGACTTGACATGATGTTTGGTGTTTGTGTATGTGCTATATATCAAGCAGATCCCAAGGAATCACATGTGAATGCTGTCAATAGGATATTCAGATATCTAGAGGGTAAACTTGCTCTCGGGTTATGGTATCCAAAGGAAGGAGACTTCAATCTCTATGCCTACACTGACAATGATTATGGGGGATGCAACTTCAATAGGAAATCCACTTCTGGTGGTTGTCAATTTCTTGATCCCAAACTGGTCTCCTAGCTGTGCAAGAAGCAGACAAACATGTCTTTTCAACAGCAGAAGCTAAGTATATAGCAGCATCCGCTTGTTGCTCTCAAGTACTCTGGATTCAAAATTAGATGCTTGACTATGGTTTTAACTTCTTGCACACTCCAATACATATTGAAAACACAACAACAATGTTTATCACAATAATCATGTTCAGCACTTAAAACAAAACATATTGAAATTAGATATCACTTTTTGAGTGATTGCGCTGAAAAAGGGTTAATCAAATTAATTCAAGTTTAGACTGATAATCAATTGGTTGATTTATTTACCAAGACATTTGAACCTAGTCAGTTTGAATTCCTAGTTCAATCAATTGGCATGATTAACCTTGAGTATAAATCAAAAACTTTAAAAACAATTCAAAATTACAAAAAGCACAAAAAAATAATTTGTTGAAGATTATGATATATACTTCAATTAGGAAATGATATAATTACAGTCGGTATATCATTTACTATGCTTATTTCAAAATTTTAGAAGACTGACATTACTTATCTGATATGCGGGTAGGCTCAACTTGGAAAAGAAGACACATGTTGTGATGAACTAAAATCCTTATTCAACTGTGAAGCACTCATCGTAGAGTATTGGTACGTATTGGCTTATCCAAGTGTATGTGTGTGTAGTAACCTAAACACGCCAGGTATTGATGCATTTCTCTTTCACCCACATCAGTTTCTTCTTTGTTTTGTTGAGCAAAGATCTGAATAAACAAACACATAGTGCTAATGTCATGATCCAAAAGATTCCCAATGTGAAACACATCCACCATGGATGAATTAACAAAATATTACATTCCTTGTGAATAAAAAAAAAAGAATCCCTTCATGGATCAACTTCCAAAGTGAAGTAAAAAAGAATCCCTATGTGGATCAAATCAATAAAAGGATCAAAGTAAAATAATCCCAATGAGGATCAGTGAAAATAAGATCTCATATTGTAAGTAACCTGGTCAAGTAAGTTGTGAAAAAGTTCTACTATGCATTTCATGTGGGTGGTTGATCATTCATGCTTTTGAATGTGGGGTAAATGCTGAATACTCAAATTAATCTCATAATTAAGAGGACATTCATACCTTCAATTAATAAGCTCATAATTATGTCTATTTTGCTAACAACTGCTTGCACTTGTGTACTGTAAGATTGATATGATCCCAAGAAAGGTATACTTCCTCTTGATGTACAACAAAATCATTACAAAAAAGGTTTCATCTTCAAATGTTTAAAATCTTTAAAGTTTCTATCCCATATGGATATAAACTTTAGGTGGAGTAGTTTAAAATTTTGATTAGTTTGTGTAGGTATTTCCTTTCTTAACGATATAAAATCAAAAAGAAATTGACTGTGTTGTTGCAGAAGTTATACTATAGTATCTCAGTCTATCCATAAATCTGGAAGCATAAAAGTCCAAGATCAATCAAACACTGAGAAACTTGTATCACATCTGATATACAAGTCAATCCAAGCAAGAATTGACAATCCCAACAACAGTCAAAACTTCATAAGACATTAAACAATAGCAAAAGAAGTCATGTGAAGGCTGAAACTTCAGTATTTGAGATGGTTGAGAAAGCTCAAACCGATGATTGATGGTTTAGGCAATGTTTCTGATCAATCACGATTACGATGTTGATGAAGTGTTCAGGATGACATATGAGGGGATGGTTGAAGAGGAAGAAAAGCTAAACAAGCTGTTGGATCCCACTTTTGTGATTGAGTATGAAAAGGAACAAACAACCAAGTCATCCATGATTCACTCCATTGCCAAATCCAAAAAGACTGAAGTTCCACAATCACTGTATCCGGATCCCTACAAATGATGACAGGGAGATGAAGGATTATCTCTCTAAGCAAGGCTACACAAAAGAAAGCTTGGCAATATGCAAACAAAGACACTAAGGGTTGCAATGCTAAAATTGATTAATGAAAAGAAAGAAAGATTAAAGAAGCTTGAAGAGAGATTGTAAGCAAGAAACCAAGATCAAGGGTCTCAACCCAAGACATCCAACTCACCCATAAAGATCATGATTCTTTGGTACCCGTACTTCATAGAAATCTTGAGTGGTGCTAAGCCTTCTCAAATTAATGCTACAAGAGGGCTCACCACTGTAGAGATGATTAGGGTGTATCTACTCCCTAGGGCAAAGTAAATATGAAAATTATGCCTAGAAGTATGATAGTGATTGGAAATGTTATGATCAAGACAATCCAAGGGTTGGTTCAATTCTTCACAGAGTACTACTCCGGTGAACTCCCTACAGATACATGATTTGAAGGAACGAGCTAATCAGGAATGATCAACCATAAGGCTATATTTCAGAGGGTATGAGTTTGAAGACATTTTGAAGATGTTTAAAAGGACAAATAATTTCAAATCATTGAAAGCCATCTGTATGAAGAAAGACAGATCCTTTCAAAACCCATGAGAAAAGAAGAAGAAGACCAAAGAGAATGAGGAAGTAGCATTCTCTAAATTGATGGTGAAGCCATAGAGTCGCTGAAAAGGAAGATGGTAGCAGGAACTCACACTTCCAAACCTATCTCTAATGTCTTCTATGATGAGAAGACTTATGAGTTAGTGATTGAAAGGAGGTGGGGAGGAAGGGAGGTGCAGAGGTTTGGTTATTCAGTGGATATGAAGTGAGACTGCTTGATGAATCTTACATTTACGACATATACACCAGGCACTTCAGGGAAATAACAATAAACTTGGAGAGGCTGATGTGCTCTTCTTCCTTAAGTGCATCAAGATCCTGAAGATGGCATATGACCGAATTATTGCCAAAAGAGAGCAAAGAAAGAAGAAAAAGACTCCTCTACAGTTAGGGGAATATTATGAAGTTAGAGGTTGATGTGGAATGAGCTCTTTGATTCATAGGGATGGGTTGTCTACAATGTCCATATGGGAACCCATTTCTTTGAAGAAGCTACCTATGGAAGCCATCTACACAATGAGTTAGAAAAGATCCATGCTAAACAAAGACAAGCTGTCTGATGCTAATGATTTTGTCAACATGATCAAGGCTATTTTGGTCCTTCTCTGGCAGAACCAATGACTACTTCCTGTGCTACTCAAGACCCAGTAGAATCCTCACAACCTCATTTACCATTAACCCTTGAAGTACATAGGCTGTATAACTCTTAGGGGGAGCATTGTTGGACCCTGAAGGGATCATACATGCCAATTCAAGTGGTGTTGATGGTTGCTCTGCTAGAATTCTCCCAAGTCCAAGAATTAATGCGGATGAAGAATCTGCACAAAGAAGAAGACAAGTGTCAGATATCCGTGTTTGTTATGTGTATGACCATTGAACAAATGCTGACAAGTATTTGTTCTTACACATTAACAAATGCGGACAGCCGAACAAATGCTGCCAAGCATTTGTACATCCGCATTAGTTAATGTGGATGCTCAACAAACAAATGTGCATAAGTGTTTGTCCATCCGCATTTGTCAATGCTGATGACAAAACACCAATCCTGAATAACAAAAGGAAATGCTAATGAAGATCAATACATCCGCATTAGTTAATGCGGATGAACAAAAGAAAATGCTGACGAAGGCTTTTGTACTTATACTAGTTTCCTGATGTATAGTATAGGGGTAGTTTAGTCATTTTGTAAAGGCCTTTTTCAGCCTATAAATAGAATAGAAAAACCCTACTTTTGGGAATCCTTAGACAACTAGAATATCAGAATCTTTGATAGTCATATGTTTCAGTGGTGTCTTGTTACAGTATCTTGCTAAACCATAGCATTCATTGTAACTTTTCACCATAATTTATACACAGTATTTATGAGTATTTTCTAGCATTCAATTATGTGTGATTATATCATCCATAATATATTCACTGACTCAATCATCATATTTGGTCCTAGTTGATTCACATCAACTGAGAATATCATCCTCAACACCCCACTCAATCCCTTTGCTTGCACAGAAAGAATCAAAGATGTTGTTCTGAATTCAGTTTCATTATCACTTGGATGGCCATCACTATCCTTTTCGTGATGGTCTCAATTGAGAGGATCACTTCTCTAGCTCTTCTGCAGTGTCTCCCTTGTGTGCTAGAAATATTACCAAAGAGTAACTTGAGTAATCATCATAACAACCAAACAATATGATTTCTTTGTAATGGATTTATACTGATAGGACCAAATAAGTCGGTATGTCACAATTCAAGGGGTTTTGAAATTGTATTTTCAAGCTTAAGCTTGTGTGGCCTTTTGTGTTGTTTTCCTTGAGCACAGCCATGCACTTTTCTACCACTAAAAAATCTTTAAGTGGTAGCCCTGTCACAAAAATTTCTTAACCAATCTATTATTATTTTTGAAATTTATGTGCCCTAATCGTCTATGCCACAAAAAGGATTCAAAGGGTGAAGCTTTTGACAGGAGACATGTCACAGTGGAGGTGGATTCTTTTGATCCCATATCCAGCAGATAAGTTTCATTCTTTCTCGGAGCACGCATGATCACTAAATCTTCGGGGATAATAAACTCTAGTTTGAGAAACAAGCATTCATTTGACATAAACGACACTGGAATGTCTTTATCATAGATTGTGATACACTCACAGATTGAATGACAGCTCTGGAATATAGTTCACTTCTCCAGAGTCAAGGAACCATTGAGACTTCTCCTGACCAATCATCTTTCCACCCTTCTTGTCTCTAGCAAATGCAACATATCCTCCATTTATTATGCGATAATTTTTAAGTATATCCTAACCGGTCATATGCCTTGAACATCCGCTATCAGTGCCTGAAGCTATTGACAACTTTTCTGATATGATCCTGGCATATGAACACAAGAAAAAGTTGTTAAGATTTGGAAATTAGGACCCAAATCATGACTAACTTAGGTCTTGGAACAGAAGATTTACTAAAAAATGATTTACAAAATGGTTTAATTTACTTCCTAATGAACTATTATTTACATTCTACTAACAAACTCTAGTCAATTTTTAATTACATGATTCATCCTTTACACATCTAAAACACCGGGACTTTAAACCTTCTTCTTACGTTTTAAAACAGGAGTTTGATCAATTAAAATCTCTTCCCTCACATTTAGACATATGTGAATCTGAATCACTATGAGAGTCATATGATTCTCTGATTTTTCTTTAGCAACCTTAACTGTAGAAGATTATGATTCATTCATATTTATATTACTGACATTTGAGGAATTTGTTTCATTCTCTTTATGTTTAGATGGGATTGGATAAGAGAAGAACTTTTCAACACAAATTTGATTTTATTTGTCTGTCTGAGCTTTACTTGAACAAACATCATTTCTATTAACACAAGCATTTGAAACATCATGATTTGATTCATGAACATCTGAAGATAAACAAGCTGGACTAGAGTTAGAACCACTTATACCATTGTCTGTAATAGAATTTTGAAATACAAATCTACTTAAACTATTGTCTATTGAATACTTTTTGGAATCTGAAATGCTAATACTAAATTTGCCCAACCACCACTTTCACTATAATCATTGCTAAATCAATATTTCAGATTCATTGAGCTTGGATCTTAAGATTCAACATGTTCAGATCTAGAAATCAAAATTAAGATGAGTGGATGTGTGTGAATCAATAACAGAGAGATGGATAATAATAATGTTATGATTTCATTGATATTGATAAACAAGTTACAATGAGAATCATAGATGGTTGATGAAATCAAACCCCCAAAGGAGAGGGTTTCTCCTTGGGTGGTGAATCACACCATGAGAAACACACACAAAAGAGCCACACTTGCAAAAATGCACTAGTGGGTCTATTTATACTAATGTTACATCATGACCTAATATTGACTTTTCTTTTTTTCATGATGTTGAATTTGTCTTGTATTTGTTTTCTTTTGTTTATCAACTTGGTGTCTGAACTTGTATAGTGAGATCTTTAGTCGGCTGTGATTATCATTTGGTAAGCTTCAGTCTATACATTGTTGAACCCTAACAATACTCCTCCTAAACTGATACTTGCCAAACTTGAACTTAAAGATCTTCTCTGTCACATGTCTTCTAGATCAACCGATGTTCTGACACAATTCACCTATGTTCTCCCACTCAAATTAAGCTTCTCCTAATATATCTGACAAAGGTTAGAATCTATTGAGAATACTTCTTGTTATTGGATATGGGTTGTATCTCTTTTGGATTACAGTTCATATCACAACTCAAGGATTAGAATATATTAGGCATATGGTGAGGTTTAAACTTCAATAAACTGCATCAGGAACATTAATCAATGCTGAACACACTTCCGCTCTTTTGAAATACCTTGATAGATGACATTCTATAGATAATGAGTCCTTCCCTTGATTAAAGTCTGTCTAACTGTCCACTCAATAATGAGACACGGGTGCAAAACATCATCAATGAATGTGAGACCAAGTACTTCCAAAAGAGCATCTGAGAGTTGTACAAGTCCTTGGATAAAAACTGTGAAAAATGACTAGAGTTGAATTCTATACTCTTTTTGTTGTTGTTCCCATCTGTTCTTCCGTATTTCTTTGTTTTTCTTTGGTTTGAATGATGTTCATCCGTATTTGTTTGGTCAATCTTATGCATCCGCATTTGTGATCATGCATCCGCATTTGTTAACAATGCATTCGCATTTGTTAACAATGCATCCGCATTTGTTGACAAGGATCCACATTGTGGATAGCACATCCATATTTCCTTATAAGTCATCCACATTTCCTTATAAGTCATCCACATTTGTGACTAAGTCATCCGCATTTGTGATTAACTCATATGCATTGTTCCAAGCTTTCATCCGCATTTTGTTTTGAGACTTGGGCCAAAGCGCGAATTCACTTATATTGTGTACAAGGTCGAGCATCTGGTTCAAGATGTGTTAGGATCTTGTATTGCATGAAATACTAATTGATTAACATGTATACCAAATCAATAGTGCGGAATCCTATTTGATGGGGATCCAATTAGTGAGAACGCATGTCGAATCAAATAGAGATTGATCTAAACGTTAAGAACGATATGGAATCGATCTAGTGCGATCTTGAACACTGGAACAGGTTCATCGAGGTTTCCGGACGCTAGGGTACGTCTGGAGTCGAAGTGATATGAATTGTTACGTTTTTCCACGAATTAGGTGGTATTTATAGGTTAGGGTTGCACATTCGGGCGACTGAACCATTAGCATGGTTCATTCGTGCGATTAAGCCATGCGGTTTAATCCATTCGCACGACTGAGTGTTCAGTCGTGCGACTGAGTCACTCGCGTGAAGTTGTTCAGGCGTATGGACTATTTAGGCGCATAGACACTTAGTCGTATTGCCATTTCGGACGCAAGACCACTGTTGGGGCGCATGGTCCAGTCGGACGTATGAGAACTTCACTTAACCAAGTTTGAATGTATTCATTATTATAACATATGTATATCAATTCAAACAATCACAAACCTATATAATCAAGTCAATATACATTACCCAACTCATTAATGAAATATTAAACATTATAAATCACAACCAACATTCTCATTTCATTAATCACCCAAGCATTACATAAGTGTAAGACATTCAGACATATTACATTCAGTTCAGAAACTAGGGACACATGTACCTACAAGATGGATCATTACAATTACTTATATATTGATCACAATACTTGAGGTCTTGTTTGATTGTGAATAATAAAATGATTAAATCATCAATTTCCATTTTATTGACCATTTAACATCGATTTTGACAAGCAGCGACCGTAGCTCCATATTCTTCTTCTTTTCTTCGATTTTGATGTTCATCTATTCAATTGCATTGAGTTTTGAAGGGATAATCATGAACATGTTCACGATTCTTCAAATCGTACCATATTTGAACAGAATTGTTGTTTTTCTTTTGATTGTTTTATAAACAGATGGTTTTTGATGAATAACAACTTTTGTTCTACATTTTTCTTCTTTGTTTTTTTTTCTTGACATCATAAAGTTTAAATCAGATCTAAAACTAGATGAATCCAGCAACAATAGCTCTAATACCATTTTGACTGGGTGTGAGAATGATATTCTCAGTTGATGTGAATCAACTAGTGTCACCCCCGGGCCCATGTAGGGTGGGACGTCACAGACTAGCAACAACATATGGCAGTGGAAACAAACCATTATAAGAGCTCAAAGGAGAGAACATCACATCGCATTAATGTTTTTGAAAGATAGCGGGGCTAGAAACACATCAATCCCCCAAACCAGTTTTACAGTCATCCATAAAAATAATTGTACTTGTTCAACACAAATATAAAATTGTTCAAGTTTCATTGAGGAAATATGCCAATGCCATGGTCACGGGATAAGTCTAGGTCTTCACAACAGCTAGGATCTCTTCATACATTACTTGAAACATGCTCAAAGAAAATTGTCAACTAAAAAGTTGGTGAATTTAGGTGCTTAAAGTTTAAAAACAAAAGGACTTAACAAATCATTCTTTGATTAAAAGAAAATAATCATTGTTTCATCGTGGGAAAAATCATAATCAACCCTGCACTCAGTCCCGGTTGGCCTCTTCTAAAGTTGCGTTTTACCGGATATTCCCGAAGGAAGAAACTGAGCCCCAAACCAGTGAACCCTACCTGCCCGGATGGTTCACCATAGTATCTTAACAAAACTGTTACATGCCACAACGACCCTTAGGATCTCAGTGGGGTAACCATCCTGGAACGGAGCCCACTGTGTGTGGGGGATTCCCAAAATAGATTTATCTATCCATTAAACAAGCGGTTCACGAAAGAATTAATGATCATGATATAAGTATCAGCAGGTAACCACAAATCCCACATAGAATCATCAAGTAAAGCACAATCATAGTTCATAGAAAGTAGAGCATGTTTCATCCTAAAACAATAGTAAAAAGGGGATCACTAGAACTCACCTTAGGTTTCCAGTCAAAAGTCTTTGGTGTACTGGGAAGTGTCTCCAGTCTAGCACCCTAACATGTACATATTAAGTAATAGCTACTACTGCCCTAAACTCATTTAAGGTGCAATAATGGTGTCAAGGGTTTAGCTATTAAGTAAGGCTTTGGTTTCGTGAAGGTTTGTATAAAAAGTTTTCTTTTATGGCAGGTCAAGGCGTCTTCATGAAAATTGGGATTTTCACTTCATTTGGTTAGTATACTAAGAATTTTGTTGTTCAAGTGTTTAATAGCTTCCTGGAAGTCGGTTATAAGGTTTGGAAAAATTTTACAGTTTGGTCCCTCATGTTTCAAAATTGACAGTTTCTACCCTCAAGTTTAGTTTCTTGCCCTTTATGTCATTTAAGACCAAAAATCAGTTTATTAGAGTCATATTTTAATTATTATGGAGTAAGTGTTCAAAACTTTAGTTTACGAGTTCGATTTAAAACTGCGCGTTTAACGCTCCCGGTTACGGTAAAAGCCAGATAGTTTTAACAGTATTTGGAGTTTTCATATATTGAATCATGGACCAGTAGGTATTTTATAAAGGTATCTTTATAAATTTTTAAGTCCTTAAATTGTGTAAATTGGCCTTTTATAGTTGAAAATCTTGTGTTTACGTTTGACCCGTTAAAACGCGGTTTTGACCGGGTTTGACCATTTAAAGCTTGTTTGACCAATTTTTCAAATCCTTTAAATCTTTTATTACTTAACTTAATGAAATCATATGATTTTTATAAATCTTAGTTTTGAACTCTATTTTTATGGATTTTTCTAAAAAACGATGCTCGGTTTGTACCCGTTTTTAGTTAAAACGTCATTTATTTGTGTCTTTGACCATTTAAATTATCCATTGACTCCAGAGTACTATATTTATCATTTTTGAGCCTGGAATACTTTTCAAGAGTGTTAAATTCATATTCTTACTATTTTTAAAGTCATATTACCATGTTTTCGGGTCCCGAAAGTGACTAAAAGAGGGTAAATCACAACATGTCCTTTATTCCAGAGATTACACATTACTAAACTTCTAATATTCATTAAAACCTACTGAAATTTCAGTCCCAACAAGTTGCCTAGTTGATCTATACATCCATATGCTTCAAATATGTAGAAAATGTCATAACCGACAATTACACTTGTGTAAACCATCCTAACTTGAGTTTAAATGTTACCAACACTTCACTTAACTTCATAAACAGATTATTAAGGTGTCATTAAGTCGTTCATGAGTAGGTTATGGGTCTTGGTTAAAAGGATTTTTCAAACAAATGCTTAGAAGGGTGTTGTTACATGTAGAAAGGAGGGTTTCAAGGTGAAATCCATGTATCACCGTGGATTTGAGTATGTAGCCTCTTGGAACTTTTAAAAACAGGTTCTTGGGAGTCCATTAAGTCATAAAAATGCAGGTCACAAGTTTGGTTTACAAGAGTTGAACTTTCACAAGTTAGATGATACCAAAATACCCAAAAAGAGGGTTTTCATGGTGGAAATCGGTTTCCACCTCAAGAATGACTAACATAACATGAGGTTTACCTTAAAGAACGTTGGGAACTCCTTAAGAACAATATGATGAGATGTTTTCTGCTACAACAAGGAAATACACGGTTTTTAGGTGATAAATGAAGAAAACACAGTGAAATGTCACAAAACCGACAACATGAGCTTACCCTCGATGTAACTCACGGTTTAGAAGGTGTTGATGGTCATGGATTGCTTGAAACTCCTTCGACTTGAATGGAGAAGCTCGAACCAAGGCAGGAATGGTGGAACAAGTGTGGTTGTGACCAAAACTCGCGAACTAGGCCACTCCTTGCGGTTTTGCTCTTGGCCGAATGGACTTGGTGGTGTTTCTTCGAATTTTCTTGCACAAGACTTAGAGAGAATAGTTTTGAGAGTGTTGTGAGGTGTGTGTTTGTGTGTTGGATCAGATGGATTCGAATAAGAGGGAGAGAGGGAGAGGGAGAGAGGGAGAGATGTGCATGAAAGGTGAGTGGGTGTGTGGGGTGGTGGTGAAGAGAGGAGAGGAGTGGTGAGGGGGCGGCCGAACTTTGGAGTGTAGTGGGGGAATTTCCATTTAAGTTTTAATTGTAAATTATTATTATGTAGTGTAATTTTCGTAGTATTGGGTAATATGTATTATTTAGTGGATGGTGAATTGAAGTATCTAATGCATGCCCATGCATGCATGGCCGAAAATTATGTAGGTGTGAGTGTGTATGCTCACATTTTAATTGCCTTCTCTTGAATTTAATTTTGTAAGGGTGACTAGTTGACAATCCCGGGATACTAATTTTTAAAAGGTAGAAACCTAAATCAGCTAAAAGTCAATAATAAAAATCACATAAAATCATAATTTACATCAAGTAGTAAGAATTGTTTCCAATTTCATAGTAGGGTTGAATAGTTTCAATTATTAGCACTCATAAAATGGATAATGATGCAAGTAATCTAGGGTTAGGGTAACAACCTGGAGGTCGGTTGTCACATTCTCCCACGTTTTAGGAAATTTCGTCCCGAAATTTTAACTTTGATTAGAGACTGAACGGGTGGTTTTGAAGAGTGTGGATAGCTCTTCCTTATTTCATCTTCACGCTCCCAAGTAAATTCAGGTCCTCGCTTGGAGTTCCATCTAACCTTAACCTTGGTATGCGGCTCCGCCGGAGTTGTTTGACCAAACGATCCGTGATCTCCACAGGTTCTTCCACAAAATTCAGTTTGTCGCTTATTCTTGCTTCTTTTAATGGTAGTTCCAGGGTTTTGTCTACCATGCTCTTCTTCAAGTTTGGCACATGAAAGGTGTCGTGTATGTGACTCAACCGCGGGGGTAGTTTCAACTTATATGCCACTGGGCCAACTCTCGCCAATATTTCGAATTGTCCAATGTATCTTGGGCTTAGCTTTCCTCTCTTTCCGAACCTCACCGTTCCTTTCCACGGTGCTACTTTTAGCATAGCATCACCCTGTCACCCACTTGGAACTCTAGAGGTTTCCGCCTCCTGTCAGCGTACTTCTTCTGTCGACCCCTGGCTGCTTTCAGTCGCTCCTTTATCTTATAGATCTTGTCGGTGGTTTCCAACACTATGTCGGGTCCCATCACTTGGCTGTCACCAATCTCATTCCAACTCAAGGGTGATCGGCATTTCCTGCCATAAAGGGCCTCATACGGAGCGGCTTTGATACTCGCGCGGTAACTATTGTTATTGACGAATTCCACCAAAGGAAGATGGTTATCCTAGTTTCCGCCAAAGTCCATCACGCAAGCTCTCAACATGTCTTCCATCGTTTGGATAGTTCTTTCGCTCTGTCCGTCGGTCTGAGGGTGGTAAGCCGTGCTAAGATCTAAACGGGTTCCTAAAGCTTGCTGGAACGATTTCCAGAAACGAGAGGTGAAACGGCTATCACGGTCGGAGATGATCGACAAAGGCACTCCATGCCTCGTTACAATCTCGTCGACATAAAGTTGGGCCAATTTCGTCATGTCGTAGTCTTCTCTAATTGGCAAGAAGTGAGCTGATTTTGTTAATCTATCCACTATTACCCAAATAGCATCGTGACCTTTAAACGTTCTGGGCAACTTGGTAACAAATCCATCATAACATTATCCCATTTCCATTCTGGAATTTCAGGTTGCTGTAACGTTCCTGATGGTTTTTGGTTCTCAGCTTTTACCATGGCACAAGTTAAACATTTCCCACATAAACGGCGATTGATCTCTTGATTCCCGGCCACCAGAAATGTCTTTAAATCCTGGTACATCTTATCACTTCCAGGGTGAATTGAATACCTAGACTTGTGTGCTTCGTCGAGGATTACTTCTCGAATTCCTCCGTGTTTTGGCACCCAAGCCCTTCCACCATATCTATGTACCATCACCCTCATTCGTCCCCTATCTCTAATTGCTTTTCCATTCCAGTCAATCCTTCTTCCTTAATTTTTCTTCCTTTAATGCCTCGCCTTGAGCTTCCTTCAGTTTTACAATAAGGTTGGTATACACACTCATCCTTAAGGCTCGTACTCGAAGAGGTTTCTCTCTTTCCTTTTGGCTCAATGCATCCGCCACAACATTGGCCTTACCAGGATGGTAGCGGATTTCGCACTCGTAATCGTTCAATAGCTCGACCCATCTTCTCTGGACGCATGTTGAGCATCTTTTGGTCAAGGATATGTTGCAAGCTTCTATGGTCAGTGTAGATGATACAATTCGTGCCATAAAGGTAGTGCCTCCACATCTTGAGGGTAAACACCACGGCACCCAACTCCAGATCGTGCGTCGTGTAGTTCTTCTCATGATCATTCAGCAGTCTCGATGCGTAAGCAATCACCTTGTTGCGTTGCATTAATACACATCCTAGCCCTTGACGCGAAGCGTCACAATAGACCACGAAGTCTTCTACTCCTTCTGGAAGAGCAAGGACAGGTGCCACTGCATAAGTTCTCCTTAAGCGTTTCAAACCCTCATTCTGCTCTCGCTCCCACACAAAGGTTGTGTTCTTCTTGGTTAGTGCGGTCAAAGGTTGCACTATACGCGAGAAGTCCTTTATAAATCTCCAGTAATAGCCAGCCAGTCCTAAGAGTTGCCTTATCTCCGTAGGAGTTTAGGAATCTTCCAATTCTTTATGGCCTCAATCTTGGAAGGGTCAACTTGAATCCCATCCTCATTTACCACATGACCTAAGAATTGGATCTGGCGCATCCAAAATTCACATTTAGAGAACTTGGCATATAGTTGCTCATTCTTGAGCAATTCAAGAATTAGCCTGAGATGCTTCTCGTGCTCGTCTTTACTTCGGGAATAGATCAGTATGTCATCAATAAACACGATCACAAACTTGTCGAGGTAAGGCGGCAAACGCGGTTCATGAGGTCCATGAATGCTGCCGGCATTAGTCAGTCCAAAGGGCATGACCAGATACTCATAGTGTCCATACCTAGTTCGGAAGGCTGTTTTGGGTATATCTTCTTCTTTATCTTCAGTTGGTGGTATCCTGACCTCAAGTCTATTTTGGAGAAATAAGTTGCTCCTTGCAGTTGATCAAATAGGTCATCTATTCTTGGAAGAGGGTAACGGTTCTTTATGGTCAGCTTATTAATTCCCTGTAATCAATACACGTTCGCAGGGTTCCGTCTTTCTTTTTCACGAATAGTACCGGGGCACCCCATGGAGAGACACTCGGACGTATAAATCCCTTGTCCAGTAGTTCTTGAATTTGTACCATTAGCTCCTTCATCTCAGGTGGGGCGAGCCGGTACGGTGCCTTGGCTACTGGTGCAGCACCAAGCAACAAGTCTATCTGGAATTCAACTTGCCGATTCGGGGGAAGTCCTGGTAGTTTCTTCCGGAAACACCTCTGGGTATTCCGAAACCATGGGAATCTCTTCGATCTTCTTCTCCTTTTGGGCTTTCATCACATATACCATAAAAGTTGGACATCCCTTCATCAAGCTCTTGGTAGCTTTTAAGTGGGATATCATAGGGTATAGAGTGTTACTCTCCTTTCACCTTCTACCACTAACACTTCTTCGTCGCTCAACGGTATCTTGAGTAATCGCTCATCACATACGATTTCTACTTTATGCTTCGCTAACCAGTCCATACCCACAACCACATCAAATCCTCCTACTTAATGGGCATCATGTCAATCTTAAACGTATTCCCTTTTAGATTCAGGGGGCAATCCCTAATGATTTCGTTAGCCTCTAAAATATTACCGTCAACTAACTCTACGGTAATGTATCAGTCAATGTACACACGTCTAAGTCAATCAATGGCCTAAAAGTACTAGAGATAAAACTAGCAGTCGCTCCAGTATCAAACAGTACAGTAGCGGGATGATTGTTTACAAGGAACGTACCGTTGACCACGTCGGGTTCCCTACGAGCTCCTGCTGGGTCCATAACGAAAGCTCTTCCCTTAGGCTTGTTGTGCTTGGCATCCTTGTCTCTACCCAGCTTAGGACACTTGTTCCTCATATACCCTGGATCTCCACACTCATAACATTGTTTCCCCGGTGCGTAAGTACAGTCTTTAATTAAATGGCCTGTTCTCTTGCACCTAAAACAGGGCATCGGGTTACATTCCCCTTGATGATGTAACTTGCAGGCTGCATAATGGGCTTGTCCCTATACAATCTCCGGTTTTGCTTCCTTGATCATCACGTCTCACTCCTTGAGAACTCATTCTACTTGACCCACTACTACTACTTCCAACCGCTCTTTTCACTTCAAACCACTTCCTTTTCTCACCAACAATTTCTTCTTCTCATAAGTCCTTGCTTGATCGGTCCATCCAGCCCTAATTAGATCATCAGTCAAACTGCTGGTAAGGTCGACAGCAGCTTGCATACAGGCTGGGAGGAACGGACCATACCCCTAACTCTTGGGTTAGTCCCCAGATGAACCGTGCTACACCTTTGGCTTCTGGCGTCACCAAATGTGGCACAAGTCGGGACAGGGCTAAGAAACGATTGATGTATTCGGTGTAGTTGGGTCCTTTCATCTCCAAGCTTAAAATTCTGTCTCCAGCTTCTCGAGTTGATTGATGGGGCATTATTTGTTGGTCATTAGCTCTCGGAATTCAGTCCAACCAATTCGATTAGCACGTTTCTTCACGGCTCTGAGTAATGGACTTCCACCATTCAAGAGCTGATCCCTTGAGAGATTGGGATGCAAACCTCACCATATGCTCCATCTTGCACTCGCTGATGTCTAAGACAGCTTCCATTTCGTCAATCCACCTGTAAGTATCTATAGCACCCTCGGTAACCATAGAAGTCCTTAGGCTTACATGCCATGAAGGTCTTATAAGAGCATCCATTCCTTAACGCCTCGGCTTCTTCGTCGTGGCTCTCATCGTTCACCGGCCGGTCGTTTCCAGTAGTGTATCCCGGTCGGCATTTAGCTGTGCAATAATAGTTGGAATGGCGTTAGCCGGTTGCTGAGCTACGAGGTTAGCATCCTTTCGTCACTCTCTTGATTAGTATTTTCCCCGTGGGAGTCCCTGGTTGAGTAGGTTGGTTTCCAATAGGCCTTGCTTCCTCATGGCGGCCCCTGGTGGCTCCACGTCGACCAAAACGTGTTCCTCTGCGAGTCGGCATTCTGATAGTATCACAAACAGATTCGTTTAGCATCTCATAGATTTTGTTTCGAATAGCCTATGCATCATTATTCTCACACCATGCCTCGGAAGAGGATCATGGCATGCACATATGTATTTACAACCCCACTAAAGAACCTTACAAAGTCCAATCAAAACATGACATAACAGTTGGGCAACCATTTAGAAAAGGCACAGACAATTTCAAGGCACAACAAAACATATAGCTATTTAATACAGCAGTTTAATAATTCTAGCATCCCAATAGCAGTTTACGATAGTATCATCCAAACAAATAGAATCAGAGTCATGCTCTTACAATTTGGAAGGTGTCCATCACCCCCATGATAATAAAATAATAGTATCGAATAAGAATTCAATAGTTTCCTTCTACTGTCCAGAGACAGATTATCGCACTAAGTACTCCATCTCTCACATCCACTTCCTCTTCAGCCATCCAACCTTCCGTACCCTTCTTCCTACTCCTGCTCCAACCTTCACTCCCTGTGTAGTCATCTAGCCTGTTTGATCTCCAGTGCGCTTCAACCCCAGAAGTGTAGTCATAATAGAGTCATACAGGGTGAAGTGATTAGTCGTGGAGTTATAATACAAATCAATGCAGGAGTCACATACCTCTTGCGAATCAGGCTAGTAAGATCACCAGAGTAAGTTCTGGAGTATTTTAAATCGAGGGGAGTGAGCGTTCGAGCGAGTCGCTGGTCAGCTCATAACGGCGAACAGTCCTCAAAATCTCATCCAATGTCGCATCGGAGGGTCCTACATCACTTGCCCGGTGACTCGACTGGGAGTACCTATCACCAGCCAGTACGCTAGGGCCGTCATACATACTATGTCTTGGCGGCATCAGGTGTTCGTCACTAGGGTCAAACAGTGGAGGTACTGATGTCGGAATCCTAACAGGCGGGGGAGGAGGAGGAGGCATCCTAAAGGATACGGAGGATCCTGGTCTAACGCTTTTGCGAGGTCGGGTGACGGTACGCGCACCCCTATTCCCAATAGGTGGGATGGGTGAGAGGGTCGGAGCAGCTACTTGAGGAGAGTGGGATCGCGTTCGGCTTCGGGAAGGTGATGTGGAGGAAGAGTCCTCGGAAGCCTCAGTGTCTTCGGACGTGACGGATATCCACCCTGGATGTCCGCATCTCCGGAGGTATGCCTCATACTCTGTCCGGGGCTTCTCTCTCCTCAGATTTCCGGTAGGAGTGGTCTCAGTGTCAGGGTGAGCAGGCGCCTTTCCTTTATCAGCCATAGACGTTGTCCTGTAAGAAATACATCATGAGTAATTTGGTTTCTCATAGCTCATGATTTATATAATAGTACTAATAATAGTAGTGATGGCAATAGTATCTGTTATTCCAACATATAGTTGTCTGTTTTGCCCAGATCAATAGTCTCTTCAAGTAGTCTTGGATAACATAGTTCATCATAAAATCATTTAAATCCCCTTTTTAAATTAGTTTCAAATCATCAATATAAACCAGAAAAAGTCCAACCATAACCTAAAGATCAGTGATGGAAATTACGCGTCCGGTAAATTCATGATTACGTTGATCAAGTGTAATCATCAATTTACCCAACCCGATCATCCCAACACTTCCACAAGGACAGTCCTAGGGTATCAGGGTTGTAGCCTAGGGTCTACTATGGTATTCCCGACTTCTCTACAACCTTTGGCTCTGATACCAATCTGTCACACCCCGGGCCCAAGTAGGGTGGGACGTCACAGACTAGCAACAACATATGGCAGCGGAAACAAACCATTATAAGAGCTCAAAGGAGAGAGCATCACTTGCATTAATGTTTTTGAAAAGATAGCGGGGCTAGAAACACATCAAGCCCCCAAACCAGTTTTACAGTCATCCATAAAAATAAATTGTACTTGTTCAACACAAATATAAAATTGTCAAATGTTTTATTGAGGAAATATGCCAATGCCATGGTCACGGGATAAGTCTAGGTCTTCACAACAGCTAGGATCTCTTCATACATTACCTGAAAACATGCTCAAAAGAAAATTGTGTCAACTAAAAAGTTGGTGAATTCAGGTGCTTAAAGTTTAAAACAAAAGGACTTAACAAATCCTTCTTTGATCAAAGAAAATAATCATTGTTTATCATCATGGGAAAATCATAATCAACCCTGCACTCAGTCCCGGTTGGCCTCTTCTAAAGTTGTGTTTTACCGGATATTCCCGAAGGAAGAAACTGAGCCCCAAACTAGTGAACCCTACCTGCCCGGATGGTTCACCATAGTATCTTAACAAAACCTGTTACATACCACAACGACCCCTTAGGATCTCAGTGGGGTAACCTTCCTGGAACGGAAGCCACTGTGTGTGGGGGATTCCCCAAATAGATCTATCCATATAAACAAGCGGTTCACGAAAGAATAATGATCATGATATAAGTATCAGCAGGTAACCACAAATCCCACATAGAATCATCAAGTAAAGCACAATCATAGTTCATAGAAAGTAGAGCATGTTTCATCCCAAAACAATAGTAAAAAGGGGGATCACTAGAACTCACCTTAGGTTTCTAGTCAAAGTCTCTTGGTGTACCGGGAAGTGTCTCAAGTCTAGCACCCTAACATGTACATATTAAGTAATAAGCTACTGCCCTAAACTCATTTAAGGTGCAATAATGGTGTCAAGGGTTTAGCTATTAAGTAAGGCTTTGGTTTCGTGAAGGTTTGTATAAAAAGTTTCCTTTTATGGCAGGTCAAGGCGTCTTCATGAAAATTGGGATTTTCACTTCATTTGGTTAACTATACTAAGAAATTTTGTTTTTCAAGTGTTTATTAGCTTCCTGGAAGTCGGTTATAAGGTTTGGAAAAATTTTACAGTTTGGTCCCTCAAGTTTCAAAATTGACAGTTTCTGCCCTCAAGTTTAGTTTCTTGCCCCTTTATGTCATTTAAGACCAAAAATCAGTTTATTAGAGTCATATTTTAATTATTATGGAGTAAGTGCTTCAAAACTTTAGTTTACGGTTCGATTTAAAAACTGCGCGTTTAACGCTCCCGGTTACGGTAAAAGCCGGATAGTTTTAACAGTAATTTGGAGTTTTCATATATTTGAATCTTGGACCAGTAGGTATTTATAAAAGGTATCTTATAAATTTTTAAGTCCTTAAATGTGTAAATTGGCCTTTTATAGTTGAAAATCTTGTTTTTACGTTTGACCCGTTAAAACGCGGTTTTGACCGGGTTTGACCATTTAAAGCTTGTTTGACCAATTTTTCAAATCCTTTAGGTCTTTTATTACTTAACTTACTGAAATCATATGATTTTTATAAATCTTAGTTTTGAACTCTATTTTTATGGATTTTTCTCAAAAACGATGCTCGGTTTGTACCGTTTTTAGTTAAAACGTCATTTATTTGTGTCTTTGACCTTATCCATTGACTCCAGAGTACTTTATTTATCATTTTTGAGCCTGGAATACGTTTCAAGAGTGTTAAAGTCATTTTACCATGTTTTCGGGTCCCGAAAGTGACTAAAAGAGGGTAAATCACAACATGTCCTTTATTCCAGAGATTACACATTACTAAAACTTCTAATATTCATTAAAACCTACTGAAATTTCAGTCCCAACAAGTTGCCTAGTTGATCTATACATCCATATGCTTCAAATATGTAGAAAATGTCATAACCGACAATTACACTTGTGTAAACCATCCTAACTTGAGTTTAAATGTTACCAACACTTCACTTAACTTCATAAACAGATTATTAAGGTGTCATTAAGTCGTTCATGAGTAGGTTATGGGTCTTGGTTAAAAGGATTTTTCAAACAAATGCTTAAAAGGGAGTTGTTACATGTAGAAAGGAGGGTTTCAAGGTGAAATCCATGTATCAAACGTGGATTTGAGTATGTAGCCTCTTGGAACTTTTAAAAACAGGTCCTTGGGAGTCCATTAAGTCATAAAAATGCAGGTCACAAGTTTGGTTTACAAGAGTTGAAAGTTTCACAAGTTAGATGATACCAAAATACCCAAAAGAGGGTTTTCATGGTGGAAATCGGTTTTCCACCTCAAGAATGACTAACATACCATGAGGTTTACCTTCAAGAACGTTGGGAACTCCTTAAGAACGAGATGATGGTGAGATGTTTCTGCTACAACAAGGAAATACATGGTTTTTAGGTGATAAATGAAGAAAAACAAGTGAAATGTCACAAAACCGACAACATGAGCTTACACTCGATGTAACTTACGGTTTAGAAGGTGTTGATGGTCGTGGATGGCTTGAAACTCCTTGGACTTGAATGGAGAAGCTCAAACCAAGGCTGGAATGGTGGAACAAGTGTGGTTGTGTGACCAAAACTCGCGAACTAGGCCACTCCTTGCGGTTTTGCTCTTGGCCGAATGGACTTGGTGGTGTTCTTCGAATTTTCTTGCACAAGACTTAGAGAGAATTGTTTTGAGAGTGTTGTGAGGTGTGTGTGTGTGTTGGATCAGATGGATTTGAATAAGAGGGAGAGAGGGAGAGAGGGAGAGAGGGAGAGATGTGCATGAAAGGTGAGTGGGTGTGTGGGGTGGTGGTGAAGAGAGGAGAGGAGTGGTGAGGGGGGCGGCCGAAACTTGGAGTGTAGTGGGGGAATTTCCATTTAAATTTTAATTGTAAATTATTATTATGTAGTGTAATTTTGTAGTATTGGGTAATATGTATTATTTAGTGGATGGTGAATTGAAGTATCTAATGCATGCCCATGCATGCATGGCCGAAAATTATGTAGGTGTGAGTGTGTATGCTCACATTTTAATTGCCTTCTCTTGAATTTAATTTTGTAAGGGTGACTAGTTGACATTCCCGGGACACTAATTTTTAAAAAGGTAGAAACCTAAATTAGCTAAAAGTCAATAATAAAAATCACATAAAATCATAATTTACATCAAGTAGTAAGAATTGTTTCCAATTTCATAGTAGGGTTGAATAGTTTCAATTATTAGCACTCATAACATGGATAATGATGCAAGTAATATAGGGTTAGGGTAACAACCTGGAGGTCGGTTGTCACAACTAGAATCGAATATGATGATTGAGTCAGTGAATATATGGCGGAATCATACAAACACAAAACATTGAATGCTTGAAATACTCCTAAATGCTTTGTATTAATGGTGGTGAAAGGTTACAATGAATGCTAGGGTTTAGCAATAAACAATAACAAGACACCTCTGAAACATAAGACAATCAAAATATTCTAATTGTCAAAAGTCAAGTCTAGTGATCAGTAACCCACAAAGGTGGGGTTTACTATTCTATTTATAGATTGACAAGATGTCTTTTACAAAATGACTAAACTACCCCTGTACTATACATCAGGAAACTAGTCAAAGTCTTCATGAGCATTTTCTTCTATTCACCCGCATTGACTAATGTGGATGTGTTGATCTTCATCAGCATTTCTTGTTCTTCTTCAACATTAGTGTTTGGTCATCAGCATTGAAAAATGTGGATGAGCAAACACTTAACGCATTTGTTGTTGAGCATCCGCATTAGTTAAAGCGGATGTACAAAACCTTGTTAGCATTTGTTCGGATGTCCGCATTTGTTAATGCGGAAGAACAAACACTTGTCAGCATTTGTTCTGTGGTCATCCGCATATACAGATGCGGATAGCGAACACTTGTCTTATTTTCTTGATGCAGATTCTTCATCCGCATTGGTTCTTGGACTTGTGGGATTTTCAGCAGAACAACCATCAACCACCACTTGAATTGGCATGTATGATCCTTTCAGGGTCCAACAATATCCCCTTAAGGATTGTACAGCCTATGTACTTCAAGGGTTAGATGGTGGATGAAGTTGTGAAGATTCTGATGGTTCTTGTGCAGCAAGAGGAGGTATTATTGGTTTAGCAAGAGATGGATCCAGAATGGCTTTAATCATGTTTATAAAGTCATTGGATTCAGACATCTTCTCTCTGTTAAGCACATGAATCTTCATCAGGCTCATAGAGTAAATAGCTTCAATGGGCAGCTTCTTCAATGAGATGGGTTCCTAAAGTTACAAAGTAGACAACTCATCTCTATAAATCAATAAAGCTCCTTCCACATCAATCTCCAGCTTCATAATATTGCCCAGCTACAAAGGAGTCTTATTCTTCCTCCTTTGCTTTCTCTTGGCTATAATTCTATCATAGGCCATCTTTAGTATTTTGATGCACTTGAGAAAGAAGTGCATATCAGCTTCTCCCAGCTTGTTGTTTATTTTCCTGAAGTGCCTGAAGTAGATATAGTGGATGTAGGATTCATCAAGCAGTCTCACCTCATATCCAGTAAATAGCTTGATCTCAGCACCCTCCTTTCCTCCCCAACTCCTTTCAATCACCAACTCATAGGTCTTTTCATCATAGAAGACATTTGAGATTTGTTTGGAGGAGTGATTTCCTGTGTTAGCCCAGAATAATCACACTTGAATCAAATCATGAAGATTATGGATCAAACTAAAATGAACAAAATAAATCCCCTTTGATCTTCAAATTAGATTGCAAAATATGCTTACACGTAATCCCCCAATCTATTGGTCATTCAACCATTAGTCATCTCTAATTACAATTAACCTATTTAAAGTGAATATAATATTCACTAATTACACTTAACCCCCTAGATGTAGGCTAATGGAAATTACATATAAAATATAAAAATGACTAAAACATATTTAAATATATTTTGTTGACACAAAATATATTTATTACAATAAAACTCCTAGTAATCTAAATCTTCAACGTCTCATCTCGGTTCTTCGCCTCGTACTCGACGTTTGACTTTTGTTGACTTTGACCGTGACATTGACTTTTGTTGACTTTGACTGTGTTGATAATATAAAATATCTTGTACAGCTCCAACAATACTCCCCCTTAGTCTATCATTATCAACGTCATCAAACGAAATCAGCACCGAGAAGTCAACATTAGAAAGATCTTCAAATTGAAGCTTTCTGAATCTTGAGAAAGACTATTCATCACATAAGCTCCCCCTATTTATATGCTCCCCCTTTTCGAGTGCATCCTTTGTGAAGATATTAGAACAGCTTTCCCAAATCGCTAATCTTGAGTGCTTCAGAAGATGTAGGAGGAGGATTCCTAGCTCGGTATCTTTTGCAAACTTGAGGAACAGGTTCTCTGATCAGGTACACTGCTCAACTGATGATCGGCCATCACTTACAACAAAAAATTAAAAACATTCACAAACACAATCTCAACATTTCTAATTAGATCATTTCACTTTAACAAAATAAACCCGTGTTTATTTGTGTTTGAAAACAAGCAAACCCGTGTTCGTTTGTGCGCAATTTCTAGGAAATGCATGAAAAATGATAACATTGTAACAGGATAATATGGAAGACCTGAAATAATTTGAAATGAAATTTTATTATAATATTATTATTTTTTTATTATATACATTTATTATAACATATTTTTTTGATCTATTTTTTTAATAATCGAGAACTGAATCGATCATGAGATCACATCCTCAAGATATACTTTAGCACAAAGATGAATTTAATCATCGACAAGCAATGAGATAACACTGATAACTGAATCTAATCACAGTCTTTAAATGATTGATGATATGTTTGTCCACTTAAACCCATGCCTTATCTTTTTCAACAAGCAGCAGATGATTCGTTAAAGTTCGATTAAATACTTTAGAATGCTAGGACCCCACAATCATTTGGCAAAAACCCTCACCCAACCTCAGGATTTCTTGAATTTTGTTACGATCTTTATGGAACAAGACTAGTGCATTACTGTGCAAGTGATTATCATTAGAATATTGCATTCTGTGATAAATTCATTTGACACAACTTAGACCAAAATGGTGAGAGCTTCACGTCTATACTCACGTATAACAAAGGAGATGACCATTTAATCATGTGCCGATGAGAGCTCCAGGTCAGTACTATCGTACAGCAAAGGAGATCATCACTCTAGGTCAGTACTTCTGTACATCAGCGGAGATTAGCACAAACACAAAACACATAAAGATACCAAACATGGCTCAAAAGATATGGCTTATATGATTTGTATCATGGTGGGTGAAAGATCAATTCTCAATCCAATTTTTGTCGGGACACAGTTTTCATGCAGGCCAAAATGATTTCGTAAATCCAGACATCCTTAAGCATATTTATGTTAATTTAAATCATTATGTTGCTATCTACTTTATTCTTCAGATTGAGTCTACCAAGCATATCATTAAAGAATCTGTTTGTTTTTCTTTTATTTGCAATTAAAAATATGATGTGAATCAAATAACAACATCAGTTACTATCATTTCTCATTTTAAAATGCATGTCATGCAAGAACAAGCATTTCAAGATGATATACAATTATTTCCCAGTCATCTTGAATCAAGTTCCCAATTCTCTTTTTATTTTTTAATTTAATTTTGATAATACTATAATACTCTCCCCTAAATTTTTATTTTTGCAAACCTATTTTTGTTTTTCTTTTTTTTTAAATTTTCTTTTAAATTTTTTATGTTTTTTATTATAAAACTGTACAAAAATAGAAATTTACCAAAGAAGGTCTTCCGAACTACACAGATAGGAAGATAAGAAATGAATTATCAAGAAATATACAGTGATTGTGAAGTGAGAATTATGATTGTGCATATAAAAATTCAGATTGTGGATAAAATATTATGACCTTAACCTGTTTGTTTCGCCTCAAATTTGAATTACGAACAATCTCTGTTAGTAAACCGGATTACTAACACTCCTCCTAATCTCTTTCAGTAAACCGGATTACTAACAGTCCTCCTGAATTGTTCCTGCACTCATAAACAGATTAGTTTGAAAGGGAAACCCCGACCATCGTAGTCCAGGGTGTTCCTTTTGCAACGGTAGAAGTAACCTGCTTCAGCAAACAATCTGTTGAAATATTGGGGATATCTGTATCCTTCTTTTTAATTTGCTAAATTTGTTTCGGTTTAATTAATTTGGATTTGAATGAATTAAATTTTGAAATCATTTTCTGTATAAGACCGAAAGGAAAAGAATTTGGTTTTGAACCTTTGGTAATTTTCATCTTTGAATCATGTGAAACCTGCTTCATATGAAAAGGTTTGGATGGAAGGTTTTTCATCCAACCATTCAAAGATGTGTGCCTTTTACCTCTTGAACCAGAGAAGCAACCCGTGTTGCCTTTACCGACTGGAACATTTTTTGTAGACTATGATCCAGAGAAGCAATTCGTTTGCCTTTACCATCCGTAGCAAGTCTTTGAGGACATTTATTTACCACATGACCTTCTTTTCCACACTCAAAACAAGCCTTGAAAGGCTTTTGATGTTTGACTGACCAATGTGAAGCATTTGGAATTGGAGATAGCTTTGAGGTTGTTGTAGATTCTTGCTTGTTTTGAATTTTCCTGTGCTGAACAGTGAATGAGATCTTCACTGGTTGATTGATTGGTTTTGCAGTTGGAGAATAGATCCGTATTGGTCTTGATTCAGCTTTTGGAAGCATTTAAGACTTGACAATGTCAGGTAATATCTTGATCTTTGAGGAACCGACATTGTCCTCTTTGTTTAATACATCATCTAAGCTTGTCCAGTCTCGTATACACAAATCTGCTTCTAATGGATCTTGATTGATAGGGATAGGATATGTTGTTGTTGTTGGAACTTGATGATTAGGTGATTCCTGATGTATCTCTTCTTTCACAACCCTGACAGGCTCAAAAGTAGGAATTTCACCTGCTTTAAACTTATTAGAGAAGTTAGAAGAAACAATAGATATAGAATTACAAACAACCGGAACTGAACAATCGTTAGCTTGACTGTCAGCATTCGGTTTATTGCATCCCATACCAGTTGTAGAATCATAATCATCTCGCACCTCATTAAGATTGACACCGGCCAAACCTGCATGCAGATAATTAGTAGGTTGTTCAAACAAATAATTTGTAGGATGAGGTCTGGGGATTGGTGAATAACATAAAGTAGAAGGGGGTGGAACTGAATTAAATACAGTTTCACTATCAGATTTATATCCAATCCCATGTTTTACCCGCACCCCTGTTGTTAAGCAATAAGCTCATCCTTTTTCATGTGTGAAAGGGTCCATTTATCAAGCTTTGTTTAAAGCTTTATCATTAAAATTGAGCTAAAACAGCTCTTTCTCTCAAAATATTAATTTCAACGTTACGCTCCAAAATGGTTCTTCTTCAAAGATCATTTTCAGCCAATGGTTCATTACGTTTCCTTGAAAAAGCAATTTCATTTTTCTTTAATTCCTCATTGATTATTTTTAATTCTTTTTCATTTTCCAATAACAATCAGTTTGCCTTATAAATTCCAAATAATCGGATTCTGCAAGAAGAAGAACACATATCCTGAACAGTCTCATAAGGAAGACCCATGATAGTTCGTTCTGCAACTAAGCTCTTTCCATAGTTGCAAACCCTTGTGATTTTTTTTATTCCTCTTCTTTGACCTTCAGCTTCTCGTCAGCCTCAGATTCTTTCTCTCTTTTATCATCTTTTCCAGCCTTATCATCATGAGTTCTCATAGACTCCGGTCTACTGTCATTGTCGACTCTCAAAGCTTCATAGTTCTCTTCAACAGTTTCTCTGAATTTAAAATTTAAATCGAAATCAGTTCTCAATAACTTCAACTTTTCAATCATCTCTGTTTTGTAATCAAGTATGCTTGTTACAGAAGAAACAAGATCAGTATTAAGCGTGTGGGTTTGATGTGGAAACACCGCTTGCTGAAATTCATTTCTTTGGATATTCAGCTCGAGAGATTTTAGTTTGTTAATCATATCCATAAGTTTTGTGTCGACATAACCTCTTTCTTGCTTCAACATTTTAACTTGATGATTCCATGCAGACGGAAGAGAGTCACGAAGCTTTTGAATTTGTTCATGATTACTGAGATCTGGAAAATGCTTCTTTAGATTATTTCCCACTTTTATAAATCAATCAATTAAATCTGACAATTTTTCTTTCTTTGTACTTACAAAAGAGTCAAACCGACTTTGTGCGTTGTGAGATTATCTGATTTAAAGTATTCTGAATATGATATTTTATTAAAAATTTTGAACAACTAAACGCCCCAAAAATATTTTTCCCAAAAATTTTAAAATAATTCTCTCCCGGGAAATATATTTTTTAAAATGTCACTCTATGCAATCTTAGAACTGGGTCAGCTTGTTTTTTTATAAATTTTTTAAAATCATTGAATATTTCATTATGAAATCAATTAATCCCAACTAGTCATTTTTCTTTGATTTTTTTATTAGCACACACCTCATTTGTTTAAAAAATTTAGCCCACAAAACCAGCCCAATTGTTACCCCAATTTTAATTTTTAACTAGCCCATATGAAGGTTTATTTTTTTTAAAGAAAGGCCCAAATTAACAAACTTAAACCCTAACCTAATTGTCTAACACCAACAAAAACACACACAAGTGTGTAGAGAAGGAGAGAGGCAGATGAGAGAGAAAAATTCTTATAGGGTTCCGGCGACCGCCAAGAGTTCCGGTTAGACTTCCGGCGGCCGGAAAAAAAATATCGGCCAAAATGAGCGGTTCAACCTCTATCCCCACTAAACACGGCCTTCTGATTTCAATGGTGGCCTCGATTTGTTCTGAAACTCAATAGCAAAGAAGTTATTGAAGAGAGAATTTCATGGCGGCTAGGGTTCCGGCGACCTATTCCAGTGAGTCATGAGGCTAACTATACATCATCTTCTTCCATTCGTCACGCTGGTTCCAGTGGTGGTCTTTATTTGCTGAGATTCGTATATCAAAGAGTATGAGGCTTCTGAAGCGTGAGGCTAGGTTGAAAGGTGGGTTTTATGTGAACCCGGAGGCGAAGATGTTGTTTATTATCTGTATCCGAGGTATCAATGCCATGGACCCAAAGTCTTAGAAGATTTTGCAGCTTCTGCGTCTGAGACAGATATTCAATGGTGTTTTCTTGAGGTGTTTGTTGCGTTGAACATGTTAATGGTTGGTGCTTTAGTTTCGCATAACCTTTTATAGTTTTGCTGTTTGAACTTTTAGATTCGCAGATTTATCTTTAAATTTGCTGAAAATTTTGTAGTTTCGACGGAGTTTGGAGTTTCGCCGGAAAAAGTAGTTTCGCTCCGAAACTGTACTTTCGCCGGACGAAATTATAGTTTCGCCGGAGCAGTTTGAACTTTCGTTCAAGATCAGATCTAGTTTCGCCCCATGAAGATTTGAAGCTCTCAAGAACACCAAGAACACACACACTAGTGTGTGTGACAGAAATTTCAGATCTGAAGATTTTCTTTACATTTTCTTGTATAAAGGATGATGTAGATCCAATATATGTTGTAGATAGTGATAGATCTGATGTTGTTGTTGTTAAATTTATAGAACTTTTAACTCAGATCTACTTTCTCTCTCTAAAACCATAGTTTCTCTCTCTAAAAATCTTCATAAATCTTCAAAAAATCAGAAGCAAATTCTTCAAATCTCTAATGTATTTGATTCAAAATGGCTCTGATACCAAATTGTTAGCTCAGAACAATCACACTTGAATCAAATCATGAAGATTATGAATCAAACTAAAATGATCTTAATTAAATCCCCTTTGATCCTCAAATTAGATTGCAAAATATGTTTACAAGTAATCCCCCAATCTATTGGTCATTCAACCATTAGTCATCTCTAATTACAATTAACCTATTTATTGTGAATATAATATTCACTAATTGCACTTAACCCCCTAGACTTAGGCTAATTAATGGAAATTACATATAAAACATAAAAATTACTAAAACATATTTAAATATATTTTGTTGACACAAAATATATTTTTTACAATAAAACTCATAGTCATCTAAATCTTCAACATCTCGTCTCGATTCTTCGTCTCGTACTCGACGTTTGACTTTTGTTGACTTTGACCGGGACATTGACTTTTGTTGACTTTGACTGTGTTGATAATATGGACTATCTTATACAACTCCAACAGCTTGCAACCATTTTTCTTTTCAGAGACTCAGTTGGCTTCACCTTCAACACAGGGGATACCACTTTTTCAGCCTCTTTAATCTTTTTCTTCTTCTCAAGAGGGTTGATAAAGGATCTGTCCTTCCTTATACAGATAGCCTTTAAATATTTGAAGTTGTCAGGCCTTTTGAACATCTTTAAGATATCTTCAAACTCATACCCGCTGAACATAGCCTTGTGATTGATCAACTCCAGGTTGGCTAGTTCTTTGAGATCATGAATCTTCAGAGAGTTCACCAGAGCACAATACTCTGTGAAGAATTCAACTAACCCTGAGATCCTTTTCACCATGAACATATTCCAATCACTATCATACTTCCAGGCAATAATTTTCCAATCTACTTTGCCCTGTGGAGTAGACAAACCCTAGATCATCTCTGTAGTGGTGAGACCTTCATAAAGTGTTAGTTGAGAAGGTTCTGCAAACCACTCAAGATTTCTATGCAGAACAGGTGCCAAAGTGTCATGATCTCTATGAGTGAGTTGGATGTCTTGAGCTGATACTCTTGTTCTTGGTTTCTTGCTTGTGATTTCTTCTTCTAGCTTCTTCAATCTCTTCTTTTTCTCATTGATCAACCAGAGGATTGTAGCTCTTAATGAATTTGTCTTCATGTTACCAAGCTTTCTCTTGGTGTAACATTGATCAGAGAGATAATCCTTCATTTCCCTGTCAGTCATTGAGTAGGGATCATGATATAATGAATGAGGAGCTTCAGTTTGTTTGGATTTTGAGATGGAGTGAATCACAGGTGTCTTGGAGGCTTGAGGTTTACTCATACTTAGTTACATGTGAAGGGTACAGTAGTTTGTTCAACTTTTCTTCTTCTGCTATCATTCCCTCATAATTCATTCCAAATACCTCATCTGCATCATAACCATGATTGTTGAGAAACATAGCCTTCACCATCAAATCATCTGTTTGAGCCTTTTCCACCATCTCTTGAACTAAGGATTCCACCTATATAGGGCTTTCTCTTGCTATTTATTCATCAATCACATAGCCTCCCTCTATTTCTCCTTCTTCAAGATCTATAAATTCAGCTCTCTTCTTTAATTGTGCCTCTGCCATCTCATGCACATCAAGGAATTCAATAATGGATGCTAGGCTACAGGGATCATCCTTTTGTTTCTTCTTAACCAGTTCTTCTTCTTCTATGGGTCTTTTGCCCTTGGCCTTTTCTGATAAGTATTTCCACTTTCTGGTATAAGTCTCCATATTTGGACTAGAAGAGGTGCCGTTTTAGTTTCTTGAGGCAGTTTTTCAGCCTCTTTCTTTTCAGCCTCTGCTCTTTCTTTTTCTTTGTGCTTGATCTCTGATTCTTCTTGTTGTTGTTGTTCTTCACAAAGCTTTCTAATCAGCTCCTTTTGTTCATCAGTTAAAGACACAACAATTATAATTTGCAAACTCAACTCGTTTTCAATTGGCACAAGAGATTGAGGAATAACCACAATTGGTTCAACAAATTGTCTTTCGTCTCCAATAAAATCCCAGAATTCATCATCAATGATGAATTCCTCAGCTGTGAATATGTCAAGAGCCTTGATCATGTCACTGAACTCTGATTCTCCAGTCTGAGATTCTTCATGATCTTTGCTTGTATAGACTACCATGGCTAAGCTTTTCTCTTTCGGATTTGTTCCACTAGATTCAGCTTCCTTTTCAGGCTCAAGGAATCTCATCCTTTTAGCATGAGGAGAGTCATCATCACTCTCCCTGAGGAACTTTCATCACTTTCCTTTTCTTTTTCATCTTCTTTCTTCTTTTCAACCTCATCCTTATCACTTTAATCATCCTTTTCCTTTTCAACTTCTTGTTTTATCATAGCCAACAGCCCCAATTCAGAAATCCTCTTATTTAGAGATTCTATTTGTTTTTGATGTTCAGTGATTATGTCAGATTGTTCTTCAATCAATCCTTCCTGCTCTTCCAAGGAAATGGTTTGGATAGCTAAAGTGTCCACATGACCACTTACATCATCCCTAGAATGATTAAGAGCAACCTTTAGTTCCTCTATCTCCCTGTCTTTCTTTGCTTTTTCAGCATCATATTTTTCTTTCATTTCTTTCAACTCCTTTCCTTCTTATCCAATTCTAGAAGTCTGTCATTTATGATACCAGACCTTCTATCCAGGAGTTTTTCCAATTTGGCCACCTTTTTTAAAAGCTCAGAGATCATTTTATCTTTCTCATCTGGTATGTTCACCTCTGATTCAGCAAAACTTTTAGAGGGAACTGCTTCTGATGTGGCTTGTCTTACCGGCATTTGCATTTGATGGTCCTCCTCATCAGAAGATGATTTGGCTTCCTCTAAAGAGCTAGCAGAGTCACCAAACTCAACAGGCTCAGTAGTGGTAGGTGATGATGGAATGAGAGATGTATGTGGAGGATGTATCGGTGAAACAGGAGGTGAGTGGATGGGTGATATATGTGGTGAGATGATGGGTAGTGTTTGTGGTGATGGGATTGGTGATCTTTGAGGTGATGGAATGAGAGTAGGCATGAATGGTGATGCTATCTTTGCTTCTTGAACAGAAGGCCTGGTGTGAAGATATCCATTTGCGGTGACACTGGCCTCAGCCCTTCTTCACCTAACATAACATGCTCATCAACATGTTGTTGATCATGAGCTGATTGTTGTTCTTCTTCATGAACAGGCTCATCAACAGAAGCCTCTTGTTCTCCTATTTGTTCTTCAGGATGGATCTGCTGTAACATCCATGGTAACAGAGGGAAGAATTTTCCACTATATAAGTTCCTTGGATCTCTCTTCTTTATGTACTTGTAGGACTTTGCATTGTAGTGAGGAATATCCATCACCAGTCCTTTAGGTACAATCTCTGGGAATGCTTCATTGATAAAACATTGTATAAGCCTTGGATACATCAGGAACGTATGCCTTCTTCCTTCCTGAGTGTTTGTAACAAGACCATTAAACAAATAAGTAGACATGTTAAATGGTCTATTTATGCACAAAGCACATATAGCAGAAGAGGTTGTCACAAGGATATCATTCCATCCAGTCTTCCTCTTTGATAGACAATGTTGGTATAAGTGAATGAGAAACCTCCATTGCAAGTCAACCAATCCTTTGACAATCTGCTTTCCTTCATAGCCTCCTTCATAGCCAATGTTGGCAACGAAAGTCATAATATCATCATCTTCTAATTCCAAGGGAGACTTGGCATCATCACCAAACTGTAGACACTGTCTCACAGTCTGTTCAGTGATGGCCAAGGTATGATCTTTAGTGATTCTTCCAGATAGAGTCCTCACACCTTCAACTTCTATCACTTCAGCAGTACTCCAAAAAGTTCTTATAAAGTTCTCATAGATGATGGGTCTCACTGTAATAGCATGAGCTACTCAGGTGGTATTGATGAATCTAATCATGTCTCTGAGACCTTCTGCCTCGGGTACATCAGGGTCAAGATAATCACTGACATTATGGAGCTTGCTCCATATGAGATTTGCCATTGTACCCTACATTAGAGGCATATGAGTTAGAAACTTGAATAATAATTATCAGATAGTAAGTCATAAATCAAGTGAAATAATCTAAGTTTGACTTTTGAAGGTCAAAATTGAGTGTTCATAGGTATTGTTCCATAGGAATTTAGTCCTAACTTGATTTTGTGATGAATGACTACTTTTTATTTTGTTTTTCAAGTTTGTAGAGATGGTCTTTTTTAATTTTAACATCTTTTAACACTTAGAATCAAGTTTAGACATTAACATTTTCAGATTTTTGTTTCACCCTGTTCTTGTGATGAACTATGTTTTTACAAATCACTCATTTGTTGTTATATTCTTGGTAATGAAGTTCATTGCACTTCGAAAATGTCTGTCATTTCCTAGTTTGATGTTAATTTTGGTGATTCTTTCTTAACCTAGTGTTCTAAGTTCTTCATCGGTTTGAAGATCCGATGATTTTAGGTCATAAAATTTCACAGATTATCACCTTGTTTTCGATACTACGGTTGTTGAGAATAAAAAATGAGGAATAATGAAGGTGAATGAACTAGAAACACAGGATTTTGAGGAATAATTTTGGTGATTCTTTCTTAACCTCGTCGCACTTTGAAGTCTCTCAACTTTGAAAAGTATTAAATGACCTTTTGACTTGGGTTTAAATAGTCAATTTAATGTCTTTTACAAATGGTACAAGTTTTAGAACAAATGCGGTCAATTTTTTAAATTCACTGTAGCAAATGCGGAAGGATTTTGTTCATCAACATTTGTTCACTGTTACAAATGCGGAAGTGTAAAACTTAACATCATTTTTTCACTGTAGCAAATGCGGTAGAATAAAGATTGCCTACATTTGTTCACTGTAACAAATGCGGCTGAACAAAGTTAGTCAACATTTGTTCACTGTAACAAATGCGGTAGAACAAAGTTAGTCAGCATTTATTCACTGTAACAAATGCGGCTGAACAAAGTTAGTCAGCATTTCTTGACTTTCATTCATCATGATGAAAGAAGAGATTAAGCACATTATTATTCATTTTTATTCACATACAAAATTTTAGTGTTGATGTCAACTACATTTTGGAAATGCGGCTGAATAAACTTATTTGCATAAGAAAATGCGGCTGAACAAAAAGTTAACCTCATAAAGAAATGCGGTTGAACAAATTTGTCCGCATAAGTTTTCAACACTTCAAAATTGTATGTGCATTTGTTGTTGAAACAAATGCAGTAGAGTTACCTTGTTCGCATTATTTCACTTGGTTTTTCAATTAGGCAAGTTACCCGCATTGGTTATATGTCTGGGTTACCTTCTCCCGCATTAACCAATGCGCTTACCCGCATTAAATTTTGAACTCAATCAAAATAAATGTTTCTACAGAGTAGAATATTTTCTGTTTTTCTTTTGATTCATTGAATGTTATGAAGAATTGTCTTTGCTTTTGACTTGTTTCTTATGAAGTTTTGGCTGTTGTTAGGGTTGTCAATACTTGCTTGGATTGACTTGTATATCAGATATGATACAAGTTTCCCATTGTTTGACAGAGCTTGGACTTTTATGCTTTCAAACGTCTGCATAAGCTGAGTTACTATAGTATAACTTCTGCACCAACACAGTCAATTTCTTTTTGATTTTATAATGTTAATGTTAAGAAAAGAAATACTTGTACAAACTGATCAAAATTTTAAATTACTCCCCCTAATTTTTATATCCATAACTAGATAGAAACTTTAAAGATTTAAAACTTTTGAACATAAAATATTTTTTTAATGATTTTATTTTCTTATCTGTACAAGAAGAGGAAGTATACTTTTCTTGGGATCATATCAAACTTACATTACACAAGTGCAATATTTTGTTAGTAAAATACACATGTTTATGAACTTATTGATTGAAGGTATATTTGTCCTCTTAAAATCATACCTGGTTAATATTATAATGCATGTGATAATTATCATGTTTTGATTGATTTGATTATTCAACATGCACCCCACACTCAAAAGCATGGTATGATCGACCACCCTTAAGTAATGCATGGTAGAACTTTTTCCTAACATACTTCACCAGGTCACTTAAAGTATGAAATCTCATTTTCACTGATCCTCATTGGGATTCTTTTACTTTGATTGTTTTAATGATTTGATCCACATTGGGATTCTTTTTCACCTTACTTTGGTAGGTGATCCATGATGGAATTCTTTTTCTTCATTCATAAGGAATGTATTCTTTTGTTAATTCATCCAATTTGGATGTGTTCCACATTAGGAATCTTTTGGATCATGACATCAGCACTATGTGCTTGTTTCTCCAGGTCTTTGTTAGCAAAACAGAGAAGAAACTGATGTAAGTGAATGAGATTCATAAGATATCATTACCCGGTGTGTTTAGGTTACTACACACACATACATTTAGATAAGCCAATACGTACCCGTACTCTGAGATAAGTGCTTCACAGTTGAATAGGATTTTAATTCATCACAGCATGTATCTTCTTTTCCAAGTTGAGTCTACCCACATATCAGGTAAGTCATGTAAGTCTTTTGAGATTTTGAAATAAGCACTATGAATGATATAACGACTGTAATTATATAATTTCCTACAAGTATGTATCTTATTCTTCATTAAAATGATTTTTTTTGAAGTTTTTTGAATTTTTGAATTGTTTTTGATGTTTTTTATTTTATTTAAGGTTAATCATGCCAATTGATTGAACTAGGAATTCAAACCTACTAGGTTCAAATGCATTGGTAAATAAATCAGCCAATTGATTATTTATATGAACTTGAATCAATTTGATTAACTCTTTTTCAGCACAATCTCTCAAAAAGTGATATCTAATTTCAATATGTTTTGTTTTTGAGTGCTGAACAGGATTATTTGTGATAAAAACTGATGTTGTGTTGTCAATATGAATTGGACTGTGTAAGAAGTTAAAACCATAGTCAAGCATCTGGTTTTGAATCTAGAGAACTTAAGATCAACAAGCTGATGATGCTATATACTTAGCTTCTGTTGTTGAAAGAGATTCGTTTGTCTGCTTCTTGCACTGCCAGGAGACCAGTCTGGGACCATGAAATTGACAACCGCCAGATGTGGATTTCATATTGAAGTTGCATCGCCCGTAATCACTGTCAGTGTAGGCATAAAGATGAAATCTCCTTCTTTTGGATACCATAATCCAAGAGCAGGCTTGCCATTAATATATCTGAATATCCTCTTGACAGCATTCACATGAGATTCCTTGGGATCTGCTTGATATCTGGCACACACACAAACACCAAACATAATGTCAGGCCTACTGGCTGTTAGATACATAAGTGAACCTAACATAGATTGATAGTGAGTGTTATCCATTGATTTGCCTTCTGGATCTGGACCTATCTTCAGATTCATTGAGCTTGGATCTTAGAACTCATCACGTTCAGATCTATAAATCAAAATTAAGATGGGTGGATGTGTGTGAATCAAAGAACAAAGAGATGGATAATAATAACGCTATGATTTCATTGATGTTGTTAAACAAGTTACAATGAGAATCATAGATGGTTGATGAAATCCAACCTACCCAAAGGAGAGGGTTTCTCCTTGGGTGGTGATTCACACCATGAGAAACACACACAAAATAGCCACACTTGAAAAAATGCACTAGTGGATCTATTTATACTAATGTTACATCATGACCTAATTTTGACTTTTCTTTTTGTCTTGATGTTGACTTTGTCTTGTATTTGTTTTCTTCTATTTGTCAACTTGGTGTCTGAACTTGTACAATGAGATCTTCAGTTGGCTATGATTATCATTTGATAAGCTTCAGTTTATTACATTGTTGAACCCCAACAATCATAGTTCTCACAAATCACCTTATGATTTAGTCCTAAACATGCACACAAATTGTTAGCATCTTTTTGAATTAATTCATTAGTTGGATGAGGTGTAGGCATAGGAGAATAACAATAAGTACTTGGAGGAGGATAAACATCAGTAGTTTATTTGCTTCCCAAAACAGTCTTAATTCTAGTCCCCCGTTGTTTTTTGCAAAGCTCCTTATGTTTCATCCTAGAGATTGTCCACTTGAAGATCAAGAATAGGTTGGACTCACCTTAGATTAGTGTTTATATATTGTTTATGTTTAAATGTAATAGGACAAATGTTAGATTACTTTTGTAAGTTTATAGTTTGAGTTTTTCTGCCCCGCAAAACTATGAGCAAAACTATAGTTTCGCTTATAGTCAGCAGCCTTGTTTCACCTGGCGAAACTATGTTTCACAGTCGGGCGAAACTATGCTTGGGCCTGACAGTTTCGCTGTCCCACAACGAAACTGTTAGCAAAACTACTAACTCTATATATAGAATTGTTTCTTTCATTGTAGGGTAATCCGGCAAAACCCTAATTCGTATTATCTCCGTTGCAAGTGTTACTTTGAAGCTGTAATCGTATGAATTCATATTGAGCTCATGTTTATGGATTGTGTTAGAATTGATTTGCTTATTATTGAACACTTTGGGTTTATTCTTCATCATTATATGTTTGTATTGTGAGTTGATTACTGATATTGAATCATTCATTCTATCAATAGTACTGTATTTCGATCTGTTTGGACCAACAAAATGGTATCAGAGCCTTTGTTCTCTTGATTGATTGGTTTTTGGGTTATTTTTGGTCAATATCACTATTTCATCAATTCCGGATCATATTTGAATGTATTTGATATGGAATTTGATTGAAATTGGTTAGTTCTTAGTTAGGAAAGCTTTGGTAATCATTAGATCTTAAGTTCATTGAGATTTGTGTGATTTTGGATCGATTTTGTGTTGAAAAAAGTTTTTCAGAATCATCCAACAAAACTACGGATCATCCTGCGAAACTATTGCTTCTTCCAGCGAAACTACAGTTGTTTTAGTCATTGTGTTAGTTTTTGCAACATCAGCGAAAGTATACTCATTGAACAAAAGTTTAACAGTGTTGGTGCACTATTATCAAGCGAAATTGCTGCCGAATTTACATCTGAACAAAAGTTCAACCTAGTTTCGAGTGAAATTGTCTATGAAACTAGCAAGATCAACTGATCAAGCAAATTGCTAGCAAAACTGCTACCGTAATTCCCAGCGAAAGTAGCAGCGAAACTACAAGAAGTCCAGCGAAACGAGTGATTCTTCTACGAAACTATAATCTCTAATATGGCAACTCTCACCCTTGTTGATTTGGAGAGTGTGCACCTAATCAACCCCCCAAGACTGATCAATGGAGATAGTTTTGAGGACTATAAGAGGTGTCTGAAAGCATTCTATTACTACACGCGTCATAATCAGTGGGAATCATCATCTTTGGTCCACACATACCGACTGTTACTGTTGGAGATGTCGTCTCTGAAAACAAGGATCTAGCCACGTTAAAGATCAAAACGCATTTGGGGCATTAACCCTGTGTCTCGCACCAGATATTTACAACCATTTTGCTGAACACAAGAGTGCCCAGTATCTGTTTGATGCATTATGTGAATTTTATGATGGAAATGACGAGTTAGTAAAAGACAAAGGTATACAGGCTGAGAAAGAATTTATTTCATTTATGGGTTACAAGAATGAGAGTCTTACTGAATTGCCAAACCATTTCCTGACTGCCTCTCATTAAATATGATGAAAAACTCATAAATTGTGAACAAGTAAATAGGCTGTTGGATTCACTTCCACCTCAATGGAGTCTACAAGTAAGAATGCTAAAACAAGAGAGAGGGTTCACAGATTACAAGCTCATGGACGTCATCAACAAGCTAAAATCATTTGAATTAGATATGAAGAGAATAGAATTCAATCAGTCCATGATGCCATCATCAAGCTTTCCTTAGAATGCTGCATTAATCACATCCGCTGCAAGCTCGCCAATGCAAGCATCAAGACATGGAGGAGTGACTACGAATGTCTCATGTGATCAACATAGTGGTGGAGGTAACTCAGTCAGAGATGAGTCTAACTCAAAAACTGCTTTAGGAACTTCAATCCCATCTGATACAATGGCACTGTTTAACATATTCGTGCAAAGCTATGAGGCACTGGTGGCTGGTGGACTGAAGGGGAAAGGGATGAATATGGAAGACATGTATCAGGTTGATTCGGATGACTTGGAAGAAACTGATATTCAGTGGCAGATGGCAATGTTAACTCTCCGAGCCGGGAGATTTATAGAAAGAACAGGAAGGAAGAACTTTGGAGGTCAAAATTCTAATTTTAAGTTAGGTTTTGATAAATCCAAACTGAGATGTTTCAACTGCAAACAGTTAGGACATTTCAAAAGAGAATGTCCATAGCCAATTGTCACTGACCCAAGCAATTCTGGAGTTCCATGATTAGTCTCAGGTAGAGAAAAGGAGGAGAGTAAACAGAAGAAAAAGACAGCTTTGATAACAAGTTTTGACTGGAATGCAGAAGCTGAAAAGGAAAGAAGAAATCAACCAAGCTCTAGTTGATGAGATAAGGGAAGTAGAGAAAAGTGTGGAGGAGTTTGATCCTTTTAAGGAATTTACAAGTGAAGCTGAAGTTCATCAGAGTTTTAGAGATGAGGATGTTGAACAAGACAGGTCTGAAGAGATAAGTATGAGTGAAAGGAAGCAGAGTGTGGAAGAGAATGTGACTGGTAATTCGGTGGTTGGTGATCTGAAAGAAGTTCAAGGTGAGAAGGTGAAGTTAGCTGAGAAACAAACCGAAAAGAAGGGCAAAGAGAAGCATGCTTCTATATCCAATGTTGAGGAAAACGAGAAGAGTACTCCAGTGTGTCAATGTGAAAAATCCCTGGCAGCTGAGAAGGTGGTGATGGGCCTTCCTTATGAGGTAATACAAGACATGTGCTTTCTTGCTTGCAAGATAAGGCTATTTGGTGTGTATAAAGCAAATCGTCTGTTGCTTGACAATGAAAAGGATTTAAAACGAAAAAAATGATAAGCTTAACTAATTGAGTCAAAATATTTTGTTAAATTAAACGAAGCTTTAAAAGAAAATGAACATTTAAAAAGAATCGTCTTATAAAGAAATGTTGAAATAAATACATTGACTGAAAGAGTCGCGCTTACTGAATTTGAAACAAGTAAACTTCAGTCAAAACTTGATAAATGGACTATTTCGGGAATGAAACATGACAATTTGTGTAAATCACAGGGGGGGCTAGGATTAAAACAGGTTTGGGTTATAAAAATGCTTCAGTTTATCTTCCTCGTAGTACTTGTTGTCATTCACATATGCCAGTTCCACATCCTTCAAATGATTTCATTCAAACAAATACTAACATTCTGTCTGCAGGTTTAGAAGGTGTGAATCCTAAGGACGTGCGTGAGGAGTACGGTTATGGACCGACGAGTGGGCTTGGATGCAATAATTTTAGTACACCTAAACGTCAACGTTCTGTTTTAGATCACAGTTCTAGTTTTAGTAATGTTTTTGTTTCCTAAAATTCTGTCTCAGACATTGACTCAGTGTGTTATAGTGGTTGTTCCATATCTTTATTGAATGATTCCAGATGTAATGATGATGCTTTAAATTCTTGTGTGAATGAGGTCGTGAATGATTCTGTTATCAATGGAAAAGATAAAACAAAAATTAACTGCTTTGAAAAATTCTTTTCTCATCCTATTCCATCATTTACCCCAATTAACATTTTACAATCTAATGAAAGGGTAATATCATCTTCTGGTGCAAGCACAAGTGGTACAAGTACCACATGTTCTTCAAATGATTATGCATCAACATTTGTAAATAATCATTCTTTAAAAGAGAAATCAAAACCAGATAAATGTATGAGACCTACAGTTATAATGATTCGAGCTTATTTGTGGGTTATGAGGAAATATGCATGGATAGAATTCCTTATCTGTTGCATAATAGATCAAGATTAAAATCCCATTGCTTTAGATGTGGTAAAGATGATCATGTAGTTAAAAATTGTCCTAAGCTTCATCATAGATATGTACATAAGAATTCTTTTGGCAGTAGATTAACTCATCTTGTTAATAATTTCTTTTGTAAAAAATTCTCTGTCCCTAAACCTAAAGTTGTCCAAACTTCGGTTCCAATTTCAACAAGTTAATTTGATTATTCTATTTTGTGTAGGAGTTGTCCACTAAAGTTGTAAATATTTTTTCGCATGTTGATAGTGGATGCTCTAGATATATGACCGGGTTGAAAGATTTATTGACAAATTATCGCGTCATCAACGGAGGGTATGTGGCTTTTGCTGGTGACAAAAAGGGTGGTAAGATGATTGGTCAAGGCGAGGTTTCAAATGGATCTCTCACTTTGGAGAAAGTCAATTTCTTGCCAGAGCTTGCATTCAATCTTTTGAGCATCTCTCAGATTTGTGATAAAGACATTTTCGGTCTTATTTCTCTCAAATGAATGTTTATTTCTGAAATCCGGGTTTTCTATTCCTGACGAGATGGTACTCATGCGAGCCCCGATAAATAACGATACCTATCTTCTTGATATGGGATCCAAAGACTCAACTTCCATTGTCACTTGCCTTATATCTAAAGCTTCATCCTCTAAATCATTCTTGTGGCATCGTAGATTAGGCCATGTTAATTTTAAAAATATTAACAAACTGGTTTAAAACAATCTTGTTAGGGGATTACCATTAAAAGACTATTTTGTTGTTGAGAAATGCATGGCCTGTGCCAAAGGAAAACAACATAAGAAACCTCATAAACCAAAACTTGAAAATAGCATTTCAAATCCCCTCGAGTTGTTGCATACTGATTTGTTTGGCCCAATCAGTGTAAAATCAATTGCTAAGAAATCTTTTTGCCTTGTTGTTACAGATGATTTTTCCAGGTATTCATGGGTACGATTTCTAGCTCGTAAAGGAGAAGCTGCTGTAGAGTTGCAGAATTTAATTCTTTCAATCGATATGATAAGCAAGAGGAAGGTAATGGCCATTCGAAGTGACAACAGTACTGAATTTAGAAAACAGATCTTTGACTCCTTTTGTGCAAGCAAAGGAATCTTGAGACAATTAGTGCTACCAGAACACCTCAGCAAAACGGTGTTGCTGAAAGAAAGAATCACACTCTTATAGAAGTCGCTCGCACCATGTTGATCGAATCTGCTTTGCCAATTATATTTTGGGCGGAAGGGGTGAATTGTGCATCATATGTCCTGAATCGATTTCTAATTGTGAAGGATAAGATGAAGAATCCTTATGAACTGTTTCATAAAAGCAAGCCATTGATTGATTCTTTCGTCCATTTGGATGCTCGTGTACCTTGCTGAACACTCATGCTCAAAAGACGGAATTTGGAGCTGTGTCTGATGATTGTAATTTTGTTGGCTATTCATCCTCTCAGAAAGCTTATCGAGTGTATAACAAGAGAAGTCGTATCATGCATGAGTCGTTCTATGTTGATTGGCAGCAATCTAATTCTTCTCATTTAAGAACAGAACCTACATGGTTCTTTGACTCAAATACTGTTTTCAACTCCTTCAATCTTCCAGATTTTGATGATGATACGTCCTTCTCCAATGTCAAAACAAATAATATTTCTCTAGATCCACTACCTCAAGTTCCTCAAGTCCCTAAAGTTCCTCCCAATTCATCATCTAACCAACCAACCTCAGTTGACATTTCATCTTCGCCTGCATTTGACATTCCACCTCCACCTGTTTCATCATCTTTTCCTTCAACACCAACCTATACTCCATCTCAAACTTTTCCATCATCCCAACCTGATCAACCAGTTCAAACACAATCCCCCAAATCCACTAGCCCACCTTAATTCAATCCATTACCTTTAACCACTGATTTTAAGTCTTTGAAAGATCACCTTCATGATAACATAATCGGATCAGTCACTGATGGTGTTAGGATGCGGAGTCAATCTGGTTTGATAAACGTGTGCTTATTCTTTTATCTTATATCCCAAATTGTTCCAAAGAATGTTCATGCAGCTGTTCAGGATCCATGTTGGGTTGAGTCCATGCAATTGGAGCTTCAACAATTTCGGAAACTAAAAGTGTGGACGCTCGTTGATCTTCCTCCGAACAAATGCCCAATTGGCACAAAATGGGTGTTCAAGAACAAACCTGATGATCGTGGGATTGTGGTAAGGAATAAATCCAGGTTGGTGGTTCAAGGATTTGCTCAAGAAGAAGAGATTGACTACACGGAAGTCTTTGCACCCGTTGCCCGTCTTGAAGAAATCAGAATTTTTCTAGCTCATGTTTCTCATAAGCAAGTTAAAGTCTATCAAATCGATGTTAAATGTGTCTTTCTTTACGGAGACACTGATGAAGAGATATATGTGTGTCAGCCACCAGTGTTTAAGGATCCAGACTTTCCCGACAAAGTATACAAGCTCCTCGCATCTGGTACGAGACTCTAACACAGTATCTTCTGGGCAATGGTTTCTCTCGTGGCACCATCAATATGACTTTATTCAAGAAAGAAGTGGATGGTGAGATGCTAATCGTGCAACTCTACGTTGATGACATTATTTTTGGCTCCACCAATCCAAAGCTGTGTCGGGAATTTGAGGAGGTCATAAGAAGTTGATTTGAAATGAGCATGATGGGGGAGATGTGCTTGTTCTTGGATTTGCAAGTTGAACAAAAGCCTGAAGGAATTCTTATTCCCAAGAAAAGTATATCAAAGAAATTCTTAAGAAATTTAAGATGAAGGACGCTTCTTCTTAATTACCCCATTCACTTGCCAAACATGCCTCACTCCAGACGGAAACAGGAAATCTGTTGATCCTCGTCTTTACAGATCAATGATTGGTTCCCTAATGTACCTTACAGCCAGTCGTCCTGACATAACCTTTGCTGTGGGTTATTGTGCTCGATACCAATCTGACCCTAAGGATCTCACGAGAAGGCAATCAAACGGATCTTTCGCCATCTTAAAGGCTCTTCTTGTTTGGGTCTTTAATAACCTTATGGTGGAAATTTTGATTTACATGCTTATTCTAATGGTGATTCTAATGGTTGCAGGTTAAATAGAAAATCTATCACTGGAGGCTGTCACTATCTGGGAAACTGTCTGGTATCTTGGCAGGGCAAGAAACATACTATTGTGTCTCTTTCCACGGGGGAGGCAGAGTATATTGTTGCTTCGAGTTGTTGCTCTAAAGTACTGTGGATACAACATCAGATGATTGACTATGGAATCAATTTCCTTCACACTCCATTATTTTGTGACAATGAAGTAGCCATTGGAATCGCAAAGAATCCAATTCATCATTCCCGCACCAAGCACATCGAGACAAGGATTCATGCCATCCGTGATGCTCAAGATAAGGGTTTTATTGATATTATTCATATTGACACTAAAAATCAAAAGGCTGATCTTTTCACTAAAACATTCGGTAAACCTCGTTTTTATGAACTGATCTCCATGTTAGGATTGATATAATTTTACAACCGTTTTCTTAATTTTTTCATGTAAATATTGTACATAATTTCCTTCGTTCTTTTTCTTTCTTTCTTTTAATTTTTAATCTCCATATACCTACATTATATCACATTATATATATATATATATATATATATATATATATATATATATATATATATATATATATATATATATATATATATATATATATATATATATATATATATATATATATATATATATATATATATTAGTACTTAGAAATTTCTCCTATTTTGCTGATTCGTAGAAATTTCGGGGGAAACAATATAGTTTATTTATCTTTCTTGCAGAATAAAGTTTTTGGTGCCTGAAAGAGTTGAAGGAGGACATCGGTCTTATGTTGGGATATGCATGATAGGCTCAGCCAGAACGTGAAGTAGACAGTGATCTTGTGGCTAAACTAATAGGATAAGAAACTTATTGACTCTGATTATCCCCTTGACATTTTTGGCCTTCATAAAGTTTCAAGTCCTTGTTCAAAATGGATTGAGAACGTGATATCTTGTGAATCCAAGGATCGCAATCAGGAATTATCAATGTTAGATTGGAATCGAGTTAGTGATTGCGGAATGATCATTAATCGTTGTTTAATTGATTAATTATTAAAAATCAGTGACAATCAATATTAATGCTAAAGAACACAATGATATCAACACAATAAATAAACAAACAAGATTTGATTCAAAAGTATTTCATTAAAACTTGTTAATGAATGCTATAAACAATGATTGCTTCGAACGTGTTGAGGTTTATGATGTATTGATGTGACGGCTGCTAGGGTTTTGTGTTTGATTGTGTTAATCGATGTGATGGTTGGTAAATTTCCATCTAATGCTCGTTTTTCCGTCATTTGATGTGAAACCTAGGACTCATATTTATAGACACGCATGTTTCTGTTAAGGAAACAATGAATCTTTTGGAATCCGTGATTGACTTTAATTACTTGAATCATTCAAATACAAGTGTTTGTTCTTCGGCAACAAATTTGTCTTTCGCAAGAGTTTGCTTTCTGTAGGAGTATTCAATTGATATCTTCATTGTACAAGTTGTTCATCGTGGGTATTTGATCTTTCAACTCCCCTAGACTTGTCTGCATTGGTGTTCTTCCGTATGAAATCCTCGGATGCATTTCCAGTTAGAAGAATATCTACAGAAGAACAAATTTGTTCATCCGTAGATGTTTCTTACACTTAGTCTGTCACACCCCGGGCCCAGATAGGGTGGGACGTCACAGACTAGCAACACATGTGTCAGCGGAAACAAACCATTATAAGAGCTCAAAAGGAGAGAACGTCACATGGCATTTAATATTTAATGAAAACGAGGGCTAGAAATAGATCTAGACCCCAAATGAAGTTGTACATCCGACATAAGACAAAGTGTAATGATCAACAATAATTATAAATTGTTCAAATTGTTTTTAAAATCAGACAAGGCAATGCCATGGTCACGATGCTAGGTCAAGGTCTTCTACAATAGCTAGAGTCCCTTCATTGATTACCTGAAACTTGCTCAAAAAGAAGTTGTGTCAACTAAAAAGTTGGTGAATTCAAGTGCTTAAAGTTTAAAAACAAAAGGATTCAATAGAATCCACATTAATTTAAAAGAATAAAGATTCACTGTTGTGGGGGATCACAATCAACCCTGCACTCAGTCCCGGCTAGCCTCTTCAAAACTTATGTTTTACCGGTTAATCCCGAAGGATGAACTGAGCCTCAAAACATTGGACCATACCTGCCGGATGGTTCACCTAGTTTCTTATAAAAACTTGTCACATGCCACAAACGACCCCGCAGGATCTCAGTGTGGTACCCTTCCCGTTCATCACAGAAGGCACTGTGTGTGGGGTTCCCCAAGTAGATCTACCCATATAAAACAAGCGGTTCACACGAGAATTAATGATCATGATACAAATAAAAGAAGGTTCTAACATTAACCCCAACATTCAAGCATCATACAATATCTCTAAATAGGTTTCAATTCAAGTATAGCATGTTTCATCCCAAAAACAATAGTAAAAAGGGAACACTAGAACTCACCTTAAAATTCAAGCAAAATTATCAAGTCTAGCACCCTACCATCAAGATTTAAGTGTTAAGCCACTAATTCTAGGGTTATGGAGATGCACTAGGTGTGTCATGAGGTTAATGTCTTACTAGCTTTTGATTTGCTAAGTGTTTATATAAAAAGTTTCCTTTTATAGAAAGTTAGGGTTTCTTAGGAAAGAATACATGATTTACCATGTTAAATCACCTATATAAGTTAGTTTGAGTCTTTTAAGTGATTCTTAGTCCAAGGGGGTTGGTTTATTGAAGTTTAGCAAAATTTACAGTTTAGTCCTCCAAGTTTCCAAAATTTACACTTTCTACCCCAAAGTTTGATTTCTTGCATTTAATGACCTTTATGGCCAAATATTAGGTTCTAGGAGTTTGGTAACTGATACTAAGTAAGTTTATACCAAGATTTCAGAATTTAGGTCCGGTTTTTATATTTTTATGTCTTACGTTACCGGTTATGGTAAAACCGAAGGTTTTTAATGGTTAAGCGTTGATTTCCATATTTTAAGTCTTAGATCCATTAAATATTATTTTAGTGACCTTTTATAAGTTTTTAATCAGTTAAATATGTATTTCAAGCTCCTTTAGGTGAAAGTCTACATTTTAAGTTTAACTCGTTAAAACGCGTTTTTACCCGAAATTGATCGTTCAAAAACTTTTTTGAACAGTTTTTCACCATCATTAAGTCTTATAAATTCTAACTTACTGAAATAACATGGTTTCCCTATATTTTTGTTTTATTCTCTTATTTCCAAGATTTTCTTCCAAACGTTACCCGGTCAAGACCCGTTTTTAACTGAAAATTTCATTTAACCCATTTGTTGACCATTTATTCAACAAATCCGGTCCAAACACTTTTTTAATTCTTTTAGAGCATGGAATACTTTTTAAGATGGTAAAAATCCATGTTTTCTTATTTTTAAGTCATTTTACCAATTTTCGGGTCCCCGAATATGTCTAAATTGCTTACAAGTCTATGACATTATCATTTTCAGCCATTAACATCTCATCATGCACCCAATATCATCCAAAACTACTGAAATATCATGTCTAACTCACGGGTTCAACAAACAACCTATGAACAATATGGAAACTTAGAGATTACACCATTTTCATCCATTACACATGTGTAAAACATTATAACTTGCGATTTAATATTACCCAAACCTTTTGTAACTTTGAAATCAGGTTATTATAAGGTTAGAAAACCTATTTCAAGCAGGTTACATGCTTAGCTTCGAATGATTATGATTTGTGCAAGTTGGATGGTGTAAATACACCCAAAAAGAGGGTTTTCTAGGTGTAAACGGTGTTACACCTATAGAATGACTTATGTAACAAGTGAGATACCTTCAAGAACGTTAAAAGATCCTCAAGAACAAGGTGATAGCAGTAGACTTCTGTTAGAACAAAGAGAGTAAGGTTTTTGGTGGATAAATAAAGGAATAACACATAATGTACATGGTTCGGGTAAGGTGAAGCTTACTCTTTGTATGTTTCACGGTTTGGGAAGTGTGGAGGAACAAAAACGACTTGGAAAGCTTCAAACAAGGCTGGAGTATCTCGAACAAGGGCTGGAGAAGTCGAACTAGATGAAGACGTGTATCAAAAGCTCACAAGACTTCACCTTCTTGCTTGTTTGAGCTTGGCCCATGCTAGTGTTGTAGTTGTTCTTCGAATATGGCTGGAATTTTTGCTATAACCATGAGTGTGTGTGTGTGTGTTTTCTGGAGAAAGAATCCAAGAGGGAGAGGGAGAGGAATGAAAGTGATGGTGGAGTGTTGTGTGTGTATAGAGATGGGAAGAACGCATGGAATGGTAGTGGTGGATAGAGAGGGGGTGTAGAAGGGAGTGGGTCGGTGGAGAGAGGTGGTGCACAAAGGGGGTGGCCGAATTTTTGGCTTTTAATGGGTGTAAATTTTGTTTTGAAATTTAAATGGTAGATAATATTATGTGTAGTATTATTTTGTTATGTAGTGTAGTATTTTAGGTGGTATTAATTAGTTAGTTGTTAAGTATTGTGTATGAACATGCATGCATTAACCGAAAAATTTGAGTTCATGCACACATTTTAATTGTTTCAACTATGATTTAATTATTGCAAGGGTGGCTAATTAACTTTCCCGGGACACTAAGATTTCCCTAGCTAATGCTTGATCTAGCTAAATCATCACAAAGAGGCACATAAAATAACAAAAATGGTAACAACAATCAACAATAACAATGATGCTAATAGTAGTATTGGTAATGATATTAACATTAATATTAATTGAATGGGCAATGATGTAGGTTATAATTATGACCTAGAGGTCGGTGTCACATTCTCCCACCGTTTAGGAAATTTCGTCCGGAAATTTTAGCTTCGATTAGACTCGGAACGGGTGGGTTTTGAAGAGGTACAAATAACTCTTTCTCATTTCATCCTCTCGCTCCCAAGTGAATTCAGATCCTCGCCTAGAATTCCATCTTACCTTGACCTTGAGTATGCGACTTCGTCTTAGTTTCATGACCAGCCGGTCAGTGATCTCTATGGGTTCTTCCACGAAGTTCAACTTATCGGTTATCCTAACTTCCTTCATTGGTATCTCCAAGGTCTTGTCTGCCAGGCACTTTTTCAGGTTTGACACATGGAAGGTGTCATGTATGTAGCTTAATTCCTGAGGTAGCTTTAATTTGTATGCCACTAGACCAATTCTTGCTAGTATCTCAAATGGTCCAATGTATCTCGGGCTTAGCTTTCCTCTCTTTCCAAACCTCATGGTACCTCTCCATGGTCCCACTTTCAGCATTACCCTATCACAGAAGTGGTTGATCATGTGAGGTGGCACAACAATTTCCTCACCTTGGTATAAGCTGGACTTGACCCTATTGAACACAAGTTCATTGAAGTGAACTAGCTCAAACACACACCCTTCCCTTAGGATGTTTCGTAAAAGATCATCAATGATCATCTAAAGAAATCTAGGATACATCCGAAACTTGTTCCTCACTTTAGTAAGATTATAAATCATCCTATTAAGGACTTGAGCAACAAAGTTAAAAGGCATCCTTGCTATAATACTAGAAATAGCAAATGAACTCTGTGAAGTCGCTGGATCAGTAGACATCTGAGCGTGTTCTTGACGGAAGGATAAGAAAAACCAAAAGACAAACAAGAGCACGAACAAGAATACAATGGTTTCATTGATAAAACCTAATGATTAAAAGCTTGTTAAACATAAAAATCACGACTTTTAGCAAGGGGAGATCGAGCATGATCTCCCCTCTCATCCGGAAGCACCTAGGCCCCGGGCACTCTCTCAAATCCCTCTCTTCTCTACACCATGAAACTGGTATTTATAGGCCTCAGCCCATATCAGATGCGACTGGGCCCATTCGTACAATTCGGCCATGCATATGGTTCAATCGTACGACTGGACCATACGTATGGTTCAATCGTACGACTGGACCATACTTATGGTTCAGTCTTACGAATGGCCCAATCGCATCTCTCAGTCGCACGACTGGTCCTTTAGCATGGCTCAGTCGTACGACTGAGTCTCATTCGCATATGCTCCTGCGAATAACCCAGTTTAATGTGTTTACAACATATCAGGTGTATTACATTAAGCCTAGACTATGCGACAAGCGACGGACACACTATATATGACAATATATGCTCCAACAAATTCCCCCTTGGACGTTGCTTGCAAATAGTAGATAACACCTCTTACAATATTCAGTCAATCTTTTCTCTGGTTTCCAATAGAATCAAACGAAAAACCATATTAGCCAACGTTGCTGATCCGTCAGGTTGCTACAGTATCCCTGAAAATGAAATTAGGCTCATTAGCTTTCGTTTACTTTGCAGAACACCATCATAGCAGTAAGATTCCCCATATGATTGATTTTTCCAGATAATGACATGAACAGTTTTCCATTGCTTCAATCTTCACACAGGCTAACCTGATTAACATTAACACCTGCAGAAATTCCCCCTCAAATTTAGCATATCCCAATATATAAACGTTGTGCTCTCCTGGCGTCTTCATACGGTGTATTGGGCAAAAAGTAGAAGGTTCCAATCCATAGCTGACAATCTCAAGAAAATCAGCATGCACTCAGATTCATCATCAGAAACCGGCTCACATCAACATTTTCTGATTGCGTCTTCAATTTCTCTAAACATGGATTCCCCCTAAGAATGAGAATCCTCTCTGTGCGGATATATATAACTTGATTGGCCCATAAATAGTCAGATGCTCCAGACTACCCCACAAAATCAGCACCGACTGCTGACATCTTCTCTTCTTTCTTTCTTGTTCTAACTACAATCACCTATTTTGGAAGTCCAACGAATCATGAGGTATCCATCGAACTTATTTGACAAAAGAACCTCAAGATGAATGTGCTTTGCCCATCCTCAAATCTGTGCAAGTGGCAGTTCCAGACACTTTTGTTTTTTTTTTGGTCTGGAAAACCATTCATTTGTATGACATGGAGGACAAATATCACATTCGTGTGAATGGATGATACGAATGATATATTCATGAGACTAGTCATAAGACTGGTCCAGTAGCATGACTGGTCATAAGACTGGTCCAGTAGCATGACTGGACATAAGACTGGTCCAGTAGCATGACTGGACATAAGACTGGTCCAGTAGCATGACTGGCCATAAGACTGATCCAGTCGCATTCCAGTCGTACGAATGGTCCAGTCGCATGGTCCAGTCGTACGAATGCTCCATTAGCATTGGCTAGTCGTACGAATGGTCCATTAGCATGGTCCAGTCGTACGAATGGTCCAGTCGTACGAATGGTCCATTCACATGGTCCAGTCGCATGAGCGGATCTGCATGCAGATTTTCAGATCTGCAGCCGCCATGGCCGCCAAAAACCCTAATCTGATGAATTTTACATGAACCAAAACAAAATAGACATCATCAGAGGATAAGAACGTGTTTCCGAGTTCGATTTTAACCAAAAACCAACACACGTAACAAGATCTGAGCAAAACACGAAGAACACGAAGTGGGTTTAACGTCAAAGAACATAAAATAGATCCAGAAATCAAGAGCTCGGGTTGCTAGAATGATTGTTAGATCATTCTAGCAGTAACTGGCTCTGATACCAATTGTGAAGTCGCTGGAGCGGTTGACATCTGAGCGTGTTCTTGTCGGAAGGATAAGAAAAACCAAAAGACAAACAAGATCACGAACAAGAATACAATGGTTTCATTGATAAAACCTAATGATTACAAGCTCGTTAAACATAAAAATCACGACATTTGGCAAGGGGAGATCGAGCATGATCTCCCTCTCATCCGGCAGCACTTAGGCCCTGGGCGCTCTCTCAAAACCCTCTCTTCTCTACACCATGAAACTGGTATTTATAGGTCTCAGCCCATATCAGATGCTACTGGGCCCATTCGTAGGATTTGGCCATGCGTATGGTTCAATCGTACGACTGGACCATACGTATGGTTCAATCGTACGACTGGACCATACTTATGGTTCAGTCTTACGAATGGCCCAATCGCATCTCTCAATCGCACGACTGGTCCATTAGCATGGCTCAGTCGTACGACTGAGTCTCATTCGCATATGCTCCTGTGAATGACCCAGTTTCATGTGTTTACAACATATCAGGTGTATTACATTAAGCCTATACTATTCGACAAGCGACGGACACACTATATATGACAATATATGCTCCAACAAACTCCTTAGAGATGTTGCATCCCAACCAGTCTTTCTATTGGTCAAAGTCTTCTAATATGTTTGCATAAGGAATCTGAATTGGTCACACATATAAGACTTCTAGATCTCCTTCTTGTTAATGGTACCAGTGTACCCTATCTGTCTGAATACATGGAGAAGATAGTTCTCATCAAACTCTGTTGGGCATCTTCATCTCCAAGTTGAAATACTCTTCTCATCACTTCTTCACTGTTAGTGATCTACTGATCAAATATGGTAGAAACCACATGTAACGCCCGAAATAAAGTAAAAACAAGCCAAATAATAATAATGGGTTTAAACGGATTATTTAATGTAAAAAAGATGGAAATAGGTTATAGACCGAGTTAACCTTTCGGGTTACGGGTTAGACGAGCTTAAGGTCCCGGGAACGCCCGGTATATATAAACGAATCAGCTTGAGCCACTCTCACTTGCAACTCAACACCCAACTTCTAGAGAGAGAGAGTGTAGAGAGAAAAAGTTGAGAGAAGGTAAAGATTTAAGGCTCGGTTGATCAAGAGATTAAAGATTGATGTTTGTGGACATCTAAACAACAAGAAAAGACCAAGAATCCAGGTAAAAAACATCGTTTAATCGTTTCCTTAAGATAGGGTTTGGGATTTTTGAAAGTGGCAAAGAATCACCCAAAACTCATGTTTTTACGTAAGAAAACATGTAAGAAGCTTAGATATAGGTTCATGGATGATAAACCAAGGTTTTGGGTGTAAAATATTGAAGTTTTGGGTTAAAAATGGGTTGATTCGTAATTTCAGCCCATTCTGCGAAATTGTATGTTCATCCAACGAAATTATGCAGTCGTCCAGCGAAACTATGGATCTTCCGGCGAAACTATAGTTTCGCAGATAGATTCGCAGACTTGAATTCCAACGAAAGTTGGGCGAAACTGGCAGCGAAACTGACAGCGAAGATGCCAGCGAAACTAGCAGCGAAACTGCTGGCGAAACAATTAGCGAATCTGCTGATCTTGCAGCGAAATTAGCAGCAAAATTAGGAAGAAATTAACCCCTTTGAGTGTTAACCTATCTACAGGCTGCGTAGAGTCACCCTTGCTTAGAGAGCTTGATTGAGAAGCTACTCACGGAGTCAAGGTGAGTTCTAGATCCCTTGCTTTAAAGGTTTTAAAAGTGTTTGGGGCTGGAAATGCATACCAGCACGGCCCCAGCCAGGGGCTTTGCCCCTTGGACCCTACTAGGGGCTGCTTCCCCTAGGACCCCGCTATAAGGGGCTGCCGCCCCCGAACCCCTACTGTCCCGCTGTCACACCCCGGGCCCAGGTAGGGTGGGACGTCACAGACAAGCAACAACATATGGCAGCGGAAACAAACCATTACAAGAGCTCAATGGAGAGAATATCACATGGCATTAAATGTTTTAAAAAAAGTACCGGGGCTAGAAACAAATCAAGCCCCTAAATGAGTTTTACAATCATCCATAAAAATAAATTGTACTTGTTCAACACAAACATGAAATTGTTCAAATGATTCATTAAGAAAATATGCCAATGCCATGGTCGCGGGGATAGGTCTAGGTCTTCACAACAGCTAGGATCTCTTCATAAATTACCTGAAACATGCTCAAAAAGAAATTTGTGTCAACTAAAAAGTTGGTGAATTCAAGTGCTTAAAGTTTAAAAACAAAAGGACTTAACAAATCCTTGTTTGATTAAAAAGGAAATAATCATTGTTTCAACATCGTGGGAAAAATCATAATCAACCCTGCACTCAGTCCCGGTTGGCCTCTTCTAAAGTTGTGTTTAACCGGATATTCCCGAAGGAAGAACTGAGCCCCAAACCAGTGAACCATACCTGCCCGGATGGTTCACCATAGTTTCTTAACAAAACCTGTTACATGCCACAAACGACCCCTTAGGATCTCAATGGGGTACCCTTCCTGGAACGGAAGCCACTGTGTGTGGGGGATTCTCCAAATAGATCTATCAATATAAAACAAGCGGTTCACGAAAGAATTAATGATCATGATATAAGTATCTGCAGGTAATCCATAAATCCCACATACAATCATCAAGTAAAGCACAAATATAGTTCATAAATAACAGAGCATGTTTCACCCCAAAACAGTAGTAAAAAGGAGAATCACTAGAACTCACCTTAGGTTTCAAGTCAAAATATTTCTTGGTGTGCCGGGAGTGTCTCAAGTCTAGCACCCTAACATGTACATATCAAATGATAAGCTACTGCTCTAAACTCATTTAAGGTACAACAAGAGTGTCAAGAATTTAGCTATTAGGTAAGGCTTTGATTTCGCGAAGCTTTGCATAAAAAGTTTCCTTTTATGGTAGGTCATGGTTTCTTCATGTAATTTGGGATTTTTACATCATTAGGTTAAGGACATAAGGGAATTTTGTTGTTCAAGTGATTATTAGCTTCATAGGAGTCGGTTATAAAGTTTGGTAAAATTTTACAATTTAGTCCCTCAAGTTTCAAAATTTACAGTTTCTACCCTCAAGTTTGGTTTCTTGTCCTTTATGACACTTAAGACCAAAAATCAGGTTCTTAGAGTAAAATTTTACTTATTGTAGAGTAAGTGTTCCAAGATTTCAGTTTATGGGTCCGGTTTTAGAACTATGCGTTTAACGCTCCCGGTTGCGGTAAAAGCCGGAGAGTTTTTAACAGTTAATTTAGGGTTTTCATAAATTTGAGTCTTGGACCAGTAGGTATCATCTAAAGATATTTTTATAAATTTTAAGTCCTTAAATTGTGAAATTTTGCCTCTAATAGTTGAAAGTCTCGTTTTTACGTTTGACCCGTTAAAACGCGGTTTTGACTGTATTTGACCATTTAAAGCTTGTTTGACCACTTTTTCAAATCCTTTAGGTCTTTTCTTACTTAACTTACTGAAATTACATGATTTTTATAAATCTTAGCTTTAAACTCCTTTTTCATAGATTTTTCTCAAAAACGATGCCCGGTTGGTACCCGTTTTTAGTTAAAACGCCATTTATTTGTTCTTTTGACCATTTAAATTTTCCATTGACTCCAGAACACTTTATTTATTATTTTTAAGCCTGGAATACTTTTCGAAAGTTCTACACTTGGCTTCGGAAGTCCTTTGTATGTTGTACTCAAAATCTTCTAAGTGACTTAGTTTTAATTGCAACAGCCTCTCTAGATCCAACAAAAACCATGTTTTTACTATTTTTAAGGTCGTTTTACCATGTTTCGGGTCCCGAAATTAACCAAAATGGGTCTAATCTTAACATGTCCTTAATTTCCAGAGATTAAGCACTTGTCACACACTTAATATTCATCAAAACATTTTGAAATTATGTCCAAACTCATGGCTAGGTTAGCCATCACAACATTGAACCATCAACTTAGTGATTTAGCCATAACCAACCATAACACATGTGTAAATCCTTGTAAGCTTGTAGTTAAACCTTACCAAAACCCCATTTAACTTTAAATCCAGATTATTATGGTGTTACAAAGTCGTTAATGAGCAGGTTGTAAGTCTTGGTTAAGAGGGTTTTCAAACAAGTGCTTAGCTTGCAACATATCTTGTAAAATGAAGGTTTTTGAGGTGTAACTTGTGCTAAAACCATATATCCACGGTGTATCTTCTTTTATAACTTTTAAAACAGGTTATTAGGAGTTCATTAAACCTTTAACAAGCAGGTTATAAGTTTGCTTTCAAGGGTTACAAGATCCACAAGTTAGATGGTGCTAAAGTCCCAAAAATAGGGTTTTCATGGTGGAAATCGGTTTCCACCTTAGGAATGACAAGCATAACGAGTGAGATACCCCTTGTGAAGTTGAAAGCTCCTCAAGAACAAGGTAGTGGTGTCGGGTTTCTGCTACAACAAAGAGAGGAGGTGTTTTTAAAAGAGAAATGAAAGAACATATGAAAAGACCATTTTCGGGTGACATGAAGCTTACACTTGGTGTTGTTCACGTTTTGGAGAGTGTAGATGGTCTTGGATAGCTCGAATCTCCTTGGACAAGGCTGGAGAATCTTCTAACAAAGCTGGAAGAGTCGAACAATGGGTAGAGGTGTGTCCAAACTCGCGGATATGGCCACCTTCTTGCGGGTTTTAGGTCGGCCGATGCGTATGATGTTGTTGTTGCGATTTTTGGAGCTGAAGTAGAGAGAGTTTTGAGAGAGTTTGCAAGGGGAGAGGGAGAGAATTCTGCTGAGAATTCGAATAAGAGAGGAGAGGGAGAGAGTTGAGGGTGTTTGCATGAATGAGGAGTGGATGGTAAGGGTGGTGGTGTAGAAGAGAGGTGAGTGGAGGGAGAGGGGGCGGCCGATCTTGGCTTCTAGTGAGGGTAGTTTTGATTTAATTTTTAAATGATAATTGATTATTAGGTAGTGTAATTTTGTGGTATTGGGTAGAATATATTATTTAGTGGATGATGTTAATTGTAGTATCTTGTGCATGTCCATGCATGCATGAACCGAAAATATATAAGTGTGAGTGTATGCTCACATTTTAATTGTTTCACTTGAGATTAAATTTTGTAAGGGTGACTAGTTAACATTCCCGGAACACTAATTTTTAAAAAGGTAAAACCTAAGCTAACTAAAAGTCAATAAAATCATATGAAATCATAAATTGAATCAAATAGCAAGAAATGCTTCTAATTTCATGATAGTGTTGGATTGTTTCAATTATTAGTACTCATAAGACGGATAATGATGCAAGTAAGTTAGGGTTAGAATAACAACCTAGAAGCCGGTTGTCACATTCTCCCACCGTTTAGGAAATTTCGTCCCGAAATTTTAGCTTCGATTAGAGTCTGAACGGGTGGGTTTGAAGAGGTGTTGATAATTCTTCCTCATCTCATCTTCAAGCTCCCAAGTAAATTCAGGTCCTCGCTTGGAGTTCCATCTAACCTTGACCTTGGGTATGCGGCTCCGCCGGAGTTTCTTGACCAAGCGGTCCGTGATCTCCACGGGTTCTTCCACAAAAATTCAGCTTGTCATTTATTCTTGCTTCTTTTAATGGTAGCTCTAGGGTTTTGTCTACCATGCTCTTCTTCAAGTTCGACACATGAAAGGTGTCGTGTATGTGGCTCAACCCCTGGGGTAGTTTCAACTTGTACGCCACTGGGCCAATTCTCGCCAGTATTTCGAATGGTCCAATGTATCTCGGGCTTAAGTTTCCTCTTTTTCCGAACCTCACGGTTCCCTTCCATGGTGCTACCTTTAGCATTACCCTTTCGCCTACTTGGAACTCTAAAGGTTTCCGTCTCCTATCAGCGTACTTCTTCTGCTGCTTTTAGTCGCTCCTTTATTTTAAAGATCTTGTCAGTGGTCTCTAACACGATGTCGGGTCCCATCACTCGGCTATCACCAATCTCATTCCAACTCAATGGTGATCGGCATTTCCTGCCATATAGAGCCTCATACGGAGCGGCTTTAATACTCGCGTGGTAACTATTGTTATAGGCGAATTCCACCAAAGGGAGATGGTTGTCCCAGTTTCCGCCAAAGTCCATCACGCAAGCTCTTAACATATCTTCCATCGTTTGAATAGTCCTTTCGCTCTGACCGTCGGTTTGAGGATGGTATGTGGTGCTTAGATCCAAACAGGTTCCTAAAGCTTGCTGGAATGATTTCCAGAAACAAGAAGTGAAACGGCTATCGCGGTCGGAGATGATCGACAAAGGAACTCCATGCCTCGTTACTATCTCGTCGACATATAGTTGGGCCAATTTCGTCATGTCGTAGTCTTCTCTAATTGGCAGAAAGTGAGCTGACTTCGTTAGCCTATCTACTATCACCCAAATAGCATCGTGGCCTTTAAACGTTCTGGGTAACTTAGTAACAAAATCCATCGTGACGTTATCCCATTTCCATTCTGGGATTTCGGGTTGTTGTAACGTTCCTGATGGTTTTTGGTTTTCAGCTTTTACCATGGCAAAGGTTAGACATTTCCCAACATAAATAGCGATTGATCTCTTGATTCCAGGCCACCAGAAAAGTGCCTTTAGATCCTGGTACATCTTATCACTTCCAGGGTGAATCGAATACCTAGACTTGTGTGCTTCATCGAGGATTACTTCTTGAATTTCTCCGTGCTTCGGCACCCAAGTTCTCCCTTCATACCTGTATGTACCATCGTCCCCTGTCTCAAATCGCTTTTCCATTCCGGTTAACCCTTCTTCTTTTAACCTTTCTTCCTTTAATGCTTCGTTTTGAGCTTCTTTTAGTTTTGCGATAAGGTTGGTATACACACTCATCCTTAAGGCTCGTACACGAAGAGGCTTTTCTCTCTCCTTTCTGCTCAACGCATCTGCCACAACGTTGGCCTTACCGGGATGGTAGCGGATTTCGCACTCGTAGTCATTTAACAGCTCGACCCATCTCCTCTGACGCATGTTGAGCATCTTTTGGTCAGGAATGTGTTGCAAACTTCTATGGTCAGTGTAGATGATGCACTTCGTGCCATAGAGGTAGTGCCTCCACATTTTGAGAGCAAACACCATGGCACCCAACTCCAGATCGTGCGTCGTGTAGTTCTTCTCATGATCATTCAGTAGTCTAGATGCATAAGCAATCACCTTGTTGCGTTGCATCAATACACATCCTAGTCCTTGACGCGAAGCATCACAATAGACCACGAAGTCTTCTACTCCTTCCGGAAGGGCAAGGATAGGTGCACTGCATAACTTCTCCTTAAGCGTTTCAAACACCTCGTTCTGCTCTCACTCCCACACAAAGGTTGTGTTCTTCTTGGTTAGTGCGGTCAAAGGTTGCACTATGCGCGAGAAGTCTTTTATAAATCGTCGGTAGTAGCCAGCCAGTCCTAAGAATTGCCTTATCTCCGTGGGAGTTTCAGGAATCTTCCAATTCTTTATGGCCTCAATTTTGGAAGGGTCGACTTGAATTCCATTCTCATTCACCAAATGCCCTAAGAATTGGATCTTGCGCATCCAGAATTCACATTTAGAGAACTTGGCATATAGTTGCTCATTCTTGAGTAGTTCAAGTATTAGCCTGAGATGCTTCTCGTGCTCGTCTTTACTACGGGAGTAGATCAGTATGTCATCGATAAACACGATCACAAACTTGTCGAGATAAGGGCGGCAAACGCGGTTCATGAGGTCCATGAATGCTGCTAGAGCATTAGTCAGTCCAAAGGGCATGACCAAATACTCATAGTGTCCATACCTAGTTCGGAAGGCCGTTTTGGGTATGTCCTCTTCTCTTTTCTTTAGTTGGTGGTATCCTGACCTCAAATCTATTTTGGAGAAACAACTTGCTCCTTGCAGTTGATCAAATAAGTCATCTATTCTCGGAAGAGGGTAACGGTTCTTTATGGTCAGCTTGTTTAACTCTCTGTAATCGATGCACATTCGCAGGGTTCCGTCCTTCTTTTTCACAAACAGTTCCTGGGCACCCCATGGAGAGACACTCGGACGTATAAATCCCTTGTCCAGTAGTTCCTGAATTTGTGCCATTAGCTCCTTCATCTCATGTGGGGCGAGTCGGTACGGTGCCTTGGCTACTGGTGCAGCACCAGGCAGCAAATCTATCTGGAATTCGACTTGTCGGTTCGGGGGAAGTCCTGGTAGGTCTTCTGGAAACACTTCTGGGTATTCAGAAACCACGGGAATATCTTCAATCTTCTTCTCCTTATGGGTCTTCATCACATAAACTATAAAAGCTGGACATCCCTTCATTAAGCTCCTGGTAGCCTTTAAGTGGGATACTATGGGGTATAGGGTGTTACTCCTTTCGCCTTCTACCAATAACACTTCTTTGTCGCTCAACGGTATCTTGAGTAGACGCTCATCACATACGATTTCGACTCTATGCTTAGCTAGCCAGTCCATACTAACAACCACATCAAATCCTCCTAACTTAATGGGCATCAGGTTTATCCTAAACGTATTCCCCTTTAGATTTAGTGGGCAATCCCTGATGACTTCGTTAGTTTCTAAAATGTTACCGTCAGCTAATTCTACGGTAAACGTATCGATCAAGGCACACGCGTCTAAGTCAATCAAAGGCCTAAAAGTACTAGAGACAAAACTAGCAGTCACTCCAGTATCGAACAGAACAGTAGCAGGATGATTGTTTACAAGGAACGTTGATAGGATCGGATCTAGTTTGATCAATTAGATTAATATTTGCAGCGGAATATAACAAGAATTAGACGAAATTTAAGCAAGAATAGTATGAATATGCAATCAAACAGTGATGATTATATAGAGAGAGTTTTCTGCAAATGGAATATTTTCATTCACGTAAAAGCTTCGGTTACAAAACAATTAGGTCAACATTCCTTTTATAAAGGAATGTGACGTCAGCTGATGTCACTTGATAGTGACATCTAACTGATTTATACAAACAACTGAAAATATACTAAACTACTGAAGATGTCCACAACAACTGAGGACACCTTCACAAAAAGCTAAGTACAACCTACAATTACAACTACTGAAGTTATAACATCTGAAGTGTAAGAACTTCAGATGTTTTACATGTAATAAAACTACTGAAAAGTAAACCATCACAACTATTAAAAAGAACTACTTCAGCTGTTGTGACAACTTCTGAGAACTTGGTCTTCAGACTTTGTCTTCAGCAGTTGTCTTCAGACTTTGTCTTCAGACATTGTCTTCAACTGTTGTCTTCAGACTTTAACTTCAGATTTTGTCTTCAGACTTTATCTTCAGACTTTGTCTTCAGCTGTTGTAGACCACTTCAGTTGTTATGATGTTTGTGGGACTTAAAGGTTTTTTCTGATCTGGCTCATTGGTTCTTTTGGTCCAACAAACTCCCCCTGAACCAATGCAGCCAAAACCTTTAAGATTATTGAAGTCCCACTTATTGGCAGAAACATTTTCTGGATCAGCTTAGAAATTACCAAAATAAGCTCAGGCCAAGGAAGTGGTTTCAAAAAGTTTGATCGGCAAATGATGAATGGGAACTCTGTATTAGGGAATTGGACACAGAGCTGTTACCCCATTCATGAAACCTACTTCCCAATGATGAGTCTGTAAGACTCTCTAACATAGGCCTCAAGTAAAACAACTTTTTCTTCCATTGTGAGTTCTTCAGCTTCACTTTCAAAGAAGAACTCAGGCCCATAATACTCTGATAAGTATCTAACATTCTTTCCATTCTTTAGCTCCACAGTAGTTATTTCTCTATATGCAAACTCATCAGGATGAGTACCTTCAAGTAACAACTGGAGCTCATTTCTTCTTATTTCTTCAAGCTTCTTGTAGATCAACCCCTTCTTCACCATTTTGTTTTCTAGTAAAGTTTGTGGAGTCATCTTAGTCTTGTAAGCTCTCTTGAAGTCATCAAGGATTTCCTAGGGTGACACTACAATGGCCAGCATTGTCACAGCATCTACAGTCTTCTTTACTTGGCCATTGTATCGACTTGGAATATTCTTTCTATGAATCATGTCACTTACTCTGGGGTCAGGCCAAATTCTCACTCTCTCTTTCTGATATTGAATGTGAATCAGAGAGCATACAACCTCTGAGCATGTTGCTTCATAGCTTGTATGGATGAAGACTTAGGAAATTCTTTATCAACCATCCTTTACAGCTGCTCATCATGTTGTTTTTGCTGTTCTTCTTCTTCAATTTTCACTTTTACCATTTGCCTTTGGATGTCAAGTGTGATTGTTGTCGGTTGACTCCTGGGCTCAGACATCTTCATTTTAAGAACAGCAAAGATTGGTAGACTATCATCCTCATCATCTTCTTCCTCTTCTTCCATCCTCAACACCCTTCTCTTCCTCTTGGGTGCATCATTGGTGGTTGTTTGAGTAGGTTTCTTGGGTAAGGGAATTGTTTTGAGGGTAGTGAAGTTGGTTGTTTTGATGTGGGAGATTGTACAGGCTACTCTATCATCTTGGTTGTGAGTGAGGCTTTGGATAACTTTGCCATTTCAGACCTTTTCCCAGCACCGGCTTCATCAAGGGCTTCTATGATCAATCCTTTGTTGAATGCTTCAGAAGAACAGATTTTGGTGGTTATCTCCAAAATACTGTCTCTGGACCATGACTTCACTTCAATGATTGGTTTTCCCAAATGTTTTGACAAGAATCTTATCATAGCTTCCGGCCTTTCCCTTTCTTTCTCATGGCAACTGGCCCATCTATTCTAAATCTCTTGAATCTCTAGCCGTCTGATCTCAGAGTCAAGTTTGATTGTGTCAAAACCTTGTCTGAAGAGTTGATCAATGATCTTATCCATAGATCTACTATGTTGCTCATCAGCTTCTTTGATCAGTTCTTCTAACTTTTTCTCATCTTCAGTCTGTTCAGCACTTTTCTTTCTCTTGTAAGTGATCATCTCCTTTTCTTTCTTCTCTTTTGCTTCTTCCTCTTCAACTCTCTTTCTTTTGTCTTCTTTCACTGACTTAGACTCCCCCTTTTTGGGTGCATTGGGTTCAGGGGTTTGAATGTCAGAAAGTCTCTTAGAAACAACATCATCAATTAAGGGTTGAATACTTGAGGAAAGCCTCTCATCAAGGGCTTGATGCATAATGTTAATGATGATGGGAGTGATAAGAGGTAAGGTGGATTTAAAGGCAGCAACCATTTGCTCAGAGGGGTTCTATCCCTGAGAAATGGTGCCTGAAACAGAGGCTGGTGGCATAGTTGTTGGGAGTGGCTCAGTGTTTGGGAGAGCATCAAAAGAAGCTGCCATCTGTGGGTGAATTTGGGCAGATGGACTTGATTCTTTAGAGACAATTTGGCAAGCAGTTCTTGTAGTTTGCATACCTCAGCCTCAAGAATGGTGTTTTGGGCTAGAACCTCAAAGAAAAAGCCCAGGTCATCATCAGCCTTTGCTGAATCACCTGACCTCCTGATTAAATCAGGATGAACATGTGCTGAGTGTAGATCAGTATTCATATGTGCCCCTATTTCTTAGAACTGGGGACTTCCTGCCTCAGGATTATGTCCTTCATTGGCAGTTGCCTCTGGGAGGTCTTAGAGATGATACCACCTTCATCCTGTGCATGTGCTGAAACAGGAGAAGAGGTAGCCTCACCAGATGTTCGAATCTCCTCCTCTACACGGGGAGATTGAACTTTGTATTCCCTGTGCTGTGGGTTGTCGACCACATTATAATCCTCTCCCTCAACTGTTGAGGTTTTCCCAGTGGTAATAGGTTTCTGGGGAGGGGTAGAGGAATGTAGTTGAGTCAGCACTTGTGCAATAACTGCAGTTGGGCTTGTAGGGGTGGTTTCAGTGGGAGATAATGGTGAAAAAGATTGCACCTGGGGTGAGTGGTGCTCTTCAATGGCAATCTTCTCAAGTGAGAGAGATTCCAGTAATGTGGTTTCCCCATTTTTGGTTGCATCAGGATCCTATTGAGAGGATACCTGAGCGGTTTCAGTTGGTAGAGTCTTGGAAACTACAAGGGGATTACTACCAGTAGTTTCATCCTGTGTTTGTGTTGCAGGGGCATCATCAGGGGACTCAACTCCTTGAGTAGCCTTTTTGGTTTGTTTGGATTTTGGTTTGGAAGGGACTTTAGATCTGGAGGTGGAGGCTGTGGGTTCCCTCTGCTTGGGTTTTAGCAGTTTGGCAGCCTCTTTGAGTTGTGGGTTTGAGTTGTGCCTGGAGTATACCTCAGGCAAGACTACCATAGCAGGGACTCCATGGCCAACAAGGCCATCAGATTTTAATTGATTAATAATTATGGCCATAAGAAGCCTTGGATATAATATCCATCTATTAGCCACAGGTTTCATTGCCAGATCTTTTGATTCCAAAAATATTATTTCAGAAAAATTAAGCTTTGGCGTTCAAGGATAGAATACAATACCTGCTGCCACCTGGATGACATTTGATCCCATGAAGATGTTTTGGGGGCAAGGCAGACATTGATCATATGAAAGATTAGGCGTTCAGCATCATGGAAGTGCTTCTTCATAATGGTGGTAGCACTTAGGTCGCCCTCATATCCATGATTAATGAATGATAAATCAATGGTGCCTTTGGAGTATTTGGTGACAAAGGTGGCATTATTCAGATCTAGGGTTTGGCGAATGATATCAGGAGTGATGACCACCTTCTTCTGATTGACAAACGACTGGAGAGTGATCGAGTCATCATTCTCACCAGTATGGACAGTAACATTTGTCCAGAATTGGCGAAGGGTATCGGGATAGATGGTTGGATTTAGAAGAAAAGCGGTTTGATACTGGAATCAACCATCAGATCAATGGCAGCATCAAACTTTGTCCAAAAGGCTGATTTTGTGAGGTAGGCAACACAGTTGTGTCGAGGTTTGATTTGCATGGTCGACATTAATAGAAGATGAAAGTTTGAAAAACGACTTATGAAAAAGTTGAAGTTAGGGTTAGGTATTTATAGGTTATGAAGTGGTTGAAAGGAAACAACTGAAACTTTTTGTGTGAGTCATCAGTTGTTAGAAAACAACTAAAGACATGGTTTTAACTTTCAGATGTTGTAAACAACTGAAGACTTGGTGTTAGTCATCAGTAGCTTTAAACTACTGAAGACTTGGTTTTGGCTTCAGTTGTTTGAAATGAAACAGCAGTTGTTTGAAACAATTGAAGAGTAAAATTTCTCATCAGTTGTTGTCGTCAATTCATAGATTTAAGTTGTTTCAATGACCTCAACACTTACTCAGCAGATTATCTGATTTTCAGATCTTTCATTGGTCATCAGTACTTATATATTAGAACATACATCAGTAGTTGTAACTACATCAGTACTTTTCAACAAATAAAGTACTTCAGTACTTTAAGTAATTTAGCTTCAGTAGTTTAGGAAAACTTCTGAAGATAAAATAACTTATCAGTACTTATTTTTGACAGTTGTATACTAATGCTCATCAGTACTTGTTAACTAAGAGCATCAGTAGTTGTCAATCATTCTAGCTGCAGCATACCAAGCCTGAGCACAAGATTTTGGAAAGTTACACTGTCCAAAGGCTTGGTAAATATATCTGCAAGCTCATCAACACTAGGCACAAACTTTGGATCAATCAGACCTTTTTCATAACGATCCCTGATAAAATGATGTCTGATCTCAATATGTTTGGTCCTAGAATGCTGGATAGGATTCTTAACAATACAAAGAGCTGAAGCACTGTCCATCAGTAAAGGAGTCTTAGTCTCTGTAATGTCATAATCCAATAATTGATTTTGAAGCCAGAGTACCTGAGATGTACAACTTGCAGCAACAATGTACTCTGCTTCAGCAGTAGATGTTGCAACTGAAGTTTGTTTCTTACTCTGCCAAGAAACTAAACAATTGCCTAGAAATTGGCATCCACCAGAGGTTGATTTTCTGGTTAATTTACACCCTGCATAGTCACTATCAGAGAAAGCAACTAATTTGCAAGAGTGCCCAGTGGAATACCAAAGTCTTAGAGATTGAGTTCCTTGCAAGTATCTAAAGATCCTTTTGACTACAATCATATGGGATTCTTTAGGTGCAGCCTGAAATCTAGCACAGACACAAGTTGCAAACATAATGTCTGCTCTAGAAGCTGTAAGGTACATCAAGGAACCAATCATACATCTGTAAAGAGTTTCATCAACTGCTTTACCTTTTGATCAACATCCAGTTGTGTGGTGCTGCACATGGGAGTAGAACAGGGCTTACAATTTTGTAAATCAAACTTTTTCAATAAATCCTTTGTATATTTTGACTGATGAATGAAAGTTCCATCAGCCATTTGTTTGATTTGCAAACCCAGAAAGAACTGTAATTCTCCCATGGCACTCATTTCAAACTTTTGTTGCATCAACTTAGTAAAGGCATCACACAACTGTGGATCAGAAGATGCAAAAATAATATCATCTACATAAATTTGAACAAGGAGCTTATGCATGCCTACTTTCTTATGAACAAAGTTTTATCTATGGAGCCTCTAGTGAAATTATTTTGAAGAAGAAAGTTAGATAGTGTTTCATACCAGGCTCTGGGAGATTGTTTTAACCCATAAAGAGCCTTATCAAGCTTATACACCCAATCTGGATGTTTATGATCTTCAAAACCTGGTGGTTGACACACATAAACTTCTTCTTTTATTTTACCATATAAAAATGCACTTTTGACATCCATTTGAAAAACTTTAAGATTATGGAAAGCAGCATAAGCTAAGAACAATCTGATTGCCTCCAGTCTGGCTACAGGGGCAAAGGTTTCATCATAATCAATACCTTCTTCTTGTGAAAACCCCTGTACAACCAGTCTGGCCTTGTTCTTGAAATTTGACCTTTTTCATCAGTTTTATTCCTAAACACCCCTTTAGTGCCTATTGCACACTTACCTTGGGGTAGAGGAACCAGTTTCCACACTTGCTGCTTTTGAAACTGAAGAAGCTCAAGTTGCATGGCTTCAACCCATCCATTGTCTCTTAATGCAATATGATAGTTCTTTGGCTCTTGCTTACTGATGAAGAGAGCATAAAGGCAGAAATTGGACAATTGACTTCTAGTTGAAACACCAGCATTGATGTCACCAATGATTTAGGACATGGGGTGATTCTTCAGTTCTTGGTACTCAATAATATCTGTGCAAGTGTTTGTAGGAGATTCAGCAGCAACAGATGTTGATTCAGACTCTTGAAACCTAGAATGAGATGGCAGTTCAAATGAAGTAGAGGATTCAAGATTTCATCAGCATTTGTTGTGGATGGAACTGCTGAAGCTACAGGAACATCAAGTGTAGTAGACACAGGCAGGTGATCACTACAACTTGCATTTATACCACCAGATGGAGATGATGGATCCTCAGAAACTGAACAGATGGAGACTGATATGGAACATATTGCAGTATGTCCAAATCAAATAACTCCACAGGTTTTGTGGAATTTTGTCCTTTGGAGATTCATTAAACTTTACATGCAGGGTTTCTTCAACTATCTTTGTTCTGCAATTAAAAACTCTGTATGCCTTGCAAGTAGATGAATACCCAACAAAGTACCCTGCATCCACCTTTGATTCAAACTTCTGAAGTGGATTCTTTGTGTTAAGAATATAACAGGGACACCCAAATGCTCTAAAAATGAAATCAAAGGGGCCAAATGATGTAACAACTCATAAGGAGTCTTCATCAACCTCTGATTTACTAACACTCTATTTTGTACATAGCAGCTGTGTTGACAGCTTCAGCCCAAAAGGTTAGTGGCAAACAGAATCAGCCAACATTGTCCTTGCGGCTTCAATAAGGGTCCTGTTCTTTCTCTCCACCACTCCATTTTGTTCAGGAGTTCTTTGAATGCTATATTGCCTCTTGATTCCCTTAGATAAATAGAATTCATCAAGAGAGTGGTTTCTAAATTCTGTGCCATTATCACTCCTCACACACTTGACTGGAAGGGAATACTGCTTTTCCACATACAACACAAAGTTGATGATGATTTGAACAGCCTCATCTTTTGAATGTAAGAAGAAAGTCCATACAAATCTGGAATAATCATCCACAATTACCAGACAGTATTTTTTCTTTGCCATGCTCATCACTCTTACTGGACCAAAAAGATCCATATGCAGTAATTGCAAGCAGGCAGTGGACTTTGGTTCTTCTATTGGAGGGAATGATACTTTGTGTTGCTTTCCTTTTAAACAAGCAGAACAGTTGTCATCACATTTGAACTCCTTTAATGGCAGACCTCTCACTAAACCATGATGAATAAGCTGGTTCATGTTTTTAAGATTCATATGACCAAGCCTTCTATGCCATAGTTCAGATTCCTGAGGAGAGGCCTTGGAGAACAGACATGGATGCCTTTTAGATCAATTTTCTTTGATAAATCTAAGGCATATACTCTTCCAATCCTGTTGGCCTTCAGGAGAGTATATTCATCCAATATCTTGTCAATCATCCTCAGAACATTGGAAGACAGAATCCGACAGTTCTGGCTGGTGAAAAGTGCAACATGCCTTTTATCACACATTTGACTGACACTCAACAAGTTGTACTTGAGGTTCTCCACATGGTTAACATCATCAAACCTTATCTCACCATTTGACACAAAGCCTTTGCCGATATGTAACCCTTAGCATCATTACCAAAAGAAACAAATCCCTTCTTTCCTTGAGAGTAGTCATGAAGAAGAGAACTGCTCCTGTCATATGCATAGATCCTCCACTGTCCACATACCAGATGCTTCTTTGGCATGCTGAAGAACCCTGCATTTGTCATAAGAAATTAGTTAGCTTTTGAGACCCAAACCATTTTTGTTTTGGGTCTGTTTTCATCAACAGATTTTACACTAACTGATTTGTCATGATTAACAGCCTTTGAAGGTGGAGATGGTGCTGAAAAGGATTCCTTTGATTTTGGCTTAGTTTTCCTTTTCAGTGGTTTAATCACAGATACATCTAATTGGTTAACTCTCCCCAACAGATGTTGAACCATCATAACAAGTTGTGTCTGATTGGTTGTCAAGGCCTTTAGCTCAGCTGACACATCAGTACTTGTTTTTATTTGTTCTGTGACTCACCATATCCTCCTTTTGAAAGACACAGACTTAGTCTGTTTTTTGATATTCCATGAGGAATATTTTCAGCTGTTTTGTGATAAACCCCTTCCTTCTTTTTAGATTTTTGGAAAAACTTTGGGTTATCAGATTGAGATGTTTGTGGTACAAACTTGGTTTGAAATTCATCTTTCATTTTATTCATTTCTTTTTAATGATTTTATCTTTGTTGAATTTTGAACCCTTGTTATACCAACATTCATCAGTGAGATGATTAAATAGACCACATATTTCACATGGCTTTTTCTTCATCTTTTGTTGATCAACTGCTGAAGACGATGAAACTACTGAAGGTGTATTCTTCAGTACTTTCTTCCTCTCAGTACTTATGGTAAGTACTGAAGGATTTGTAACAACTAAGATTTGTTCTTCAGAAGTTTTCTATCAGTACTTTTGGATTTCCTGATAGACTTTTCAGCAGTTGTCAAACCATGTTTGTTTTCATTTGGTTTGAAATGCTCTTCAGGTGTTGAGACTTGCCCTTCAGTACTTTGAATACTTTGTGGGACAACACCTGAATTGCTCAGTTTTTCTTTGATCATGTGTTTAGCAGCAGTGAGACCATCAGCAAATTGATTAGCTGAGGTACTAATACTGACTTCATCCTCTGATTTTGAATTATCACTTGAGGATGAGACACATGATGATGTGGTTTGGGAATTTCTTTCACCTTCAGATTTTACTTCTAGCTTGGGAGTAAAATCTGTAGGAGGTATAGTGTGATTATACCCAATCCCAAACTTCACATTTGAAGCTGTTTGCTTGCTGAGAAGCATTTCAAACCCCTTGCAGGAAGTTACCCAACGTTCACAATTTACTTGAGTAGCTGTAAGTGTTTCCTTGAGATTCTTATGATTCTCCAAAATGACCTCTACCTTTGCCTTTTCATCAGTGATTTGGCATTTTAATTTGTAAATCTCCTCATCTTTTTCTTTTAAAACAGACTCAAACTAGCTTTTCTTTTGGAAATCACTTTCTCTAGGTCAAGATTTTGATTAATTAAGGCTACATTTGCTTCCCTAATTGAGACAAAAGCAGCTGTGCATGACTCAGAACACAACTTGGCCTTAGCCTCAGAAGATACCTGTGGTACCTGTGATGATGAAGCATTTCCATCAGTAGACTCCAGGGCCATAAGAGCAAGATTTCCAAAAGGATTTTCACCAACATGTTGACCAGCACCAGAAAACAATTGTTCAGAATAACCAGAAATATCATCTGGTAAGCTGCTCCAGTCAACAACCTCAGGTGTGAAAAAGCTTTGATGTGATTGAGATTGAGATTGTTGATTTGATTGAGATGGTTGAAGATCAGGTAGGGCATGTGGTTGTTGAGCTATGGGTACAGGAACCTGACTAGACTGAGGCATATAAAAACATGGATAAGGATATGGCATTGGACCTTGAGGAACAAAAAAATGCAGGAGATGATTGAGTTTGTGAATGATGATCAGAACTGGTAGAATGTTGCCCTTTGTTTTGTGAGCTATTGCTTGGAAAGATCACAAAGGGTGCAGATGAGCTAGATCCAGATGATCTACACTCTCTTGCAAAATGTCCAAGTCTATTGCACTTGTGACACCTCAACTTGCTCTTATCAAAACCAACTTTGGTTTTTCCATAGAGACCAGGGAATTTTCTACCTCTCCTTTTGTAAAACTTTTGAGATCTGATATTAATTAATGCCATTTGGCTCAAAATATCCATCTCTTCCATATCATCCTCGGCAATTCCTTTCAAATCATCCATCAAAAAGCACAAATTATCAATACTACACCCAGAATTACCATCAACACCAACAAAAGCATGATCTCCACTGTTTGAAGAGAAATCAATATGCTCATCATAAGAACTTTCTGATGCAGTATATTCTGACTCATGACCAACCAGAGCAGTATTCCCTGATACAAAATCATCAGTGAGCTTCCCAGATGAAGCCAGTTTCCTTTTCTGTTCTATCTTTCTTTCAAATGTTAATAGTTTCCCATGAAGTTGGGTAAGAGATAGAGTGTCCAGATTTGCACTGGAGCATAAGACAATAGTATATGTGTCCCATCTCTCAGGCAGGGATCTGAGGAATCTGTTGTTCATCGGACTGTTTGTATATTCATGTTTAACCATTTTTAGCTCAGATATCAAACAGGAAAATCGCTCAAACTGTTGAGTCGGTGACTCACCCTTTCTATGAGAGAATGTCTCATATTGCTGGGCAAGGATCTCTCTATTGTTTGCTAAGACCTCATCAGTTCCTCCAAATTGTTCTTTCAGAGCAACCCATAGATCATGAGCAGTTTCATGATGCATAAGTCCAGAATAAATTTCATTAGGCAGTGCCATGGCCAGAATTCCATGGGCTTTAGCATCAATTTCAAACAGTTTTAGATCTTCATCTAAATATTGCTCATTCTTCTTCGGAACCATCTCATTGGTTTCCGGATTACTCACCATAGGCTTATATGGTCCATGAACCACAGACTTCCAACAACCTGAACTATTAATGAAGATCATGATAGGTTGGACTCACTTTAGTATAGATGTTTACTTTTCAATGTAATAGGACTTGTGTTAGTTTCAGTTTGTATTTTGATAGTTATAGCAGTTTTGGCAGTCCAGCGAAACTGTGAGCGAATCTATAGTTTCGCTCACAGTTTGCTGTTTTGGTTCACTCGGCGAACTTATGTTCTGCCGGGCGAAACTGTAGTTTCGGCATGACAGTTTCGCTTGTAGCGAAACTGTCAGCGAAACTATGACTGCTATATATAGTTTTGTTATTTCATTTTGCATGATAAGTTTGCAAAACCCAAAACGTGGAATTCTGTTGCAAACTATCATTCTCAAGCAGTTGCTTATTGAAATACATTGTGCTTATTGATATTGAGTGAGTTAGTTCATTGCATTTCAAATATGTCTTGATTCTTCTTATTCTACTCTTAATTGTTTGTTATTGTGCTTATATAAGTGATATTGATCAAACTATTCAATCAATTGTACTGTTCATCGATCATATGGACCAACAATATGGTATCAGAGCCTTAGTGCTCTTGATTTGTTGAATTTTGGTAGTTTTGGTCAATATCTAGGTTCAATCAATTTTCATCGAATTATTAGCTGTTTTTGGGATGGAAATTGATTGAATTATGCTTGTTCTTCATTGAGGAAGATTCTACAATCATCAGATCTCAAATTCATTGAGTTTTGGATGATTTTGGATTGATTTTAAGGTGAAAAAGGGTTTTCAGATCGACGAGCGAAATTACAGTTCTTACAGCGAAACTGCGATCTTCATTCAGCGAAACTATGGTTTATTTTGGATCTGAAGTTGTTTTTTAGAATTTCAGCGAAAGTATCTCTTTGAACGAAAGTTCAGCAGTGTTTTTGATCAAGAATCAAGCGAAAGTGCTGCCGAAATTATATCTGAACGAAAGTTCAAGCTTGTTTCCTGCGAAATTAGCAGCGAAACTAAGCAATTGTTGTCTTTGATTTAAGCGAAAGTGCTGCTGAAATTTCAAGAGAAAGTGTCTGAGTTTGCGAAAGTATTTGTTGTAGCGAAACTATTAAGCAGGCTTACTTTCTCAGCGAAGTTGTTAGCGAATTTGCCAGCGAACTTACCAGCGAAATTACCAAACTTTCTGCGAAATTATCATGTCAAAATTAACTACTCTCACACTTGCGGATCTTGAAAGTGTTGCTCCTAATAGACCTCCAAGACTCATTAATGGAGATAATTTTGAAGATTGGAAGAGATGTCTCAAGGCTTTCTTTTTCTATACAGATCATAATCAATGGGAATCGATTATTTCAGGCCTCATATACCTACGGTTACAGTTGGTGATGTCGTTTCTCAGAATAAAGATCCATCTTCTTATACTGAAAGAGATCTGAAACTGATTGATCGTGATCAAAAAGCATTTGGTGCTCTAACTCTCTGCTTAGCTCCTGACATCTACAATCGTTTTGCAGAACATAAAAATGCTAAATCTCTTTTTGATGCTCTTTGTGAATTCTTTGATGGGAATGCAGATCTGGTGAAAGACAAGAGTATTCAAGCTGAAAAGGAGTTTAACTCGTTTGTAGGATATAAGAATGAAAGTTTGACAGATCTTACAAATCGATTCTTAACTGTATCAAGCACTTTGAAGAAATATGATGAAAGACTCTCCAACAGCGAACAAGTTAACAGACTCCTCGATTCTCTTCCACCACAATGGAGTCTTCAAGTGAGGATGCTCAAACAAGAAAGAGGTTTTACAGATTACAAGCTGATGGATATCATTAATAAATTGAAATCTTTTGAGTTGGATATGAAAAGAAGAGAATTTAACCAGACTATGATGCCCACACCTGGTTTTTCTCAAAATGCTGCTTTATTGTCATCCGCTGCAAACTCTCACATTCAGAATCCAATTCAAGGAGGGAGCAATTCAAGCAATTTCTCAAGTGGTAGTAATCATGTTGGAAAGGAATTGGGAAATTCTAAGGTGAATGCTGAAACTACTATTCCATCAGAAACAATGGCTCTTTTTGGAATGTTTGTTCAGAGCTATGAAGCTCTTGTTGCTGGTGAGTTGAAGGGTAAAGGAATGACTATGGAGGATATGTATCAAGTTGATCCTGATGATTTGGAAGAGACTGACATTCAATGGCAAATGGCAATGTTAACTTTAAGAGCTCGGAGGTTTATGGAAAGAACGGGAAGAAAGAACTTTGGTGGTCAATCATCAACCTCAAAACTAGGATTTGACAAGTCAAAACTGAGATGCTTCAACTGTAAACAATTGGGACATTTTAAACGTGAATGTCCATTACCAATTGTAACAGATCCTAGTACAACTGGAGTGCCAAGATTGACAGAGAAAGTAAAGGAAGAGGGAAATTCGAAAAAGGAGTCAGCATTGATTTCTAATTTTGACTGGAGTGCAGAGGTAGAAGAAACCAGATCTGAAATAAATCATGCTTTAGTTGCTGAGATTGTGAAAAGTGATGAGATGGAAGTTGAGAAAGATGAGTTTGTGCTGTTTAAAGAATTCAAAGGAGAGAATGAATCTTCAGTAAAAGGGAAAGAAGAGGAAGATGATGGAGAGAAGAAAGAGAAAGCTACAGATTCAAAAGCTGTGAAAGGAAAAGAGAAGGATGGTGCGGCCGCTACTGTTGAGGAAAGGAAATCGAGTACTCCGGTATGCATGTGCGATAAAGCTTTAGCAGCCGAAAAGATGGTAATGGGACTTCCTTATGAGGTAATACAGGATATGTGTTCATCTGCTTGCAAAATTAGACTTTTTGGGGTTTATAAGGCTAATCGTTTGTTAATTGATAATGAAAAGGATTTAAAACGAATTAATGATGAACTTAAATTGAATGAATCAAAATATTTTGTGAAATTAAATGAGGCTTTAAAAGAAACTGATCATTTAAAAAGAATTGTTTTGGAAAGGAATGTAGAGATTAATACTTTGACTGAACGAGTTGCTCTGGCTGAATTTGAAGCAAGCAAACTTCAGTCAAAGTTAGATAAATGGACTATTTCTGGAATGAAACATGATGATCTTTGTAAATCTCAACGGGGAGCAAGAATTAAAACTGGTTTGGGCTATGAAAATGTACAGGTTTATCCTCCTCCTAGTACATATTGTTATTCTCCTATGCCTGTTCCTCATCCTTCTAATGATTTAATCAAATCAGATACTGATAGTATGTCTGCAGGTTTAGTTGGGAATAACTCTAAGTACATTCGTGAAGACTACGACTATGGACCAACTAGTGGGCTTGGATGCACTAGTTCTAGTACACCTGAAAAATTGCAGTCTGTTTTAGATAATAAGTCTAGTTTAAATTCAGTATTTGTTTCTAGTTCAAATGTAACAGACTTGAATGTCTCATGTTCTCCTGATTGTTCTATTTCATCTTGTAATTCAAATCTTAATAGTGATGATTTTTGTTCTGGTTTTGAATTGAATGAATCTGATGTTTCACTAAAAGAATCTGATGTTTCACATAACACATCTGAGCAACTTAAAACTAATTCTTTTGAAAAGTTCTTCTCTCAACCTATTCCATCTTTTATACCATTAAATATGACATCTTCAGAAAAATGCAGTTCTTCTTCTTCTGAAACTAGTACCAATGGTACAAGTTCTACTGATTTCTCAAAAGAATCAAGCAATGATTTTGTAAAGAATAATTCTGAGTCAAATAAACAAAAACATCATGAGATGTATGAGACATTCAGTGATGTTGATTCTAGTTTGTCTGAATGTGATGAGGAGATTATTATTGATCCTATTTTTACCTCATCACATCATCGATCTAGATTCAAACATCATTGTTTCAGGTGTGGTGAAGAGGATCATCTTATCAAAAATTGCCCTTTGATTGAAAGATCCTCTAATAGAAATTGTTTTGGGAATAAATTGACAAAATTGGTTAATAATTTCTTTCATAAAAAATCAGCTTCTTTGAAAACAAAGGTTGTTCAATCTTGGGTCCCTATTACTCCTGGCTAAATGATTTGTTTATTCATTTCAGGGATCTTCTTCAAAGATTGTAAACAGTCTGTGGCATGTTGATAGCGGATGTTCCAAACACATGACGGGATTAAAAGATTTGTTGACTAATTATCGAATTATCAATGGAGGATATGTGGCATTTGCTGGAGACAAGAAGGGTGGAAGAATGATTGGACAAGGAGAAGTTACTAATGGCACTCTTACTCTTGAAAAAGTCAATCATGTTCCTGAATTGGCATTTAATCTTCTGAGCGTCTCTCAAATTTGTGATAAAGATATTCCAGTTCTATTTAAATCTGACGAGTGTTTATTTTTGAAATCAGAGATAGCTGTTCCAGAAGATTTAATTCTCATGCGTGCTCCAAGGAAACACGATACATATCTCCTTGATATGAATTCTAATGAGTCAAAAGCCACTGCCACTTGTCTTCTTTCAAAAGCATCAACATCTGAGTCACTCTTGTGGCATCGTCGATTGGGCCATGTCAATTTTAAAATAATTAATAAATTAGTAAAGAACAATCTTGTTAGAGGACTTCCTTTAAAAGATTTCTCTGTGTCTGAAAAATGCATGGCATGTGCCAAAGGGAAACAACATAAGAAATCTCATAAGCCTAAACTTTTAAATAGCATATCAAGTCCTCTAGAGTTGTTACATACTGATTTATTTGGGCCAATTAGTGTTAAATCTATTGCTAAAAAGTCTTTCTGTCTTGTTGTTACAGATGATTTTTCACGTTATTCATGGGTGAGATTTCTTGCTCACAAAAGTGAAGTTGCTGAGGAACTGCAGAAATTAATCATTTCAATTGAATCAGTCAGTAAGAAAAGAGTTATGGGATTAAGAAGTGACAATGGCACTGAATTTAAAAATCAGATTCTTGATTCATTTTGTGCTCAAAAAGGGATCGTGAGACAATTTAGTGCTGCAAGAACACCCAGCAGAACGGAGTTGCAGAAAGAAAGAATCGTACTCTTGTGGAAGCTGCTCGTACAATGTTGATAGAATCATCATTACCTGTCATTTCTGGGCTGAAGCTGTTAATTGTGCTTCTTATGTTTTAAACAGAGTGCTAATTGTGAAAGACAAAGTGAAGACTCCTTATGAACTTTTTCATAAAGGAAGCCACTAATTGATTTCTTTCGCCCATTTGGATGTTCTTGTACGCTTCTGAATACTCAAGCTCAAAAGACTAAGTTTGGGGCTGTTTCTGATGAATGTTACTTTGTTGGATATTCTTCTTCACAAAAGGCATATCGAGTTTATAACAAAAGAACACGTATTGTTCAAGAGTCCTTTTATGTTGATTGGCAAGAATCAAATCCTACTGAAGTTAAATCTGAACCTGCATGGTTCTTTGATTCTGATACTGTGTTCAATTCATTCAATTTGCCAGTTTTCGATGATGATATGTCAAGTCCCTGTACTCAAACGAATATTATTCCATCATCTTCATCGTCTGTTTCATCAATTCCACAAGTAACTGATGCTGTTTCAATTGATGTCAGCTCATCGTCTCCGATGCCTGATCAAGCACCATTATCTGATTCTTTATCACCTACATCTCTTAACTCACCTGATTCATCACCTGACATTGTTCCTTCACCTTCATCTACTCTTTCTCCGGCGGCTGATACTTCTTCAACTATCTTTCCTTCTTCTGGAGATTATAAAACTTTGAAAGATCATCCACTTGATAATGTAATTGGATCTGTTTCTGATGGTGTTCGTACTCGAAGTCAATCTGGTCTGATTAATGTTTGTCTTTTCTCATGCTTCATCTCTCAAATTGTTCCTAAGAATGTTCATGCTGCTTTACAAGATCCGTGTTGGGTGGAGTCTATGCAATTGGAACTTCAACAGTTCAGGAAACTTAAGGTTTGGACTTTAGTTGATTTACCTCCCAACAAGTATCCAATTGGTACAAAATGGGTATTCAAGAACAAACCAGATGATCGGGGCGTGGTGGTGCGAAACAAATCTAGACTTGTCGTGCAAGGCTTTGCTCAAGAAGAAGGTATTGATTATACAGAAGTCTTTGCTCCAGTTGCTCGTCTTGAAGCAATCCGTATATTTCTTGCTCATGCTGCTCATAAACAATTCAAAGTGTACCAGATGGATGTGAAATGTGCTTTTCTCTATGGCGACATTGATGAAGAAATATATGTGTGTCAACCACCAGGCTTTGAAGATCCTGATTTTCCTGATAAAGTGTATAAACTTGATAAATCCTTGTATGGACTTCATCAAGCACCCAGAATCTGGTATGAGACTCTTACACAATATCTTTTAAGCAATGGTTATTCTCGTGGTACCATTGATATGACCTTATTTAAGAAGGAGGTGGATGGTGAAATGATCTTTGTTCAAGTATATGTCGATGATATTATTTTTGGATCTACAAACTCTAAGTTGTGTAGAGAATTTGAAGAAGTGATGAGCCAACGGTTTGAAATGAGCATGATGGGGGAAATGTGTTTCTTTCTTGGTTTGCAAGTTGAACAACAGAAAGACGGAATTCTTATTCATCAAGAGAAGTACATTAAAGATATTCTGAAGAAATTTAAAATGGATGATGCGTCTACTGAATTGACCCCCTTTACTGCTCAGACGTGTCTCACTCCAGACGAGAATGGAAAACCAGTTGATCCTCATCTTTTTCGTTCTATGATTGGCTCTCTCATGTATCTTACTGCAAGTCGTCCTGATATCACTTTTGCTGTTGGTTACTGTGCTAGATATCAGTCGGCTCCAAAGGAATCTCATGAGAAAGCTGTCAAACGAATTTTTCGTTATCTCAAAGGATCATCTCGTCTCGGACTGTGGTATCCATATGGTGGAAATTTTGATTTACATGCTTATTCTGACAGTGATTCCAATGGTTGCAGGTTAAACAGAAAATCTGTGTCTGGAGGATGTCAATATTTGGGTAATTGTCTGGTATCTTGGCAGAGCAAGAAACAAACAACAGTTTCTCTTTCTACAGGGGAAGCTGAATATATTGCTGCATCTAGCTGCTGCTCTCAAATTCTCTGGATACAACACCAAATGATTGATTATGGAATCAATTTCCTTCATACACCTTTATTCTGTGATAACGAGGCTGCCATTGGAATCGCTAAAAATCCTATTCATCATTCTCGCACAAAGCATATTGAAACTCGAATTCATGCGATTCGTGATGCTCAAGAGAAGGGTTTCATTAATATTATTCCCATTGACACTAAAAATCAAAAGGCTGATCTTTTCACAAAAACGTTTGACAAACCTCGTTTTTATGAATTGATTTCTATGCTTGGGTTAATATCTTTTTAAATTTTTATTTTCTATTTCTTTGATAATAATTTAAAAAAAAAAAAAAACAATAAAAACAAATTTTTTTTAGTTCCAATTTTTCTATAATTATTGACATATGAAAATAAAAATTTGGGGGAGTAATATCAGTATTTTGAGATCGGATTTAACATGATGAGAAATGATTGTATATTCTCTAAATATTTCTTATTTACATGACCAGTAATTCTATGAGAAATGATAGTAACTGTCTCTAGATTCTGTTTCATAATAAAAAAAAGGAAATGGATCAAATTCTTTGACGATATGCTTGATAGACTCAGCCTGATGAATGAAGTAGACGACAGCTTTATGATTAAATTAAACTTTATGCTTAAGAATGCCTGGATTTACTCATTCATTTTGGATTGCACAAAAACTGAGTCCTGACAAAAATGGATTGAGAATGAATCTTTCGTTCATTGTGCTTTGTTAGTCATCATTCTCTGCTGTTTTATTTTTGTGTTAAGATGTCTTGTGTCTGTGCTTATCTCCTTTGCTGTACGGAAGTACTGACCTGGAGTGATGATCTCCTCTGCTGTACGGTAGTACTGACCTGGAGCTCTCATCAGCACATGATCAAATGGTTATCTCCTCTGTTATACGTGAGTATAGATCTGGAGCTCTCACCATTTTGATATAATTATGTCAAATCATCTTATCGATGAATTTCTCTCAGAATGAAATATTTTGTATATAATCATTTATATACTTTGTCAAAAGTTTGCTTCATGAAGATTGATTCATAATTCAATAAATCCTGAGGTTGGGTGAGGGTTTTTACCAAATGATTGTGGGGTCTTAGCATTCTAAAGCATCTAATCGAACCTTAAATAAATCATAAGCTGTTGATTGAAAAAGGATAAGGCATGAGTTTAAAGTGGATAATTATATCAGCAATCGTTATTGATTTGTTCTAATTTCTGTGATTTCTGTGCAGATTGTGATCAGATCTTGTTTTCAGTATGATCTCATGACTGGTAGATGATTTTTAATCATCATTATGTTCTAAAATATTTAGAGAATGTGATCTCTGATTATTTTAGATCTCATTATGTGATGTGCTTCCCTTGAGTATTATTGATAATAAAAAAAAAAAAAAATATAATAATAAAATATATAAAAAAAAAAAAATTAAATAAAAATAAATAAAAAATAATAATAAATAAAATTTTGGTGCGAAATTGTTCTTTCGCTGACTGTTTCGCTAAGCGAAACTGCAATTTCGCTAGGTTAGCTTAAAAGTTGTTAACCAGTTATCTTCTAGCGAAATTACAGTTTCACTGAGCGAAACTGTAAATTCGCCTGACGAATTTATAGTTTCGCTGCCAGCGAAACTATTGACTATATAAGTCAATTTTGCGAAATTTTCTTCATAACTTCGCAAAACTGATTTTAAGTCGACTGTTAGGGTTTTAGACGCTTTTCACGGCGATTTTGATTTGACATTGGTTTTTACACCGATTCTGTGTGATATTCTTTTCAAATGTGAGTTTCGAACATGAATTGAGCATTTAATCTGGATTCTAACTCAGTTCTGTGAAGCGATTTGGATTTGTCGCTTCGGTGGTTTCGCTGTTCGTTCAGCGAAACTACCGAAGTTTCAGCGAAATTGAACGAAAGTTCACTGTTTTACAGCGAAACTGTAAAGTTATGCTGTCCGAGCGAACTTAACAGTTTCGGCACATATTATCTAATTTCGCAAAGACTAATCCTTATTTCACAGTTTCGTCTATAATTTCTCAAGTCAGCGAAACTAATTTGTAACAGCGAATCTAAATTAATTTCTGGTGAAACTAATTGCGAAACTACTTTGTATCATTCTAATCTTGTCAAAAATACTTTTTGTTCTGCGAAATTAACAAGTTTCTATGAGCGAAACTATAGTTTCGCTTGGCGAAATTGTTTGATTTTCTTGACGAAATTGTCTTTAATTCAGCGAATCAAACATGTATTAGTGAGCGAAACTGTTGTTTCGCTTGCCGAAATTAATAATTTTTTTTTGTTTGTATCTTAATTTTTCTTATTTTCAGTATTTCTTATTCAAATTTATTTGTTGATCCTTTCAGATTATCATGGCGAATCTAAAGTTTGACGAGAGGAATAACATTACTGCGATATTAGATGATACTTTGCCTAAAGCGGCCGGATTTCGAGATTGTATTCGATGGCTCCAACGATCACCCATTGCATATGCTATTTCTCATTCTCCCACTATATATGATCTTCACATTAGAGATTTTTGGAGATCGGCGGAATACAACACCGGAGGAGATGTTCAGAGGATCACTGCTAGGGTGTTGGCTCATGATATATCTATTACTGCTGAAGATGTGTCGAGGATTCTTAGACTGGACGATGATACTGGTGATGAGGTTGATATGACCGAATCTGAAGTATTCCAATCTTTCCGGCAAATGGGATACGAGGGACCAGTTTTTGGATCGAGGAAAGAGATTAAAAAGTCATTTCTATCTAAAGAATGGAGATATATAGCTCACGTGTTTATTATGTGCTTAGATCACCGTAAGGGTGGATCAGATGGACTCAATCTTGACTGGGCCAAAGCAATGGTGATATGTTGCAAAGGAGAGAAGGCAAATATTGCTAGATTGATCTTCGCTTGTATGGCAGAAAACGTGATGGCAGTGAAAAAGGATAAATGGCTGTTATATCCCCGTTTTATTCAGATGATGATTGATGATTTGATTCCTGATGTTCCTAAACACGGTGAAGTTAAGAGATTGGTTCAGATGAACCCTCGGATATTTGCAGACTGCTGTGCTATACGTCATGATTTCAGCGGTAAAATAACCCATCTCTGGGAGAACATGTATCCACCAGAGAGATGGAATTATATCAGACGAGTGGATGAGTCTGAAAATAAAAGAGCTGAGGAAACACGGGTGAAACAAGCTGATGCAGCTAAGAAACGAAAGAGATATGCAAAGGAGAAAGACTATGATTTTGAAGAAGACATTGATACACAAGCTGAAGAGATAAGGGTGGAGAAGGAACGAAGGACTAAAAAGAGAACTGATTTTGTAGAACCTGAACGGAGATCAAAACATAGACATGAGGGTTTCACTGCTGGGAAAGAAGCAAGGGCTGGTTTAGATGAGGATATGATTCGTGGTCTAAATACTTCATTGGCTAATGAGTTAAGTATGATAAAGACCAAACTGGTGAATCAAGAGATTCGGGAACAACAGAAAGATGAGATCATGGATGGAATGAAGAAGATGTTGATTGATCAGAACAGCTTGATTAAGAAGTTATTTGAAGAGATCTCACAGATGAAGGCTGCTGCTGGCCTACCCAGTCAACTAACTCAGTCTGAGTTAGATGATATGACTGATTTAGCTAAGTACCCATTCTTGAATGTTGGTACCTCATCAAAGGTAGGAGAGGGCACCTCTGGAGCAGCTGACACTGAAACAAGAGAACAAGAGGTTCAAAGAGAAGAGGATGAAGAGGCTGGTAGAAATGATGAAGATGAGATTGTAGAGGCTGGTTTGTGAATCTACAGTTTGACTTTGATAAAGATATTGTGGGAGAAGAAGTGATTGTTAAAGCTACTCATGAGGAGACATCAGATAAAGGTAAAAGTTTGATTGATGAAGAAGAAGAGGAGGATGAGCAGTTGATTGATTATGATTCTGAGCCGGAATTCTATGAAGTAGATGAAAGACCTCTTGTGTATGTGGCTAAGAAGGGAGAGGATGAGAATGATGTGTTTGAAATGGATAAAGTGATTGGTTGATAAAAGAGAAGGAGGCTGAAGAACTCACCCCTCTGTTTCAAAATTTAGAGGGTTTGAACAGAAAGGAAGCTGACAAGAAAATAATCAGCTGGTGTTATAATCCTTTCTTGAAGATGTTTTTGATTAAAAGACGAGGAGGCAATATCAGTTACATGCTCAAGAGGAAGGCGTTTAAGACCTTGCCTAAGTGGGATCTGAGACGATTAGCTACATTGCCTTTGATTAATGCTAATTTAAGTGAAAGGGCAGAGTTTCTGGAGAAGGAGATTAAAAATGGTCTAAATGATAATTTTGAATCATTTGGTTTTATGAAGGCTGAACGTAAGAGATCCAAGAAAGACAAAGACTGGGAGACAGGGAAAGGAAGAATTGTGCTTAGAGTTAAACCACCTAAGACTGTGAACAGGGTAAGACTGGCTGATCCTCTTCCTCCTCGTTTACAGGACTTTGAGAAGTGGTTCTATGATAATAACACCGGGGAGGCTGTATTAGAGTTAAACAAGGAAGAGAATTTAGGGTGTTTGACCCAATGGAGTTATTCAGCTTTTGTGATGAAGATCTGTTGATTCTATGTGAAAATCATATAAAGGCGGGGGCAGGTGAGGAGACAAGGAAGGAGGCAAGCTTGTTTATGAATGTGGCGAATAAAATAAGGGGAGTTCGGGCAGAGGTGAAAAGTCTGGCTGAAAAGGTGAGAGCACAAGATGATCTGGCTATGGATATTCAAGACTTAACTAGGCAGTTTGCTGAAGCTAGTGGTCATTCTCATGAAGCTGATGAGGCAGGAACTAATCTTGGAGAATCAGTGGCTGAAGCTTCTCAAGACATTGCTGCAGGAGGAGCTGAAGACAGATCTACAGCAGCTGAGGAAACGGGAGCTGAAGAGCCGAACGAGGAGCAGTGAAGACAGTGAGGTCCAACCTAGGGGGAGTATTGAAGATCATGATAGGTTGGACTCACTTTAGTATAGATGTTTACTTTTCAATGTAATAGGACTTGTGTTAGTTTCAGTTTGTATTTTGATAGTTATAGCAGTTTTGGCAGTCCAGCGAAACTGTGAGCGAATCTATAGTTTCGCTCACAGTTTGCTGTTTTGGTTCACCCGGCGAACTTATGTTCTGCCGGGCGAAACTGTAGTTTCGGCATGACAGTTTCGCTTGTAGCGAAACTGTCAGCGAAACTATGACTGCTATATATAGTTTTGTTATTTCATTTTGCATGATAAGTTTGCAAAACCCAAAACGTGGAATTCTGTTGCAAACTATCATTCTCAAGCAGTTGCTTATTGAAATACATTGTGCTTATTGATATTGAGTGAGTTAGTTCATTTGCATTTCAAATATGTCTTGATTCTTCTTATTCTACTCTTAATTGTTTGTTATTGTGCTTATATAAGTGATATTGATCAAACTATTCAATCAATTGTACTGTTCATCGATCATATGGACCAACAATTAACAGACAGGTGATGGAGCATTCGGCGTTGCCATATGTTATACTCACTCCTAACAAGCATTAGAGGCTTTGTTGAGGAGCTAGTATTGTGAGGATCATTGATTGATGTAGTCATTTTCACCAATTCAAACAGGTTCACTGAAATTTTAATAAATCTAGCTCAAAAACTCAACAACACAGTTTGAAACAAGACGAATCTCAAATTAATTGACCGGAAGCAACAGAAAATCAAACTCTATAACCAATTCTTGCAAATTTGCTAATTCGATCAACTTAGATATCAAAAGAGCAATTTCAATGATCAATTGTTAAATCGATCAATGATTAACCAGCTCTGATACCATTCGATAGGATCGGATCTAGTTTGATCAATTAGATTAATATTTGCAGCGGAATATAACAAGAATTAGACGAAATTTAAGCAAGAATAGTATGAATATGCAATCAAACAGTGACGATTATAGAGAGAGAGTTTTCTGCAAATGGAATATTTTCATTCACGTAAAAGCTTCGGTTACAAAACAATTAGGTCAACATTCCTTTTATAAAGGAATGTGACGTCAGCTGATGTCACTTGATAGTGACATCTAACTGATTTATACAAACAACTGAAAATATACTAAACTACTGAAGATGTCCACAACAACTGAGGACACCTTCACAAAAAGCTAAGTACAACCTACAATTACAACTACTGAAGTTATAACATCTGAAGTGTAAGAACTTCAGATGTTTTACATGTAATAAAACTACTGAAAAGTAAACCATCACAACTATTAAAAAGAACTACTTCAGCTGTTGTGACAACTTCTAAGAACTTGGTCTTCAGACTTTGTCTTCAGCAGTTGTCTTCAGACTTTGTCTTCAGACATTGTCTTCAACTGTTGTCTTCAGACTTTAACTACAGATTTTGTCTTCAGACTTTATCTTCAGACTTTGTCTTCAGCAGTTGTAGACCACTTCAGTTGTTATGATGTCTGTGGGACTTAAAGGTTTTTTCTGATCTGGCTCATTGGTTCTTTTGGTCCAACAAACGTACCCTTAACCACGTCAGGTTCCCTACGAGCTCCAGCTGGGTCCATTACAAAAGCTCTTCCCTTCGGCTTGTTGTGCTTGGCATCCTTGTCTCTACCAAGCTTAGGACACTTGTTCCTCATGTGCCCTGGGTCTCCGCATTCATAGCATTGTTTTCCTGGTGCGTAAGTGCAGTCTTTGATTAGATGGTCTGTTCTCTTGCACCTAAAACAAGGCATCGGGTTACATTCCCCTTGATGATGTAACTTGAACTTATTGCAAAATGGGCTTGTCCCCGAATATAGTCTCCGGGTCTTGCTTCCCTGATCATCGCGCCTCGTACCTTCAGAACTCTTTCTACCTGACCCGCTACTACTTCCATCCGCTCTCTTCACTTCAAACCATTTTCTTTTCTCACCAACAAACTTCCTTTCTCATCAGCCCTTGCTTGTTCAGTCCATCCAGCCCTAATTGAGTCATCAGTCAAACTGCTGGTAAGGTCAACAGCAGCTTGTAGGGTTGAAGGCTGGGAGGAACGGACCATTCCCTTAACTCTTGGGTGTAGCCCCCTGATGAATCGTGCTACACCTTTAGCTTCAGGCGTCACTAGATGGGGAACAAGTTGGGATAGGGCTAAGAAACGATTGATATATTCCGTGTAGTTGGGACCTTTCATTTCCAAACTTAGGAATTCTGTCTCCAGCTTCTCGAGTTGATTGATGGGGCAATACTTGCTGGTCATTAGCTCTCTGAATTCGGTCCAACTCATTCTATTAGCCACATTTCTTCCACGGGTTTGGGTAATTGACTTCCACCATTCAAGAGCTGATCCCTTGAGGTATTGTGATACGAACCTCACCATATGATCCATCTTGCACTCGCTAATGTCCAAGACAGCTTCCATTTCGTCAATCCATCTATAAGTCTCTATAGCACCCTCGGTGCCATAGAAGTCCTTAGGCTTACATGCCATGAAGGTCTTATAGGAGCATCCATTCTTTAACGCCTCGACTTCCTTGTCGTGGCCCTCGTCGTTCGCTGGCCGATCATTACCATTAGCATTATCCCGATCAGCATTTATCTGGGCGATAATGGTCGGGACGGCGTTAGCCAGTTGCTGAGCTACGAGGATAGCAATTCTTTCATCCGCGTTCATGATTAGCATTTTCCCTGTGGGGAGTTCCTGGTGGAGTAGGTTGGTTTCTAGTCTGTTTGGCTTCCTCACGGCGGCCCCTAGTGGCTCCTCGTCGTCCAAATCGTGTTTCCTCTGCGAGTCGGCATTTTGATAGTATCACAAATAGATTAGTTTAGCATCTCAAAATTTGTTTCGAATAGCTTATGCATCATTACCCTATTACACCATGCCTCGGGAAGAGGGATCATGGCGCGCACATATGTATTTACAACCCACTAAGAAAATCTTACAAAGTCCAAATCAAAACATGACATAACAGTTAGACAACCAATTAAGAAAGGGCAAGGACCAATTTCAAGGCACAACACAACATATTGAAATTCAATACAAATAGTCCAATAAATCTAGCATCCAAACAAACTGTTCATAAATAAATAGAGATAGTAGTATCATCCAGCAAAGTTGAATTAGAGTCAAGCTCTTACAAATTGGAAGGTGCCATCAGCCCCATGTTAATAATAATAATAGTATCGAATAATAATTCAAATAGTTTCCTTCTACTGTCTAGAGACAGATAATCCTGCTGCATACCCCTACTCTCACATCCACTTTTTCTTTAGCCATCCAAACCATCCTGAACTCTTCTTTCTCTGCTCCTGCTCCAAACCCTGCACTCCTTGCGTAGCCATCGTAGCTTGGAATTGAGTAGACTGGGAGGTTCGAGTGGCGTGCGGAACAGTCAACTCATGACGACGAACGGTCCTCAAGATTTCATCCAGTGTCGCATCAGAGGGTCCTACGTCACTTGCCCGGCGGCACGACTGGGAGTACCTATCACCAGCCAGTACGCTAGGGCCGTCATACATACTATGCCTTGACGGCATCAGGTGCTCATCACGTGGGTCAAAAAGCGGAGGTACTGGAGTCAGAATCCTAACAGGCGGGGGAGGAGGAGGAGGCATCCTAAAGGATACGAAGGATCCTTGCCTAACACTTTTGCGAGTCGGGTGACAGTAGGCGCACCCCTATTCCCAATAGGTGGGATGGGTGAGAGGGTAGGAGCAGCTACTTGAGGAGAGTGGGAACGCGTTCGGCTTCGGGAAGGTGATGTGGAGGAAGAGTCCTCAGAACCTTCAGTGTCATCTGACATGACGGATATCCACCCTGGATGTCCGCATCTCGGAGGTACGCTTCATACTCAGTCTGAGGCTTCGCCCTTCTCAAGGTTCCCGGTAGGAGTGGTCTCAGTGTCGGGGTGAGCAGACGCCTTACCTTTATCAGCCATATTCGTTGCGTCCTGTAAGAAATACATCATAAGTAATTGGGTTCTCATAGCTCATGATTATAATAATAGTACTAGTAATAGTGTAGTGATGGCCAATAGTATATGTCATTCCAAACATATAATGTCCGTGTTGCCCAAATCAATAGTCTCTTCAAATAGTATCGGATAACATAGTTCATCATAAAAATCATTAAATCCCCTTTTTGAAATTAGTTCCAAAATCATCAATATAAATCAGAAAAAGTCCAACCATAACCTAAAAATCCGTGATGGAAATTACGCGTCCGGTAAATTCATGATTACGTTGATCAAGTGTAATCATCAATTTACCCAACCCGATCATCCCAACACTTCTCACAAGGACAGTCCTAGGGTATCAGGGTTGTAGCCTAGGGTCTAAAATGGGTTCCCGACTTCTCTACAACCTTTGGCTCTGATACCAATCTGTCACACCCCGGGCCCAGGTAGGGTGGGACGTCACAGACAAGCAACAACATATGGCAGCAGAAACAAACCATTACAAGAGCTCAAAGGAGACAATATCACATGGCATTAAATGTTTTAAAAAAGTACCGGGGCTAGAAACAAATCAAGCCCCCAAATGAGTTTTACAATCATCCATAAAAATAAATTTTACGTGTTCAACACAAACATGAATTTTTCAAATGATTCATTAAGAAAATATGCCCAATGCCATGGTCGCGGGGATGGTCTAGGTCTTCACAACAGCTAGGATCTCTTCATAAATTACTTGAAACATGCTCAAAAAGAAATTTGTGTCAACTAAAAAGTTGGTGAATTCAAGTGCTTAAAGTTTAAAACAAAAGGACTTAACAAATCCTTCTTTGATTAAAAAGGAAATAATCATTGTTTCAACATCGTGGGAAAAATCATAATTAACCCTGCACTCAGTCCCGGTTGGCCTCTTCTAAAGTTGTGTTTTAACCGGATATTCCCGAAGTAAGAACTGAGCCCGAACCAGTGAACCACACCTGCCCGAATGGTTCACCATAGTTTTTAACAAAACCTGTTACATGCCACAAACGACCCCTTAGGATCTCAGTGGGGTACCCTTCCTGGAACGGAAGCCACTGTGTGCCCCAAATAGATCTATCCATATAAAACAAGCGGTTCATGAAAGAATTAATGATCATGATATAAGTATCAACAGGTAATCCATAAATCCCACATACAATCATCAAGTAAAACACAAATATAGTTCATAAATAACAGAGCATGTTTCACCCCAAAACAGTAGTAAAAAGGGGAATCACTAGAACTCACCTTAGGTTTCAAGTCAAAATATCTCTTGGTGTGCCGGGAGTGTCTCAAGTCTAGCACCCTAACATGTACATATTAATTGATAAGCTACTACTCTAAACTCATTTAAGGTGCAACAAGAGTGTCAAGAATTTAGCTATGGGTAAGGCTTTGATTTCGCGAAGGTTTGCATAAAAAGTTTCCTTTTATGGCAGGTCATGGTTTCTTCATGTAATTTGGGATTTTTGCATCATTAGGTTAAGCACATAAGGGAATTTTGTTGTTCAAGTGATTATTAGCTTCATGGGAGTTGGTTATAAAGTTTGGTAAAATTTACAGTTTAGTCCCTCAAGTTTCAAAATTTACAGTTTCTACCCTCAAGTTTGGTTTCTTGTCCTTTAAGACACTTAAGACCAAAAATCAGGTTCTTAGAGTAAAATTTTACTTATTGTAGGGTAAGTGTTCCAAAATTTCAGTTTATGGGTCCGGTTTTAGAACTATGCGTTTAACGCTCCCGGTTGCGGTAAAAGTGTTGGAGCATATATTGTCATATATAGTGTGTCCGTCGCTTGTCGAATAGTCTAGACTTAATGTAATACACCTGATATATTGTAAACACATGAAACTGGGTCATTCGCAGAAGCATATGCGAATGAGACTCAGTCGTGCGTGAGACTGAGCCTACTAGTGGGCCAGTCATGCGACTGAGAGATGCGATTGGGTCAATCGTACGATTGAACCATACGCATGGTCCAATCGCACGAATGGGCCCAGTCGCGTCTAATATGGGCCGAAGTCTATATATACCAGTTTCAATGTGTAGAGAGAGATTAAGGGTTTGGGGAGGGAGTCTGCCCGGGGCCTAGGGCTGCCGGATGAGGGGAGATCATGCTCGATCTCCCCTTGCCAAGAGTCTTGATTCTATGTTGTAACGAGCTTGCAATCGTTAGGTTTTATCAATGAAACCAATTTTTTATAGTTCGTGTTATTGATTGTCTCTTGGTTTTTGCTGTTGTTTATCCTTCCGTCAAGAACACGCTCGGATGTTTACCGATCTAGTGACTTCACAATTGGTATCAGAGCCGGTTACTGCTGGAATGATCTAACAATCATTCTAGCAACCCGAGCTCTTGATTCTGGATCTAATTTTAGATATTGACGTTAAAACCACTTCGTGTTCTTCGTGTTTTGCTCAGATCTTGTTACGTGTGTTGTTTCTATGTTAAAATCAAACTCAAAACCACGTTCCTATGACCCTTGCGAATCTGATGATGTCTATTTTGTTTCGGTTCATGTAAAATTCATCAAATTAGGGTTTTTGGCAGCTTTGGCGGCTGCAGATCTGAAAATCTGCGTTCAGACCCATTCGTGCGACTGGACCATGCTAATGGACCATTCGTGCGACTGGACCATGCTAGTGGACCATTCGTGCGACTGGACCATGCTAATGGACCATTCGTGCGACTGGACCATGCTAATGGACCATTCGTGCGACTGGACCATGCTAATGGACCAGTCGTACGACTGGAGTACGACTGGAATGCGACTGGAATGCGACTGGACCAGTCTTATGACTAGTCATGTTACTGGACCAGTCTTATGACAAGTCATGTTACTAGACCAGTCTTATGACCAATCATGCTACTGGACCAGTCTTATGACCTGTCCCACGAATATATCATTCGTATCAACCATTCACATGAATGTGATATTTTCCTCCACGTCATACGGATGAACGGTGTTCCAGACAAAAAAAAAAAAAAAAAAAAAAAAAAAAAAAAAAAAAAAAAAAAAAACTAGAACTACCTTTTGCACAGATTTGAGGATGAGCAAAGCACATTCACCCTGAGATTCTTTTGTCAAATAAGTTTGATGTATACCCCATTATCCGTCGGACTTCCAGAATAGGTGAATGAAGTTGGAACACGAAAGAAAGAAGAGAAGAGATGTCAGCAGTCGGTGCTGATTTTGTGGGGTAGTCAGGAGCATCTGACTATTTATGGGCCAATCAAGTTATATTTATCCGCACAGAGAGGATTCTCATTCTTAAGGGGAATCCATGTATAGAGAAATTGAAGACGCAATCAGAAAGTGATGATGTGAGCAGGTTACCGATGATGAATCTACATGCATGCTGATTTGTTTGATATTGTCGGCTGTGGATTGGAACCTTCAACCTTTTGCCCAATACACCGTATGAAGACGCCAAGAGAGCACAATGTTTATATATTGGGATATGCTGAATGTGAGGGGGGAATTCTGCAGGTGTAATGTTAATCATGTTGCCTGTGTGAAAATTGAAGCAATGGAAAACTGTTCATGTCATTAATGAAAAATCAGTCATAGGGGAATCTTGATGCTGTGATGGGGTTCTACAAAAGTAAACAAAAGCTATTGTGCCTAAATTCATTTTCGGGATTTTGTAGCAACCTGACGGAGCGGCAACGTTGGCTAATATGGTTTTCGTTTGATTCTATTGACAACCAGAGCAAAAATTGACTGAAGATTGTAAGAGGTGTTATCTACTATTCGCAAGCAACGTCCAATGGGGAATTTGTTGGAGCATATATTGTAATATATAGTGTGTCTGTCGCTTGTCGAATAGTCTAGACTTAATGTAATACACCTGATATATTGTAAACACATGAAACTGTGTCATTCGCAGGAGCATATGCGAATGAGACTCAGTCGTGCGACTGAGCCTTACTAATGGGCCAGTCGTGCGACTGAGAGCTGCGATTGGGTCAATCGTACGATTGAACCATACGCATGGTCCAATCGCACGAATGGGCCCAGTCGCATCTAATATGGGCCGAAGCCTATATATACCAGTTTCAATGTGTAGAGAGATTAAGGGTTTGGGGAGGGAGTCTGCCCGGGGCCTAGGGCTGCCGGATGAGAGGGGAGATCATGCTCGATATCCCCTTGCCAAGAGTCTTGATTCTTATGTTGTAACGAGCTTGCAATCGTTAGGTTTTATCAATGAAACCAATTTTTTATAGTTCGTGATATTGATTGTCTCTTGGTTTTTGCTGTTGTTTATCCTTCCGTCAAGAACACGCTCGGATGTTTACCGATCCAGTGACTTCACACAAAACCGGAGTGTTTTTAACAGTTAATTTAGGGTTTTCATAAATTTGAGTCTTGGACCAGTAGGTATCATCTAAAAGATATTTTTATAAATTTTAAGTCCTTAAATTGTGAAATTTTGCCTCTAATAGTTGAAAGTCTCGTTTTTACGTTTGATCTGTTAAAACGCGATTTTGACTGTATTTGACCATTTAAAGCTTGTTTGACCACTTTTTCAAATCCTTTAGGTCTTTTCTTACTTAACTTACTGAAATTACATGATTTTTATAAATCTTAGCTTTAAACTCCTTTTTCATAGATTTTTCTCAAAAACGATGCCCGGTTGGTACCCGTTTTTAGTTAAAACGCCATTTATTTGTTCTTTTGACCATTTAAATTGCCCATTGATTCCAGAACACTTTATTTATTATTTTTAAGCCTGGAATACTTTACAAGATGGTTAAAACTGCAGGATCGGGTTTTGTCACTTAAACACTTGTGATTCTCTCAAACTCACTTATAATATCACTCAAATGAGATGAAGCAATGCCTTTAACAAGAGTTGATAATAATATAATAAGTAATCAAAGGAACAAGCAGAAGTATTTTCAAGGTACTTGTATATATTACTTCTCAACTCAAGATTACAAGACACTTACAAGCATGAAACAAGAGTTACAATGAGAAACTATATATACTAGTCCTACAGCCGGTTATACTTGATACCAGCTGGAAACCTATGACTAAAGCATATACTACAATGCTATAGTTAAGGTATCTTAGATAAAGTATTATCTAAGATATGGTAGTCATGACATGTCCATGACTTACCTTTTGTCACCAACTAAAAATGGCAACTGTACTTAACATAAAAAGGTAAACAGTAGATTAAAGTATGGTCAACTACATGGCTTTTGAGAAAACGCCATGCAATATCTCAGAGATTTGCAGCGGAGTGTCAGACAGACTATACTTATGTCTACTGGATAATAGAAGTGTCTTCCGAAGGTTAACTAGCTTCGGAAGAACAAGTTCTTCCGAAGCCACTTATAGTTCGGAAGATGCTTCTATGCTTCCGAGGGTTTGAGGACTTCTTTATACTTCGGAAGTTGACTTCAGAACTTTGTCTTTAAGTCTTGATCTTCGGAAGTAGCTTCTTTGTCTTCGAAAGTTGGAGTTTTCCTTCGGAAGTGTATTTTACACTTAGACTTCGGAAGAGCTCCTTCTTCCTTCGGAAGTTCTACACTTGGCTTCGGAAGTCCTTTGTATGTTGTACTCAAAATCTTCTAAGTGACTTAGTTTCGGTTGCAACAGCCTCTCTAGATCCAACAAACTCCCCCTAGGCTGATGCTACCAAAACTTCACTTATTTCTGCTTCTCAAAGCTTTCAGCACCAGGGACAAAAGATATTTGTCTATCTCTCTGTTCTTCCCGAAAGTAGTGCTGAGAAGCTTGTACAAGTCATTCGTGGATAGGAGATTCAGTCTATCACTTTGAATGACATGTACCCTTTGTTGTGACCCCCTGAAGAGAGTTAGTTGACGGGAGTTATAGTCATACTCCCATCTAACTATGGGCTCAAGTTCAGGACCTTCAACCATTTGAAGAAAGGCTTTGCCTTTGGTTGCTGATCCTTTCCTTTCCTCCTCCTCTCTCAGTTTCAACTACTCTTCGACCTTGCTTCTAGCAGTAAGCTCAGCCATATGAAGGCTGCCTAGATGATTTCTGATGTGGGCAGCTACATCGGAGTTTGAAGGGTTGGAGAATGGTTTCTCTGCTAACTCAGCAATATCAAATCTGCTTAAGTGTAGCAGAGATGAGGCATTCAGCCTGTTAAGCTCTCCATTCTCTCTCTCAACAACAAAGTTGTGAGAAGAGTCTTCGAACCTCCACTGGATTATCTTCTTTCTGGGTACAAGAGATTGTCTTGGTACCCTGTCTCCTTTCTTTGTATCCAGCAGAGTCACCAGCTTTCTCCTCAGCTTCTTTTCTTCCTCATTCAATGTATCTGAATTGAGGCCAAGGAGTTTTGCAGCTTGGTCCAAAGTTCCTCTGGGCAGATCAAGAAACTCATCTCTTGTGAGGGAACTTGAGGATCCATCAACATAAGTCAAGTTGACTGAATCCTCCTCACAGGAGATGTCGCTCAGAGTTGTACAGTTGATGAGCTTAGTTTTGATCGCCTTGAATTCCTCCATAGAGAGATGTTTGGAAGGCTGAGGGGATGGTTTGATTGGTTGTTGGGTAGGTTTAGGAGTTTGGGTTCTGGCTAAGGGTTTGGGTTGGATGATGGGTAGTTTAGGTGGTTGAGGTGAAGAGGTTGGTAGGTGTGATGGTGTAGGTTCAGGGGTGAAAGGTTCAGAAGTGGGTTCAGTTTTGATTGGGAAGGGAAAGGGTATAGGTTCAGGTTGAGGTTGGGTTTGGATTTTGGGTTGAGAGGTTGCTTTGAAGGTCATCCCCTATCCCCTTCTATACATCTCTTTTCTTCTCCCCGCACGAATGTCAGCCTTGATGTCACTGACATGTCGTTGGAGAGTCTTCTCAGACATGGGACCCACCTGCCTGCCAGAGAAGCCGTGAGCTTTAAAATAATTCTTCATCCAAGCTTTCTCACCTATCTTCTTGGAGGCACACAATCCAGCTTCTTCTTCTTTCTTTCTCTTCTCCACCAGCTTCTCCCTTGCAGCTCTCTTTCTCTCCTTCTCCATTTGATCTTGCTCTTTGTTAAAGAGCCATAAGATCGTATCACTATTGTGTGGAGACAACTTCTCTTGAGAGAATCCTCTGGAGAGTAGCAAAGTGATCCTTTCTCTCCTGAGATGCAGATCAGCTTCCCTTTCTTTTCTCTGCCTTTCTTCTTCTAAGGCCAACCTTGCAGCCTCTTCTTTTTGCTGTTTTTGCAGCAAGGTTGCCTTTTCAAGCTCTATCAGCTCCTCTAATGGTAGCAGGAGTACATCTTCCGAAGCAGCTCCTAGACTGACAAGTCTATCTATTACCTCTACCCTTCTTTGATTGTTGAATGCCTCCTGGTTGGCTGCAGCTGCTTTGGTACTTGCAGCTAACAGTTTCCCAGTTGGTAGTCTACCTTTCCTTTTGAGCTTTTCCAACCTTTCTTCTTCCAGAAGCTCTTCCGAAGTCATCTTCCTCTTGCCTTTTATGTCTTCGGAAGTGCTAGACTTTGGGGGTTCTTGGATAGAAGATCCTGGTTGGGTGGTAGAGGTAGGAGCTGGAGTCAATGCAGATGTTAGAGCTAATGGTTGGCTGAGAAAGTCCTCCCTATTAACCTCAGATGCAAGTTCCAAAATTGCATCTGTGACTATTAGATCATCGGAAAGAGAAAATAGTCCTTCCGCAGCAGCAATCTCAGCTTCGGAAGTTTGAGCTTGTTCTTCCGAGGCTTTGAATGGTGCTTCGGTAGTCTGTGAAAATACACCTTCTGTCCCAACTGTTTCGGTTGCTGGGCCATCAGTCCTAGTTTCCCCTTCGAAATCAATCTCAGGTTCCACTTGGGCCTTAGGTTGACCAACTTCCTCAACAGTGATAGGAGGTGCATTCAACCTCTGAAGCTCTTGAGCTCCAAAGTAAATCACAGACATATCTGGACTATGCTGTTCTATGAGGGATTCTAAAATGAACATGTTGAAGAACCTATTTAGATCCTGGAGCATCCTTTGGTCCACTTGAAAGACAACTGGAGGAGGCTCAGGGAAGATGGCGACTTGTTATATTGGATATCTTGAGCTCAAAGAAATAAGAGCTTGACCTTGGGTTTCCTGTATTGGATAATAGAAGTGTCTTCCGAGGGTTAACTGGCTTCGGAAGAACAAGTTCTTTCGAAGCCACTTATACTTCGGAAGATGCTTCTATGCTTCCGAGGCTTTGAGGACTTCTTTATACTTCGGAAGTTGACTTCAGAACTTTGTTTTTAAGTCTTGATCTTCGGAAGTAGCTTCTTTGTCTTCGGAAGTTGGAGTTTTCCTTCGGAAGTGTATTTTACACTTAGACTTCGGAAGAGCTCCTTCTTCCTTCGGAAGTTCTTCACTTGGCTTCGGAAGTCCTTTGTATGTGGTACTCAAAATCTTCTAAGTGACTTAGTTTTGGTTGCAACAGCCTCTCTAGATCCAACAAACTCCCCCTAGGCTGATGCTACCAATACTTCACTTATTTCTGCTTCTCAAAGCTTTCAGCACCAGGGACAAAAGATATTTGTCTGTCTCTCTGTTCTTCCCGGAAGTAGTGCTGAGAAGCTTGTACAAGTCATTCGTGGATAGGAGATCCAGTCTATCACTTTGAATGACATGTACCCTTTGTTGTGACCCCTGAAGAGAGTTAGTTGACGGGAGTTATAGTCATACTCCCATCTAACTATGGGCTCAAGTTCAGGACCTTCAACCATTTGAAGAAAGGCTTTGCCTTTGGTTGCTGATCCTTTCCTTTCCTCCTCCTCTCTCAGTTTCAACTACTCTTCGACCTTGCTTCTAGCAGTAAGCTCAGCCATATGAAGGCTGCCTAGATGATTTCTGATGTGGGCAGCTACATCGGAGTTTGAAGGGTTGGAGAATGGTTTCTCTGCTAACTCAGCAATATCAAATCTGCTTAAGTGTAGCAGAGATGAGGCATTCAGCCTGTTAAGCTCTCCATTCTCTCTCTCAACAACAAAGTTGTGAGAAGAGTCTTCGAACCTCCACTGGATTATCTTCTTTCTGGGTACAAGAGATTGTCTTGGTACCCTGTCTCCTTTCTTTGTATCCAGCAGAGTCACCAGCTTTCTCCTCAGCTTCTTTTCTTCCTCATTCAATGTATCTGAATTGAGGCCAAGGAGTTTTGCAGCTTGGTCCAAAGTTCCTCTGGGCAGATCAAGAAACTCATCTCTTGTGAGGGAACTTGAGGATCCATCAACATAAGTCAAGTTGACTGAATCCTCCTCACAGGAGATGTCGCTCAGAGTTGTACAGTTGATGAGCTTAGTTTTGATCGCCTTGAATTCCTCCATAGAGAGATGTTTGGAAGGCTGAGGGGATGGTTTGATTGGTTGTTGGGTAGGTTTAGGAGTTTGGGTTCTGGCTAAAGGTTTGGGTTGGATGATGGGTAGTTTAGGTGGTTGAGGTGAAGAGGTTGGTAGGTGTGATGGTGTAGGTTCAGGGGTGAAAGGTTCAGAAGTGGGTTCAGTTTTGATTGGGAAGGGAAAGGGTATAGGTTCAGGTTGAGGTTGGGTTTGGATTTTGGGTTGAGAGGTTGCTTTGAAGGTCATCCCCTATCCCCTTCTATACATCTCTTTTCTTCTCCCCGCACGAATGTCAGCCTTGATGTCACTGACATGTCGTTGGAGAGTCTTCTCAGACATGGGACCCACCTGCCTGCCAGAGAAGCCATGAGCTTTAAGATAATTCTTCATCCAAGCTTTCTCACCTATCTTCTTGGCGGCAGACAGTCCAGCTTCTTCTTCTTTCTTTCTCTTCTCCCTTGCAGCTCTCTTTCTCTCCTTCTCCATTTGATCTTGCTCTTTGTTGAAGAGCCATAAGATCGTATCACTCTTGTGTGGAGACAACTCCTCTTGAGAGAATCCTCTGGAGAGTAGCAAAGTGATCCTTTCTCTCCTGAGCTGCAGATCAGCTTCCCTTTCTTTTCTCTGCCTTTCTTCTTCTAAGGCCAACCTTGCAGCCTCTTCTTTTTGATGTTTTTGCAACAAGGTTGCCTTTTCAAGCTCTATCAGCTCCTCTAATGGTAGCAGGAGTACATCTTCCGAAGCAGCTCCTAGACTGACAAGTCTATCTATTACCTCTACCCTTCTTTGATTGTTGACTGCCTCCTGGTTGGCTGCAGCTGCTTTGGTACTTGCAGCTAACAGTTTCCCAGTTGGTAGTCTACCTTTACTTTTGAGCTTTTCCAACCTTTCTTCTTCCAGAAGCTCTTCCGAAGTCATCTTCCTCTTGCCTTTTATGTCTTCGGAAGTGCTAGACTTTGGGGGTTCTTGGATAGAAGATCCTGGTTGGGTGGTAGAGGTAGGAGCTGGAGTCAATGCAGATGTTAGAGCTAATGGTTGGCTGAGAAAGTCCTCCCTATTTACCTCAGATGCAAGTTCCAAAATTGCATCTATGACTATTAGATCATCGGAAAGAGAAAATAGTCATTCCGCAGCAGCAATCTCAGCTTCGGAAGTTTGAGCTTGTTCTTCCGAGGCTTTGAATTGTGCTTCGGAAGTCTTTGAAAATACACCTTCTGTCCCAACTGTTTCAGTTGCTGGGCCATCAGTCCTAGTTTCCCCTTCGAAATCAATCTCAGGTTCCACTTGGGCATTTGGTTGACCAACTTCCTCAACAGTGGTAGGAGGTGCATTCAACCTCTGAAGCTCTTGAGCACCAAAGTAAATCACAGACATATCTGGACTAGGCTGTTCTATGAGGGATTCTAAAAGGAACTTGTTGAAGAACCTATTTAGATCCTGGAGCATCCTTTGGTCCACTTGAAAGACAACTGGAGGAGGCTCAGGGAAGATGGCGACTTGTTGTATTGGATATCTTGAGCTCAAAGAAGTAAGAGCTTGACCTTGGGTTTCCTGTATTGGATAATAGAAGTGTCTTCCGAGGGTTAACTGGCTTCGGAAGAACAAGTTCTTTCGAAGCCACTTATACTTCGGAAGATGCTTCTATGCTTCCGAGGCTTTGAGGACTTCTTTATACTTCGGAAGTTGACTTCAGAACTTTGTCTTTAAGTCTTGATCTTCAGAAGTAGCTTCTTTGTCTTTGGAAGTTGGAGTTTTCCTTCGGAAGTGTATTTTACACTTAGACTTTGGAAGAGCTCCTTCTTCCTTCGAAAGTTCTACACTTGGCTTCGGAAGTCCTTTGTATGTTGTACTCAAAATCTTCTAAGTGACTTAGTTTTGGTTGCAACAGCCTCTCTAGATCCAACAAAAACCATGTTTTTACTATTTTTAAGGTCGTTTTACCATGTTTCGTGTCCCGAAATTAACCAAAATGGGTCTAATCTTAACATGTCCTTAATTTCCAGAGATTAACCACTTGTCACACACTTAATATTCATCAAAACATTCTGAAATTATGTCCAAACTCATGTCTAGGTTACCCATCACAACAATGAACCATCAACTTAGTGATTTAGCCATAACCAACCATAACACATGTGTAAATCCTTGTAAGCTTGTAGTTAAACCTTACCAAAACCCCATTTAACTTTAAATCCAGATTATTATGGTGTTACAAAGTCGTTTATGAGCAGGTTGTAAGCCTTGGTTAAGAGGGTTTTCAAACAAGTGCTTAGCTTGCAACATATCTTGTAAAATGAAGGTTTTTGAGGTGTAAGTTGTGCTAAAACCATATATCCACGGTGTATCTTCTTTTATAACTTTTAAAACAGGTTATTAGGAGTTAATTAAACCTTTAACAAGCAGGTTATAAGTTTTGCTTTCAAGGGTTACAAGATCCACAAGTTAGATGGTGCAAAAGTCCCAAAAATAGGGTTTTTATGGTGGAAATCGGTTTCCACCTTAGGAATGACAAGTATAATGAGTGAGATACCTCTTGTGAAGTTGAAAGCTCCTCAAGAACAAGGTAGTGGTGTCGGGTTTCTGCTACAACAAAGAGAGGAGGTGTTTTTAAAAGAGAAATGAAAGAACACATGAAAAGACCATTTTCGGGTGACATGAAGCTTACACTTGGTGTTGTTCACGTTTTAGAGAGTGTAGATGGTCTTGGATAGCTCGAATCTCCTTGGACAAGGCTGGAGAATCTTCTAACAAAGCTAGAAGAGTCGAACAATGGGTAGAGGTGTGTCCAAACTCGCGGATATGGCCACCTTCTTGCGGGTTTTAGGTCGGCCGATGCGTATGATGTTGTTGTTGCGATTTTTGGAGCTGAAGTAGAGAGAGTTTTGAGAGAGTTTGCAAGGGGAGAGGGAGAGAATTCTGCTGAGAATTCAAATAAGAGAGGAGAGGGAGAGAGTTGAGGGTGTTTGCATGAATGAGGAGTGGATGGTAAGGGTAGTGGTGTTGAAGAGAGCTGAGTGGAAAGAGAGGGGGCGGCCGATCTTGGCTTCTAGTGAGGGTAGTTTTGATTTAATTTTTAAATGGTAATTGATTATTAGGTAGTGTAATTTTGTAGTATTGGGTAGAATATATTATTTAGTGGATGATGTTAATTGTAGTATCTTGTGCATGTCCATGCATGCATGAACCGAAAATATATAAGTGTGAGTGTATGCTCACATTTTAATTGTTTCACTTGAGATTAAATTTTGTAAGGGTGACTAGTTAACATTCCCGGAACACTAATTTTTAAAAAGTTAAACCTAAGCTAACTAAAGTCAATAAAATCATATGAAATCATAAAATGAATCAAATAGCAAGAAATGCTTCTAATTTCATGATAGGGTTGGATTGTTTCAATTATTAGTACTCATAAGACGGATAATGATGCAAGTAAGTTAGGGTTAGGATAACAACCTAGAAGCCGGTTGTCACACCCGCGAAGGGTGGGTTATGATCTATGATGACTTGTACTTGTTGTTTATGTGTATAAGAGTGAATGATGTGTGATGATTATATGATGTTGCATGATGATGTGTGATGATGATATGTATGTTCATGTTATGCCTTCTTTATGTTCCTTATTACATATTATTCCGTGGCTTTACGTGGGATGGTTATGAAATGAATGTAATGTATTAAGTAATGAAAGTAGAAGCTAATGATAATGAAATAAGAACATAAAGAATGAATGAGTGCATGCATTAATGAAAGGATGAATGTAAAGTCTTGCAAGAAAATGAAAGGAGGTGCACAACTCTAAAATGTTGTTTGCTCAACTATGTGTGGTTTAGCTAACCCGTAAGGATACACACAGGGGTCTAGTCTTTGTGACTGACCAAATGTATGGGATCCTTGTCGCTTACCCCGGTACTGGTGCCAGGCTATGTGTGTAATGTTAGGGGTCTATTTATTGACTTCTGCCCAGTACCCGCTTCGTGCCTACGTTTGGGGTGTAGCTTATGACATTGGTCTGGATGAGAAGTAAAAGGTAATGAATGAACGAATGATAACGAGTAACGTGCGATGAAGTATGATAGTGAAAGATAATATAAAGATTATGTATGTGTATGTACGATGCACGATCGCAAACGAAAGTAATGAACGCTTGTAAACGGATATTAAGTATTTTGTTTATAAAACTAGAACTCACTTAGTAACGCTGACTTTTATGTACTTTTCAGTTGGAAGGTAATGTTGTTGAGGATGGCACGGGGCAGCTACTTGGCATTTTGGATGGCATCCATTTGTATAACTATGATGTTTTTATGATGTAATGCAAATGATAATATTTTGTAACTTTTAACAATGATGTATTATTTTGCAAAAGCAGTCATTAATATATGGAATGGTTTATTAAGTATTCCGCTGCGATATTTTTAGTAAATTTAAATGTATGTTTTATGTGCGATGATTGTCCAACTGTGAGCGTCCTGGGGACGGGGCCTTACAAGTTGGTATAAGAGCCAATGTTTAAAAGAAATGGGTAAATATTTTCAAAAAAACCTAAACTTAAACTGAGAATGGGACAAAATGGAAGGATGCTAGTCCGAGTAGCTACGTGCCATCAGGTATTTTCTTTAACGTTAACCGGTATTACGTGCGCATGTTATGTGATTTATGTGCCTTTAGTAGATTTAGATACTGATGTAGTCAGGATAGGAAATGCTTGGGTATGAAGAGTAAAGTAAGTGGCTAATCACAACAGACCGCTGTAATTAGGAACTTACTATACTTGACATAAACTGAGCTATTACCTTGAATGACCGTGTTTGTGTTTGGATCTTATAGTGTGTTAAAGAATGGTTAAAGGTTGATCTTCAAAGGCTTCTCGAAGTGGAGGCCGAGGTGGACGTGGTGCTGGGCCACGGGTCACAAGAGGAAGGGCTAGGGCTGAAGAGATGGGCCATGAAGAGCCCAAGACCTCTCATCCGAAGGGTGGTGATGAGAGTGCTAATCTAAGGGCCTCAGTGAAGGAGGCTGTGGTGGAGGAGGTTCACCAGGACATGCAGACGATCTTGCCGTCTGTGGTGACTGAGGTGATTAAAGCTGTTAGGGAAGGAGAGAGAAGGGAAAGGAGGAGGCCCACCGGAGAAAGGGAGCAACCAGAGACGGAGATGGTGGTCTCCGATGAGGAGGAAGAGGAGCATGTGCAAGAAACTACACGAGGCTGTAATTATGGGGCATTTCAAAGATGCAAGCCCCCTACTTTTGATGGCAATGGCACTGCTGCTACTGCCCATTGGTGGGTGAGGGAGATGGAAGCTGTGCTCGATATCAGCGAGTGCAGGAAGGATCAGAAGGTGAAGTTTGCTACCCACTCCTTTGTGGACTCAGCCTTGTGTTGGTGGGACAATATCGTCCAAGCCGAGGGTAGCAGGGCGATTCGAAGGATGAGGTGGAACGAGCTGAAGAAGTTGGTGATCGAGGAGTTCTGTCCTCACAGGGAGCTTGATAAGGTTGAGAGGGAGTTTCTGCAGCTAGAGGCAGGAAACATGACGCATCAGCAATACACCACCAAATTCAACGAGATGGCATGGTTGGTGCCGAATCAAGTGACGCCTGTGTCAAGAAAGATCAAAAGATACATCCAAGCTTACCGGTGGATATCCGCAGGCACATGATCGCCGCCCGGCCAGGTACGTTCAGGTCGGTGGTTGACCTGGCTGGAAGGCTACATGATGAGCGAGAGGTGGTGGTGGCTGAGGTCAACAAGAAAGGTGGTGGTTACCGGAACTGGAATGGGAAACGCTTTGGACGTGGCGGGGCCGCTCCAAACAATAAGGTTGCGAGGGTGGATGACCGGCGTGTGGTTACACCCGGTGTGGGGTCGAAGAAGTGTGGTAAGTATGGGAAGGAGCACACAGGATAGTGTAGATGGGGATCCAATATCTGCTTCCGGTGTGGGAGGACAGGACATGTGGCGAAGAACTGTGGTGTGAGAAGGTGTTATAACTGTGGTGAGGAGGACCACATGAGCAGGGACCATAAGAAGCCGAGGGTTGAGAGTTCCGGAGCAAAGAAGACTGGAACCGAGGGGCAGAGAGCAAGCGCTAGGGCATTCACTATGACCCAGGAGGAGGCAAAGGCGGACTCCGATGTCGTATCAGGTATGTTTCTTGTGAACCAAACTCTTGTCTCAGTGTTATTTGATTCTGGCGCTAGTAGGAGTTTCATTTATGTTGCCTTTTGTGCTAAGTTTCCCATTAGGAGTAGAAGTATTGATGAGCCCTTCGATGTAGAAACTGCCATAGGTAAGTCTACCAGGATTTCTGATCTGATAGAAGGTTGTGACATAGAACTAGAAGGTCATAAGTTTCCTGCTAGACTATTTGTGATGACCTTAGACGGATTCGATGTAGTCCTAGGAATAGATTGGTTGGCGGACTACGAGGCAAACATTGTGTCGCAAGAAGATGATCCGATTGATGGCGCCTGACGGGAGTTCAGTGACGATCTACGGTGACCGAGTCACTACGATTCCGAAGGAGATTTCGATGGCGGTGGCGGGAAAGTGCATGAGACAGGGATGTAGTGCCTACTTGGCCTACGTGAAGGATGTGGATACGTCAACACCAAAATTGCCCGATGTACTGGTTGTGTGTGACTTCCCTAACGTGTTTCTAGAAGACTTACCAGCTATGCCACCAGATCGTGAGATCGAATTTCAGATCGACTTGATACCCGGTGCCCAGCCGTTGCTAAGGCGCCGTATCGGTTAGCTCTGATCGAGATGAAGGATGATGTTTCAACTACAAGAGCTGCTCGATAAGGGGTTCATTAGACCGAGTATCTTTCCATGGGGTGCTCCGGTTTTATTCGTGAAGAAGAAGGACGGTAGTATGAGGATGTGCATTGACTACCGTGAATTGAACAAGTTGACGCTGAAAAATCGGTATCCATTACCGAGGATTGATGACTTGTTTGATCAGCTCCAAGGTGCCAGTTGGTTCTCAAGGATAGATCTCCGATCTGTTGAAGGTGAAGGAGCAAGATATTCCTAAAACAGTTTTTCATACGCGTTATGGACATTACGAGTTCCTTGTGATGTCCTTTGGTTTAACCAACGCGCCAGCTGCTTTTATAGACTTGATGAATAGAGTGTGTCGGCTGATGTTGGATAAATCAGTGATTGCGTTTATTGATGATATCCTGATTTACTTGAGGAGCGAAGAAGAGCATGCCGGTCACATTTGGGAAGTGTTGGAGATGTTGAGAAAGGAAAAGTTGTATGATAATTCTCCAAGTGCACGTTCTGGTTGCGTGAAGTTCAGTTCTTGGGTCACGTGGTGAATCGCGAGGGGATTATGGTAGACCCGGCAAAGGTGGAGGCAGTGATGCAATGGAAGTCTCCAAAGACGCCATTCGAGATTCGTAGTTTCTTGGGGTAGGCGGGCTATTATAGAATATTCATCCAAGACTTTTCCAAGATAGCTTCTTCGTTGACTAAGTTGACCCGTAAGGATGTGAAATTTGTATGGGGTTAAGATCAAGAGAAGGCTTTTGAGGAGCTAAAGGCGAGGTTGATTCAAGCTCCTGTTCTGTCATTATCTGAAGGAAGCGAGAATTTGGTGGTCAATTTAGATGCTTCTTACTCGGGGTTAGGTTGCATGTTGATGCAGGGAGGAAATGTTATAGCTTATGCATCCCGATAACTGAAGGTTCATGAGGTTAATTATCCTACTCATAACTTGGACTTAGTGGTTGTGGTCTTTGCATTGAAGATTTGGAGGCACTACCTATATGGGACGAAGTGCACCATCTTCACCGACCACAAGAGCGTGAAGTACTTCTTCGAGCAGAAGGACTTGAATATGATGCAGAGGCGATGGTTGGAGCTCATAAAGGATTATGATTGCGAGATCCATTACCATCCGGGCAAGGCCAACGTAGTGGCGGATGCCTTTAGTCGATAAGAGAGACCTGAGACTGTTTGTAAATTACTAACTCATGAGTCTCTAATAAAGAGGTCTATGGCAAATCTAACTTGGATCAGGATCCACAAAGTTAGTGGATATCTTGATCTGGATGTCCCAGAAGCCAAAGGGCTGAAAGACATGGTCAGATTCATATTCAACAACAAGAGTAGCCCATACCATCATAGTCAGATCCGTCATTTATGTGAACTTCATTAGAGCTTTATGGAGTAAAGCTGAAATAATTGAAGTAGATGGTTTGAGAACCATTTCTGGAAGAATCACTTATGATCATACACTTGCCATCTCTGAACAAACTTTGAGACAGTGTCTACAGATTGGAGATGATGCTAACTCACCCCAAAAACATGAAGAGGATGACATTCTAACCTTCTTTGCCAACATTGGTTATGAAGGGGGCTTTGAAGGAATGCAGATTGTCAAGGGGATAGTTGATTTGCCGTGAAGATTCTTGATTCGTTTATTCCAACACTACCTATTAAAAAGGAAGATTGGTAGGAAAGATATTCCTATCACCACATCATCAGAATGTTTGTGGCTTATGCACTAACAGACAATTCAACATGCCTGCTTACGTATTCAAAGACATGGTATCAAATATTCAAGAAGGAAGAAGGCATATATTTCTAATGTATCCAAGGTTCATTTAGTTCTTCATTAATGAAGCCTTTCCTGACATTGTAGCTAAAGGCCCTGTAATGGACATTCCCCATTACAATGCCAAGTCATACAAGTACATCAAGAAAAGAGATCCTAGGAACTTCTACAGTGGAACTTTCTTTCTTTTACTTCCATGGATGTTACAATAGATAAATCCTGAAAAAGTTCATGATGAACATAATGAGGAAGCTGCACCTGCTGATGTGCATGAGATTGTTAAAGCTGCTCATGTTCAACAACCTGTTGAAGGGCATGCTGAAGCAATTGATGAAGGACAAAGGCCAGTGTCATCACATGATGTAGGTGGTGATCTTCACACTAGGCCTTCTATTCAAGAAGTTGATATTCCATCACCATTCAGATCATCTCCAGCTCATTCTCCACCAGTATCTCCTGTTCACACTCATCACATTTCTCCTACATTCTTCTCCAGCAGCTCCTGCTGCATCTATTGACTCTGGTGAACCTACCAGTTCATCAGATGGATTGGAATCATCTTTAGATGAGGAGGAACATCATCCTGAGAGGCCTGAGAGACAAGTTCAATCAGAGTGTTTCAAAGAGCTAAGCAGAATCTGAAGTTAACTGTTATGATGCTAAAGATGAGATGATATCTAAGATATTATTGAAGGTAGCTAGAATGGAGAAACTCCTTGATAGAAGGCCTGGAATCATAAGAGACAGACTTATAGAGTTGGATGAGAAGGAGAAAGAGCTTAAAGAGCTAAAAGCCAAATATCTATCTAAGAAGAAGAAAAGGATAAAGAGATTGATAGGCTTAAAATAGCTTTTGATCAGGCAAAAGAAGAAATAAGTGGACATTTGGATGTTGCAACAATTCAAACACTTGCAATAGAATAGCAAAAGAACCTTCTTGATGTCCAAACAAACATTATTACCGATTTACATAGATAGATAGAAGCTCTAACAAAAACCGTTTCTGAACTGGAAAAGTTGATAAAAATCAAAGAAGAGTTAGCTAAAGAAAAAGAAAAGAAAGATGATGATGATTCTAATAAAGACAATGGTGATGAGAGTGAGAAATAAGAAGAAACAAAAGATGATGAAAGTGTCTCCAGTGAGAGTAGTAGTGATGATGATGAATCTCCACCTTGAAAGAGACAGAGAACTATAGAGTCTGATAAGCAAACTGAACATAGTGGTGTTAGGGAGGAAGAAGAAAGTATGGCTATGGTTGTTTATTCTTGACAAACTTCTGAAGAAAGACATGATGAGGAGTCTTAACTGAAAGAGATGATTGAAGAATTAGATAGCTATTCATCTGGAGAGTTAATCATTGATGATGACTTTTGGATTTTGTTAGATATCCAATACCTCGAGTTGAACCCATTATGGTTATTCTCCATACCCTTGTGCCATTTGAATAGGAATTGAGCTTACAGATTGTTCTAGCTATTTTATTGACTGATGAGCAAAAGGAACTAATAAGAAGATTGTGTGAAGAGATTAAAGAAAAAGAAGAAGCTGACAGGCTAGAACAAGAAAAGAAACAACAAAAAGCTGAAGCCTTTGTCCCCTCTTCATCTGGACTACGTATGCATACTTATTCCAGGAAGAGAAAGTACTTATCTGAGAAAGCCAAGGGGGAAAGGCCTATGGAAGAAGAAGAACCAGCTAAAAAGAAGCAAAAAGATGATCCGAGAAGCCTTGTTACTATAGCTGAGTTTCTAGATGAGCATGAGAAGGCTGAGGAGCAAATAAAGAAGAATATTAAAGTGATAGTCCTAGAAGTAGGAGAGATAGAAGGAGGTTATCAGGCTAGCCTAATTGATGAACATGTTGTCAGAGACAGTCCTGTAAAGGCTGAGTCCTCTGTTGAAGAAATGGTGGAGAAAGCTCAAACCGATGATCTGATGGTTAAATCCATGTTCTTGATTAATCACGGTTATGATGCTGATGAAGTATTTGAAATGACTTATGAGGCTATGGTAAAAGTATTGAACAAGTTAAACAAACTTCTTGACCCCACTAATGTTACTTACTATGAAAAGAAAATAGTCAGGTCACCAATTTCATTCACTCCAACTCAGACTCAATGGTATCAAGCTCCCCTATCTCACTATCCAAATCCCTACAGTATGACAGATAGGGAAATGAAGGATTATCATTCTGAACAAGGATTTACACGAAGCAAACAGGGTAATATGAAGACTAATTCCCTCAGAGCTACAATCCTCAAGATAATCAATGACAAGAAAGAAAGATTGAAGAAAATAGAAGAAAAGGTTGTAGGGAGGAAGCCCAGAACAAGAGTGTCAACTCAAGATGTCAACTCACAACTAACGACCATGATGTCTTGGCTCCCATGTTATACAAGAATCCTGAATGATTTATTGAGCCTCTCAATTGAAACTTCATGAAGGGTTAACTACTTTAGAGATGATCAAGGGTGTGTCTACTCCAGAAGGCAAAGTAGATGTGAAGATTATTGCCTTGAAGTATCACAGTGACTGGAATATGTTCATGGTCGAGAGAATCTCAAGGCTAGTTTAGTTCTTCACAGAGTACACTGCTCTGGTGAACTCCCTATAGAACCATGACTTGGAAGAACTGTCAGAGCTGGAATTGATAAACCATAATGCCATGTATAGAGGATATGAGTTTGAAGATATTCTAAAGATGTTCAAGAAAACAAATAACTTCAAATCTCTCAAAGCTAACTGCATCAGGAAACTCAAATCTTTCCAAAAATCCTCTAAAGAAGAAGAAAAAGACAAACGGGACTGAAGAGTTGGAGTTTCTTGAGTTGAATGTAAAACCAACTGAATCAATGAAAAGAAATATGGTTGTTGGAACTCACAAGTCAAAGCCAATCTCAAATATATTTTATGATGAAAAGACTTATGAGTTGGTTATTAAAAGGAAATGGGGAGGAAAAAAAGGTTCAAAGATAAGGGTATTCAGTGGATATGACGTGAGAGTGCTTGATGAATCATATATCCACTACATCTTCACAAGACACTTTAAAGAAATAGATAACAAGCTTGGAGAGGCTAATATGTATTTCTTTTTGAATTGTATCAAGATTTTGAAGATAGCCTATGATTGAATAAACAAGAAGAAAGAACATATAAAGAAAAACAAAGTCCGTCTCCAACTGGGGAACATAGTGAAGCTTGAGGTGGATGCTGATGGATCTTTATTGATTTACAGATATGGGCATTCCATAGTATCAGTGTGGGAACCTATATATCTGAGGCAGATGCCTGTTAAAGCTATTTATACTTTGAGCTAAATGAAGATCCATGTTTTGAGTAAAGACAAGATGAATGAAGCCAGAGACTTCTCAAACATGATCAAGGCCATTCTGGATCCTTCACTGGCAGACCCAGCACCAACTCCATTCACATCAGTCCAAGCACCAGCAAAAGAACCAACAGAATCTTCACAACCTCCACCACTATCAAATTCATCAAGTATATAGGCTGTATAATCCTTAGGGGGAGTATTATTGGACTCTTAAAAGATCATACATTCTAATTCAAGTGATGGTTGAAGGTTGTTATGTTGGAAACTCCCACAAGTCCAAGATGATATGTGGGTGAAGAAACAGAAGCATAAAGACAAGTGTCGGCTATCCGCATTAGTATATGCGGATGACCAAAAAAATATGTTGCCAAGTATTTGTTCATCTGCATTTACTAAGGCGGATAGTCAGAACAAATATTGACAAGTACATGTTCATCCGCATTTAATAATGCGGATGTTCAGAGACAAATGCGCTTAAGTATCTGTTCATCCGCATTTGTCAATACTGATGAACAAACTTAATGCTGAAGACCAAAATAAGAAATGCTAATGAAGACCTAGACATCGGCATTAGTTCATGTGGATGAACACTTACAAATGCTGATTACGTTTTGTACTTAGACTAGTATTCTGATGTATAGTTGTGAGGGTAGTTTAGTCATTTAGTACAAGCGTTATGTTAGCCTATAAATAGAATAGAATACCCTACTTTTGGAGATTTCCTAAGTTTCCAAGTTTTCTAAAGTTCCTTATTATTCAAGTTCGAGGCTTTAAGGTTTTCAAGTCACTATATTGAAAACCCTAGATCCACTGTAACTTGATTTACCAACATCAATATACATAGCGTTTATGAGTATTTTAAGCATTTAATGTTCTTTGATTCTGTATTTTTTCTACTTAATCATTGACTCAATCATCATATTCGATCCTAGTTAAAGTCACATCAACTAAGAAATCAATTCTCGAACCCAGTTACACAGCGCATAAACAAATGTTCATCCGCTTTGTGAACAGTGGTCAAACACATAGCGTATGACTTTTAGTCATCAGTTGTGAATTTTTATTTCACACAAGTTTGAACGGCGCATGAGCAAATGGTCATCCGCTGTGAACACAAAATCATTCAATGGTCCACAGTGTACAACTTAAAACTTGTTCAGCAGACACACTGTTCAGACTGCGCATGTTATAATTACAATGCCTGACTTCAATTATTTTTCTAAGTTTAAGTCTACACAGCGTACATTCACATTGTATACACAGTAGACATTTATTTTGTCTGTTGTATATATAGATAAACACTTATTATTTTCACATTCATCATGAGTGTGCGTGGCAAAAATTAAGATTGTAAAAGTTACTATAGTACGATTACCCTTTGATCATTCAAAACCGATATCTGTTAGATTTCATCAGTGACATTCGATCAAATAGATATGACAAACCTTGTGTTTGTTAGAGATCATAACTTATGTGCATATCTCAATCCAGACTCACCAAAGGGTGAGAACTACAGAGACATAATACAAGCCATCACACAAACTAGGCTTGTACATGCAATGACTACAAGGGCAGAATTATCAAAGATCATATTGTTCAGCTTTTACCAATGCTTATATGGAGCAAGATCAAGATTATCAAGTTGTGGTGTAAGGCCCCGTCCCCGGGACGCTCACAGTTGGACAATCATCACACATAAAACATACATTTAAATTTACTAAAAATATCGCAGCGGAATACTTAATAAACCATTCCATATGTTAATGACCGCTTTTGCAAAATAATACATCATTGTTAACAGTTACAAAATATTATCATTTGCATTACATCACAAAAACATCATAGTTATACAAATGGATGCCATCTAAAATGCCAAGTAGCTGCCCCGTGCCATCCTCAGCAACATTACCTACCAACTGGAAAATACATAAAAGTCAGCGTTGCTGAGTGAGTTATAGTTTTATAAATAAAATACTTTATATCCGTTTACAACCATTCATTACTTTCGTTTGCAATCATGCATCGTACATACACATAGATAATCATTATATTATCTTTCATTATCATACTTCATCGCACGTTACTCGTTATCATTCGTTCATTCATTACCCTTTACTTCTCATCTGGACCAATGTCATAAGCTACACCCTAAACGTGGGCACGAAGCGGGTACTGGGCCGAAGTCTATAAATAGACCCCTAACAATGTACATAGCCTGGCACCAATACCGGGGCAAGTGACAAGGATCCCATACGTTTGGTCAGTCACAAAGACTAGACCCCTATGTGTATCCTTATGGGTTAGCTAAACCACAAATAGTTAAGCTAACAACATTTTAGAGTTTTGCACCTCCTTTCATTTGCTTGCAAGACTTTACATTCATCCTTTCATTGATGCATGCATTCATTCATCCTTTACGTTCCTCTTTCATTATCATTAGCTTCCTCTTTCATTACTTAAAACATTACATTCATTTCATAACCATCCCACGTAAAGCCACGGAATAATATGTAATAAGGAACATAAAGAAGGCATAACATGAACATACATATCATCATCACACATCATCATGCAACATCATATAATCATCACACATAATTCACTCTCATACACATGCACAACAAGTACAAGTCATCATAGAACATAACCGACCCTCCGCGGGACTGCGGGTGTTCGAGGGCGGCAACCCCTAACAACTAAACCTATCTGAGGTTAAAGATCTGCAGAAAGACTTTCAAGAAGTTATGAAGAACGAAAGTGAGAAAACATACAGCAGATACAAGGAGATTAAATACCAACAAGAATTTTAGAAGGATCTACCAAAGGATCATCAAATTAACAAGATGACATACTCCCAGGTGAAAGGCTGGTTGCATCACACAAGCATGCCATAGAGGTCTGATGCAACATCATATAATCATCATACATCATTCACTCTCATACACATACACAACAAGTACAAGTCATCATAGAACATAACCGACCCTTCGCGGGACCAAGGGGGTTCGATGGCGGCAGACCCCTGACAGTGGTGTCCTAGGGGCAGCAGGCCCTAGTAGGGTCCAAGGGGCAACGCTCCAGGCTGGGGCCATGCTGCCAGATCAACATGAAAAAATTTTATTCTTAAACATTTATATAGCACCTTTTGTTATAGAAAAATCGATCTTCCTGTTAAAACCACTTAAGATCTTATTCATTCAAAACGTATATTTGGTATGCATTTCAATCCCCAAACACGTTTATAACCTTTAAAATAGGGGATCTAGAACTCACTTTGACACCGTGAGTAGCTTCTCAATCAAGCTCTTTACGCAAGGGTCACTCCACGCAGCCTGTAGGTAGGTTAACACTCGAAGGGGTTAATTTCTGCCTAATTTCGCTGCAGGATCAGCAGATTCGTTGTTAGTTTCGCCAGCAGTTTTGCTGCCAGTTTCACTAGCAGTTTCGCTGGCATCTTCGCTGTCAGTTTCGCTGCTAGATTCGCTACCAGTTTCGCCCAACTTTCGTTGGAATTCAAGTCTGCGAATCTACCAGTGAAACTATAGTTTCGCTGGAAGGTCCATAGTTTCGTTGTACGACTGCATAATTTCGCTGGATGAACATGCAATTTTGCAGAACGGGCTGAAATTTGAAATCAGCTTATTTTTAACCCAAAACCTCAATCTTTTATACCCAAAACCTTGGTTTATCATCCATGAAGGTATATCTAAGCTTCTTACATGTTTTCTTACACAAAAACGTGAGTTTTGGGTGATTCTTTACCACTTTCAAAAACCCCAAACCCTAGAATCCGAATTTACTCTTAAGGAAATGATTAAACGATGTTTCTTACCTGGATTCTTGGTCTTTTCTTGTTATTTGGAAGTCCACAAACACCAATTTTCTATCTCTTGATTAACCGAGCCTTGAATCTTCACCTCCTTTCTACTTTCTCTCTCTACACTCTCTCTCTAGAAATTGGGTGTTGAGTTGCAAATGAGAGTAGCTCAAGCTAATCCGCTTATATATATCGGGCGTTTCTGGGACCTTAAGCTCGTCCAACCCGTAACCGAATGGTTAACTCGGTCTATAACCCATTTCCATTTTATTTACATTAAATAATCATTCTAAACCCATTATTATTATTTGGCTCGTTTTTACTTTATTTTGGGCGTTACAAGTCCACCCCTCTTATTTAGGTTTTGTTCTCGAAACTTGTTATTCCTCAAATAGATGTGGTAATGCTGTCTCATCTACTCTTCAGTCTCTCACGTAGACTCAAATCCCTTTCTATGCTTCCACTGTACTCTCCTAAGTGGAACCACTTACTTCACCTTTTTCTCCTTTCTGTCAATGATGGCCACTGGATGCTCCATATAATTGAGCCGTTCATCTACCTCAATATCATCCAGTGGCACTACCATATCCTCATCGGCCAAGCACTTTCTCAAGTGAGATACATGGAATGTCGGATGATTTCCCTTAACTGACTGGGTAACTCCAACCTACAGGCCACCTCTTCTACTCGAGCAATGATTCGGAAAGGTCCTATATATCTCGGGCTCAACTTTCCACGCTTCCTAAACCGAATGATACCCTTCCATGGTGAGACTTTCAACATAACTGTATCTCCTGTTGGCATACGACTTCTGTCTATCCTTTGCTGCCTTCATAAAGGCCTTGATCTTTTCTAGCTTCTCAGTCGTAGCCTCAATCACCTCGACACTCCCTAACTCTTTATGGCCAATATCACCCCAACAAGTGGACGTTCTACATCTCCTATCGTATAGCATCTCATAAGGAGGCATTCCAATGTTGGGATGGTAGCTATTGTTATATGAGAACTCGGCTAACGGTAAGTGGTCGTCCTAACTTCCTCCAAACTCAATGATGCATGCCCGAAGCATATCTTCTAGAGTTTGAATGGTCCTTTCTGACTGACCATCAGTCCGGGGATGATAAGCCACGTTGATATGTAACCTCGTCCCCATCGCATCATGAAATCTTTTCCAAAACATGGATGTAAACCGAGTGTCACGATCAGGCACAATAGACACCGGTACACCATGCTGACTTACAATCTTCTTGATGAATAGATCCGCGAGTCTCTCAGAGGATTACGTTTTACGAATCGGCATGAAGTGAGCACTCTTTATCAAACGATCAGCTATCACCCATATGGCGTCATAACCTCTCGTAGTACGCTGTAACTTCGTGATATAGTCCATGGTGATATGTTCTCACTTCACTCGGGTATATCCAAAGGTTGGATCTTCCCGTACGACTTCTGATTCTCCGCCTTTACATGCGAGCAAGTAAGGCACTTACTCATGTACTCCATTACGTCACACTTCATACCTAGCCACCAATAATCTTTCTTCATGTCTTGATACATCTTCGTAGCACGAGGATGAATGGAGTATCGAGTCTTATGAGCTTCATCCATGATCCTCCCACGTAAATCCCCATAACGTGGAATCCACATTCGCCCGAATCGAGTTCAAACACAGAGAGTGTTTTCATCCAACTCCACGACTAGACCTCTCATCCTTTCAGAGTTAAGACGATCTTCTTTCAAAGCCTCGTGTTGAAACTCCTTCACCTGTGTCATCACATCCGAGGTCAAAATCAACTGATAAGCCTTCACCCGAATCGGATTAAATCACACAACTAAAATCAAGTTTACTTTTCTTAGTTTGATTTTATCAGGTCAAAATTAAGAGTTCAATAGGTAATGTTCCATAGGAATTTGTCCTATCTTGATTTTGTGATGAATAACCATTTATGTTGTGTTTTATGTTTATTATTTTAATGATCATTGTTGTTTTGATATCTTTTAACACTTAAACAAATTATTTGACTTCAACATTATCAGTTCTTGGTTCCCCTGTTCATGCGATAACACTAGGGTTTTGAAACTCGATCGTTCATTGTTGTTTTCATCAACATTAGTTTCATTAAACTCGAAAATTTCATTGAAATCCTTTGTTCATGGTTAATTTCATGTATCTTTCTTGACCTAGGATTTTAAATTCTTCACTGGTTCGATAGTTAAGATTTGTGAATCCATTGATTATCACCTTGTTTTGATACTATGTTTGCTGAGAATCAAAATAGAGGTGAAAAGAAGTTGGATGAACAATCGAATCAGTAGGTTTATGATGATTTGATGATGGATGAAGATCATTGTAGAAACCGCTTGTCGCACTTCAAGTTCACTCAAATTTGAAAAGTATTAAATGACTCTCATTAATGTGTTTAAATAATTGATTTAATGGATTTCTCAAACTTTTCAAGTTTCTGAACAAATGCGGAGGTTTGGTTTTTATACTATAGCAAATGCGGATGTGCCAAACTTGTCAGCATTTGGGTACTATGGCAAATGCGGAAGTACAAAACTTGCCAGCATTTGTGTACTGTATCAAATGCGAATGTGTTAGCTTGTAAGCATTTGTGTACTGTGACAAATGCGGAAGCACGGAACTTGCCAACATTTGACATTGTGAAAAATGCGAAAGAACTTCTTGACTTGTCCATATTTACAAATGCGAATGAACAATTAAGATGCCAACATTTCTTAACCTTCAACAGCATTTGTTAATGCTAATGGATGTTTGTATTTCTGTGTTTTGAATTATCCATCCGTATTAACTGAGGTTCAAACACACATCATGACAGAAGAGTGTGAGCACAATTTTAATTTATTTTTGGTACAAATACACAACAATGTTTGTCAACATTGATCAAGTCAACCACATTTGGGAAATACGGTTGAACAAAACTTAAACTGCATAGAGAAATACGGATGAACAAAATGTTAACCGCATAAAGAAATGCGGAAGAACAAAATCTTGTCCGCATAAGTTTTCAACAGTTAAGAAGTCATTGTACGCATTTGTTTGAAGACAAATGCGAAAGACTTAACTTGTTCATGTAAGTTTTCTCTTGTGTTTTTCTTGTACAAAACTATTACCCTCATTGGTTATATGCATGGGTTACCTTCACCCGCATTAACCAATGCTCTTACCTGTATTAAATTTTGAACTTGTCAAAATTTAATGTTTTTGCTGTGGATAGTTTTGGTTGTTTTTGTGCTGATGCTTTGACTTTTATGAAGATGTGTCTTATACTTTGATTGTTATGAAGATGAGTCTGTTGCTTTGACTTTTATGAAGTTTTGATTGTTGCTTGGATTGCCAATTCTTGCTTGGATTGAATTTTACACTATGTGTAATACAAGTTTCCTAGTTTTGACTAATCTTGGACTTTTATGCTTCCAGATATCTGCATATACTGAGATACTATGGTATAACTTCCACACCAACAAAGTCATTTTCTAATTTTATATTTTTAATAAAAGCAACAACTGTACATAATAATCAAAATTTTAATTACTCCCCCTAAAGTTTATATCCATATAGTTTAAAATTTTGAAAGGAAAATGTTTTTGTAATTTTTGTTTTCTTATCTATACATGAAGAGGAAGTATACCTTACTTGGGATCATATCAATCTTACCTTTCACAAGTGCAAGCAATTGTTAGTAAAGTAGATATAATCATGAATATATTGATTATAGGTATGCTTGGTTAATATTTTGATGCTTGTGATCCTTATACTGTTTTGAGTGAATTGAGTATTCAATATGTACCTCACACTTAAAAGCATGGCAAGATAAACCATCCGTATGAAATGCACAATACAAATTTTTCAACTTACATGACTAGGTCATTTAAGTTATGAAATCTCATTTTGATTGATCCTCATTAGGATTCTTTTACTTTGATCCTTTTATTTATTTGATCCACATTGGGATTCTTTTTCACTTCACTTTGGAAGGTGATCCTTGTTGGGATTCTTTTTGTTCATTTACAAGGAATGTAATTTTTTTATTAATTCATCCAAGGTGGATGTGTTCCACATTGAGTATCTTTTTAGATCATGACATCAACACTATGTGCCTCTTTCTCCGGATCTTCACTCAGCAAAACAGAGGAGAAACTGATGTGAGTGAATGAGATTTATAAGTCATCATTACCTAGTGTGTTTACGTTACTACACACACATAAACTTAGATAAGCTAATACTTACTTATACTCTGATATGAATGCTTCACAGTTGATTATGTGATTTAGTTCATCACAACAAGTATCTTCTTTTCCAAGCTGAGCCTACCCGCATATCCGATAAGTCATGTCAGTCTTTTGAAATTTTGAAATAAGCATAGTGAATGATATAACGACTGTAATTATATGATTTCCCAAATTGGAGTATAAATCATATTTTTTAACAAAACAACTTCTTTTTGTATTTTTGTAATATCTGAATGTTTTTGTAAATTTTTTATTTTTACTCAAGGTTAATCATGCCAATTGATAGGACTAAAAATTAAAACCGACTAGGATCAAATGCCTTAGTGAACAAATTAGTTAATTGATTGTTCGTGTGGACTTGTATCAACTTGATTAACCCTTTTTCAGCATAATCTCTCAAAAAGTGACATCTAATTTCAATGTGTTTGGTTTTGGGTGCTGAACTGGATTGTTTGTTATGAACATGGTTGTTGTGTTATCAATGTGGATTAGTTTGTGCAAGAAATTAAAATCATAATCAAGCATCTAGTTTTGAATCAAGAGAACTTGATAGCAACAAGCTGATGATGCTATGTACTCAGCTTCCGCTGTTAAAACAGACATGTTTGTCTACTTCTTGCACTGTCAGGAAACCACTCTGGGACCAAGAAATTGAAAACCCCTAGATCTGGACTTCCGATTGAAGTTGCATCCCCTATTGTCACTATCTATGTAGGCATAGAGGTTGAAATCCCCTTCCTTTGGATACCATAATCCAAATGCAGGCTTGCCCTTGAGATATCTGAATATCCTCTTGACAGTATTTGTGTGTGATTCCTTGGGATCTTCTTGATACCAGACACAAACACATACAACAAACGTTATGTCAGGTCTACTTGTTGTTAGATACATGAGTGACCCAATCATTGATCGATAACGAGTCTGATAGACTGACAATCTACAAAATGAAATTTCTTCAATATGATTGATTGATAATGATTCCATCAGTTGTTTGTTGTGCTTGCAATCCTAAGAAGAATGTAACTTCCCCCATTGCACTCATTTGGAATTTGGAATGCATAAGGTCTTCAAAATCCTTGCAAAGTTGCTTGTTTGTTGAGCCAAAATGATATCATCCACATAAATCTAGACTAGCAACATTTCTTTTCCTTTTTTTCTGAAAAGAGTCTGATCAATCTTTCCTCTCTCATACCCATGTGCAAGAACAAAAAGACCATAGAGTCTATTACCACTTTCGTGGGGCTTGATGTAGACCATACAAAGCTTTGTCAAGCTTGTACACCCTGTGAGGGAAATCCAGGTCTTCAAAGCCTGGTGGTTGAGTCACATAGACTTCTTTAGAGATTTTTCCATAAAGAAATGCACGCTTTACATCCATTTGATACATAGTGAATCCCATGAACAAAGAGTAAGCAAGGAAAAGTCTTTTGGCTTCTAATCTGGCTACAAGAGCATACACTTCATCATAATCTATTCCTTCTTCTTGAGTGTATCCCTTTGTAACCAATCTTGCTTTGTTTTTTATAATGATACCCCTGTCATCAGTGTTGTTTCTGTATAACCATCTGGTACCGATAGGTTATTGTCCTACGGGAAGGTCTACCAGGTGCCATACTTCTTGTTTCTTGAACTGGAGCAATTCTTCCTGCATTGCCTCGATCCAATTGTTGTCTTGAAGAGCCTCTTTTATATTCTTGGGTACAGTTTGACACAGAAAGCAAGAAAACAAACAGATATTTGCAATACTTGACTTGCTTCTTGTCACCCGCTCATCTAGCTCACCAATGATGCTTGACACTGGATGATCCTAATGTATCCTAGTGGTTGGAATTGAGTCATCAACAATAGATACATCAAGGTTGGAGACATTCAGATCGTCTTGGTGAGAGTCACCTTGAGGATGTATTGTGGGAGAGTGGTGAAAGTAATCAAAGGCTTCACCAGCTTTGGCATCGGCAACACTTTGACGACTTTCATCATCTGCATTTCTTTTAGTTTCAACTGGCATAGTGGCTTGTTCTGAATTTCCAACTTTAGTAGATGGTTCTTCTAAAGGAGTGGAAAGTGTGTTAGGACCAGTCTTAGTTGAAACACTTGGATTTTGTTCTTCTTGTCTAACAGGATCAGCTTGCAATGGAACTTCTTCATCAAATTGATTAGTAAAAGAAGGAGGAATCATGGGAAAATCATCTCTTCTCTCTACTGTTCCAGAAGATCCAGCTAATTGTAGGTTAGCTGCATTTGACAAATGAAAATGATCAAAAGATCTTGTAAAAGAGTCAATATCAAACAACCGATCGGGACCATTTTTTAACTTAGGAAAGAAGTGCTCATTGAATTGAACATTTGTTGATTCATTAATAATGCTAAATCTTGGATTAAACACTCTGATATCCTTTAAAACAGAGGAATAAGCTATAAAGAATCCTTCATCAGACTTATGAGCAAACTTTCCTAAATGGTCTCAGGTGTTTAATATTGATATATAGGACTACCAAATGACTTGAAAAATCCAATGAATGGTTTTTTATGAAAAAGTAGTTCATAAGGAGTTTCGTTGCTTTCTTTGACTATCAAAGTTTGATTTTGCACAAAGCACGATGTGTTAACTGCTTCTGCCCAAAAGGTAATTGGCAGTTTAGCATCGGCTAGCATTGTACTTACTACTTCAATCAGTGTTCCGTTTCTCCTTTCAGCTACTGTATTTTGTTAAGGAGTTGTAGCTGCATTGAATTGATGAGCAATGCCTTGGGTTGTGCAAAATGAACTTAGATTTTAATTTTTGAATTCTTTCCCATTATCACTTCTTATTTACTCTACTTTATGATCAATTTGATTTTCAATTTTAAAGATAAAATCTTTTATTATTTTGGACGCTTCGTTTTTATGAAGTAGAAAGAAGACCCATGTGAATCGTGAAGAGTCCTCAATGATCACTAAACAATCTTATTTCTTTCCATGCTCATGACATGAATTGGTCCAAAAAGATCCATGTGAAGTAACTTCAATGGAGAATTGTGTGTGTTCACAGATTTGATTTTTGAGAAAAGCTGAGGAGGTTGAAATTCAGTTGGTCACAGTAGTTCACTTTATCAAAGCTCAACAGTCCATTTGACACAGATCCTTCAACAGTAATTTTGTCATATTGTGAGTTTCCACCAAATGCTACAGTAGTTCCTTTGATATGCTTGAAGTCATGAAGGAGGGAACTGTCTCTAGTCATGTGTCTGGAGCATCCACTGTCCACATACCATAAGATGGTGGACCTGTATGGACGACCCTACAACCATAAAGAACTAGTTAGAATATGGAATCCAAGCCATGATGGTCTTGGGTTGCCCGTTCCTATCCATTACTATAACTTCTTGATACTTTCCTCTAGGTTGTGACTTAGAGGATGATGCTTTGATGGGTTTCTGTGGGGTTCTTTTTGGTTTCATCTATTTAACTTCAATTCGGTTTCATCTATTTAACTTCAATGGAGCTGTCTAAAGAGTAGTCAAATCTTTGATCCCTATTTCTATATAGAAATTAGGAATGTTTTTATTTTCAGAAATCACTTTTGTTTTAGATCTTGGATGAGAACTAAGTGACTGTTTCAAAATTTGACTAAGATTCTTTTTGACACTCTTTGACTACCATTGATCATAGAAGTCATCATCAGAATTTGAAAGCCATAATTTTTATTATGTGATGGACTTCTAGTTTTGGATATGATAGTTGAAATTGGTGAAATAGGCTTGGTTTGAGGAATTTTGAAGCCTTGGTTGAGCCGAGAGTTCTGGTGGGGATGCATGGGGATATGGTTATGTATTATGCATGTGTGCGTAGTGTATGGTGCATGGGTGTGTGGTTGTGAAGTAGGCATTATATATTACATAACATGGTGTGTGTTTGGTATATATTAGATAGTGAATGTGTGTGTGCACTACAAATATATGTATTGTGGCGTTTTTTATATATAATATATTATGTGAGTAATCAATATATATATATATATATATATATATATATATATATATATATATATATATATATATATATATATATATATATTATGTGAGTAATATATATGTATATTATATGTATTATAAGTTCTAGGGATGTGTTGTATGTGGTATATTAGGTGAATTTTTTTATATAATATTTATCATGATATGACATGATTAAGTGTCCAACTTTGGTAAATTTTGGGGTGTCTTGAGTCATACATTTGGGATTGTCGAGAACATGAAACTATGCAGTTAAGAGTTAGTATTTAATATTAATTAGATGTTTAATGTAATTCCATGCTATTGGAAACCTAAGCTTTCATGTTGCATTTATTGGATTGTCATGCTTATAAGGTGAGTTTACGGCCCCGCTTTACATATACTATTGATGGGGGAAATAACAAGTTCCTTTTTACGTTCATTTATTAGAAAAGTATTACTATAATTCTCGCATGCTTACTAGTGTCTTACCAATCTATGTCCTCACTTTCGAACTATTAATCTATGTTTTTTAGTGAGGTAATTCTGAATAGATCTACTAGGTTTAACAAACCCTACCTAGGCTAGTCACACTAGCACGATTGCATGTCAAACGGCGGTTTAATTGACTTGATTTCTATTGTTGTTCCAGTAACCATAGCTGAGACATACTTATATTTGTCAGCTTTGGTTGCAAACTTTATATACTATGTTACTTGTTATGTAGACTAGCTATCTAGTGATATTACTTTATTTACTGGATCTGCTTTAAATTATGTTACTGTTTATCAAAGCATGTGAACTCACCAACCCTGTGTTGACACTTTAGCATGTTTCTTTTAGGTTTATCAAGTGCATACCATTAGGAGCATTGCATCTTATATCATATTGCTGGTTGATTTATAAAACAGTTTCAATGTTTGTTTTTGCAAGTTTACATTTATTTGGGTTGCGCGTGTTTTGCACTATTTAAATTATAAATGATTAACCGATTACGCTTCCGCAAATGTTTTCTTGAACTTATTATTAAACTATATTTTAGGATAACCTAATAACATTAAATGTTACAATTTGTAATTATTGTTTCGTTTGATTTAACTATCGGCTGAGATCCTGGTATGTCACACGTCTAACTGTAAACCCCGTTTATGAAAATTAAGGGGGGACATCCTAGGAAGTTCTTAAGATCACTACCCAAAATATAGATAATTTACAGTGCGTCCATAAAAAGAATTAAGAATTTGAATACCATGTCACTTGAAGAGTTGTATGACATTTTAAGTGCCTACCAGATACAGATGAATGTAGATGAAGAATCTTTAAGTAGTTATCCAAGTAGTTCAAAGTCCTCTGCACTCACGGCCCCCACTTATGTACCATATCAATCTTTGTAGGAATTGAACCTATAGGCTTTGAAATAAGTTAACGGAAGAACTTTGATCCGTGCGAGAAGCTAGTTCTTGCGCGAGACCTTTTGGGTTTTAGTATAAATAGTGTTTAGTGCTCATTGTATAGATTAATCTTGAAATTTCATACTTTTGTAATCATTATCAGAGAGCAGTAAACTTTGAAGTTATTTACATTGATGTAAGGCCCCATTTCCGGGACACTTACAGCTGGTCATTCATCGCACTCAAAACATAATTTTTGTCATCATACATAAAAAACGTCGCAGCGGAAACATTTAAAACAATATCTCATTTTCATCTCATCAAAATACTTTTGCAAAATAAAACAAACGTTCATTACGCAATATCATTTTACATTCATTACAAAAGCATTAAACATAAGGATGCCATCCAAAATACGCTGAGTAGCCACCCCGTGCCATCCTCAGCAACATACCTGCCAAATGGAAACACATCAAAGTCAGTGTTGCTGAGTGAGTTCTAGTTTTATAATAAAACATACTTTTCTTTTGTTAAAACCGTTCTATACTTTCTTTCAAATCATACTATACTTTCGTACATGATCACACATCATACGTCCATACAGATAATATCATTATTATCTTCATAAATACGTTCGTTAACTTTCGTTCATTCAACGTACGTCATTATCTTTCACTTCTCTCGAGATCCGGTCAGACTTTACACTCTTCATGGCACTCAGCCACGATTACTGAGGTCGAATAACAAGGATCCGTATCGCACATTATTATGATAATTCATTAACGTTCATTACATACATATCGCACGTTCACACATTTCATACTTTTATTATCATCCATTTCTCATCTAGATCCTGTCAAGCTTTACCCTCTTCATGGCACTCAGCCATGATTACTCAGGTCGAATGACAAGGATCCCGTTCGTTCATTCCATACATATCGTACCTTCGCTCAAATCGCACCTTCGCATCATCTTACCCCAAGTACATATCGCACGGATCTCACACATAAGGAAGCCAGAATCGCACGCTGTCTCATGGGTTAGCCAAGATCGCACGCTACATAAACCACATGAGTTAGCCAAAATCGGACGCTACCCTTATGTTCTCCATTGCACATATCGCACAAATCGCACCATCAAAGTGGTCACCAAGACCGACTCCCCCTGCGTGTGTGAGAACTCTCAGGGTTTAGCCAGATCGCACGCCATCTCATGGGTTAGCCAAGATCGCACGCTACATCAACCACATGAGGCAGCAAAAATCGCACGCTACATAGCACACAGTAAATACCACATCGCACGTATCGGAGCAGTTACCAAAACTGAACTCCCTACTGCGTCTATGTCCCCTTATGAGTAAGCCAAGATCGCACGCTATAATACACACACAGTTGAGCTAACAACTCTCAATGAGTCGTGAACCTCCTTTCTTCTTTCGCAAGCCATCCTTACTCTTATTAGTTCGTTCATGCTTGCTTTCATTCATTACATTCCTCTTTGGTGAAAGTTAGAAGTTAAACTACACTTCTCATCGGGTGCAACAGTCCTATTTGGGCGTATGGACACTCTCCAATCGCATGGCCTCCATGCGACTGGCCCTTCATTCGGGTGACTGGACCTTCATTCGGGTGACTGGATCTTCATTGGGTGACTGGACCTTCATTCGGGTGACTGGACCTTCATTCGGGTGACTGGACCTTCATTCGGGTGACTGGACCTTCATTCGGGTGACTGGACCTTCATTCGGATGACTGGACCTTCATTCTCCCTCCAGTCGGGTGACTGGCCTTCAGTCTCCCTCCAGTCGGCCGAATGGCCTTCAGTCTCCCTCCAGTCGGCCGAATGGCCTTCAGTCTCCCTCCAGTCGGCCGAATGGCCTTCAGTCTCCCTCCAGTTGGTCACCTAGTCCTAGCTGATGCAGAATGCAGTTCATCCTGACTGCAGTCGAGGGTTTTTGGCCTCCAAACTCATCTAAACCCATTTTGAGTCCAAATCAACCATCCTAAACCTTAGGGATGCATACCACAACACCATTCAAGCACACACAAGCTCACAATCAAGACTCAAACGCATCATACACACACATACTCATACACAAACGGGTCAAGCATACACACACATGAAAACCCGATTTCAGATGTGTTCCAGCCCTAAAATCGTTTGAAAACAAGTAAAAGAGGGGTCCTAGAACTCACACATACGACCACGACGACAAGGGCTTCGATTTCACTCGCTCCTCAACTATTTCGGCCACTCGAACCAACCTGAACCAACACTTTTTCCTCTTTTCTTTTCTTTCTCTCTTCTCTTCTTTGATGGCTGATTTTGGTGGGTGTGGGGAGAGGGTAAGGGTTGCCCTCTCCCTTAAATACTCCCACTTCCCCAACTTTCTCTCGTTGGCGAGTTTGGTCCCTCGACTTTGGACTTTATTTCTTTTTCTTCTTTCGTCGGCTTTAAAGAAAATTTCCGGGCGTTACAAGTCCACCCCCCTTATATAGGTTTCGTCCCCGAAACCTGTTATTCCTTAAACCGTCGCGGACAATACTGTCTTATCTCTTTTCCAGTCTCCCACCTGCAGTTCAATCGGTTTAGGTCGTTTATCCACACACAACTTCTTGTCTATCTCTGGCTACCTTCATCAAGGCTTTGATCCTTTCGAGCTTCTCGATCGTGGCCTCGATCACCTCAATATTTTCCACATGACATTTCGTACTCGGCCTTCACTTGTAACCAAGTAAGGCATTTAATCTCATACTCCACCATATCACGCTTCATGCACTTCCCCGCCACTTGCCATCGAAATCACCTTTGGAATCGTCATGACTCAATCACCTTATACCGTCACCGTGCTCCCGTCGGGCGCTGTCAACCGTATCATTTTCCTGCGACACACAATGTTCGCTCCGTAGTCCGCCAAACAATCCACTCCTAGGACTACATCGAATGGCGTATCTATATTCTTACCACTAACAGGCAGTTTAGCACAGAAAGCAGCATGAATAAAACTTTTACTAGCGCCAGCATCGAATAACACAAGGCTAAGGATTTATTTACTAGGAACATACCTGACATAACATCGAAATCCGTCCTAGCTTCCTCCGATCTTCTTCACTCCCGAACCTTCCGCCCTTGGCTTCTTACAGTCTCTGCTCATGTGGCCAATTTCTCCACAATTGTAACATCTCACAGTTCCACATTCTCTAGCCACATGACCAGGCTTCCCACACTTGAAGCAAGTGTTTGGTCCCCTTTTGCATTCCCCCGAATGCTTCATCCCGCATTTACTACATCTATCCGATTCCGCACCAGGTGTGACCACATGACGGTCATCCCCCCGTGCAAGCTTATTATTCTTTGGGACACCACCCCGTCCAGTCCTCTTCCTACTCCAGTTCTGGTCTCCATCATCCTTCTCACTCACCTCCGCCATCGCAGTCCTTTCATCGTACAACCTTCCCGCCAAGTCAACTGCCAACCTAAATGTGCTCGGTCGGGCAGCGATCATGTGCCTACGGATATCCGCCGGCAAGCCCTAAATATACCTCTTGATCTTTCGTGAAAGAGGTGTCACCTGATCTGGCACCAGCCGTGCCATTTCGTTGAATTTAGTAGTGTATTGCTGATACGTCATTGTCCCCTCTTCCAGCATCAGGAACTCTCTTTCAACTGTATCCATCTCACGGTGAGGACAGAACTCTTCAATCACCAGCCTTTTCAACTCTGACCATCTCATCCTTCCAATAGCCCTGCTTCCCTAAACTTGGACTATATTGTCCCACCAGCACAAAGCTGAGTCCACGAAAGAGTGGGTAGCAAATTTTACTTTCTGATCTTCTCGGCACTCGCTGATATTTAAAACAGCTTCCATTTCCCTCACCCATCGGTGAGCAGCAGCAGCAGTGCGATTGCCATCAAAAGTAGGGGGCTTGCATCATTGAAACGCCCCATAATTACAGCCTCGTGCCACCTCCGGCGCACGCTCTTCTTCCTCTTCTTCTTCCTCTTCGTCATCAGAGAGAACTATTTCAGTCTCAGACCGTCTCCTTTTGCCCGAAGGTCTACCCCTTTCCTTTCTATCCTCATCTCTAATAGTCTTTATCACTTCGGTCACTACAGACGGTAGGATCGTCTGCAAGACCTGATGCACTTCCTCCACGACCGCCTCTCTCATCGAGGCCCTCTGATTAGCATTTTCATCACCGCCCTCGGGATGAGGGGTCTCGGGTTCCTCATGAACCACTTTTTCAACTCTGGGTCTTCCTCTTGTGACCCATGGTTTAGCACCACGTCCACCGCCACCTCCACCACGAGAAGCTTTCGAAGATCTACCACCGGCCATTCTCTAACACACTGAAAGATTCAAACACTAACACGGTCATTCAAGGAACATCTCAGTTTATGTCAAGTATAGTAAGTCCCTAATTACAGTGGCCAGTTGTGATTAGCCACTTACTTTACTCTTCATACTCCGAGCATTACCTATCCTGACTACATCAGTATCTAAATCTACCAGCAACACATAAACCACATAACATGCGCACATAATACCGGTTAACATTACGAAAATACCTGATGGCACGCAGCTACTCAGATTGGCATCCCATTCCCTTTTCCGTCCCATTTTCAGTTTAAGTTAAGGTTTATTTTGAAAATTTACCCATTTCACTTAAACTTTGGCTCAAATACCAACTTGTAAGGCCCCGTTTCCGGGACGCTATCGCACTCAAAACATAATGTTCGTCATCTTACATAAAAAACGTCGCAGCGAAAACATTTAAAACAATATCTCATTTTCATCTCATCAAAATACTTTTGCAAAATAAAACAAACGTTCATTACGCAATATCATTTTACATTCATTACAAAAGTATTAAACATAAGGATGCCATCCAAAATACGTTGAGTAGCCGCCCCGTGCCATCCTCAGCAACATACTTGCCAACTGGAAACACATCAAAGTCAACGTTGTTGAGTGAGTACTAGTTTTATAATAAAACATACTTTTCTTTCGTTAAAACCGTTCTTTACTTTCTTTCAAATCGTACTATACTTTCGTACATGATCACACATCATGCGTACATACAGATAATATCATTATTATCTTCATCATTACATTCGTTAACTTTCGTTCATTCAATGTACGTCATTATCTTTCACTTCTCTCGAGATCCAGTCAGACTTTACCCTCTTGGTGGCACTCAGCCATGATTTGAGGTCGAATAACAAGGATCTGTATCGCACATTATTATAATAAATCGTTAACGTTCATTACATACATATCGCACGTTCGCACATTTCATACATTTATTATCATTCATTTCTCATCTAGATCCTGTCAAGCTTTACCCTCTTCATGGCACTCAGCCATGATTACTAAGGTCGAATGACAAGGATCCCGTTCTTTCATTCCATACATATCATACCTTCGCTCAAATCGCACCTTCGCATCATCGTACCCGGAGTACATATCGCACGGATCGCACACATAAGGAAGCCAGAATCGCACGCTGTCTCATGGGTTAGCCAAGATCGCACGCTACATAAACCACATGAGTTAGCCAAAATCGCACGCTACCCTTATGATGTCCATCGCACATATCGCACAAATCGCAACATCGGAGTGGTCACAAAGACCGACTCCCCTTGTGTGTGTGAGAACTCTCGGGGTTTAGCCAGAATCGCACGCCATCTCATGGGTTAGCCAAGATCGCACGCTACATAAACAACATGAGGCAGCCAAAATCGCACGCTACATAGCACACAGTAAATACCACATCGCACGTATCGGAGCAGTTACCAAAACTGAACTCCCTACTGTGTCTATGTCCCCTTATGAGTAAGCCAAGATCGCACGCTATAATACACACACAGTTGAGCTAGCAACTCTCAATGGGTCGTGAACCTCCTTTCTTCTTTCGCAAGCCATCCTTACTCTCATTAGTTCGTTCATGCTTGCATTCATTCATTACAATCCTATTTTCATTATCTTCCACTTTACATTACATAATACTTTCATTACATTCATTAACATACATCGCACAACCACGGGAAGATAATCACGCATAACAATAAGGAACATTAACATGCACAGTCATCACGTCATACAGGGTAACATCATACATACATAACATGCATCATGCATAAACATGCAACATCATCATCATTATGCCCTACATGTTCTCTAAGGCGTCAATCGTCACCTTACATGAACTTACGGGAACCTTTACGTCAAAACTTACATCTGCACTTTCTCCCGAAAGTCAGAAGTTAAACTACACTTCTCCTCGGGTGCAACAACCCTATTTGGGCGTATGGACACTCTCCAGTCGCATGGCCTCCATGCGACTGACCCTTCATTCGGGTGACTGGACCTTCATTTGGGTGACTGGACCTTCATTCAGGTGACTGGACCTTCATTCGGGTGACTGGACCTTCATTCAGGTGACTGGACCTTCATTCGGGTGACTGGACCTTCATTCTCCCTCTAGTCGGGTGACTGGACCTTCATTCTCCATCCAGTCGACCGAATGGCCTTCAGTCTCCCTCCAGTCGGCCGAATGGCCTTCAGTCTCCCTCCAGTCGGCCGAATGGCCTTCAGTCTCCCTCCAGTCGGCCGAATGGCCTTCAGTCTCCCTCCAGTCGGCCGAATGGCCTTCAGTCTCCCTCCAGTCGGCCGAATGGCCTTCAGTCTCCCTCCAGTCGGCCGAATGGCCTTCATTCTCCCCGCAGTCAGCCGAATGGCCTTCAGTCTCCCTCCAGTCGGCCGAATGGCCTTCAGTCTCCCTCCAGTCGGTCGCCTAGCCCTAGCTGATGCAGAATGCAGTTCATCCCGACTGCAGCCGAGGGTTTTCGGCCTCCAAACTCATCTAAACCCATTTTGAGCCCAAATCAACAATCCTAAACCTTAGGGATGCATACCACAACACCATTCAAGCACACACAAGCTCACAATCAACACTCAAACGGATCATACACACACATACTCATACACAAACGGGTCAAGCATACACACACACGAAAACCCGATTTCAGATGTGTTCCAGCCCCAAAATCGTTTGAAAACAAGTAAAAGATAGGTCCTAGAACTCACACAAACGAACACGATGACAAGGGCTTCGATTTGACTCGTTCCTCAACTATTTCGGCCACTCGAACCAACCCGAACCAACACTTTTTCCTCTTTTCTCTTCTTTCTCTCTTCTCTTCTTTGATGGCTAATTTGGTGGGTGTGGGGAGAGGGTAAGGGTTGCCCTCTCCCATAAATACTCCCACTTCCCCAACTTTCTCTCGTTGGCGAGTTTGGTCCCTCGACTTTGGACTTTATTTCTTTTTCTTCTTTCGTCGGCTTCAAAGAAACTTTCCGGGCGTTACAATTGAGGTTATGTTTACTTGATTTCATTCTACCTCTAGTTCTATCTACTTTCCATGATTGATTCATTTTGTGTTTCTTTCATGTGATCAATTCATTAAGGTCTTAACGATCTTTACAATTGGTAGCAGAGCCTCGTGTGCTCTAGATCGATTTGGATTACACTTGAAGTGATTTGAAGAAGATTTGAGCTATAAATTGGATTTCAACATGAAGAATAGAGTATAATGATCGAATTTGTGCTTGATTTTATATGTTTGAGATTATAGACCAGTTGAACCAATTATTGACATTAGGATTAAATTTGAACATAATTTATAATTAAAAGTTTAATTATCATTTTTGAATGCAAATGGTGATTTGATTCAACGAGAAAAAACATGATTTCTCCAAAAAGAACTCACGAAAAGTTCACAGCTTCACGTAAAAGTTGATCATTTGCGTGAGAAGTTACTACTTGTCTCATAGGTAGTAACATAAATATTCATGCCACATGAGAACTTCAACTAAACACAAAAAGGTTGTTAAAAATATGTTGCACGAAAAGTTCGTATGTGTCGCGCAAAAAGTTCACCTTTTCAAGAAACTTTGTGAAGTTTGAAAATTGATTTTCAAAATGCCGATCAGCCCTAATTTGAAGAATCTTATTGCTACATTAAGTTTGGATATCGAGATCGGTACAAGCACCAAGCCACCAAGACTTTTAAGTGAAGATGATTATGCCGACTTGGTTTATCGATTTGAGAACCATGTCAATTATACCTAATTGAGGATGTTATGGTCAATCAAATACGGACCCTACATTCCTCTACATAAAAATAAAAAAGGAGAAATGGTTCAAAAACCTAAACATATTTGGGATGAGGAAGACGTATAAAAATGGAACTTGATGACAAAGCCTATGCAGCTATAGACCCTACATTCCTCTGTATACAAATGACAAAGGACAACCACTTCAAAAACCTGAACATCTTTGGGATGAGGAAGACATGAAGAAGCTAGAACTTGATGACAAAACCTATGCAGCTATAACCATGGCTTTGACTTCTGAGATTGCACAGAAATTCAAAAAACTCAGAGATTCCAATGTTTTATGGGATTCCATGGAATCCAAAATCATGGGTAACAAAGACATGAGAGAAAGCAAGAAAGTGATGCTAAACCAAGAATTTTGCATGTTCAATCATGTTCTTGGTGAAACTCTTGAGACCTATGTTTCAAGGTGTAAGGCCCCGTTCCCGGGACGCTCACAGTCGGACAATCATCACACATAAACATAAAACATACCTTTAAATTTGCTAAATACATCGCAGCGGAAATTGTTGGAGCTGTACAAGATAGTCTATATTATCAACACAGTCAAAGTCAACAAAAGTCAACGTCACAGTCAAAGTCAACAAAAGTCAAACCCGACACGTTCGAGACGGAGAACCGAGACGAGAAGTTGAAGATTTAGATGACTAGGAGTTTTATTGTAATAAATATATTTTGTGTGAACAAAATATATTTTATCTTCTTTTAGTCATTTTTATGCTTAAAATGTAATTTCTATTAAATAGCCTAAGTCTATGGGGTTAAGTGTAATTAGTGAATAGTAGTCTAGACTATAAATAGGTAAATTGTCATTAGTGTTGACTAATGGTTGAATGACCATTTTGATTGGGGTTTTCACTTTAGACAAATTGTATGTAATCGTATTAGATCAAATTGGGGTTTTATTGTGTTTATCATTGTTTGATCATACATATCTTCATATTATTTGATTCAAGTGTTTATCCTGGATTTATAATTTGGTATCAGAGCCTTATTAGATCAAATGCATTGAATATTTGAAGAATTTGTTGCTGATTTTTGAAGGTGTCCATCGGAATTTTAGAGAGAGAAAGTGGGGGTCTAGAGAGAGAAAGTAGATCTAAAATTCAAATTTCATCCCAAAAACATTCAATTCATCAGATCTGCAGCATTCTATTACAAATTTGAAGATATTCAACATATATTTCTGATCTAGAACATATTTTATACAAGAAATTGAAAGAAAAATTCAGATCTGAAAGTTTCTCTCACACACACTAGTGTGTGTGTTCTTGAAGCTTCAACATCTTCATCCAGCGAATTTAGCACCTTTATGGATGAAAGTTCAAAGTTTCCGGCAAAATTACAGTTTCGTCCGGCAAAACTCCGGCGAAGTTCCGGCGAAACTCCGGCGAAGTTCCGGCGAAACTGTAACTCCGGTGAGACTATCAAATTCCGGCGAAACTGTAATTCCGGCGATATTGCAACTCCGGCGAAACTATCAATTTCCGGCGAAACTATAAAAATCCGTGAATTTATAAATTCAATCAGCAAAACTAATCTCCGAAATTATTTAAAAAAATACCTAGCTAACCCTAGCTACCGGAATCCTAACCGTCGCCGCCGTCGACGACAGAGATTCCACCTCCACAGCCGCTTGCACCGCCACCAGACCAACCATTTCTTAGGGTTCTTCGCCAATTTCACCCTTTTTCATTCACAATCAGCTTAAACCAATGCAATGCATATCATGCTAACAACTCATGAATCCCCAAAACCACCATTGTCAAAGAACATGCCTCTGCCATCTCCACCATAAGCCGCCTCGGATCCACCTTGCCTGCCGCTAGGGTTCGCCACCAACGCCGATTGCATCCCATACATGCCATTCTGTGCACCAGACCTGAACCCATCTGTGCCTGAAACTGTTGCAGTTGCTGGAAATGCAATAACTGCTGTAGTTGATATTGGGTGTGGATGGGATTAAACCGAAACTACGGTTTCTGACCACCGCCAACACCACCACCAGGTTGCTGATGCGGTTGTTGCATGAAGTTACATGCCTGGGGTGTGGAATTCGGTGGCAGAGAAAAACTCTCGCCTGTGAAGGATTCGGTATTTGTGGTGCTGGTGGTTGAGCATCAGCAATGGCAGCCAGATACATCAAGTTCTTTTGCAGCACAGCTTGGTACTTCTGAATCTGTTCGGTAGTGATTGCACTGAGAGGAAGCTTCGACGCCGCCGGTTGCGGTGGCTGATGGTGCATTTTGTCACCAGAGACGTGGAGGAGAAACAGATCTTTGGAGAAGAAAGCTTCACTTTCGCTGCCAGAGGGCTCGCCGAAAAGGCGGCCGTTCACCGGAACGAAAGTCACTCGCCGGAACCCTAATTTCCTCATCCGCCTCTTTCTCTCTTCTCTCTTATGTTGTGTGTTGAGTTGTTTTATTGATGTTAACTTTTAGTGGGTTAGGGTTTATGAATGTTTAATGGGCCTATTTTAATCAGATTGGGTTTTTGCTGTTAACATTTCGGGTTAATTCTCATTGGGCTGGTTTTTCAATTTGGTTAAGTAAATTTGCTGAATTTTTTTTAAAATTTTGATGTGTGGGCTCATTATAATCAAAGAAATTGGGCTAATAATTGTTTGAGTTTTACCAATGTAGGCTATTTAAAGATTAAAACAAATTGGGCTGTATTTTCTTTAGAAAATGAGGTGTGGGCTAATAAAAAAAATCAAAGAAAATTGACTAGCTGGAATTAATTGTTTTCAAACCGATAAAGAAATATTCAACGATTTTAAAAGATTTAAAATAATATTGCATAGCGTGACATTTTTTTTTAAAAAAAATTATATTTTTCCCGGGGGAGAATTCTTCTAAAATTTTTTGGAAAAATATTTTTGGGGGGTTTAATTGTTTAAAATTTTTTAAAATAATGTCATCTTCAGAAGACTTTAAATCAGATAATCTCACAACGGAAGAAAGCCGGTTTGACTCTTTTGTAGATATAAAGAAATAAAAATTGTCAGATTTGATTGATCGATTCTTAAAGTTGGAAAATAATCTAAAGAAGCATGTTCCTGATCTAAGTAATCATGAACAAATTCAAAAGCTTCTTGACTCGCTTCCGTCTGCATGGAATCATCAAGTTAAAATGCTGAAGCAAGAAATAGGTTATGTCGACACAAAACTTATGGATATGATCAATAGACTAAAATCTCTTGACCTGTATATCCAAAGAAAAGAATTTCAGCAAGGCGTGTTCCCACATCAAACCAACACGCTTAATATTGAACTTGTTTCTTCTGTAACAAGCATACTTGTTTACAAAGCCGAGCTGATTGATAAGATGAAATTATTGAGAACTGATTTGGATTCCACTGCTAAAATCGAAGAAAATACTGAAGCTCTGAGAGTCGACAATGACAGTAAACCAGAATCTGTGAGAACCGATGATGATAAGGCTGGAAAAGCTGATAAAAGAGAGAGAGAATCTGAGGCTGACGAGATGCTGAAGGTCAAAGAAGAGGAGCAACAAAAAAGCACAAGGGTTTGCAACTGTGAGAAAAGCTTAGCTGCTGAACGAACTATCATGAATCTTCCTTATGAGATTGTACAGGATATGTGTTCTTCAACTTGCAAAATCCGGTTATTTGGGATTTATAAGGCAAACAAATTGTTATTGGAAATGAAAAAGAATTAAAAATAATCAATCAAGAATTAAAGAAAAATGAAATTGCTTTTTCAAGAAAACTTAATGAAGCATTGGCAGAAAATGATCTTTTAAGAAGAACTATTTTGGAGCGTAGCGTTGAAATTAATATTCTAAGAGAAAGGGCTGTTTTAGCTCAATTTGAAACAACACAGCTTCAAACGAAGCTTGATAAATGGACCCTTTCACACATGAAAAAGGATGAGCTTATTGCAAAACAACAAGGGGCGCGGGTAAAACATGGGATTGGATATAAATCTGATGGTGAAACTGTATTTAATTAAGTTCCACCCCCTTCTACTTTATGTTATTCACCAATCCCCATACCTCATCCTAAAAATGATTTGTTTGAACAACCTACTATGCAGGTTTGAGCGGTGTCAATCTTAATGAGGTGCGAGATGATTAAGATTCTACAACTGGTATGGATACAATAAACCAAATGCTAACAGTCAAGCTAACGATTGTTCAGTTCCGGTTGTTTGTAAATCTATATCATCTATTTCTTCTAACTTATTTGATAAGTTCAAAGCATGTGAAATTCCTACTTTTGAGCCTGTCGGGGTTGTAAAAGAAGAGTTAAATCAGAAATCACCTAATCATCAAGTTCCAACAACAACAACACATCCTATTCCTGTCAATCAAGATCCATTGGAAGTAGATCTATGTATACGAGACTGGTCAAGCTCAAATGATGAATCAAACACAGAGGACTGTGTTGGTTCGTCAAAGATCAAGATATCACCTGACATTTGCAAGTCTCAAATGCTTGCAAAAGATGAATCAAGACCAATACGGATCTCTTCTCTAACTGCAAAACAACCCAGTCGATCAGTGAAGATCTCATTCACTGTTCAGCACAGCAAACACCAAAACAAGCAAGAATCTGGTACAAGCTTAAAGCAATTATCATCCCCACCTGCACAACACGGGACTACAAAGAATCAAACGCCTTTCAAGGCTTGTTTTGAGTGTGGAAAAGAAGGTCGTGTGGTAAAGAAATGTCCTCAAAGGCTTGCTACGGATGGTAAAGGCAAAACGAATTGCTTCTCCAGCTGTAAGTCTACAAAGAATGTTCCAGATGGTAAAGGCAACACGGATTTGTTTCTCTGGATCAAGAGGTAAAAAGCACACATCTTTGAATGGTTGGATGAAAAACCCTCCATCCAAATCTTTTCATGTGAAGCCGGTTTCACATGATTCAAAGATGAAAATGACCAAAGGTTCAAAACCAAATTCTTTTCCTTTCGGTCTTAAACAGAAAATGATTTCCAAATTTAATTCATTCAAATCCAAATTAATTAACCGAAACAAATTTGGCAAATTAAAAAGAAGGATACAGCATTCCCCGATTGTTTAAACGGTTGTGTGCCGAAGCAGGTTTCTTATATTGATGAAAAAGGAACTTCCAGGACTATGATGGCCTGGGTTCCCCTCTCTAACTAATTTGTTAATGAGTGCAGGAACAATTCAGGAGGACTGTTAGTAATCCAGTTTACTGACATAGATTGTTCCTAATTTAAATTTGAGGCGAAACAAACAGGTTAAGGTCATGGTATTTTATCCACAATCTGGATTTTTACCTGCACAATCACAGTTCTCACTTCACAATCACTGCATATTTCTTTATAATTCATTTCTTATCTTCATATCAGTGTAGTTTGGAAAATCTTCCTTGGTAAATTTCTATTTTTATACATAAAAAAATAATAAAAAATAAAAATATAAAACCAAAAAATAGGTTTACAAAAATAAAAATTTAGGGGGAGAGTATAGTAAATAAAAAAAAGATCTGGGAACTTGATTTAATATGACTGAGAAATGATTGAATATCATTTTGAAATGCTTGTTTTTGCATGACTTGCATTTATAAAATAAGAAATGATAGTAACTGATGCTGTTATCTGATTCACATCTTATTTTTAGTTGCAAATAAAAGAAAAATAAACAGATTCTTTAATGATATGCTTGGTAGACTCAGCCTGAAGAATAAAGTAGACAGCAACATAATGATTTAAATTAAAATATATGCTTAAGGATGTCTGGATTTACGCAAGCATTTTGGCCTACACGAAAACTGAGTCTCGACAAAAATTGGATTGAGAATTGATCTTTCACCCACCATGATACAATCCATATAAGTCATATCTTTTGAGCCATGTTTGGTGTATTTATTTGTCTTGTGTTTGTGCTAATCTCTTCTGCTGTACGGAAATATTCTGTTAATAATCACTTGCACATAAATACACATGCGTTGCTCTATAAAGATTGTAACAAAATTCAAGAAATCCTGAGGTTGAGTGAGGGTTTTTGCCGAATGATTGTGTGGTCCTAGCATTCTCAGGTATTTAATCGAACCTTAACGAATCATCTGCTGCTTGTTGAAAAAGATAGGGAATGAGTTGAAGTGGACAAACATATCAGCAATCGTTATTGATCTGTTAGAGAATTTCAAAATTCATTCAAAGACTGTGATTAGATTTAGTTATCAGTGTGATCTCATTACTTGTCAATGATTAAATTGATCTTTGTGCTAAAGTATATCTTGAGAATGTGATCTCATGATCGATTAAGTTCTCGGTTTTTAAAAAATATACAAATAAAAAATATACATAAAAATATTATAATAAATATATATAATAAAAATAAAAAGATATAATAAATTTTAATTTCAAAATTTGTTTTAGGTCTTCTATATTATGTTGTTACAATGTTATCATTTTTCATGCATATCATAGAAATTGTGCACAAACGAACACGGGTTTGCTTGTTTTCACACATAGATAAACACGGGATTATTTTGTTAAAATGAAATGATCTAATTAGAAATGTCGAGATTGTGTTTGTGATTGTGTTTCAGATTTTGCTGTAAGTGATGGCCGATCATCAGTTGAGCAGTGTACGTGATCAGGGAACCTGTTCCTTAAGTTTGTAGAAGATACCGAACTAGGAATCCTCCTCCTACATCTTCTGAAGCACTCAAGATTAGAGATTCGGGAAAGCTGTTCCAATATCCTCACAAAGGAAGTCGAAAAGAGGGAGCACATAAATAGAGGGAGCTTATGAGATGAATAATTTTTCTCATCAGATTCAGAAAGCTTCAATTTGAAGATCTTTCTATAGTTGACTTCTCGGTGCTGATTTCGTTTGAAGACGTTGATAATGATAGACTAAGGGGGAGTATTGATGGAGCTGTAGAAGATAGTCTATATTATCAACACAGTCAAAGTCAACAAAAGTCAACATCACGATCAAAGTCAACAAAAGTCAAACCCGACACGTTCTAGATGAAGAACCGATACCAGACGTTGAAGATTTAGATAACAAAGAGTTTTATTGTAATAAATATATTTTGTGTGAACAAAATTTATTTTATCTTGTTTTAGTCATTTTTATGCTTAAAATGTAATTTCCATTAAATAGCCTAAGTCTCGGGGGTTAAGTGCAATTAGTGAATATTAGTCTAGACTATAAATAGGTTAATTGTCATTAGTGTTGACTAATGGTTGAATGACCATTTTGATTGGGGTTTTCACTTTATACAAATTGTATGCATTCATATTAGATCAGTTTGGGGTTTTATTGTGTTTATCATTGTTTGATCTTACAAATCTTCATATTATTTGATTCAAGACTTTGAGAAGTGGTTCTATGGTAACAACACGGGGAGGCGGTAATTAGAGTAAATAATGGTGGTGAATTCAAAATGTTTGATCCGATGGAGCTATTAAGTTTTTGTGATCAAGACCTGCTTGTTCTTTGCAAGAATCATATTAAAGCAGATGCAGGTGATGAAACGAGAAAGAAAGCCAGTTTATTTATGACTGTGGCCAACAAAATCAGAGGTGTGAGGGCGGAGGTGAAAAATCTTGCAGAAAGAGTTAGGGCCCAAGATGAGCTAAACATAGAAGTCAGGGATTTGGCCGGACAGTTTGAGCAAGCAAGTGTGTTAGGTCTAGGATCAGTAGATCTAGTTCATTATGTATAGGCTTAGTACTTGAATTAATATTTGTAATGAATGTTTGTAATTCATTATTGTGTATGCATTAAATATATAGGTTAACCCATTTATGTGTGTGTTGATTTATGTATGGTTGCATGTACAAACATTATACTTGGTCAATTTATGAAATTGACCAAGTGTAAGAAACATCTACGGATGAACATTTTGTTCTTCCGTAGATATATTTCTTACAAGTAACTATACATCCGAAGATCCTCTGCGGATGAACAACCAAAAGTGAAGAACAAGTTTCCTTCGGAAGAACAAATCTTCTACGGAAGAACAAATCATCTACTGAAGACATTATTCCTGCGGAGTCCAAACACTTGTATAATACAAGTGTAACAAGTCAACAAGTCAACAAGGCAGTTATGCGAATCTCGAGAAATCAAATCCCAAGAGATCCAGTGTTTCCTATAACTGAAACATCATTGTCTATATATATGGATCCTAGTTTTCAATTCAACGACGATTGTTTAGACGATTGATTGATCGACAACACAATAGCAATACGACAATCACTTCAAAGTCTCTCAATCAAACCCTAGCAGCCGTCACATCATAACATACTTTGATATCATTCATTCATTATATTTGTAATCATTAACATGTTCTAATGAAATACTTATTGATCATTAATTGTGTTTTGTTGCATGTGTTCTTGAACATTTATTGATATTTAGAGTTATTTCAAACAATTAAACCAAATCAACGTTGATTCTGCAAACGTTGACTTGCCATCAACCGACGCTGATAATTCCTGTTTGCGGTCCTTGGAATCACAGGTGGTATCAGAGCCAAGTGCTAATTGATCTAGATCGATTGATCTATCACTGTCAGTTGTGTTTAATTGATTTTAATTTCGTAGATTTGTCAGTTCTTACTGATTAGATCTACTGTTGTCGTTTAACCGCAATCGATTTAATTAACTTGTATCTATATTGAATTCAATTGAATAGCAGATCTTGTTGATCATTCTCATCAATTAACATCATGAGCAACTTTAGTGGATCATCTTACCAACCATCAAAGTTGGAAACAAAAGCAGACTTCAAGTCATGGAAAATCAAGTTTAGCAATCATGTAAACTATACTGATTCTGACTTATGGGTCTCCATCACTGAAGGTCCTTATATTCCACCCACTCTTGGGCCGGATTATAACGACAAAAATAAACTAATCAGTACCAAAGATCTATCACCTGATGATGTCAAAAAAGTCAAAGTTGATATCTAAGCATACAGATTGCTTAGTATGGCTTTACTTGAAGAGATATTGATCAGGTGTGAGAACTACAAAACATCACACTCCTTGTGGAAGATACTTCATACTCTCTGCGAAGGGAGTGATGAGATCAGAAGCATAAGGAGAGACACCCTCAGGTCGCAATATGAAACATTTCATCATATTGAGGGTGAATCAATTCATCAACAACTTCATAGATTCATGCAGTTGGTAACTGAGATGAATATTCTTGAGTTTAAATATACCAGTGAGGAATTAAACAAGAAAATGCTCCACACTTTGCCAGAAAGTTGGAAGCAAACTGTATCCATGTACAAGAACACTATAGATCTGAAATCAACTGGTCTATATACTCTGGTTGCAAAAGTGGAAGCTCTTGTAATGGACGAAAAATCAAGAAACAAGAGTGTGAGAACTGATATCTCACCCTATCACTTCAAAGAAACAAATAATGTTGGAAGTGCATTTATTTCAAACAATAAAAGTGATAACTCTTGTGCTAGGAGTGATGGTGAGGAGGAAGTTAGCTTTTATGCTTCTAAACCCTCAAGGAAATCATCTCAAGATAAGAATCAAAAGAATAAAGGAAGAACTGTTGACAGCAACAGCTAAGTCTTCATATTCAACCAATCAGTCAGAACCAATTACTGTGAAATTGGATTCGAAGAACAAAGACCAGCCTTTGCAGCTTTTAGTTCTAGTTTTCAAGCATATCTGGGATGCTCTCTAACGTCAGCAAATATCTGCCAACAATACTTAGAAGAACTACCTCTTGATGTAGTGGAAGAAATGGACCTACAATGGCAGATGGCAATGATTGCTTATAGAGCAAAGCAATATCTCAGGAGAAATAAGAACTTGGCATCAGCAAGTAAAACATCAAAGATTGGTGTTGACAAATCAAAGGTAAGATGCTTCAAGTGCAATCTCTATGGACATTTCTCCAGAGAATGCAATCAACAGTCATATCCAGAGATGAGACAACATCAGCAGCATCAGCAACATCAGATTCAACCTCATCAACAATCAAATTCTCAAAGACCTCTGCACAGACAATCTCAACTGATCAATGCATTCCCACCTGCCACCAATGAATCAGCTAGACCTAGTAACTCAAAGGAGTCAGGGCTGATCGTACTTCAAGATGGAACGTGTGACTGGAGTGTGTATAAAAAGAAGTCTTGGAAGAGAATCAAGCATTGATGGCCCATATGGATGAAATAGTTCCACCAATGGCAAGAGAGATAAAAGAAAGGTTGTGTTCATCAACATGTGTTGAGGAAGTTGAACGCTATAGAGTCCATGCTCAACAGTTGGCTGACAAAGTAAAAGAAACTATGATTTTGAATGAATCCCATGTTAGAGAAAATAAATTGTATCAAATCAAAATTAACTCTTTGCAAAAGGATTTAGAAAAATTTGTTTCTGAAAACTATAGCCTAAAAGCCCAAGTTGAGCATCTGACCACTTCCTTAACAAAATCCATGGCTGATCATGCGTCAACTGAAGTGAAACTTCAGAAGTTTCAATTATCATCTCAGCAATATGAGAAATTACTAAATTCTCATATGGATCAAAGAAAAGGTCTGGGTTGGGTTATAATGCTGTTGCACCACCTATAAATGATAATTACACATCTTTACCTACAACAATGACCAACACTCTGTCAAATCATTTTGTGCCTAGCACCAAGTTTGAAAAAGAATCAACTCAAATCAAAATTAGCGATGAACCTGAGGTGAGTTAAACTGAATCTTCTGAATCAGAATCTTCAAATCAAAATGATTCAGAATTTGATTATGATGATTGTGATGACTTGGATGATTATGATGAACATATGTTGATCAAATAACCACTGGTAAGAATGTTCATATTAAAACAAATATTCCAAAAGTGCTTGAAGAAACAAAGTTGCCATATCCTCCTAAACAAAGAAACATGCTAAAGACCATTTGCAAGAGAATAGCTCAATTGAATGAAGGTCTTCAAGAACTAAGTCAGCAACAAGACTCTTCCAATAAATTGAACGATGAATCTGCTATCACCAAGGAAAGAGAGAGATTCAAGGAAAAAGGAAAGAAAAAGTTATCAGCAGATCATCAACGGAAAAATAAAACTTCAGCAGATGATCTACGGAAGAGGAATTCGGTAATAATCAATCAGAAACATAAAGTTGAAATAGAAGAAGCACATTCAAAGCTGAAGAAGAAAGAAAAACATCAAAAGTTAGCAAACCATAAGAATGATTCTGAAAAAGAATCAGATGGAAAATATTGCAAATGGTGTGACATGAGAAATCACAATACTGAAGAATGTTACTTCAGTAGCTACTGTTCTATTTGTAATATGAACAATCACATGACAGCTGAATGTTACTTCAACAAACATTATGCCATCTGCAATTAAAATAATCATTCCACTCAAGAATGTTATTTCAACAAAAAGAACAAAACAAAAGACACAAAGAAGAAAGAGTCAGATAAGTCTGAAACGGATACTCAATCTACTGACTGTGAAAAAGGTTCAAAACTGAAGAAGCCTGATCTGAAATCAAAGTCAAAATCAAAGGACAAAATATCATCAAGTGCTCATCCATTGAAGAAAAGAACAACTTGTCAGCAGTCAAAAACACCCCACAAAAGGGTAGATTTGACTGATAAGGAATCAAAGGATGATGATGCATTTTTTGATAAATTTGAAAAGGAAATTCAAATACCTCTTTCAAAAACAAAAGATAATAAGACATTTAAAGTGTCATTATCAAAACAAAAGACTCAAACAAATGAAGTTGATTTGAATCAAGCAGAAATTGAGAAACAAGAAACTACTTCATCAACATCCCATTCAGCAGAATCATCCCCATCTAAAACAAATCAGAATGAATCAACCAAATCTAAAACTGAAACTTCGAAACTTATTCATGAAGGAGTAACTATTTTAGACTCTGTTGACAAACCCAAGATCACTAAGACTTGGGTTGTCACTTCTAACTGATTTATTTGTGAATGCAGGAACAATATTGGAGAGCTGACAACAAGTGGTATGTTGACAATGGTTGTTCCAGGCATATGACAGGAAACTGTTCACTTTTCCATGATTTCAAACATAAAAATGCTTCTTATGTGGCATTTGGTGGGGATAAAATGGGAGGTAAAATTGTTGGTGAGGGGATGATAACAAATGGTATGCTCAAATTTGAGAAAGTAAATTACTGTAAAAATTTACAGTATAATCTACTTAGTGTGTCTCAAATTTGTGATCAAAATTATACCACATTGTTTGATAATACTAACTGTTACATTCTTAAGCCAGGATTCATTATTCCAGAAGATTGGATCCTCCTCAAATCAGCAAGAAAAAGAAACACTTATATTTTGGATATGAACAACACTTCAGTCACAAAACATGAAACATGCCTTATATCTAAACTATCAGAAGATTTGTCTCAATTATGGCATAGAAGGCTTGTCCATTCTAACATGAAGAACATGAATAAATTGGTGAAAAATGACCTTGTCATTGGATTGCCAAACAAAGAGTTTCATTGCTCAACTCACTGTTCTTCTTGTTACAAAGGAAAACAACATAGAGTGTCACATAAATCCAAAACTATCAATACTAATACTACACCACTCAAATTGCTTCACATGGATCTGTTTGGTCCTACCAATGTAATGAGCATTGGAAAAAGGCAATATTGTCTGGTGATAGTTGATGATTTCACAAGATTCACATGGGTCTTTTTCTTAAAACAAAAAAGTGAAACATCAGAAACATTAATGGACTTTGTGATCAAGATTGAGAATCAACTTGATACAAAAGTTAAAATTTTTAGGAGTGACAATGGTACAGAATTTGTCAATTTTGAACTGGATTCCTTTTGCAGGAGCAAAGGTATTGCAAGACAATTCAATGCACCAAGAACTCCACAACAAAATGGAGTTGCTGAAAGAAGAAACAGAACTCTCATTGAAGCAGCCAGAACAATACTACCTGATTCACAATTGCCCATCACTTTTTGGGCTGAGGCTGTGAATACTGCATGCAATGTTCAAAACAGAACATTAATTGTCAAAGAACATAACAAAACTCCTTATGAGCTCCTATTTAAAAGAAAACCATACATAGGATATCTGAAAGTCTTTGGATGTCATGTAACTATTTTTGAACATAAAAGAGTCATTGGGAAAATATTTAGAAAAAGCATATGATGGTTTCTTTATTGGATACTCTTCAACATCTAAATCATATAGGGTTTATATTCCACAACATAACATTGTGGAAGAGACTCCTAATGTATCTTTTGATGAAACTATATTTACAAAGTCAGTTAAAGGTTCATCATGGTTGTTGACATAGATGCTTTATCTAAATCATTTAACTATGATGATTTGAACAATACAGGATCTGATGAAGTATGTTATCCATTTGTTCCACCTCATATGACTGAAGTAACCTTATCTGCTGATCCTCCAAGGATACCCCCATCCTCGGATGAAAACACATCAGTAGCAACAGATACTATATTTGGAAATGAACATGCTGCATCCGGAGATGTGAATGTTGTCCCTTCAACAGAACCAGGCTCTCAAGTGAATACAATAAACATTGGAAATGATTCATGTCCTCACTTATCATCCGGAGAAGTTCCTACGGAAGAGCAAAATGCTTCCGGAGAAGTTCCTACGGAAGAGCAAAATGTTTTCGGAGAAGATCCTACGGAAAATCAAAATGCTTCCGGAGAAGTTTCTACAGAAGATCAAAATGTATCCGAAGAAGTTCCTACAGAACAGCAAACCAAAACTGGAGATGCTCCTGCAGCCCATACAAGAGATCTCATGATCATTCAACTCATGTTGAACATTTTGACTATTTCTTAAACTCTCAACCTGAGTTGGATCAGTGTGAGAAAATGGAAATGACTAACCTGGAATCATCTATACCAGTTGAATCAAATCCTTCAATGAGAATCCATAAGACTCATCCAATCGACAACATCATTGGAAATCCTGAAAAAAGAACTACAAGGAGCCAAAGTGGTACTGCCAACCTTTGTCTCTTCAGTTGTTTTCTTTCTCAAGTGGTGCCTCCAAACATCACTACTGCTTTAAAAGACAATAGCTGGATTGAAGCTATGCAAGAAGAGCTTCAACAGTTCAGAAAGCAAAAAGTGTGGTCTCTTGTTGATTTTCCTAAAGGTCAACATCCTATTGGAACAAGATGGCTATACAAAAACAAACTGGATGATAGAGGGATTATTGTAAGAAACAAAGCAAGGTTGATTGCACAAGGAAACACTCAAGAAGAAGGAATAGACTATGATGAAGTTTTTTGCACTAGTTGTAAGAATTGAGGCCATAAGAGTGTTTCTGGCTTATGCATCATATAAGAAGTTTACTGTGTATCAGATGGATGTCAAGTGTGCATTCTTATATGGGAAGATTGATGAGGAAGTTTATGTGTCACAACCCCCTGGTTTTGAAGATCCTCATTATCCCCATAGGGTATACAAACTAGATAAAGCCTTGTATGGTCTTCATCAAGCACCAAGAAAATAGTATGAAACACTATCAACTTTCTTGCTCAAGCATGGCTACAAAAGAGGAACTATTGATCAGACACTCTTTCTCAAACAAGAACATCAAGATCTCTTAGTAGTTCAAATATATGTTGATGACATTATATTTGGTTCAACTAATAAAAGATTGTGTGTGAATTTTGAAGAGCTGATGAAATCTAAATTTCAGATGAGCTCAATGGGTGAATTAACCTTCTTCCTTGGCCTTCAAGTTCATCAAAAATCAGATGGGATGTTCATCAACCAAGAAAAATACATACATCGAATTCTGAAGAAATACAATCTTGCTGAAGTATCCTCATGCAAAACACCAGCATCAACATTTGATAAGATTGCTCCTGATCCTTCTGGAAAATCTATTGATCAAAAATTATATAGATCAATGATAGGTTCTCTTATGTATTTAACTGCCAGTAGACCTGATATTATGTTTGCTGTGTGTGTATGTGCTAGGTACCAATCTGATCCCAAGGAGTCTCATCTCAGTGCTGTAAAAAGAATTTTCAGATACCTCAAAGGAAAACCAGGAATTGGTCTTTGGTATCCAAAGGATGGATACTTTACACTCTACTCATACTCAGACAGTGACTATGATGGATGTAACAGTAACAGAAAATCAACAACAAATGGATGTCAATTCATTGGACCAAGGCTAGTATCATGGCAGTGCAAGAAACAAACCAATGTTTCTGTATCCACAGCTGAGGCTGAGTACATAGCTGCTTCAGCTGGTTGCTCTCAAGTTCTTTGGTTGCAAAACCAATTGCTTGACTATGGTTACAACTTTCTTCAAACTTCAATTTATATAGACAATTCTGCTGCTATGTTTATCACTGCTAATCTTGTACAACATAGTAAAACAAAACATATTGAGATAAGATATCATTTTCTGAGAGATTGCTCAGAAAAGGATTAAGTTAGTCAAAGTGGATACATCAAATCAGATTGCTGATTTATTCACTAAAGCCTTTGATTCACTCAGATTTAACTTTCTGGTTGAGTCTCTAGGCATGATTAACTTAGATTAATCGAGTTTAAACAAACAAAATACTGTGTGTAATGATGCTTCAGCATGACATATGTATGGGAAATGATAGTACAGTATAGCTTTGCTTATTCCTGAATACATAAATAACAATAAATCTCAGCAAGTTTCTTGATATGTGAGTAGATTCATCTTGAGTGGAAACTAAACTGAGTGCATGCCAAACATAATGCTAAAATGATTGTTTGTGGGAAACTTCATTTTGAGAATACAAAGTGTGTCTTATTCTAATGTGACCAAATCACTCATCTAAACACACTATGTAAAACACTTTATAATATCTATCTTTGCAAATCATACTCCCTCTGTTTTGTGTGAACAAAGACCTGAGTGTATGATCACCATACTGAATATCAGTTACAAAAGGTGAAAAGATCATGATCCTTATCATCCCTCTGTTTTGTGTAAACAAAGACCTGGGTTAAAGGCACCTCTGTTTTACGTGAGTAAAGACCTGGTGACCTGATGATAATCATATCTAAGCTCTCAAAAGAATCCTATGTGATCAATTGTATATTATCTTGAGCTTTTACATCATCGCATCAATGAGATGCCAAATGCATCTCAAGATAGATCTTATAACTTATAGTACATAGTTCTTAAGTGTGAAAAAGTGATGATTTGACTTGCAAAGGGAGGACAAAACCTTTGTGAATTGAATGTGAAGCCCATACCAGTTATTTCCAAATCAATATGAAAACATGATAATCAACATGCCTAGTTGATATATGAGCTCTATATGGATTTATGTGGACAATATACTTGCAATCAGAACTTGTTTAGGTATCAATTCAACAAAATAACTCATCAGGAAGAGGCTTAGTATTATAGTATGATCCCATCATATGTGTATATATATCTGATCATTATCATAAGTTAAAAATCATGTTATTCCTCTTAAAGAAATTTATGATAAATACTTAATTTCACCATTAATCACAAATTTAGGGGGAGTAGAATACATGAAGTTAAGTTTCTCAATCAGCAGCAATGTCTATCTCATTATCAATTTGAAGGAATTGGAATCTGAGCATCATCTTAGCTTCTAGATACATGAAAATTTTAGTAAAAATCTTTTTAAACTTTCTTGTGCTAAATTGCCATGTATACAAAGCCAACAAGGTCCTAAAGCAATAAATGGTTCTAACCAATGGACTTGGACCATACATACAACAATATCTCTGTGCATTGTGCTATTTTAAGCATCAGCAGAAGCGACAATATAGAAATCTTAAATGTTTATTCGTAGATTGGTAAACTACGAATGAATAAAGATCAACAAATGTAATTAATTTTACAGTTTTGTAATCTGTGAAAATGTAAGTTACACATCATCAGCAGATGTTGTTGATCCGTAGATGTTCTACGGAAGAATACATTGAGGGTCCCACTTAATAAATAAGATAAATTAATGTGTCTGAGAGTATAAATGATGTGGTTTGACTTCTCAAATTCATTATTCTCTTTTTCAGCTCACTTTTCAGACCTAGAAAAACTCACTCTCAACAAACTTTTTCCCACTTCCTCAGCATTCAAATTTCACCAAATCAAAACATTAAACAAACATATATCTGTGTTTTTAATCCGCTATTATTAAGGTAAAACATGTTGTAATATTCAAGAATGAACCATTTGATTCTTGTTTTATCTCACAACTGTTCGTATTCTCGTATCAATAATGTGATTTTAAGGAAGCCTTTTCTTATGAACAGATGGATAATCGATTTGCGAGAGAACACAATGTGTGTGCCTTCTTAAACCCTGATGATCCTGTTTCAGAAAGGTGTCAAGAAATTATCAGATATCTAAGAAGATCGAGGTTGTTCTATGCCCTATCAGCAGAGCCTGTGATTTATCGATCATATATCACTGATTTCTGGAACTCTGCATATGTAGAAGAAGATGGTGAAGGTATTGTTGCTGATGTTTAAAATCGAAGGCTGAGAATCGATGAACAAACAATAAGAAGGGTTCTTGATTTGGGAGATGTTGAAGCCGGACACCCTGATGTGTTCGAAAACAAATACATAGAGAAAGTTTTTCTCATGATGGGGTATTATGGTGAATTTTGAAAAGGGAGAAATCAAGAAAGGAAGACTCTGTAAGCCATACAGATTTCTCTGTCACACCTATCTGAATTGCAATTCAAACAGAAAATCTGGGCTTGATAGATTTTCAAGACATATCTCCTCTGGCATCATTGGTATTTTTGAGGGAAGAACCTACAATCACTCAAAGTACATCTTCAACTGTCTATGTGATCATATTAAAGTGCAGAAGGCTGATAAGATGTATATGTTTCCAAGGTTTCTTCAACTAATCATTAATGCGGATATGCCTGGAACTTCAGTGGATGGTGGTGTGTTTATTCAAGCACACCTTGGCAGATCTGTTCTGAACAAAATTTGTGGGAAATATGAAGGATGTGACATGGACATGTTTTGCACATGTGGTTGATGCTACTGCAAATATTCCTCAAGAGCTTGTGTGGGAAGATGAACAAGAGAACTCTCCAACCAACTCTGTTCAAGACACTCACTCAACACATACATCACCCATACATCAGCAATCTCCAGCCAGCCAAAACACAGAACCAATCCCACCTATCCACCATCAATCACCAAATCAACAACAAACATCCAACCACAATCTCCAGCCAGCCAAAATACAGAACCAATCTCTCCCATCTAACCCCAATCACCAAATCAGCTTCAAATGCAACTTTATCAACAACCTCCAAATCCAGAAAATTCAGCCACTGAGAGTATTTACACTAGGGAGACAGAGTTAGTCTCACAAGCAAGTACAGTTAAACTGTCATTATCCAAAACTGAATCCCCTGTACTCTCAAATGAAACTGAACAAGTATCTCCAGTGACTGATCATCAACAACAACAACAACCTCATCAAGAACTTGTAGATCAAGCCATTGAGCCCAGTTCAAGCTCAGCAAGTGTAGACCCGGAAGAAGTTAAAGATGATGAGATTGATGCTCAACATCAGGAAGAAGAAGAAGAAGCAGACTATGTTGATATAATTGCCTACAATGAAGATGATCTAAGTGATAATGATATCCCTGTCAGCAAGAGTTATCTGGTTGCTGAGTATAACAAGCTAGGGCTGAAATCAAACAAAAGAAAGCAAAGAATACAGGAGCTGAAGGGAGTGATAAGAGAAAAGGATGAAGAGTTGATGAAACAAGAAGCTAGAATAAAAAGGCTGAGAGAAGATGCTCAATGCGACAAGGAAGTCATTGATGCTTTACTTGATAAGGAGTCTGAGCTTAAAGAGTCAGCAGAAACTGAAAAGAAAGAAAAAGAAAGGATGATGATGGAGCTTGAACAAGCAAATAACACTATGTCTGCTCAGTCAAATGTGACAAAAAGAAAAGAAGAAGAGATTGAGCAGCTCAAAATGAAGATCTGTACATTAGAGTCTAATGCTAATGTTTCAACTGTTCAAACAAAACAATTTACTGAGGCATCAAAAAGCTAATTTTGTACTCAAGGAAGAGAAAGTATCTTGGTACTACAGAGAAGAAGATGACTATTGATGAAATTTATTCCAAGAAATAAAAACTCACATCTCCTGAACACACACCTTCAGTAGATTTATCTACTGTGAAGTCTATCTCTCATCAGGATGATGACAGTGATGAAGAGTGGAAAGAGCTGATCAATGAAGACTCTCCACCAGATCAGGAAGTATCAAAGGCTGATGATCTTCTGACTACAAAAGACATATTAGAAGAGAGGCCTGAATCAACCATGTTCATGACACTCATAAATCATGGTTTCCCTTATGACATGGTTGAAAGGTTAAACATGACTGAGATGAAGAATCTGTTGAAAGAATTTGAGCTTGCATGCTTTATGATTCCAAATTATGACTATGCAGCTTTCAGCACCTTTCAATCCATCCAGAAGAGAAAGAAGAAGTTGGGACATTGTGACACAGCTAAGCTGAGCAAATACAACATGACTTGCTGGTTACAAGGCCATAACTACAAACCACATGAGCTTAAGGGAAGGCCAGTAGGAGAATTTAGAAGGATGATGGAGCATGTGATGAAAGTTGAGCTGGATACTGGTGTAAAATTCAGAACTGAAGCTCCACATCCATCCTATGAGCAACAAAGCAAACTTCCTACTAAACCTATAACTGTTGAATCTAAAGATCAGCATAAAGGGAAGGAAAAATTGATCAGAGAGCCAAGAGAAGTAATACCGGGCAAAGTATGGCCACTTGGGACTACAGGTAGGGAGATAAATGAACAGAAGTCAACTCTGATACAACTAATAGACCACCTCATAACTCCCAGTTCTGTGAATGAGAACAGGATCATGGCCTGAAAATATGATCCAGACTGGGATTGTGCTATTATTAAAAGAACATCTGGAAGAGTTGAATACTTCCATGATTTATTTTCAGTGGTAAGTCTGCCAGAAAATGACATCAAAGATCTTCAAAGTCTGATCATCTGCAATTATCCAATTCACCCTAGAGGAAGAGACTTCTCAACTCTAGTGGGAAAGCTCAAGACTAAATTTAAAGATAAAGTACTCATAGAAGCTAAAAGAGAAGATGTAGAGCATCAGAAAAGAATCAAAGGACTCAAAAGATACAAGTCCAATGCCTCAGAATATGTAGATGATGAATTCTTGAAGAGGGTTGGCTACAAAAGTAGAAATAAAGCAGCAATCCAATGCATTGAAGGGACTCAATTCACATACCCTATAACTGAATGGGGTTATGTTGAGAAGACAAAGGAGTTGGTCCTGCTAAGAAATGCTGAAAACAAGAAAGCTGACAGGATCAGGATTTTTGATCCTGTGGAAATCAAATTACTTCACCCCAGCTACACCTCGTACCTCAATGACAAATTCTTTCCCAAGCTGGCTGATGAAAAAGCTCAAAATGATTTGTTCCTGCATGTCCATGTGATCCAAGTGATTGACAAATTACATGCCAAAGCCTACAAAAGAAGAAGATTCAATGCTGGACTGCTAAAGGGAACAACTTTTGATGAAGTAACATGTAACACCCGGGTATTTATTATTTTGAAGCCGGCGAAGAAAGAAAAGGAAATAAAGTTCAAAGTCGAGGGACCAAACTCGCCAACGAAGAAAAGTTGGGAAATGTGGTGATATTAGTAGGGAGAGGGCAGCCAACTCTCCCCACACACCCCCACATTTCAGCTTTCAAGAGAGGAGAAGAGAGAAAGGAGAAGAAAAAGAGAAAAAGGGTCGGTTCGGGTGATTCGGGTGGCCAAACTCGTCGTGTAGCAAGCCAAATCGAAGCCCTTGTCGTTGTGCTCGTTTGTGTGAGTTCTAGGACCCCACTTTTACTTGTTTTTGACTGATTTTGGGGCTGGAAAATGTTAAAACCCGTTTTTGGTGTGAGTATGTGTTTGACCCATTTGGGTGTGATGTGTGTGATGTGTTTCGTGTATGTTTACGGGCTTGTGTGTGCTTGTATGGTGTTATGGTATGCATTCCTAAGGTCCAGGAGGGTTAATTTAGGCTTAGAATGGGTTTGGATGAGCTTGGAGGCCGAAAATGGCAGATTGGGTTCGGGATGAACTCCATTCTGCATCAGCTAGGGCTAGGAGACCGAATGGAGGCCATACGGCCGAATGAGAGGCGATTGAGGGATATTCGCATGATTGGGATTCATTCGCACGATTGAGGGTTCAATCGCACGACTAAGGCTTCAGTCGCACGACTGGGAGTCCAGTCGCATGGGGAGTCATACGACTGAGGGTTCAGTCGCATAGATGCTTAGTCGTATGAGTCCATTCGCATGAGGTCAGTCGCATAGGTGCCCATTCGCAGTAGTTCCATCCGCATGAGGTCCATACGCACGATTGAATGTTCATTCGCATAGATGTTCAACCGTATGAGTCCAATCGCATGATGTTCAGTCGCATGGAGGCCATGCGACTGAAGGGTATCCATACGCCCGAATAGGGATGTTACACTCGAAGGAAAGTGTAGTTTGACTTCTGGCCTTCGGGGGAGGGTGCAGATGTAAGTTTTGACGTAAAGTTTCTCGTAAGACCATGTAAGATGACTGTTATGACCTTAGAGAGCATGTAGGGCATGATGATGATGATGTTGCATTTTAATGCATGTTATGTATGTATGATGTTGCCCTGTATGATGATAAATGTGTATGATATGTTCCTTATTATGATGTATGCTTATCTTTCTTGTGGATTTACATGTCATGTTAATGAATGAATGAAGTATTATGTAATGTAAAGCGAAAGATAATGAAAGAGGAACATGAAGTAAGAATGCATGCATTAATGAATGATGAATGAACGAAAGAAAGGCTTGCAAGCATATATATATGGGGTGAGCGACTTTGTGTTGCAAAAGACTCGGATGAAGTGCAATCATTGAGATTACCTATGGGGTGAGCAACCTTGTCGTTGCAAGAGACTCGAGTAACGTGCTATCATGATGTTGCCATGAGGTGAGCAACATTGTTGTTGCAAGAGACTCGGATAGCTTGCTATCATTAAGATAGGCAATGAGGTGAGCAACCCTATGGTTGTAACAGACTCGGATAGCGTGCAATCATTGAGATTGCTATTGAGGTGAGCGACTCTGTCGTCGCAACAGACTCGGAAGAATGAATGTATGAAAGGAACGAAAGATAACGAATGAGATGAAAGATAATAATGACATTATCTGTGTATATGTATGTTGAATGATCACATGATAAAAGGAATAGTTTTTAATGAAAGTAAAGTATGTTTATTTTATAAAACTAGAACTCACTCAGCATCGCTGACTTTTTATATGTTTTCCAGTTGGCAGGTAATGATGGCTGAGGATGGCACTGCAAGGCTACTCGGCTCTTTTGGGATGACATTCTTTTGATTAATGTTTTTGCATTGTAATGAGAACAAACTATGTTGTAATGAATGTTGTATTAACTTGCAAAAGCAATTATATAGAAATGAAAGCTTATTTTAACGTTCCGCTGCGATGTTTATGAAGTACAAATGTAAATGAATGTTTTATGTGCGATGAATGACCAACTGTAAGCGTCCCGGGAACGGGGCCTTACAAGTTGGTATCAGAGCCAAAGTTTAAGCGAAATGGGTAAATTTTCAAAATAAACCTTAACTATACTGAAAATGTGACGGAAAGGGAATGAGATGCCAATCTGAGTAGCTGCGTGCCATCAGGTAATTTCTTAAAGTTAACCGGTTTAATGTGCGCATGGTATGTGGTTATGTGTTGTATGTAGATTTAAATACTGATGTAGTTAGGACAGGTAATGCTTGGGGTATGAAGAGTAAAGTAAGTGGCTAATCACAACTGGGCACTGTAATTAGAGACTTACTATACTTGACATAAACTGAGTTGTTTCCTTGAATGACCGTGTTGGTGTTTGAATCTTTCAGTGCGATAGAGAATGGCTGGTGGTAGATCTTCTAGAGCTTCTAGGGTGGAGGCCGTGGTGGTCCTGATGCGGAACCGCGACCTAAAAGAGGAAGGCCTAGAGCTGAGAAGGAGGTTCTTGAAGAACCAGAGACTCCTCATCCAGAAGCTGGGGATGAGAGTGCGAACTTGAGGGCCTCGGTAAAGGAGGCTGTTGTTGAGGAAGTACATCAGGTCATGCAGACAATCTTACCGTCTGTGGTGACGAAGTCATCAAGGCTGTGAAAGAGGGAGAAAGGAAGGAGAGAAATAGGGCATCGGGGGAGCAACCGGAGCCTGAAACAATTTTCTTCAATAATGAGGAGGAGGAAGAAGATGAGCCCGTGCAAGGGGTGGTACGGGGCTGTAACTATGGGGCGTTTATGAGATGCAAGCTCCCAACTTTTAATGGAAATGGCACTGCTACTGCTGCTCACCGGTGGGTGAGGGAAATGGAGGCCGTTTTGGATATCAACGAATGCCGTGAAGAGCAGAAGGTGAAGTTCGCTACCCACTCTTTTGTGGATTCGGCTCTATGTTGGTGGGATAATATTGTCCAAGCCGAGGGTAGAAGGGCCATTGGAAGGATGAGATGGTCTGAGCTGAAAAGATTGGTGTTTGAGGAGTTTTGTCCTCATCGGGAAATGGACAAGGTTGAGAGGGAGTTCTTGCAATTGGAGGCGGGAACCATGACACACCAACAGTACACCACAAAATTCAACGAGATGGCACGTTTGGTGCCGGATCAGGTGACACCTCTGTCCCGAAAGATCAAGAGGTATATACAAGGTTTGCCAGCTGATATTCGCAGGCACATGATCGCTGCCCGGCCGAGCACGTTTAGGTCGGCGGTGGATTTGGCGGGAAGACTGTATGATGAGAGGACGGTGGTGGTGACCGAAGGTGGCAGAAGGAACGGTGGTGATCGAAACTGGCAGGGGAAGAGGTTTGGTCGGGGTGATGCCTCGATGGGTAATAAGAGGGCACTGGTGGACGACCGCCGTGTGGTCACGTCAAGCGCGGGGTCGAGAAGGTGTGGTAAGTGTGGACGGGAGCATAGTGGGGAGTGCAGGTTTTGGTCGAACTTGTGCTTCAAGTGTGGAAAGGCGGGGTACATGGCAAAGGACTGTCGTACGGTCCGGTGCTTTAACTGTGGTGAAGAGGGCACGTGATCAAAGATTGCAAGAAGCCAAGGGCTGAGAGCTCTGGAGCGAAGAAGACAGGAGGTGAAGGACCGAGGGCGAGCGCCAGGGCATTCACTATGACACAGGAGGAAGCTAGAACGGACCATGTCGTGTCCGGTACGTTTCTGGTGAACCAAACTTTAGCTTCTGTGTTATTTGATTCTGGTGCCAGTAAAAGTTTTATTTCTGCTGCTTTCTGTGCTAAGCTGCCTATTAGTAGTAGACGTGTTGATGCGCCCTTTGATGTAGAAACTGCCATAGGTAAGTCTACCAGGATTTCTGAGATGATAGAGAACTGTGATGTGGAACTCGAGGGTCATAAGTTTCCTGTTAGACCGTTTGTGATGACCTTAGGTGCTTTTGATTTGGTTCTTGGGATGGATTGGTTAGCGGACTACAAGGCGAACATTGTGTGTCGCAAGAAGATGATTCAGTTATCAGCGCCTGACGGTAGTTCAATGACGATTTATGGTGATCGGGTTACTACGATTCCGAAAGTGATCTCGATGGCGTTGGCGGGAAAGTGTAGGAGGCGTGGATGTAGTGCCTACTTGGCCTATGTAAAGGATGTGGATACGCCAACACCACAACTAGCCGATGTACCGGTTGTGTGTGACTTTCCAGATGTGTTCCCAGAAGACTTATCAGGGGTGCCACCTGACAGAGAAATCGAGTTTCAGATTGATCTGATACCGGGTGCCCAACCTGTCGCCAAAGCACCATATGGGTTGGCTCCGACCGAGATGAAAGAGTTGATGGAGCAGTTGCAAGAGTTGCTTGATAAGGGGTTCATTAGACAGAGTATCTCTCCTTGTGGTGCTCCGGTCCTGTTTGTAAAGAAGAAGGACGGTAGTATGAGGATGTGCATCGACTACCACGAGCTGAACAAGTTGACAATGAAGAACCGATACCCCTTACCGAGGATAGATGATTTGTTCGATCAGCTTTAGGGTGCCAGTTGGTTTTCGAGAATAGATCTTCGATCTGGTTATCATCAGTTGAAGGTGAAGGAGCAAGATATTTCTAAAACAGCTTTCCGTACGCGCTATGGTCACTACGAGTTTCTTGTCATGTCTTTTGGCCTGACCAACGCGCCAGCTGCTTTTATGGATTTGATGAACCGTGTGTGTCGGCCTATGTTGGATAAATTAGTGATTGTGTTTATTGATGATATCCTGATTTATTCGAGAAGCGAGATTGAGCATGCCGGACACATTCGGGAGGTTCTGGAGACGTTGAGAAGGGAGAAGTTGTACGCTAAATTCTCCAAGTGCGCGTTTTGGTTGCGCGAAGTTCAGTTTTTGGGTCATGTGGTGAATCCTAATGGGATTCTGGTGGACCCGGCGAAAGTGGAGGCGGTTATGCAATGGAAGTCACCAAAGACGCCATCCGAGATTCGTAGCTTCTTGGGTTTGGCGGGCTACTTAAAAAGATTTATCCAAGACTTCTCTAAGATTGCTTCTCCACTGACTAAGTTGACCCGGAAAGATGTAAAGTTTATATGGGGTCAGGCTCAAGAGAAGGCGTTTGAAGAATTGAAGGCGAGATTGACTCAAGCTCCTGTTCTGTCCTTACCCGATGGAAGTGAAGATCTGGTGGTTTATTCTGATGCTTCCTACTCGGGGTTGGGGTGCGTGTTAATGCAAAGAGGAAAGGTTATAGCCTATGCGTCCCGATAGTTGAAGGTTCATGAGGTCAATTATCCTACTCATGACTTGGAGCTAGCAGTTGTGGTCTTTGCGTTGAAGATTTGGAGGCACTATCTTTACGGGACGAAGTGCACCATATTCACTGACCATAAGAGTCTGAAGTACTTCTTCGAGCAGAAGGACCTGAACATGAGGCAGAGACGGTGGTTGGAACTTATAAAGGATTATGATTGTGAGATCCACTACCATCCGGGCAAGGCCAATGTGGTGGCTGATGCCCTTAGCCGGAAGGAGAGGCCCGAGCCGATTCGGGTGAAAGCATACCAGTTGATCATGACCTCGGATGTGATGAAACAGGTCAAAGAGTTCCAAGATGAGGCATTGAAAGAAGATCATCTTAACTCTGAAAGAATGAGAGGTCTGGCCGCGGAGTTGGGTGAAAACACACTCGGTGTTAGAACCCGATTCGGTCGTGTGTGGATTCCTCGTTTTGGGGATCTACGGGTGAAGATCATGGATGAAGCTCACAAGACTCGATACTCCATTCATCATGGTGCCACGAAAATGTACCATGATATGAAGAAAGATTATTGGTGGCCGGGTATGAAGCGCGATGTGGTGGAGTATGTTAGTAAGTGCCTTACTTGCTTACAGGTGAAGGCCGAGCATCAAAAGCCGTATGGGAGGATCGAACCTTTGGATATACCGGAATGGAAGTGGGAGAACATCACCATGGATTTCATTACAAAGCTGCCACGTACCCCGAAAGGGTATGATGCCCATATGGGTGATAGTTGATCGCTTGATGAAGAGTGCTCACTTCCTACCGATCCGCGAGACATATTCATCAGAGAGGTTGGCTGATATGTTCATCAAGGAAATTGTAACTCGTCACGGTGTACCGGTGTCTATTGTGTCGGATCGCGACACCCGGTTCACATCTAAATTTTAGGAGAAATTCCACGACGCTATGGGGACGAGGTTACATATTAGCACGGCTTATCATCCCCAGACTGATGGTTAGTCAGAAAGGACCATTCAGACACTGGAAGACATGCTTCAGGCATGTGTGATTGATTTTGGTGGAAGTTGGGATGACCACCTACCGTTAGCCGAATTCTCATACAACAACAGCTATCATGCCAGCATTGGTATGCCTCCTTATGAGATGCTATACGGTAAGAGATGCAGAACACCCGTTTGTTGGGGTGACATTGGTCAGAAGGAATTGGGGAGCGTCGAGGTAATCGAGGCTACGACTGAGAAGCTTGAGAAGATTAAAGCCTTCATGAAGGCAACCAAAGATAGACAGAAATCGTATGCTGATAAACGACGCAGGCCGATTGAGTTCCAGGTGGGTGACCGGGTTATGTTGAAGGTCTCACCATGGAAGGGTATTATCCGATTCAGAAAGCGGGGCAAGTTGAGCCCAAGGTATATAGGCCCTTTCCGAATCAATGCTCGAGTAGGAGAGGTGGCCTATAGACTGGAGTTACCGGATGAGTTAAGTGGAATTCACCCGACATTCCATGTATCTCATCTAAGGAAGTGCTTAGCTGATGAAGATATGATTGTTCCACTGGAGGATATCGAGGTAGACGAACGGCTCAATTATGTGGAGCAACCAGTGGCAATCATCGACCGGAAGGAGAAAAGGCTAAGGAATAAAGTGGTTCCTCTTGTGCGTGTACAGTGGAAGCACAAGAAGGGATCAGAGTCAACGTGGGAGACTGAGGAAGAAATGAGACAGCATTATCCACGTTTGTTCAAAGAATAACAGGTTTTGGGGACGAAACCTATTTAAGGGGGGTGGACTTGTAAAACCCGGGTATTTATTATTTTGAAGCCGACGAAGAAAGAAAAGGAAATAAAGTTCAAAGTCGAGGGACCAAACTCGCCAACGAAGAAAAGTTGGGAAATGTGGTGATATTAGTAGGGAGAGGGCAGCCAACTCTCCCCACACACCCCCACATTTCAGCTTTCAAGAGAGGAGAAGAGAGAAAGGAGAAGAAAAAGAGAAAAAGGGTCGGTTCGGGTGATTCGGGTGGCCAAACTCGTCGTGTAGCAAGCCAAATCGAAGCCCTTGTCGTTGTGCTCGTTTGTGTGAGTTCGAGGACCCCACTTTTACTTGTTTTCGACCGATTTTAGGGCTGGAAAATGTTAAAACCCGTTTTTGGTGTGAGTATGTGTTTGACCCATTTGGGAGTGATGTGTGTGATGTGTTTCGTGTATGTTTACGGGCTTGTGTGTGTTTGTATGGTGTTATGGTATGCATTCCTAAGGTCCAGGAGGGTTAATTTAGGCTTAGAATGGGTTTGGATGAGCTTGGAGGCCGAAAATGGCAGATTGGGTTCGGGATGAACTCCATTCTGCATCAGCTAGGGCTAGGCGACCGAATGGAGGCCATACGGCCGAATGAGAGGCGATTGAGGGTCATTCGCACGATTGGGATTCATTCGCATGATTGAGGGTTCAATCGCACGACTAAGGCTTCAGTCGCACGACTGGGAGTCCAGTCGCATGGGGAGTCATACGACTGAGGGTTCAGTCGCATAGAGCTTAGTCGCATGAGTCCATTCGCATGAGGTCAGTTGCATAGGTGCCCATTCGCAGTAGTTCCATCCGCATGAGGTCCATACGCACGATTGAATGTTCATTCGCATAGATGTTCAACCGCATGAGTCCAATCGCATGATGTTCAGTCGCATGGAGGCCATGCGACTGAAGGGTGTCCATACGCCCGAATAGGGCTGTTGCACTTGAAGGAAAGTGTAGTTTGACTTCTGGCCTTCGGGGGAGGGTGCAGATGTAAGTTTTGACGTAAAGTTTCTCGTAAGAGCATGTAAGATGACTGTTATGACCTTAGAGAGCATGTAAGGCATGATGATGATGATGATGTTGCATGTTAATGCATGTTATGTATGTATGATGTTGCCCTGTATGATGATAAATGTGTATGATATGTTCCTTATTATGATGTATGCTTATCTTTCTTGTGGCTTTACATGTCATGTTAATGAATGAATGAAGTATTATGTAATGTAAAGCGAAAGATAATGAAAGAAGAACATGAAGTAAGAATGCATGCATTAATGAATGATGAATGAACGAAAGAAAGGCTTGCAAGCATATATATATGGGGTGAGCGACTTTGTGTTGCAAAAGACTCGGATGAAATGCAATCATTGAGATTGCCTATGGGGTGAGCAACCTTGTCGTTGCAAGAGACTCGAGTAACGTGCTATCGTGATGTTGCCATGAGGTGAGCAACCTTGTTGTTGCAAGAGACTCGGATAGCTTGCTATCATTAAGATGGGCAATGAGGTGAGCAACCCTATGGTTGTAACAGACTCGGATAGCATGCAATCGTTGAGATTGCTATTGAGGTGAGCGACTCTGTCGTCGCAACAGACTCTGAAGAATGAATGTATGAAAGGAACGAAAGATAACGAATGAGATGAAAGATAATAATGACATTATCTGTGTATACGTATGTTGAATGATCGCATGATAAAAGGAATAGGTTTTAATGAAAGTAAAGTATGTTTATTTTATAAAACTAGAACTCACTCAGCATCGCTGACTTTTTATATGTTTTCCAGTTGGCAGGTAATGATGGCTGAGGATGGCACTGCAAGGCTACTCGGCTCTTTTGGGATGGCATTCTTTTGATTAATGTTTTTGCATTGTAATGCGAACAAACTATTTTGTAATGAATGTTGTATTAACTTGCAAAAGCAATTATATAGAAATGAAAGCTTATTTTAACGTTCCGCTGCGATGTTTATGAAGTACAAATGTAAATGAATGTTTTATGTGCGATTAATGACCAACTGTAAGCGTCCCGGGAACGGGGCCTTACATAACAGAATTCAGAATTTCAGAGCAAGATGAGCTAGAAGTGGTGAATAACAACAATGTGTTAGACACACTCACTACGGAGGAAGATGTTCTGGGGATAAGCTTCGAGACTCTGAAGAAGTACAGCAAGATGAAGATCAACTACAAGTATGATGATCAGAAGACTGCTGTATCTTACTTCTACAATAAGATCATTGCCAGAGTCAAGGAACTTTTAGTTTTGAAGAACTGATTGCAAGTATCTAAGCCTAAGGGGGAGTATTATTAGGTCTAGGATCAGTAGATCTAGTTCATTATGTATAGGCTTAGTACTTGAATTAATATTGGTAATGAATGTTTGTAATTCATGATTGTGTATGCATTAAATATATAGGTTAACCCATTTATGTGTGTGTTGATTTATGTATGGTTGCAGGTACAAACATTATACTTGGTCAATTTATGAAATTGACCAAGTGTAAGAAACATCTACGGATGAACATTTTGTTCTTCCGTAGATATATTTCTTACAAGTAACTATACATCCGAAGATCCTCTGCGGATGAACAACCAAAAGTGAAGAACAAGTTTCCTTCGGAAGAACAAATCTTCTACGGAAGAACAAATCATCTACTGAAGACATTATTCCTGCGGAGTCCAAACACTTGTATAATACAAGTGTAACAAGTCAACAAGTCAACAAGGCAGTTATGCGAATCTCGAGAAATCCGATGATTCCTTAATTGAAACAAATCAAATCCCAAGAGATCCGGTGTTTCCTATAACTGAAACAAAGCAACCTAACGATCATCACATCAATTCACACAATCAAACACAAAACCCTAGCAGCCGTCACATCAATAGATCATAAACCTCAACACGTTCAAAGCAATTATTGTTCATAGCATTCATTATTTATTTCATCTGTAATCATTAACAAGTTTTAATAAAATACTTTTGAATCAAATCTTGTTTGCTTATTTATTGTGTCGATATCATTGAGTTTTTTATCGTTAATATTCATTGTGATTGAGTTTTTATTATAAATCAATTAAACAACGATTAATGATCATTCTGCATTCATTAACTCGACTCCAATCTAACATTAATAATTCTTGATTGCGATCCTTGGATTCACAGTTGGTATCAGAGCCAAGTGCTCATTGATTTAGATCGAATGATCTATAGTTTTTAGAATTGTTTAATTATTTGCTTATTACATTAGTCTTATCAGTTCTTCTGATTAGATCTATTGTGTTTGAGCAAAAATATTTTTGTGTGAATTAATTTTAAAGCAATAAAACGATGATTTGTCTTTTAGCAAGTACTGTTTCATTGCTTGGTTAACATAGATCTATTTTCATATTAATTGAATCTTAGATCTGTGTTATTGATTGATATTCATCTATTGTTCAAATTATTTGAACAAAAATCCTTGATGTGATACTTAGTTGTCATTAAAAGGATTGACTGATTGGTGACTTCAATTACTTAATTACTTATTAATTAAGTATCTGTCATTAATTAGTTCATTACTCAAAAGAAACTCTATTTTAGTTGAATTGTAATATTTTAACTAAAATGAGTAATTTTGTCGGTAGATCATCATACCAACCTCCAAAGTTGGAAACAAAAGCGGATTTTAAATCCCAGATGATTAAGTTCAGGAATGATGTGAATTACACTGATTCTGACTTATGGGTATCAATAACCGAAGGTCCTTACATTCCACCCACTCTTGGGCCAGATTACAATGACAACAACAAACCCATAAGTACAAAAGATCTTTCTGATGTTAAAAAGGTTAAATTTGATATTAGAGCATACAGTCTGCTTAGTATGGCTTTACCTGAAGAAATATTAATTAGGGGTGAGAATTATAAAACAACAAATTCCTTGTGGAAGATACTTCATACACTCTGTAAAGGGAGTGATGAAATCAGAAGCATTAGGAAGGACACTCTTCGCTCATAATATGAAACATTTCATCAAATTGAGGGTGAATCAATTCCTCAGCAACTCCATTGGTTTATGCAATTAGTTACCAAAATGAACATCATGGAGTTAAAGTATACAAATAAGGAATTAAACAAAAAGATGCTCCACACATTGCCTGAAAGTTGGAAGCAAACCATGTCCATGTTCAAGAACACCATTGATCTCAAAGCAACTAGTTTAGATACATTGGTAGCTAAAGTTTAAGCTCTTGAAATGGATGAAAAGTCAAGAAACTAGAGTGTGAGAACACAAGTCACACCTTATCATTTCAAAGAAACAAAAAGTGCTGGAAGTGCTTTTATGTTGGAGCTGTAAAAGATAGTCAACAAAAATCAACGTCACGGTCAAAGTCAACAAAAGTCAAACCCGACACGTTCGAGACGAGGAACCGAGACGAGACGTTGAAGATTTAAATGACTAGGAGTTTTATTGTAATAAATATATTTTTTGTGAACAAAATATATTTTATCTTGTTTTTAGTCATTTTTATGCGTAATATGTAATTTTGTATTAATTAGCCTAAGTCTAGGGGGTTAAGTGCAATTAATGAATATTAGTCTAGACTATAAATAGGTTAATTGTCATTAGTGTTGGTTAATGGTTGAATGACTAATTGATTGAGGGTTTTACCTGTAAACAATATTATTAGCAATCAATAGAGATCAAAGGGGATTTGATTGTGATTATCATATTTTGATCTAATTCTTCATGATTTGATTCAAGTTTGATCATCCTGGAGTTACAATTTGGTATCAGAGCCATTTTGGATCAAATTCACTAAAGATTTGAAGATTTTTAGAGAGAGAAGTTGAGGTTTTGGTTGTTTTGGTTTAATATCATGTATTCATCAATTTTGGATCAAATTTGAGTGTTATTGATATGGAAATTGATTGAAGTTTGCTTGTTATTAGTTGGGAAAGCTCTGTTAATCATCAGGTTTCAAATCCATTAAGATTTGGGCGTTTTCAGATTGATTTCGTGTTGAAAAAGCTTTTCAGCTTCGTCCCGCGAATTTACCAATTCATCCAGCAAAACTGCATGTTCTTTCAGCGAAACTACAAGTGTTTTAGACTATGTAGTTAATTTCAGCATCTCAGCGAAAGTAGTAATCTTGAACGAAAGTTCTCTAATGCTTGTGTGCATATTACAAGCGAAATTGCTGTCGAAAGTATCTTTGAACGGAAGTTCAAGCTTGTTTTGTGCGAATTTGTCGGCGAAACTAAGCAGTCTAAAGCATTTGGCTAGCGAAACTGCTGCCGAAATTGCCAGCGAAACTACTGTCGGCTAAACGAAACTAGAGTTCTCAGCGAAACTAGCTCTGCGAAACTACAATTTCGGCGAAACTATCATTTCTTCAGCAAAATTCGCATGTTAAAGATGAATTTTTCCCTTTAGTTAGGATTAATTATGTTAATCCCGATAAAGAAATTTTCATCGATTTTGCGAGATTTATAAAAAAAAACAAGCTGACCAGGTCAGCTTGACCCTAGTTGCTAAGATTGTCTAGCGTGACATTTAACAAATAATATTTTTCCGGGGGGAGAATTATTCTAAATTTTTTTGGGAAAAATATTTTTTGGGCGTTTAATTGTTTAAACAAAATAAAAATAAAAATGGCTTTTGCAGAACTGATTAAATCCTTCGAATCTGATGATCTCACAATTGCACAATGTCGGTTTGATAATTTTGCAGCTTTAAAGAATGAAACGATGTCTGATTTTGTTGATCGTTTTCTGTTGGTGGCAAGTAATCTGAAGAAGTTTGATGCCCAATTGGGAAATCATGAACAAGTTCTAAGATTGCTTGATTCCCTCCCATCAGAATGGAGCTCACACGGCAAGTCGATTAAAAGAGATAGAGGTTTTCGGGATTACAAACTAAAGGAGGTGATCAACAAACTGAAAGAAATGGAGTTGGATATCAAACGTCGTGAGTACTATGAAGCAACATATCTAACTCCAAATATCACTTCAAACTCCAAAGAGAAAACAGAAGAGAGATCAGTTTCTGGCACCAATTCCGACGGTTTACCGAAACCTAGAACTGAAGAGGTACAAGAGGAGCTTAAGCAGACATCAATGGGTGAAGGTGGAGCTGAGTTGAATGCTGAAGTTTGTGATGCTGAGAAGGAAGAGGAATGGAAGCGAAATACCAATGTTTGCCACTGTGAGAAGGCTCTTACTGCTGAAAGAGTCATCCTGGATCTTCCATACGAGACAGTTCAGGATATGTGTTCTTCTGCTTGCAAAATTCGTTTATTTGGTGTGTATAAAGCTAATAGGTTACTTTTAGATAACCAAAAGGAGTTAATCACCATAAACGCAGAACTTAAAAAGAATGAAGCCAAGTATTTCATAAAATTAAATGAAGCTTTAAAAGAAAATGATCATTTAAAATGAACTCTTCTTGAAAGAAATGTTGAAATTAATCTTTTAAACGATAGAGTCACTTTGGCTGAATTTGAAACAAGCAAGCTTAAAACAAAGCTTGATAGATGGACCATATCCGGAATGAAACAGGAAGAGCTACTGTGTAAACAAAGGGGAGCTAGGATTAAAACGGGAGTGGGTTGTGGTGAAAATCCATACGTCTATCCTCCTCCTAGCACCCATTGTTACTCTCCTATGCCTCAACCTCATCCATCTAATGATTTGATTGAAGCTGCAGAAACTAATAGTTTAAATGCAGGTTTAAGCAATGTTAATCTTAAAGAGGTTAGAGATGTGCATGATTCTCCTGTAGGTTTAGGATTCCTCAGGCAAGGGTCTGATAAGAAGATTAATGCCGATTCTACTTCTAATGCTCTAACACCAATTTCAGTTGCTTCTCCAACTTTCTTCAACAAATTCAAATCAGGTAACATTCCTTCATTTGTTCCGGTCAGGTTTGTCAAAGAAGGAACAATTGTTGAATCATCAGACAATCAGAATCCTATAAGCGAAGCCAACACAATAGGAGTTGTCAATCAAGATCCTTTGGAAGCAGATCTGTGTATACGAGACTGGATAAGCTCAGATGATGAATCAATCATAGAGGAGCATGTCGGTTCCTCTCATATCAAGATATCTCCTGACAGTGTCAAGTCTCAAAAGCTTCCTAAAATTGAATCAAGACCGATACGGATCTCTTCTCCAACTGCAAAACAACCCACTCAATCAGTGAAGATCTCATTCCCTGTTCAGCATAGCAAATGCCAAAACAAGCAAGAATCTGCTACAAGCTCAAAGCAATCCTCATCCCCACCTGCATCACACGGATCAGTCAAGCATCAAAAGCCATTCAAGGCTTGTTTTGAGTGTGGAAAAGAAGGCCATGTGGTTAAGAAATGTCCTCAAAGGCTTGCTACGGATGGTAAAGGCAAAACGAATTGCTTCTCCAGCTGTAAGTCTACAAAGAATGTTCCAGATGGTAAAGGCAACACGGGTTGCTTCTCTGGATTAAGAGGTAAAAAGCACACATCTTTGAATAGTTGGATGAAAAACCCTCCATCCAAACCTTTTCATGTGAAGCCGGTTTCACATGATTCAAAGATGAAAATGACCAAAGGTTTAAAACCAAATTCTTTTCCTTCTGGTCTTAAACAGAAAATGATTTCCAAATTTAATTCATCAAATCCAAGTTAATTGAACCGAAATAAATTTGGCAAATTAAAAAGAAGGATACAACAATCCCCGATTGTTTAAACGGTTGTATGCAGAAGCTTGTTACTTATCTTGATGAAAAAGGAACTTCCAGGACTTCGATGGTCTGGGTTCCCCTTTCTAACTAATTTGTTAATGAGTGCAGGAACAATTCAGGAGGACTGTTAGTAATCCAGTTTACTGACAGAGATTGTTCTTGATTCAAATTTGAGGCGGAACAAACAGGTTAAGGTCATGGTATTTTATCCACAATCGGGATATTTATATGCACAATCACCGTTCTCACTTCACAATCACTGCATATTTCTTGAGAACTCATTTCTTATATTCATATCAGTGTAGTTTGGAAGACCTTCTTCGGTAAATTTATATTTTTGTACAGTTTTATAAAAACAAAAATAATAAAAAAATAATAAAAAAATAAAAAACAATGTTGATTCGAGATAAAAATTTAGGGGGAGAGTATAAGTAAATAAAAATGAAAAGAGAACTGGGAACTTGATTCGAGATGACTGAGAAATGATTGTATATCATCTTGAAATGCTTGTTTTTGCATGACTTGCGTTTTAAAAATGAGAAATGATAGTAACCGATGTTGTTATCTGATTTACATCTTATTCTTAATTGCAAATAATAGAAAAACAAACAGATGCTTTAATGATATGCTTGGTAGACTCAGCCTGAAGAATAAAGTAGACAGCAACATAATGATTTACATTAAAACATCATGCTTTAGGAGGTCTGGATTTACGCAATCATTTTGGCCTGCACAAAAACTGAGTCCCGACAAAAATTGGATTGAGAATTGATCTTTCTCCCACCATGATACAATTCATATATGTCATATCTTTGAGCTATGTCTGGTGTATTTATGTGTCTTGTGTTTGTGCTAATCTCCTCTGCTGTACGGAAGTACTGACCTGGAGTGATGATCTCCTCTGCTGTACGATAGTACTGACCTGGAGCTCTCATCAGCACATGATTAAATGGTCATCTCCTTTGTTATACGTGAGTATAGACCTGGAGCTCTCACCATTTGGTCTAAGTAGTGTCAAATCATCTAATTCATCACAGAATGCAATATTCTGTTGATAATCACTTGCACACTAATGCACTCGCCTTGCTCTGTAAAGATCGTTTCAAAATTCAAGAAATCCTGAGGTTGGGTGAGGGTTTTTGCCAAATGATTGTGGGGTCCTAGCATTCTAAAGCATTTAATCGAACCTTAATAAATCATATGTTGTTTGTTGAAAAAGATAGGGCATGAGTTTAAGTGGACAAACATATCAGCAATCGTTATTGATTTGTTTGAGAATTTCAAAATCATTCAAAGAATGTGATTAGATTCAGTTATCAGTGTGATCTCATTGCTTGTCGATGATCAAATTCATCTTTGTGCTAAGTATATCTTGAGGATGTGATCTCATGATTGATTCAGTTCTCGGTTTTAAATGTTAAAAAAAACAAAACAAAAAAAATAATAGATAAAAAAAATGTTATAATAAATGTATATAATATAGAAAAATTATAATAAAATTTCATTTTAATTTCTCTTAGGTCTTCCATATTATGTTGTTTCAATTTTATCATTTTTCATGCATTTCACAGAAATTGCGCACAAACGAACACGGGTTCGCTTGTTTTTCACACACAGATAAACACGGGTTTATTTTGTTAAAATAAAATGATATAATTAGAAATGTCGAGATTGTGTTTGTGAATATGTTTCAGATTTTTGCTTTAAGTGATGGCCGATCATCAGTTGAGCAGTGTACCTGATCAGAGAACCTGTTCCTCAAGTTTGCAAAAGATACCGAGCTAGGAATCCTCCTCCTACATCTTCTGAAGCACTCAAGATTAGAGATTTGGGAAACCTGTTCCAATATCTTTGTAAAGCTTGCACTCAAAAAGGGAGAGCATATAAATAGGGGGAGCTTATGAGATGAAAAATCTTTCTCATAAAATTCAGAAAGATTCAAATTATAGATCTTTCTACTATTGACTTCTCGATGTTGATTTCGTTTGAAAACGTTGATAATGATAGACTAAGGGGGAGTATTGTTGGAGCTGTAAAAGATAGTCTATATTATCAACACAATGAAAGTCAACAAAAATCAACGTCACGGTCAAAGTCAACAAAAGTCAAACCCGACACGTTCGAGACGAGGAACCGAGATGAGACGTTGAAGATTTAAATGACTAGGAGTTTTATTGTAATAAATATATTTTGTGTGAACAAAATATATTTTATCTTGTTTTTAGTCATTTTTATGCGTAATATGTAATTTTGTATTAATTAGCCTAAGTCTAGGGGGTTAAGTGCAATTAATGAATATTAGTCTAGACTATAAATAGGTTAATTGTCATTAGTGTTGGTTAATGGTTGAATGACCAATTGATTGAGGGTTTTACTTGTAAACAATATTATTAGCAATCAATAGAGATCAAAGGGGATTTGATTGTGATTATCATATTTTGATCTAATTCTTCATAATTTGATTCAAGTTTGATCATCCTGGAGTTACATTTTATTTCTAACAATGATAGTGACAACTCTTGTACTTTGAGTGAAGATGAAGAAGAAGTGAGTTTTTATGATTCAAAGCCTTCTAAGAAATCTTCTCAAAGTAAAACAGGAAAAGAAAAGAGAAGACCTGATAAAGAAAAGATACATCTCCATCATCAGCAAAGTTTTTATCTAACAACAACCAAGTAGAGCCCATCACTATGATTCTAGACTCTGAAGAACAAAAAGCAGCCTTTGCAGCTTTTAGTTCAAGCTTTCAAGCTTATCTGGGAAGCACTTTAATGCCTATCAACATCTGTCAACAAGATTTGGAAGAACTACATCCAGATGTGGTAGAAGAGATGGATCTTCAATGGCAAATGGCTATGATTGCTTATAGAGCCAAGCAGTACCTGAGAAGAAACAAAAATTTAGCTGCAGCAAGTAAAACATCAAAGATTGGTGTAGATAAGTCAAAAAGTAAGATGTTTCAAATGTAATCTCTATGGGCACTTCTTAAGAGAATGTAATCAACAATCAACTTCTGACATGAGAAAACATTAGCAACATCAATCTCATCAGCAGCACACTCATCAACCAACAACATCTCAAAGATCTTTCAGACAAACATAGCTAACCAACTCATGCCCACCAGCCCCAAATGCATCAACAGGGCCAAGTAACTCTAATGAAACTAGGCGGATCATTCTTCAAGACAGAACCTGTGACTGGAGCATGTATGAGAAGGAAGTCTTGGAAGAGAATCAATCTTATGTCTCAGTCATACGTCTGATCCAGTCTCCTGGTTTAGTCGTGCGACTGATCCATAAGTATGATTCATTCGTGCGTATGGTCCATAAGTATGGTCCATTAGCATGAATAACCACCCGATTAAGTTGAACACATTTCTCAATCATTATTGACTTAGAACTATGTACAACAACCTCAAACCTATATATGATGTTCATACATATAAATTATACTAAATACAATAATAATATGAAATATTTAAAGATAAATAAACATCAAGAAGCATATCATATTTCATTAAGAATTCACATTACATATGTGTAAGAAATAAAAGACTTTTACAATTAAGAACATAAACTAGGAACATGATGTATCAACAGAAGCAGGTCACCCAGATGTATTTGAGAATGAGTATATAGAGAAGGTGTTCTACCTGATGGGATATGATGGTGATTTTGAGAAGGGAGAGATAAAGAAAGGAAGACTGTGTAAGCCATATAGATTTTTGTGTCACACATATTTCAAGTGTATCTCCAATAGGAAATCCGGATTGGATAGATTTTCTAGACACATTTCTTCTGGAATCATTGGCATATTTGAGGGGAGGACATACAACTACTCAAAGTACATCTTTGGGTGTCTGTGTGATCAAATCAGAGTACTAAAGCCGACAAGATGTATATGTTCCCAAGGTTCTTACAACTGAACATAAATGTTGAGCTTCCTGGAATAGATCGAGATGGTGATCTGTTTGTTCAAGCACATGTAGGAAGATCTGTACTCAACAAGATATGTGGAAAATACCAAGGTGAAGACATGCCTAAGTTTGCTCATATGGCTGACCCTAATGCCAACATTCCTCAAGAGCTGGTGTGGGAAGACCAGCAGGATAGCTCTCATGCTGATACTGAGCAAGCCTTACATTCCCCACAACCTCAATCTCCCTAACCTCAATCTCCAGCCAGTCAATACACCCAACCAATTTCTCTAATTCACCATCAATCACCAATTCAACACCAAGTACAACTTTCAAACAACCTCCAACTCCTAAAAACCAATCATGTGAGAGCATTTACACTTGTGAGACTGAGTTAGCCTCACAAGCAAGTACTGTTCAACTATCTCTAACCAAAATTGAATCCCCTCTTCACTCAAATGAACTGAACCTGTCTCTCCAATCACTAATCTTTAGCAACAACAACAACAACATCAAGAGTAGGCAGATCAAGCAGCTTAGTCCAGCTCAAGCTTAGTCAGTATAGCCTATGATGAAGTAAATGAGGATGAGATGGCTGCTGAACATCAAGAAGGGGAAGAAGAAGCAAACTATGTTGATGTCATTGCATACCATGAAGATGATCTTAGTGATGAAGACATCCAAGTCAGCAAAAGTTACTTGGTAGCTGAATACAACAAGCTGATCATTAAATCAAACAAAAGGTTAGAAAGAATAAGGGAGTTGAAGGGGATGATAAGGGAAAAGGAAGATAAGTTGTTAACTCAAGAAGCATCCTTGAAAAGATTAAGAGAAAATGTTCAAGAAAACAATGAAGTCATTGATGCTTTGCATGAACTAGTCAAAGAACTAAAAGAGACTATTGCACATGAGAAGACTGAAAGAGAGAAGCTTGTGTTGGAAAGCAACAAAGCTAAAAAGACTCTAAATAAACAATCTGCTTAGCTGGAAAGAAAAGATGCAGAGATTGATAATCTGAAAAAGAAGATAAGTGACATTGAATCAAGTGCTCATGCAACAAAACAATCAAAAGAATCTGCTGAGACCTCAAAGCAAATCATTCAGTACTCAAGAAAGAGGAGATACTTGGGGCCTACAAAGAAAGAAGTGATTGATGTTGAAGAATCACCAAAAAGATCAAAACCCATATCGCCAGAACACACTCCTTCAGTGGATGTCTCAACCTTGAAGCCTATATCTCATGCTGAAACTGAGAGTGATGCTGAATGGGATGAGTTGTGTAACACCCGAAAAGTCAAAAAGAGTCAACTAGAATAATGGTCTTAATTTTGGGTATTTAATAAAAGAAGGAAATGGGTGATGGGCTAAATTAGGTTTATAGGCAAGAACCTAAGTGATTAAGGGCCCATAATCAGCCTCTTAACCCACCAAAGTAGCCTCCATCTCCCTCATTTGTAACCCTAGCCACCAAATTCGTAGAGAGAGAGAGAGTAGAGAGAGAAAGTGAATAAAACTCAAGATTTGGAGCTTCAAAGGTTAAGGGATTGAAGGTCTGAACGATTGAGCATCAAACCACAAGAAAGGAGCAACAAATCCAGGTAAGAATCGACCTCTAAACCCTTTTGTAGATCAAACCCGGATTCTAGGGTTTTGGGTTTTGAAAAGTTGCAAAGAATCGCATAACTGTCACATTTTTACGTATGAAAACATGTATAAAGCTTAGATTTAGCCTCATAGATGATAAACTAAGGGTTTGGACATAAAAAGTTGCGATTTTGGGTTATAAATGGGTTGGTTCGTCATTTCAGCTCGATTTGCGAAACTGTATATGCATCCAGCGAAATTGCATATTCAAGCTGCGAAACTGTGGGTTTCCTGCAAAACGATAGTTTCGCAGGTAATTTCGCAGCCATGTAAATACCAAGGAAAGTTGGGCGAAACTGCCATGCGAAACTGGCAGTGAAACTGTCAACGAAACTGGCAGCGAAACTGTCAGCGAAACTAGCAGCGAAACAGTCAGCGAAACTGCTTTTCTGACAGCGAAATTAGCAGCGAATTTAGCCAGAAATTAACCTCTTTAAGTGTTAACTTATTTGCAGGCTGTGTAGTGTGATCCTAGCCTAAAAAGCTTAGTTTAGAAGTTACTCACGGTATCCAGGTGAGTTTTAGATCGATGTTTCTATAAGGAAATGTGTTATATAAATACTTAAAGATAAAAACTTTTCATGCTGACCTGGCAGCCCGGCCCCAGCCAGGGACGTTGCCCCTTAGACCCCACTAGGGGCTGCTGCCCCTAGGACCCCGCTGTCAGGGGCTGCCGCCCCCGAACCCTTGCTGTCCCGCGGAGGGTCGGTTTTGTTTTATGATGACTAGTGCTTGGTATGTTGTGTACTTATTAAGTTAAGTATTATATATTAAAGTGGAAGATGATATTAATGAAAAGTGAAACTTAATGAATGTTACCCGGGCCCATTTGATGATGAAAAGTCTTGCAAGCATTATGATGGACTTCACTAATGTGAGTATGATGTATGATGATGGATACGTATTCATGAGCGGGCTATGTACCTTGCAGTGTGGATCAACTGTCGGGGGTTAGCTACCGTTTTCATGTGTACCGACAGGGATCGACATTCGTTGTCGATCAACATGGAGCTCTTGCTTTGTGCAATCTTGTTTATGATAAAAATGAAAGATAATGAAAGATAATGAACATGCTTAATTTGATGCAAGAAATGTTAAGTATTATGATGTATGCGTGGTCATTATATGAAGGATAAAGTTTATATTTTCTTATATTATTTAAAACTAGGACTCGCTCAGCGAAGCTGACTTTTATGCATAATAGTTGGCAGGTAAATGCTGATGCTGAGGATGGCACGGGTTGGAGGCTACTTGGATGGCAATGGATGGCATCCCTCTTTATAAAATATTTTATTGTAATTTAAAAGAAAAAATACTATGTTTTATTTACAATTAAAGGGCAAATGTATGATCACAATATCAACTGCAAGTTTTAAGTAAATGTTTATTTTATTCTGCTGCATTGTTTTGTTATTAAAATGATTTTATGCTATGATTTACCAACTGTGAGGTTTTCCGGGTACGGGGCCTTACAAGTTGGTATCAGAGCCAAAGTTTAAGAGAATTGGAAAACTGTTTTCAAAACCTAAACTTAAACTGAAAATGGGACCGAATGAAGGATGCCAATCCAAGTAGCTACGTGCCATCAGGTAAAAGTTTCAAGTAGAACCAGAATTATATGTGTGTGCTATTTGTTTTATGTGCTTGTAGATTTGAATACTAATATGTGTTAGGATAGTGATTGCTTGGGACAGGAGGGTAAGGTAAGTGGTTAATCACACTTGGCCACTGTAATTAAGGACTTACCGTACTTATAATGATCTGAGCAATTATCTTGAATGACCATTTTGGTGTTTGAATCTTATAGGAATTAGTTATGGCTGGTAGAAAATCAGGAAAGGCAACCCGAGGAGGTGCTCATGGCGGGCGTACTACTGAGCCACGTGTCACCCAGAGCAAAGCTAATGCTCCCGAGACTGTTCACGAGGAGTCGGACCTCCATACTCACCCGGAGGGGGAGGGATCAGCCATCCTCAAATCTACTGTGAAGGAGGCTATCGCTGATGAGGTCTACAATGTTATGCAGAATGTGTTACCCTCAGTGGTGACTGAGGTGATTAAAGCAGTCAAGGATGGAGAGAAAGCTGAGAAAAAGGGGAAGGAAAGTGAGAAAATTCATGAAAGTCCATTGGGAGGACTTAGGAATTCAAAGAGGAGACATCAAACCCTAAGGTGATAGTTCATGATGATGACAGTGGTGAGGAGTCTGAAAAAGAGACCACTAAGGGGTGCAACTATAGGGCATTTCAAAGGTGCAAGCCCCCGACCTTTGACGGTAACGACAATGCTACTGCCGCTCATCGCTGGCTTAGAGAGATGGAAGCGGTACTGGAAATTAGTGACTGCCAGGAGGATAAGAAAGTTAAGTTTGCCACTCATTCTTTCGTTGACTCAGCGTTGTGCTGGTGGGACAATGTTGTCCAGGCTGAAGGAAAGCGATCGATAGCCAGAATGAAGTGGTCTGAGTTGAAGGAGTTGGTGCTGGAGGAGTATTTTCCCCATTAGGAATTAGACAAGATTGAGAAGGAATTATTGCATTTGGAGGCTGGGAACATGACTCATCAAGAGTATACCTCCAAGTTCAATGAACTTGCAAGACTTGTGCCAGACATGGTGACACCTGCATCCAATAAGATCAAGAGATACATGCAGGGTTTGCCCGTGGATATCAGGAAGCATATGATTGCGGCCAGACCAGGCATGTTTAGGTCTGTGGTGGATTTAGCTGGGAGACTGTATGATGAAAGAGATCCGATGCCTGCACAAAATAATGTGGAGAGATGGAGTGGGAATAAGAATGGAAATGGGAAGAGGTTCAGAGGTGATAACTTCTGGACTAGGGAGAAGAGGATGAGAGTTGAGAATCAATCAGGGAGAAGAGGAAATTCAGGTGAAGGAGGTGCTTGTAGAAAATGTGGAAGGGGTCATTCAGGGGAGTGTAGAGTTGGAACCAGAAAATGTTTTAAATGTGGGGGTGACAGCCACTATGCTAGGGATTGCAAGGCGGTGAAGTGTTACCAGTGTGGCGAGATGGGACATGTGGGGAGGGACTGCAAGAAAGGAAAATCTGGAGGATCAGGAACGGTTAAAGCTGGAGCTAAGGGAAAGGGTGACGGTTCGAAGGCGAAGGCGAGGGCATTCAACATAACTTGTTAGGAGGCCAGGGCAGATCCAGAAGTAGTTTCAGGTATGTTTCTGGTAGACTATGAATATGCTTCTATGCTCTTTGATTTTGGTGCTAGTAGGAGTTTTGTGTCTGCTGCCTTTTGTCGTTTGTTGCATGATAAGAGTAGAAAGTTAGATGAGCCTTTCTATGTAGAAACAACCATTGGTAAGTCCACTAAGGTAACTAAGGTGGTTGGGGATTGCCTGATTCAGTTAGAAGATTGTAAGTTCCCCGCTAGGTTGCATGTTATGGCCTTAGGAGGTTTCGATGTGGTGTTAGGCATGGATTGGTTAGCTAGCTATGAATCCAATATAGTATGTAGTAAGAAGATAATTCGTCTAACAGCGCCCGACGATAGTTCTGTGACGATTCGTGGAGATAAGTTGTGTTGTGTACCGAAGGTTGTGTCGATGATCACAGTTGAAAAATACTTGAGACGTGGGTGTAGCACTTACTTGGCCTATGTAAAAGATGTGGATGCACCAGAGCCACAACTATCAGGTGTGCCAGTAGTGCGCGAGTTTCCTGTCGTCTTTCCTGAAGACCTGACCGGTGTGCCGCCTGACCGCGAAATCGAATTTCAGATTGATTTGCTACCGGGAGCACAACCGGTCGCTAAAGCACCGTATCGATTAGCTCCATTGGAGATGGTAGAACTGAGGGACCAGTTGCAAGATTTATTGGATAAAGGCTTCATCCGACCGAGTATCTCTCCATGGGGTGCTCCGGTTTTATTCGTCACGAAGAAAGATGGTAGCATGCGGATGTGCATTGACTATCGCGAGCTCAATAAGCTAACCGTAAAGATTCGGTATCCGTTACCAAGGATCGACGACCTATTCGATCAACTTCACGGTGCCAGCTGGTTTTCGAGGATAGACCTGCGGTCTGGTTACCACCAACTGAAGGTGAAAGAACAAGACATTCCATAGACAGCGTTCCGTACGCGTTATGGACACTACGAATTTCTCGTCATGTCCTTTGGTTTAACCAACGCGCCAGCTGCTTTTATTGATCTCATGAATCGGGTATGTCGACCGATGTTGGATAAATGGGTGATAGTGTTCATCGACGACATCTTGATTTATTCAAAAAGTGAAGAGGAACATGCCGATCATATTCGAGAAGTATTGGAGACGCTCAGAAGTGAGAAGTTATATGCTAAGTTCTCTAAATGCACATTTTGGCTTCAAGAAGTTCAATTTCTGGGTCATGTGGTTAATCATGAGGGGATCAGGGTGGACCCTGCGAAGGTTGAAGCGGTGATGCAATGGGAACCTCCAACGACATCATCCGAGATTCGCAGTTTCTTAGGCCTGGCAGGTTACTATAGCAGGTTTATCCAGGATTTCTCCAAGATAGCTTCTCCTTTGACTAAGCTGACTCGGAAGGACGTGAAGAGGTACTGATCAGGAGAACGCCTTACTAGAATTAAAGATGAGGTTAACTCAAGCCCCTGTCTTGACGTTACCTGAAGGGAACGAAGATCTGGTAGTCTACTCGGATGCCTCGTATGCAGGATTGGGTTGTGTGTTGATGCAATGAGGAAAGGTGATAGCCTATGCTTCTAGACAATTAAAGGTCCACGAGGCTAATTATCCTACCCATGATTTAGAGTTGGCTGCGGTGGTGTTTGCATTGAAGATTTGGAGGCACTACCTGTATGGGGTAAAGTGCGCCATCTTCACTAAACATAAAAGTCTGAAGTATTTCTTCGAACAAAAGAAACTCAACATGAGGCAGAGGAGGTGGTTGGAACTGATCAAGGATTATGACTACAAAATTCATTATCAACCAGGCAAAGCGAATGTGGTTGCTGACGCCCTTAGCCGGAAGGGACAACCCAAACCAATTCGGGTGAGGGCTTACCAGATAATCATGACGCCTGATGTTATGAAACAAGTGAGGGTGTTTCAAGATGAGGCATTGAGAGATGACAGAGTCAACTCTGAAATGATGAAAGGACAAGTTTTCGATTTGGGGGAAAACACCCTGGGTGTTAGAACCCGATCTAGGCGAATGTGGATCCCTCTCTATGGAACTTGAGCTAGGCAAATGTGGATCCCTCTCTATGGGGATCTAAGGGGGAATATCATGGATGAGGCTCACAAAACTCGATATTCCATTCATCCCGGTGCCACGAAAATGTATCAGGATTTGAAGAAAGATTACTGGTGGCCGGGAATGAAGCGAGACGTTGCTAAGTACGTGAGCAAGTGCCTGACTTGTCTGCAAGTGAAGGCAAAGCACCAAAAGCCATATGGAAAGATCCAGCCTTTGGATATTCCTGAATGGAAATGGGAACACATCACCATGGACTTCATCATGAAGCTACCTTGCACGACGAGAGGAAGCGACGCGATCTGGGTGATTGTTGACCGTTTAACAATGAGCGCCCATTTCCTACCAATTCGTGAAACGTTTTCCTCTGAGAGGTTAGCAGAGATATTTATCAAGGAGATCGTGGCTCGTCATGGCGTGCTAGTGTCTATCGTTTCGGATAGGGACACACGGTTTACGTCCAAGTTCTGGAAGAGGTTTCACGACTCAATGGGGACTAGACTGCATATTAGTACGGCTTACCATCCCCAGACAGATGGTCAGTCGGAAAGAACAATTCATACGCTAGAAGACATGCTACGAGCGTGTGTAATCGACTTTGGAGGAAGTTGGGATGAGCACTTACCGTTGGCGGAATTCTCATATAATAATAGTTACCATGCCAGCATTAGTATGCCACTTTATGTGATATTGTACGGTAGGAAGTGCAGGACGCCCGTGCGTTGGGGTGACATCAGGAAAAAGGAATTGGGAAGTCTTGAAGTGATTGAGGTCACGACCGAGAAGTTAGATAAGATTAAGTCATTCATGAAAGTCGCAAAGGATCGCCAGAAGTCTTATGCTGATAAGAGGCGCAGACCAATAGAGTTTGAGGTTGGTGACAAGGTTATGCTCAAGGTATCTCCCTAGAAAGGGATCATCAGGTTTCGAAAACAGGAAAAGTTAAGCCCAAGATTCATATGGCCATTCCGTATTGGCGCGAGGGTAGGGGAAGTGGCCTACAGATTAGAACTACCGGATGAGTTGAGTGGAATTCACCTTACGTTTCATGTATCTCATCTTAGGAAATGTCTGGTAGACAATGATGCAGTTGTACCATTAGAAGACATCGAAATCGATGAATGGGTGGACTATGTAGAGCAGCCGGTGGCCATCCTTTATTGGAAAGAAAAGCACTTACGTAATAAAGTGGTCCCGCTAGTACGAGTATAGTGGAGACACAGAAAAGGATCAGAATCTACGTGGGAGACCGAGGAGGAGATGAGGAAATTCTATCCTCAATTGTTTGATGACTGACAGGTTTCGAGGATGAAACCTAAATAAGTGGGGGAGACTTGTAACACCCTGAAAAGTCAAAACGAGTCAACTATAATAATGGGCTTAATTGTGGGTATTTAATAAAAGAAGGAAATGGGTTATGGGCTAAATTGGGTTTATGGGCAAGAACCTAAGTGATTAAGGGCCCATAATTAGCCCCTTAACCCACCAAAGCAGCCTCCATCTCCCTCATTTACAACCCTAGCCACCAAATTCGTAGAGAGAGAGTAGAGAGAGAAAGTGAAGAAAACTCAAGATTTGGAGCTTCAAAGGTTAAGGGATTGAAGGTCAGAATGATTGAGCATCAAACCACAAGAAAGGAGCAACAAATGCAGGTAAGAATCGACCTCTAAACCCTTCTGTAGATCAAACCCGGATTCTAGGGTTTTGGGTATGAAAAGTTACAAAGAATCGCATAAAGGTCACATTTTTACGTATGAAAACATGTATAAAGCTTAGATTTAGCCTCATGGATGATAAACTAAAGGTTTGGACGTAAAAAGTTACCATTTTGGGTTAAAAATGTGTTGGTTCGTCATTTCAACTTGATCTGCGAAACTGTATATGCATCCAGCGAAATTGCATATTCAAGCTGCGAAACTGTGGGTGTAATTTCGCAGCCATGGAATATCCAACGAAAGTTGGGTGAAACTGCCATGCGAAACTGGCAGTGAAACTGGCAGCGAAACTGCTTTTCTGGCAGCAAAATTAGCAGCGAATTTAGCAAGAAATTAACCTCTTTTAGTGTTAACTTGTCTACAGTCTGTGTAGTGTGATCCTAGCCTAGAAAGCTTAGTTTAGAAGTTACTCACGGTATCCAGGTGAGTTCTAGATCCCCTATTTATAAGTTTTTCCATGTTTTGGGGCTATTATGCATACTAAATATACATTTTAAAGTGACCAAGATTTTAAGAAATTTTAACAGGGAGATCGATGTTTCTATAAGGAAATGTGTTATATAAATACTTAAAGATAAAAAATGTTTCGCGCTGACCTGGCAGCCCGGCCCCAGCCAGGGGCGTTGCCCCTTAGACCCCACTAGGGGCTGCTGCCCCTAGGACCCCGCTATCAGGGGCTGCCGCCCCCGAACCCCCGTTGTCCCGCGGAGGGTCGGTTTTGTTTTATGATGAGTAGTACTTGGTATGTTGTGTACTTATTAAGTTAAGTATTATATATTAAAGTAGAAGATGATAATAATGAAAAGTGAAACTTAATGAATGTTACCCCCGGGCCCATTTGATGATGAAAAGTCTTGCAAGCACTATGACGGACTTCACTTATGTGAGTCTGATGTATGGTGATGGATCCGTATTCATGAGCGGGCTATGTGCCTTGCAGTGTGGATCAACTGTCGGGGGTTAGCTACCATTTTCATGTGTACCGACAGGGATCAACATTCGTTGTCGATCAACATGGAGCTCTTGCTTTGTGCAATCTTGTTTATGATAAAAATGAAAGATAATGAAAGATAATGAACATGCTTAATTTGATGCAAGAAATGTTATGTATTATGATGTATGCGTGGTCATTATATGAAGGATAAAGTTTATATTTTCTTATATTATTTAAAACTAGGACTCGCTCAGCGAATCTGACTTTTATGCATAATAGTTGGCAGGTAAATGCTGATGCTGAGGATTACACCGGTTGGAGGCTACTTGGATGGCAATGGATGACATTCCTGTTTATGAAATCTTTTTTTGTAATTTAAAAGAAAAAGTACTATGTTTTATTTACAATTAAAGGACAAATGTATGATCACAATATTAACTGCAAGTTTTAAGTAAATGTTTAATTTATTCCGCTGCATTGTTTTGTTATTAAAATGATTTTATGCTATGATTAACCAACTGTGAGGTTTCCCGGGTACGGGGACTTACAAGTTGACTAAAGTTGAGTCTCCCAAAGAACACAAAGAACCAATGGCTGATGATCTACTGACCACAAAATATATATTGGAAGAAAGGCCTGAATCAACAATGTTCATGACCCTAATCAACTATGGATTCCCATATGACAGGTAGAAAGGATGAACATGATTGAAATGAAGGATTTACTGAAAGAGTTTGAGATTGCAAGGTTTATTATCCCTAACTGTGACTATGAGGCATTCACAACCTTTCAATCAATAAAGAAAATCAAGAAGGATTTGGGTCACTGTGACATAGCTAAGCTGAGTAAATACAATATGACTTGTTGGCTACAGGGTCACAACTACAAAATGCATGAGCTGAAGGGAAGATCAGTGGCAGAGCTAAGGAGGATGATGGAACATGTGATGAAAATAGAGCTAGAAACTGGTGTAAAGTTCAGAACTGAAGCCCTAAACCCATCCTATGAGCAACAAAGCAAACTCCCTGCTGATCCTGTAACTGTTGAATCTAAAGATCAGCACAAAGGGAGAGAGCCATGTGCAGTTATACCTGGCAAAGTTTGGCCATTGGGAACAACAGTTAGAGAAATAACAAAACAGAATCAACCCTGATAGAGCTTTATGATCATATCATAACTCCCAGTTTTGTGGAAGAAAACAGGATTATGGCCTGCAAATATGATCCAGACTGGGATTGTGCAATCACTAAGAGAACATCTGGAGGAATCCAATACTTCCATGATGTAGAAGCATTATTTAGTCTTCCTCAGGGAGATATTAAGGATTTGCAAAGCTTAATCATCTCTAACTATCCAATCCAACCAAGGGGAAGAGATTTTTCTATGTCTGTGGGTAGGCTAAAGACAAAATTCATAGATGATGTGCTCAAGGAGGCTAAGAGAGAAGATGCTGAGCACAGAAAGAGAAATCAAGGAAAGAAAAGATCAACATCCAACTCCTCTAATCTTGTAGATGATGAATTTTTAAAGAGGGTAGGATACAACAACAGGAATTCAACAATTCTAAAAAGCTTTGAAGGAAATCAATATACATATCCCATAACAGAATGGGGATATGTTGAGAAAACCAAAGAATTGGTGCTATTGAGGAATGTTGAAGGAAAGAAGCTAATAAGATAAGAATCTTTGACCCAGTGGAGATCAAATTGCTTCACCCAAGCTATACATCATATCTACATGACAAATTCTTCCCAAAGCTTCTGATGAAAGAGCATAGAATGATCTATGTCTATATGTGCATATGATTCAAGTAATTGACAAAAGGCATGCAAAGGCATACAAGAGAAGAAGACATGAAGCTGGGTTGATGAAAGGATCTACCATTGAGGAAGTTTCAGAACTAAGAATCTCAAAAGAAGATGAGCTTGCACTATGAGGAAGTTTCAGAACTAAGAATCTCAAAAGAAGATGAGCTTGAAATAATGCACAATCAAAGTGTAGTGGAAACACTTACTACTGAAGAAAATGTGTTGGGATTGAGTTTTGAGACACTTCAAAAGATATGCAGAATGGAGATCAAGTACAAATATGATGATCAAAAGGATGCAGTATCATACTTCAACAACAAAATGGTGTCAAGGATGAAGGAGCTTTCAGTGTTAAAGAACTTTTTACAAGTGTCTATGCCTAAGGGGGAGTATTGTTAGATCTAGGAATGATAGATCTAGATCATTTTGTATAGGCTTAGAACTTGATCAATAATTGTAAAGAATATTTGTAATTCATTATTATGATGTATGCATTATGTATATAGGTTAATCCATATATGTGTGTTGATTTGTATATATGATTTTAGGATCAAACATTAGACTTAGTTAATTTCTGAAATTAACTAGGTGAATGAAACATCTATGGATGAACAAATTTATTCTTCCATAGATATGAAATGCATCCAAGGATTTCCAATGGAAGAACACCAATGCAGACAAGTCTATGGAAGCTGATATCAAAGACCCACGGATGAACAACTTGTACAATGAAGATATCAAGTGAACACTCCTACGGAAAGCAAACTCCTGCGGAAGACAAATGTGCTGCTGAAGACAAAAACACTTGTACTAGAATGATGCATGTAATTCAAGTCAACAAGTCAAATCACGCACTCCAAGAGATTCATTGTTTCCTTAACAGAAACATGTGCATCTATAAATAGGAGTTCTAGGTTTCACGACAAAATGACGGCAACACAAGCAATAGTCGGCAACCTAACGACCATCACATCAATTCACACAATCAAACACAAAACCCTAGCATCCGTCACATCAATACATCGTAAACCTCAACATGTTTGTAGTAATTATTGTTCATAGCATTCATAATTTATTTCATCTGCAATCATTAACAAGTTTTAATGAAATACTTTTTGTAAATCCAGGATAATCAAACTTGAATCAAATCATGAAGATAATAGGTCAAATTAACATAAACACACTAAAAACCCCAATTTGATCTATATTGATTGCATATATTTTATAAAACGTGGAAACCCCAATCAATTGGTCATTCAACCATCAGTCAACACTAACGACAATTATCCTATTTATAGTGAATATAATATTCACTAATTGCACTTAACTCCCTAGACTTAGGCTAATTAATGAAAATTACATATAAAACATAAAAATGACTAAAACAAGATAAAATATATTTTGTTCAAAAATAAAAATATCTACTCATCTAAATCTTCAACGTCTCGTCTCGGTTCTTCGTCTCGAACGTATCGGGTTTGACTTTCGCGTTGACTTTGACCGTGACGTTGACTTTTGTTGACTTTGACTGTGTTGATAATATAGACTATCTTGTACAGCTCCAACAATACTCCCCCTTACTTTATCATTATAAACGTATTCAAACGAAATCAGCACCGAGAAGTCAACATTAGAAAGATCTTCAAATTGAAGTTTTCTGAATCTGATAAGAAAGATTATTCATCTCATAAGCTTCCCCTTATTTATATGCTCCCTCTTTTCGAGTGCATCCTTTGTGAGGATATTGGAACAGCTTTCCCGAATCTCTAATTTTGAGTGGTTCAGAAGATGTAGGAGGAGGATTTCTAGCTCGTTATATTCTGCAAACTTAAGAAACAAGTTCTCTGATTAGGTACACTGCTCAAATGATGATCGGCCGTCACTTACAGCAAAAATCTGAAACACAATCACAAACACAATCTAGACATTTCTAATTAGATCATTTCATTTTAACAAAATAAACCCGTGTTTATCTGTGTGTGAAAACAAGCAAATCCCGTGTTCGTTTGTGCGCAATTTCTATAAAATGCATGAAAAATCATAATATTGTAACAGCATAATATGGAAGACCTAAAAGAAATTGAAATGAAATTTTATTATACTTTTTTTTACTATATATATTTATTAAAAAAAATTTAATTTTATATATTTCTTAATATTTTTAAATTTGTTTTTTATAACCGAGAACTGAATCGATTATGAGATCACATCCTCAAGATATACTTTAGCACAAAGATGAATTTAAACATCGAAAAGCAATGAGATCACACTGATAACTGAATCTAATCACAGTCTTTGAATGATTTTGAAATTCTCAAACAGATTAATAACGATTGCTGATATGTTTGTCTACTTAAACTCATGCCCTATCTTTTTCATCAAGCAACAGATGATTCGTTAAGGTTCGATTAAGTACTTTAGAATGCTAGGACCCCACAATCATTTGGAAAAAACTCCCACCCAACCTCATGATTTCTTGAATTTTGTAACGATCTTTATAGAGCAAGGCGTGTACATTAGTGTGCAAGTGATTATCAACAGAATATAGCATTTTGTGATGAGTTCATCATTTAGATGATTTGACACTACTTAGACTAAAATGGTGAGAGCTCCAGGTCTATACTCACGTATAACAAAGGAGACGATCATTTAATCATATGCCGATGAGAGCTCCAGGTCAGTACTATCGTACAGCAAAGGAGATCATCACTCCAGGCCAGTACTTCCGTACAGTAGAGGAGATTAGCACAAAGACAAGACACATAAATACACCAAACATGGCTCAAAAGATATGGCTTATATGATTTGTATCATGGTGGGTGAAAGATCAATTCTCAATCCAATTTTCGTCCGGACTTAGTTTTCGTGCAGGCAAAATTGATTGCGTAAATCCAGACATCCTTAAGCATATATTTTAATTTAAATCATTATGTTGTTGTCTACTTTATTCTTCAGGCTGAGTCTACCAGGCATATCATTAAAGAATCTGTTTGTTTTTCTTTTATTTACAATTAAAAATAAGATGCGAATCAGATAACAGCATCAATTACTATCATTTCTCATTTTAAAACGCAAGTCATGCAAGAACAAGCTTGTCAAGATGACATACAATCATTTCTCAGTCATCACGAATCAAGTTCCAGTTCTCTTTTCATTATTTTTATTGAGTCTTATTGTACTCTCCCCCTAAATTTTTATTTTTGCAAACCCCTTTTTTTATAGTATATATTTTCTTTATATATTTTGATTATTTTTTTATATTTTTTTTATAAAACTATGGAAAAATAGAAATTTACCACAGAAGATCTTCCAAACTACACTGATATCAAGATAAGAAATGAATGATCAAGAAACATGTAGTGACTGTGAATTGAGAACTATGATTGTGCAGATAAAAATCCAGATTGTGGATAAAATACCATGACCTTAACCTGTTTGTTCCGCCTCAAATTTGAATCATGAACAATCTCTGTCAGTAAACCGGATTACTAACAGACCTCTTGAACTGTTCCTACACTCATTAACAAACTAGTTAGAGAGGGGAACCCAGCCCATCGCATCCTAGGAGTTCGTTTTTCATTAATATAAGAAACGTGCTTAAGCACACAACCATTTGAAATATCATGGATTTCTGTATTCTTCTTTTTAATTTCCAAACTTCTTTCGGTTCAATTAATTTGGATTTGAATGAATTAAATTTGGAAATCATTTTTTTGTTTAAGACTGGAAGGAAAAGAATTTGGTTTTGAAACTTTGGTCATTTTCATCTTTGTATCATGTGAAACCGGCTTCAGATGAAAAGGTTTGGATGGAGGGTTTTTCATCAAACCATTCAAAGATGTTTGCTTTTTACCTTTTGAACCAAAGAAGCAACCCGTGTTGCCTTTACCGTTTGGAACAATTTTTGTAGACTTACATCCGAAGAAGCAATTTGGTTTGCCTTTACCATTCAAAGCAAGTCTTTGAGGACAATTTTGTTAGGACCTTGTATTTGAACGAAATACCGAGTGATTAGCGTGTAAACCAGATCAAATAGTGCGGAATCCTATTTGATTGGCGATCCAATCAGTGAGAACACACGAAGAATCAATCAAGAATTGAAACTAACGTTAGAAGTCGATTGAGAATCGATCTAATGTGTTCTGTGAACTTGGAGAACGAATTGGGAGGCTTCTGGACGGCTAGGGTACGTCTGGAGTCGAAATAGAATGAATGCTTACGTTTTTCCACGAATTGGGTTGTATTTATAGGTTAGTATTGTTCATTCGGGCGACTGGACCATAAGTATGGTTCAGTCGTGCGATTGAACCATGCGGTTGATTCATCCGCACGGCTGAGTGTTCAGTCGTGCGACTGAGCCAATCTTATGTGTCAATCATACGACTGATCCAGTCTCCTGGTTCAGTCGTGCGACTGAGTCAATCGTATGAAGTTATTCATGCGTGTGGTCCATTCGCATGGGCCATTCGCATGAGAACTTCATTATGTTAAGTTTGAATGTATTAATTAATATAACATTAAGTGTAACCATTCAAATAATCACCAACCTAATTAACCAATTCAATATCGACTCATTAATGAAATATTAGACATTACAAATCACATAACAATCAATATCATTTCATTAATCATTTCAAATTACATCAGAATCAGATAAACAAGATCTATTACATTCAAATCCTGATCTAGAGACATACATGTCTCAACAAACTCCCCCTTGGACCTAGATCTCTCTATTGTCTTGCTTTCTGCATTACCTCCTTGTATTTCTTGTACTTCTCCTCTTTTGTGACTCCCGCGTGAATCTCAAACGCAAAGCAGAGTCATATAACGTTCTGGAACTAGAGAGCTTGTACAATATCCTGCATATCATAGAACAGTGGCCACTTGTATAGCGTGTAGACATCGTTAGCTGACAAGTTGGTTAGCCACATTGGGTCGAATACCCTGATCGTATCCATTTGTCCCTCTTTGTTTAGGACTATGACCGCTTCTGCTGTTCTCCAATCATAGTACCACCACTTAAAGTGTGGAGTGAAGTCCTGTGGCACTTCCCTGAATGGGATTTTTGACATTTTGCGCAGAGGACTCCACTTCAACACTATCTTTGGCTTGCCAGTAATAGCATCAACCTCAGACCTTATGATATACATAGTAGGCTGTTGGAGTCTAAAGTTAACCCATCTGGTGTGGTACTCCTTCTTTAGGGCAGCCTCAAACCAGCCTGACATCTTCCTCGGGTCAGCATACAAAAGCTTTAGCTTGGCCAGCTGGTTGAGCTCAAAACCAGGTAGAGTCTTCAGATCATGTGGGAATCTGAAGTACTCTATGCCCTTTTCCCTCTTAACTGCATATACGTTAAGATCCTCAAAATACGCCCACGCTATGATCCTGCCAGACACCTTATGATGTTTCTTGACTCGGTAGAGTTTGGTGTAGGCATCCTGTTTCGGTGCAGCGCGTTGGGCTCTAACTTCTTCAAAACAAGCAGCCCACTCAGCCTTTCGGATATCGACATCATCATTTGAGGCTTGGGCTGTTCCCTCTGCTTTCTCGGACTCTTGCTCCATCTTGTCTAACACCTCAAAGGTATCGCTGACGAGGGATTCACCCAGATTGGGGACCACATTTCCCTCATTGTCAGCATACTGAGGGTAGTGCTCGGCAGTGACATCTTCAATCTCGATTTCATCAACATCGTTGAGCTCTTCGTCACTGGTCGAGTCGCATGTCGGAGCATCCTTCACTATCTCATCTGGATTGAGCTTGAAGATCTCTGCGAGTTGCTCGTTTGATAGGTCGTGAATTATTTCCCCTTCTTCAGGGGTATAACTCACTGACCTCCTTACAATCCCTTGCAGATCAAGAATCATTGTTAGCTGAGTCTTGACCTGCTGAAGGGGAGCAACATCAAACTCATCCCTTTGGTAATTTGGATCTGTTTGATTTAAACATTCAACACATAAACCATTAGTAATTAATCAAAACAGAAATGCATTAACATTAATATAAACATTTAATACATAGGCTTCAGTACATGATTCCAATACAAAAGTAATTAAATACATAAATATCTAGTCTTTACTTTTGTCCTGGATCATCGTCTCATCACTAATGGAGCAGAGGAAGAAGCTGGTTGGTCTTGTCTGTTCTTTGACCTCCTCTCTTGACCTGAAACAGATGCCGATGCAGATGCATCCCCTCATCTCCATCATCATCATCATCCTTCTCCTCTGTCCTTTCTCCTTCAGTTTCCTCTTCCTCCTCTGTCTCATCCTCATCATCCTCATCACCATCTTCATCATCATCATCACCATCATCTCCGTCCCCCTCCTTGATCTTCAAGGGCTCCTCCTTAGACCCCTTGAGCTTTAACATGATCGTCTTCTTCGCCTCCTCCAACTCCTCTATCTTTTTGGTAGATGTGACACTATGTGCTTGGAGTTGGGCTATCTCATGGCTCTGAGCAGCCATCTGTTGGGCCTGCTCCTCAATAACTCGAGCCTGCTCTACAATCTGGTGAGACTGTGAAGCAGTAAAGTCAGCAAGCTGGCGGATCTGAGCCGCCTTTCTCCTCATCTGCAGCTAATAGGTGCATCACCATCCGGTTGAGCACAGAAAGCTGTTCCTCTACCCAATTAGAAGTAGAGGTGATCCATAAGTATGAGAGGGATGGGCTGAGGGTCCAGCTTGGTGGGTAGTGGTGGTGGTGGTGGTGTAGTGAAGATGGGTCTGTTAAGTGGTGGAGGTGATGTGGGAGTGAAAGATATGGTGGTAGGTGGAATCTGTACAGTGGTGGGAGGTGTGGTGGTGGTAGTAGTAGCTGTGGTGGCTGTGGTGGCTGTGGTGGTGGATGGTATGGCTGTGGAAGTGGTAGTGGTGGTGGTAGCAGTAGAGGCTGTGGTGGTAACGAAGGTCAAACGTCGCTTCTTCTTCTTCTGACCATGGGGCTGAGCCATCCTTTTCCTCCTCGTCCCCGTTGAGGTGGATGCTCCCCCTACAACCCTGCTAGCTGAACCCGGTGCATAACTCGGATCAGTGGTTGTCTCTCCTGAGTCTCTTGGGCGTTCACCAACCGCCCTCAGCCCATATTCTGTGGGAACAACCTTGCTTCCCACAGTACGTGTTAGGGGCTCCTCGTCCGACTCCTCTTCCTCCACATCAGGAACAAAGTCCTGATGGAATCCAACAGACTCGGCTACGTCTCCAGCTGGGGCGGACACTGGAGGTATAACATCAGAAACGGTGCCTCTCGGTGGAGTAGGCATATCATCCCCAGCGTCCCCACTGTCGTCATCATCAAAATCATGCTCAGGGAGCAGTAGCCTCTTGTCATCAGAATCACTATCCTCATGACGCCATTTCCGTCTCCCCGGCGCTACATATCTCTCGTTGGCCAAATGGCCGATCAACCTCTTAACCTGGGGCTTCACCTGCTTGCCCCTATACACTCTCATCCGACCTAAAGTCGTGTCATCCATGATCTCCAAAGCAACTGCATCATGACTCTCCTTGGGAAGATGTGGCAGCTTCTCGTTGAAGATCAGCTGTAGAAACCTAGGGTACATACAAAACCCTTCCTTCCCCTTTGCCTCCAGGTTCTCCACCAAATAAGAGAAGATCATACTCGAAAAGCTGAAAGGGTGGTTCAGCACCAGTGCCACATAGGCATTCTGAATCTGGTCTGATAGGTCATCGAACCCACCACTCCGCGAAGCAATGCACTTTAGGATCACATGCGCCAAGTACTTGTACTGGGGGCACAGGTTGCTCTTGTTGAGCACACCCGAGTTTATGTCCCCAGCGTACTTGATCCTGAGGAAGCAGCTTCTCACAGTTAGTGGATGTAATCTGGTGGGGTGATCAGCATCGTCCCTAAACTCAAGAACTCTCTGGATGTCTGCAGCAGTAACCTCGATATCATGACCCAGAATAGAGCTCCGAATACTGTAGGGCTCACTAGAACGATCCACGGAGGCATTCTCCCAGAATGCCTGGTGTAATGATCTGTAGGGCTTGCACGGTGTAGATATAGTCTTATGTATCCGGGAATGTCTAAGGAAATCTATAATCTCTGTGAACTCGGCCCCGTTCCGAGTAGTATGATCCAAGTGAGCACATATATTGTGCTTTGGATTAATGGACCATCTATCTGTCATTTGCCTGAAACACAAGACACAGAACCATTAGTACATAATACATCAGAATTCAGTTCTAAGTGTAATGTTTAAATTCATTCTGATTCATTCGTGCGAATGAATCATTCGACTGAAGTCAGTCAGTTGTCCTTTCATGCGACTGAGCTCATTCGGGTGAATGAGACATGCGATTGAGTTCAATCTGCTGACTGATTCTGCGATTGGTTCAGTCGGCCGACTGAGCTATTCGCATTGTTCATTCGGCCGATTGACCCAATCGCAAGATTCAATCGTGCGATTGGAGTTCATCCGGACGACCAGTCGCATGTTCCACTGTTCAGTCGCCTGCTGTTCGAATCTTTATCAAAACAAGTGATTTAACATGTTTTACCGGTTCAATAGACTCGCCATATCGTTACTAATAACCTATTAACCTTAATTTTAACATTTTGCTTAGTTTAGGTAGGTTATTAGGTCACTTTTCAGTCCGTTTCTTGCGCTCATTCGAACATCACCAAATTAGGGTTCCATTCCTTCTGTTTTCGGTGCGATATCAATGCCATCTACCTGTATATAAGTCAACGAACGTCAGAGGATCAACAACAATGTGAAAACAAGGTCTAGTGAAATTTTGGCAGAGTAACGGTATAGAGTGCGATTTGGGAGTGATTGGTGGTGATGAGTGAAATGCGATCTACTGTGGCCCTTTAAATGGCTGAGTTCAATCGGCCGATTGGCCTCATTCGCTCAGTTCATTCGGGCGACTGAGGCTCAATCGTGCGATTGGCCCAGTCAGTTGCATGCAGTTGACCGACTGAGGTTCATTCGGTCGACTGACTCAATCGTGCCCTTTCATTCGCACCTTCAGTTAACCGACTAAGTCTTAGTCAGTCGACTGACTCATTCGCCCCCTTCCATTTGGTCGAAGATCATTCTGATAAGCCATTCGGGTGAATGGCTCAATCTCATGTCCAGTCGTGCGAATGGGAGCCATTCGCATGGTTGGTCCATACTCATGGTCCAATCGTGCGAATGGGTCACACTTAGTGTATTTTCTGCCATTTTGAACATTTTATTTTTAAAACCCTTTTAACTTTAGAAATTAACATTATGAGCTTTTGATCATCTCAGACATGATCATTTTAACTTGAAAACCTTTTGATCACCTCAGACGTGATCCTTTTAAACAATTTAGTCACCTCAGACGTGACTCTTTTAAACACTTTGTCACCTCATACGTGACTCTTTTAAACTTTTAAAACCCATGTGGTCATCTCAGACATGACCCTTTGAGTTGAGTTGATCCCTTACTGATTTTCATGATGTAGTCCGACAAACAAAACAAAACTAAAAGACTAAGTAAATTAGAAAAAACTAAACTAAAGTACAAAAAATTAAACTTGTTTTTGGCTTTTTGCGAGAGGTAAATCCTAAGATGGAAATCTACGGGATTTGGTTCCGGAATAGGCAGCTTCAATTTAGATTGACCACACCTGGACCAATTCAATTTTGGAATCATACAGGCAAGTCAAATCATTTGGGACTTGTTATTAAAATCTTTTGATACTCAATTCTTGGTTTTCATCCAGAGTCTTTAGCAAGTTTAGGAAATCATACTGGAACTCTTAGATTCCCACATTGATTTGAACTTTCAAGAATTGCAGCCACAATGATTGTCAATATGTTTGTCCACTTAAATCCATACACAGACTTTTGACACAAAGTAGTGATAGTTTTAGGTTTAATTATTTCAACTAACATTTGTGGATCCCACACTTATATGGTAATCAACATTCCTTAGGAGCTTTTGAGCGGTCTACGGGTATTATTATAAGAAGAGACTATTCATAGAGCTTTCAAAGAGAAGCCAGTCCTCAGGTCAGTGCCATCGCACAGCAGAGAGGCGGCAAACAACAATGAATTCTAGAATATCTAGGTTATGCTTATCCTCAGGTCAGTGCCATCGCACAGCAGAGAGGCACACAACCTATCTCCTTGTTAGAGCAGCTTGATTTTATTTTGCACAAAATGCACCAACAACATAAGTCATTAGCTTGATTGCATTTGTCTTTCATTTTTTCGTGCTTTGCTCTATTTATGGTCATCCGCACACATTTGTGGCGTTTACATGCTCATTACCCCTTATTGGAATATTGTTGATTGTGTTAACCAGTGATAAGATGGAAGCCCACAGTCAGTTGAACAACTTAGTTTGATCTTGAGATCACTAGTCAGGTCTAATCATCTATTGTGTTGAATCTACCGACATATCATTTGTGGTCTAGCAACCTCTAGGTCTACTCTCGTTGTGTTACCTTAGTAGTTGCCAGTTTTTCTATCATCTTCCCTTTTTTATTGCTTAGACTACACAGACTTATACTTTGAATTTTTGCATCTTTTCTAAATTACATTTTAAAGTCCCTCTTGATTTGTTCCTGTGTACTATCATTTTCCAAAGGGTTTGAATTGGTATCACAGATACGATCTACCTTATATCAGCTATCCACTCCTTCTCCCTCGTTTTTTTTATTTTTTTTTATTTTTTTATTTTTAATGTTATTGGCTGACTTATTCTCCCCCTAAAATACTAAAATCATAACTGGTTTAATTATTTTAGGATTTTAATAAACAGCAAAATAACATGAGTTTAAATTAAACAGACTAAAATAAACAAATAAATAAAATAAAAAAGAATTTAACTAAACTACATCGGACTACACATGATCATCATCAGGAATAACCTCACTTTTCTTTTTAACACCGTTGACCTCTAGCTAATATTGAAAACGTGGTTTATCAAAGGCTTTAGTATAGAGGTCAGCGCGTTGAAAATCAGTATTAATTCTTACCACATCAATTAAGTTCTTTTCAAAACAGTCTCTTATGAAATGGTATTTAATACCGATATGTTTGGTCTTTGGATGTTGGACCGGATTTTTAGTTACTGCAATTGCAGCTGAGTTATCAACAAAAATGGGAGTAGAAGATAACTTTAAACAGTAATCCCGCATTTGCTGTTGAATCCAGATGATTTGTGAACAGCAACTTGCAGCAGCAACATATTCGGCTTCACAGGTTGACAATGCAACTGATGTCTGCTTCTTACACTGCCATGTAACTAATCTCCTCCCAAAGAATTGACACCCTGCTGATGTAGACTTGTAGTTCAGTCTTATAGGCCCCGTAATCCGAGTCACTATACGCCGTGAGCTCAAAGTCATCATCATGAGGATACCACAACCCAAGTGTGGGTGTACCCTTCAGATAACGAAATATCCTCTTGACCCCGATTAGATGGTTGACCTTAGACTTAGCCTGATATCGAGAACATAAACATGTAGCATACATGATATCAGGTCTTGAGGCAGTGAGGTACATGAGGGATCATATCATTCCTCGGTACATCATGGCGTCCACTAGATCCCCATTTCATCAGGTGCTATATCTTGATTGGTAGCAAGTGGAGTCCCAGGAGCAGAAGCATTCTCCATGTCAAAACGACTGAGAATGTCTCCTACATACTTGGTTTGATGTAGAAAGATCTCATTTGGAGTCTGATCCACCTGTAATCCGAGAAAGAACTTCATCTCCCCCATAGCACTCATCTCAAACTCTTTCTTCATAACTGCTTCAAACTCTTTGCATAACTCTTCGTTCTTTGAACCGAAGATTATGTCATCGACATAGATCTGTACGAGCAGTAGGTCGCCATCTTTTTCTTTGATGAACAACGTGCAGTCAATGACTCCCCTGCGAAAGCCGTGTTTCACAAGATGAGTCGAGAGTTTCTCATACCAGGCTCTTGGAGCTTGATGAAGCCCGTATAAAGCCTTGTCGAGTTTGTAAACTCTATCCCGATGATAAGGATCTTCAAATCCCTCGGGTTGACTGACATAGACTGTTTCTCTGATTTCTCCATGAAGGAATGCACTCTTCATATCTAATTGGTAGACTTTAATCTTCATGTATGATGCATAGGCAAGGAAGATACGAATGGCTTCCATCCTTGCCACGGGTGCAAACACCTCATTGTAGTCAATTCGCTTGACTTGGCGAAAACCCTGAACCACCAATCGAGCCTTGTTCGTGATAATGACCCCTTGGTCATCCTTCTTGCATTTCAAGACCCATTTGGTGCCAATGACTTTAGCACCTTTAGGTCTATCAACCACAGTCCATACACCTAACTTCTTGAACTGCAGAAGTTCTTCTTGCATGGCGCTCACCCACGCCTCATCATTTAGTGCATCACTGACATATTTTGGCTCAAACTGAGAGACAAAACAACGATAAGCACCATCATGAATATATCCCTTCTCCATAACTGAGGCGTAATCAGCTGAGTATAGCTGATTTCGGGTTTGTACTCCTGATCTGACATCCCCAATGACATTGTCTAGGGGATGATAGACGTTTAGTCGTGATCCTGGAGTAGTAGGAACAGCTACCTCAGAGCCAAGATTATGAACATTTGGTTCTGCATCTGAGGTAGTTGGAGTTTGAGGTTCCGAAGTCGAAGGTGCATCACTGGTAGATGCTTGTGGACTTTCAGGAACTGGAACCTGTTCCTCCTGACTGTTCTGGTCATTTTCTTCAGCTTCATCTTTAGAGGAGGAGTTACTGTCGTCGACTACTCCCCCTGACTGAGTAGATGATTCTCCCTGTGAGCTAGATGGTGTATTCAAGATATCATACATCATTCTAGTAGCTAACTCGTCATCCGAGGGAGAGAGAGGGATGTTGAAGGACTTGAAGAATCCATCATAGTCGAAAAAGTAGGCAGGTCCTTTGCCAGTAGGTGGTGTGGTATATCTCTGAACGTCAACATTACACCACACTTCTACTAGACCCGTTGAGTTGTTGTAAACTCGCTTGTTCGGTACGTTGTATCCTAGAAAGATCCCTTCATCAGCCTTCTCGCTGAATTTACCTTCTTGTGTTTTCTTCAGAAGTGTGCACGCCGCGCCAAATGGTTCGAGATACTCCAAATTCGGTTTGCGTCTTTGTAGTAGCTCGTAACATGTCTTTCCGTGGCACTTGACTATCAGAACTCGATTCAGTGTATAACATGCATTCGCCACTACCTCATTCCAGAATTGGATAGGCAGATTCGAGTCTGCCAGCATAGTCTATGTTGTCTCTATCAAGCTTCTGTTCTTTCTCTCAGCAACGCCATTCATCTGAGGCGTGTATGCAGAAGTGAATTGATGCACAATTCCCTTTTCCTTGCAGTAAGCCTCCATCCACTGGTTCTTGAATTCCGTCCCGTTGTCTGAGCGTACTTGTATAACCTTCAGCTTGTAGAGAGATTCCAGTGTGGTTACTAACTCCTTAAATGACTCAAACGGTTTTGATTTGGAGTTCAGAAACATTACCCAAGAGAACCTTGAGTAGTCATCAGTAACCACAAAACAGTACAAGTCGCCTGCAATGCTCTTTGTACTGACTGGACCAAACAGATCCATGTGAAGAAGTTCAAGAGGAAGTTCTATTGAATGAACTTTCTTTTCCTTATGAGACTTCTTCGTCTGTTTGCCTTTCTTGCAAGCTACACAAAAATCTGGAAGCTGGAAGTTCTTGACATTAACTCCTCTCACAAGATCCTTCTGAATCAAGTGATTCATCTTCCTTTGACTAATGTGTCCTATTCTCCTATGCCTGGAGATGGAATCCTTCTCAGTAGCTTTAGATAGAAAACACTGAACCTCATGATCCGTTGTAGAAGCTGTTGACAGATCCAAAACATAAAGGTCTTTATATCTTGAAGCAGTCATCAGAACTTGGTCCTCTGGGATCAGGTAGTCTTTCTTGAGCACGTAACACTTCTTGTTGTCGAAGATGACTGTAAATCCCTTATCACAGATTTGGGAAACAGAAAGTAAGTTATTTTGAAGTTGTTGAACGTAGTTCACCTTATCAAACTTAACTTTCTGATTTCCTACTTCTCCCTGAGCTGTGATATAGCCTCCCTTGTTTCCAGCAAATGAAACATGCCCTCCTTTTATTTGCTTGACGTTTGATAAAAGGGCCCTGTTTCCTGTCATGTGCCTGGATGCCCCGCTGTCTACAATCCACATGTTAGTTTCAGCACTGTAGCGAACACCCTGAGATGGTTAAGAAGAGTTAGCCATCAACACAGCATCAGATGTCTCTGGTTCTGGTGATTCTGTCTTTTTTGTCTTTGCTGTGGTAGTCTCTTCTTTAGGCTTGTAGCTGACCTCAGTTGCAATTGTCTCTTCAATATTTGACATCGCTATCTCAACTGCTAGATCTCCTTCACTCGCGGAATCATCGTCAATGTCTTCTACACTTGCAATGTTTGATTCCCCTGGAGAGACAAACCTAAAGCTCCAATCCTGTCCTTCATCATCATGAGCAGTCAAGGCTTTTGGATCCTTGCTTGATGAAGTAGAACTAGTAGCTTGCTTTTCTTGGCGAGTGAAAGACGAGAACGGGTTCCCGTTACCCGTCTTCTTTGGCTTGACACATTCTCTTTCGAAGTGCCCCTGCTCTCCACAGTTGAAGCAGGTCACTTTGCTCTTGTCAAAGCCAAATGTGGTATCCTTAGTAGCTACCAAGTTCTGTCCGGTCTTTTTCACAAACTTCTTCGCCCTCCGGACAACACTAGCTAAGGCCCACATTATGTCCATCCTCTCAAGCTCCATTTCGTCCACCTGCTCGTAGTCCTCGTCTGCCAGATGGCAGTTTCCAATCTTCCCGGCAACAAGTCCATCATAAGAATGAACCACTGCAGCCAAAAGATCCATATGCTCTCGAGCTACTTCCACAGTCACATTACCGAGGTTCTCGGTCTTCAGTTTAGTAGCATTCGCTTCAGATCCAATATAGTGGGTACTAGAAGACCCCGACGTGTCTGATCCTGAAGGAGAAGCATGTGAAGGACCCGATGAGCTAGACACAAATGCAGTCTGGAGAGGTGCTCCAGATGTCTTAGCTTGAGGCGTGGCATTGTACAAAGCTGGATTATGAGTGTACGAAGACTTCTGAGCTCTGTACTTCATCCTAAGTGCTTCTCCTCGCAACTTTAGAATGAAGTCATTTATATCCAGCTTTGCTAGCATTCCATTCTGTCTCAGGTTAGACACGAATGAAGCCCACTTTTCAGGCAATCCGTCTGCAAAGTTAGTAACTTTCTCTTCCATGGTAGTAGCCACCCCATGTGTATGCAGTTCGCTCATCAGATGGTAGAATCTATCTATAACATCGTCCAAACTCTCATTCCCCATCGATGAGAAGTTATCGAATTCCTTCTTTAACTCCTTGGCCTTGATTGCCTTCAGCGAAGCATTCCCGTCGTACCTCTTTTCCAGCTCATCCCATAGTTTCTTGGACTGCTTATTCTCTGAGTACTGGTGGAAAATGTCTTTAGGGATCGACTGTGTAATCAATGCATAAACTCTCTTCTCTGCATTGTACTTAACCTTCTGCGCGTCTGTCATCCCTCCTAACGTAAGCTTTACTCCATCAGCTCCCACCGGTGTACTATACCCAATCTCGATGGCTTCCCACAGATTCGGATCCACTCCATTGAGGTAGATCTCAAAACGTTGTTTCCAGTGGGGAAACTCATCTAACGTTAAGAGCTTTGGTGGTTTATTATGATTACCCAACTCACTCTCAAGCAACAGCAGGTTCTGGATCCTAGAGTCCTTTCCAGCAGTAAAGGCTGACATTTGATCTTCCATGTCGAATAACTTTAAGTCTACTAAAACAATCTGTCAACTGGTGCGACTGAAGGATGCGATTGGTCTATCCGTGCGTATGAACTAGGCGACTGTTCAATCGTGCGGCTGAACTAAGTGATTGGTTCAGTCGTGCGAATGAAGCTGGTGCGTATGAACACTGCGAACGAATGGTTCAATCGTACGAATGAAGATGCGACTAGGTCCAATCGTGCGTATGGGCAATGCGAATGGAGTCCAGTCGTGCGAATGGCTCACTCGTGTGACTGAAGCTGCTGTTTTGCGAAAATTTCTAGGTTAAACGTGTTTTAGCCGTAAAAATTCGAAATTTCGCAAGGTCTAATCGCCTAAGTCCGTAGAAACCAAACTTTGATGAGCAGGGAACTTCCAAGATCACTTTTGACACCAAAGATTGCGTTTTTTAGTGCAAAAACACAAACATTTATCAATCTTGATTGAATCACACGTAATCAAGAGCAAAAGCTCTGATACCACTTGTTAGGACCTGGTATTTGAACGAAATACCGAGTGATTAGCGTGTAAACCAGACCAAATAGTGTGGAATCCTATTTGATTGGCGATCCAATCAGTGAGAACACACGAAGAATCAATCAAGAATTGAAACTAACATTAGAAGTCGATTGAGAATCGATCTAATGTGTTCTGTGAACTTGGAGAACGAATTGGGAGGCTTCTGGACGGCTAGGGTACGTCTGGAGTCGAAATAGAATGAATGCTTACGTTTTTCCACGAATTGGGTTGTATTTATAGGTTAGTATTGTTCATTCGGGCGACTGGACCATAAGTATGGTTCAGTCAAGCGATTGAACCATGCGGTTGATTCATCCGCACGACTGAGTGTTCAGTCGTGTGACTGAGCCAATCTTATGTGTCAATCATATGACTGATCCAGTCTCCTGGTTCAGTCGTGCGACTGGGTCAATCGTATGAAGTTATTCATGCGTGTGGTCCATTCGCATGGGCCATTCGCATGAGAACTTCATTATGTTAAGTTTGAATGTATTAATTAATATAACATTAAGTGTAACCATTCAAACAATCACAAACCTAATTAACCAATTCAATAACTCATTAATGAAATATTAGACATTACAAATCACATAACAATCAATATCATTTCATTAATCATTTCAAATTACATCAGAATCAGATAAACAAGATCTATTACATTCAAATCCTGATCTAGGGACATACATGTCTCAACAAATTTTCTACCACATGACCTTCTTTTCCACACTCAAAACAAGCCTTGAAAGGCTTTTGATGCTTGACTGACCCGTGTTCGTTTGTGCGCAATTTCTGTGAAATGCATGAAAAATTGTAAAATGTAACAACATAATATGGAAGATCTAAAAGAATTTTGAAATGAAATTTATTATAATTTTTTTTATTAAATATATTTTTTATAATATGTTTTGTATATTTTTTATTTGTATATAATTTTTTTAATTACCGAGACTTTCCTGCATAAGCAAAAACCTCAAAATGCAACCACACAAACAAAATCAAAAGTACCGCAGGATGCTTTTAATCCTACAACATAAATTTAGTCTCAACAAAGAAAATATTTTATCACCATCATCCATATTATGGCAAATACCCCAAAATTAAAGACAGCCATTCCTCCGAAACTTAACCGCTACCGCCAGACCATTTCTTTCCGAAAACAATCAGCTGAAGTTGATCGTAACCAGCAAGCACACCAGCACCAGCAATAACTCTGAGAATGTTTGAAGCTCCACCCTTGAAAAGCGACTTCACACCTTCTTTCTTCACAATTTGGCTGAATGCATCGGATGTGTTCTTGTACTTGACGACCTCACCAGACGTCATCATCATTGTTCTACGCACGTTGTCAATGACGTTTGTAATCAACCAACCCAAAGCAAAGCTAGCAAAGAAGTTATCTTGAAGGGATCCGGTGAGGAGAATTGGTTTGAGAGAATCGTACATTCCAAAATACAAACTACGGTAGATGAAAATACCAGCACCTGAAAGTGGGAACCCACGATATAACCCAGCAATACCGTCTGATGCGTATGTCTTCTTGTAGATATCAACAAGACCATTAAACTGCATCTCACCACCCTTCTTTGGTGCCTTGGCGTCATTTGCTAGACGAGTTCTAGCATAGTCTAGAGAGAAGACGAAGACTACAGACGAGGCACCAGCAAAACCACCAGAAGCAATGTTGCCACCAAAAACTTTCCAGTAAGGATCTTTTTCTTTCTTAAAGTTAAACAAACTCTTGAAGTAATCCTTGAATGCAAAGTTAAGTGCATGAGTAGGAAAGTATCTGATAACATTAGCTGTGTTTCGTCTCCACAAAGACATAACTCCTTCCTCTCTGATTGTTCTAGTGAAACACTCTCTGATACCCTTGATTCGAGATGACTGAGAAATCATTGTATTCGAGATGACTGAGAAATGATTGTATTCGAGATGATGAACACGGGTTCACTTGTTTTGCAGTTGGAGTAAAGATCCGTATTGGTCTTGATTCAGCTTTTGGAAGCTTTTGAGACTTGACAATGTCAGGAGATATCTTGATCTGTGAGGAACCAACACCCTCCTCTGTGTGTGATTCATCATCTGAGCTTATCCACTCTCGTATACACAGATCTGTTTCCAAAGGATCTTGATTGACACCTCCTATTGTGTCGGCTTCGGTTATGGGGTTCTGATTGCCTGACGATTCAACAACTGTTCCTTCTTTGACAAACCTGACAGGAACAAACGAAGGAATGTTACCTATTTTGAATTTGTTGAAGAAGATTGGAGAAGTAACTGATATTGGTTTTGGAACACCAGAGGTGGAATCATCATTAATCTTATCAGATCCCTGCCCGAGGAATCCCAAACCTGCAAGAGAATCATGCACATCTCTAACCTCTTTAAGATTAACGCTGCTTAAACCTGCATTTAAACTATTAGTTTCTGCATCTTCAATCCAATCATTAGATGGATGATGTTGATGCATAGGAGAGTAACAATAGGTGCTAGGAGGTGGTTAGACGTAAGGATTTTCACCACAACCCACTCCCGTTTTAATCCTAGCTCCCCTCTGTTTACACATTAGCTCTTCCTGTTTCATTCCGGATATGGTCCATCTATCAAGCTTTGTTTTAAGCTTGCTTGTTTAAAATTCAGTAGAGGTGACTCTTTCGTTTAAAAGATTATATTCAACATTTCTTTCAAGAAGAGTTCGTTTTAAATGATCATTTTCTTTTAAAGCTTCATTTAATTTTATCAAATACTTGGCTTCATTCTTTTTATGTTCTGCGTTTATGGTGGTTAATTCCTTTTGGTTATCTAAAAGTAACCTATTAGCTTTATACACACCAAATAAACGAATTTTGCAAGCTGAAGAACACATATCCTGAATTATCTCGTATGGAAGATCTAGGATGACTCTTTTAGCAGTAAGAGCCTTCTCGCAGTTGCGATCTCTGGTATTTCGCTTCCATTCCTCTTCCTTATCAGCACACAAACTGCATCATTCAACTCAGCTCCACCTTTACCCATTGATGTCTGCTTAAGCTCCCCTTGTACCTCTTCAATTCCAGGTTTCGGTAAACCTTCAGAATTGGTGCCAGAATCTGATCTCTCTTCTGGTTTCTCTTTGGAGTTTGAAGTGATCTTCGGAGTTAGATATGTTGCTTCATAGTACTCACGACGTTTGATATCCAACTCCATTTCTTTCAGTTTGTTGATCACCTCCATTAGTTTGTAATCTCGAAAACCTTTATCTCTTTTAATCGACTTGTCGTGTGAGCTCCATTCTGATGGGAGGGAATCAAGCAATCTCAGAACTTGTTCATGATTTCCCAATTGGGCATCAAACTTCTTCAGATTAATTGCCACCAACAGAAAACGATCAACAAAAATCGTTTCATTCTTTAAAGCTGCATAATTATCAAACCGACATTGTGCAATTGTGATATTATAAGGATTCTAAGGATTTAAATGCCCCAAAAATATTTTTCCAAAAAAATTTAGAATAATTTTCCCTCGGGAAAAATATTATTATTTTTAAATGTCACGCTAGACAATCTTAGCAACTGGGTTCAAGCTAGGGGAAAGAAGTCATCTTTGACATTCTAGTTTCGCTGAAGAGATGATAATTTCGTCGAAATTGTAGTTTCGCAGAGCTAGTTTCGTAGAGCTAGTTTCACAGTGAAAGCTAGTTTCGCTGAGCCGACAGTAGTTTCGCTAGAAATTTCGGCAGCAGTTTCGCTAGCCAATGCTTGTGACTGCTTAGTTTCGCCGACAATTTCACACGAAACAAGCTTGAACTTTCGTTCAATGATACTTTCGACAGCAATTTCGCTTGTAAAATGCACACAAGTACTGTTGAACTTTCGTTCACGATCCCTACTTTCGCTGAGATGCAGAAACTAACTACAAAGTGTAAAACACTTGTAGTTTCGCTGAAAGAGAATGCCGTTTCGCTGGATGAATATGTAGTTTTGCTGGATGAATATGTAGTTTCGCTGGATGAATCTGGAAGACTTTTTCAACACGAAATCAATCTGAAACCGCCTAAATCTCAATGGATTTGAGATCTGATGATTCACAGAGCTTACCCAATCAATAACAAGCAACATTCAATCAAATTTCATATCAAATACACTCAAATTTGATCTGGTTGATTAAATATTGATATTGAACAAAAACCTAAATTTCTCTCACTGAAAATCTTTAAATTTTCAATGAATTTGATCCAAAATGGCTCTGATACCAAATTGTAAATCCAGGATAATCAAACTTGAATCAAAACATGAAGATAATAGATCAAATTAACATAAACACACTAAAAACCCCAATTTGATCTATATTGATTGCATATAATTTGTACAAAGTGGAAACCGCAATCAATTGGTCATTCAACCATCAGTCAACACTAATGACAATTATCCTATTTATAGTGAATATAATATTCACTAATTGCACTTAACTCCCTAGACTTAGGCTAATTAATGAAAATTACATATAAAACATAAAAATGACTAAAACAAGATAGAATATATTTTGTTAACACAAAATATATATATTACAATAAAACTCCTAGTCATCTAAATCTTCAACGTCTCGTCTCGGTTCTTCGTCTCGAACGTGTCGGGTTTGACTTTCGTGTTGATATTGACCGTGACGTTGACTTTTGTTGACTTTGACTGTGTTGATAATATAGACTATCTTGTACAGCTCCAACACTTTTGAATCAAATCTTGTTCGTTTTTTTATTGTGTCGATATCATTAAGTTCTTTATCATTAATATTCATTGTCATTGATTTTTAATAATAAACCAATTAAACAACGATTAATGGTCATTCCGCAATCATTAACTCGATTCCAATCTAACATTGATAATATCTGATTACGATCCTTGGATTCACAAACCCCGACGAAGCCCATTATTATTAACTGGCTCGTTTCGACTTTATTCCGGGCGTTACAAAAGGTTTGTTAAATTGGTAACAAAGATGAAAAGTGATGGCGTTGTCTTAAAAAATATTGTCGTAAACAAGAAGCTTTTGAACTCATTGGTTATAGCTGGAACAATAATTGTACAACAATCAAAATGACAAAGGATTTCTTTACTCTGCCTCTTAGTGACTTGATATCTACCATCAAATCATATGAAATGGATGATAAACATAGAGCTGCAAATCATTTGAACTCAATGGGTGCTGAAGCTACTACAATATACGCTAAGATGTCTAGTAATCTGAATTATTATGAGCTAATCACAAATGTGTCAGCAACAACAAACTAGAAGTCCTTTGGTTCCAACAAATCAAGAAACACAAGTATTGCATGTCCAAGCTTCATATCCCAATCATTATTCACCCATGCAATCCTAATATTCATCAATTCAGCCTCAATCCCACACATATCACTCAATTTAGCCTTAATCCTACAACTATACATCCATACAGCCCCAACCTAGGCTCAACAAGCATTTGTTGCTAATTCTAGCCCATCCAAACCAAGCATTTAGATTGTAGAAAGAACATGTTATGTTGTTCAATAAATTCATGTATGAAGCATTCATGGCAGGAAGATTAGTGCACTGAATATCGTTGTTTATGATCTGCAACAAGTTAACCCTGATGATGTATAAGTGAATGAAATAAAATATTATATTGCTATGGTTGTTTATGAGGAAAATAATCTTTCTAGAAGAACCGAAAGGAAGATGATTGGTGTAAATAATGCCAGCAAAACTTGATTCAATAAGACAAGTCTGAGATGTTATGACAAACTTGGGCTTTTTACTAAGGAGTGAACAAAACCAAAAATCAATCCTAATAAAGGTGCAAATAGGATTGTGAAATTTGAAGTGGAATCAAAGAATGATAAGGTTGGGACATCTACAAGCAAGGCTCTTGTATCATAGACAAATGGTGAGTATGATTGGTTTGATCCGATAGAAATTCTGGAGCTTAGTTATCCATTGCTCTACTAGCTGAAACCAAGACTGAGGAAGAGATGGAGATATTAGAAAACTTGTTTATTGAGTTTGTTTCAAGTGATATATTTGAAGAAATATTTGCTAAAAGTGATAATAAGATTGAAGAGATGAATATGGTTGAGACAGAAGGAGAAGAAAAGATTAATGTTGTTGAGACTACTCTAGCACAATTTGAGAAGACTCAGGTTGATGAGAAGATTATTGTTGATCATGTTGTTGAGATAACTCCAGCAAGTCTTGAAAAGGAAGATTTGAATTTTGTTGTTGTTGAGACGACTCTAGCATTTGATGATACACAAAAGATTGAAGTTGTCGAGACTACTCCAGCACATTCAACAAATGTAGAGAAAGTTAACAAAAAGGACGTACTGAAGGCTTTCATGGTGAAAGGAGTTAAAGAAATTGGTGAATCATCTGATATTATATCTTAGGCGTATAGTGATCTATGTTCTAGTTCAAGGTTTGAGAAAGTTCAAAAATACAGAGTTCATAATGAAAACTTGATATTAGAAGTTGATACACTTCAATATCAAGCTCGTAAGCACAAATCAAATGAATAAGTTTTCATAGAAAAACTAGAAGGTTTAAACAAAACAATTTATCACTTACAACTAAATCTTCATGATAAAGAATGTATAAATAATGATTTGTCAAAATAAAATGATGAATTGGCTTTAAAAATAAAAAAACTAAACAATAAACTCTTGCCAGCTAAGCTAGAACTTTCATCAAATATGGTTGAAAGAATTATAAAATCACACGTGACTCAAAAAATTAATGGTGAAAATAGTGGTGTTGGTTTTCCCAAAATTAATCCTCCCATTAACCATGATTACTCATGTATGCCATCATCAGTTAATTTAATAGATGAAAATACGAGCTATGGTAATCATAAAAACTAAAACTAAAGTCAATAAGTTTAATGTATGTGGAGAAAGTGTGAAGTAACATGAATTGGTGGAAGAACCAAAAAGTGATGATGAAATAGGTTTTCAGAATAATAAAAATAAGAATGGTATTAAAATATTACATGATTGTAATTCATAATCAATTGTTAATGAGAAGCTTATCTAGTTCAAAAGGATGATTGTTCAACTCATCAGCAAAACAATGAAAACTGAATGAAAATATCATACATAACAAGAAAAATATTAACAAGAAAAATTCAAATCAAACATCATCCGAACTGAAAACTGATTTTAAGAAGAAGTTTGTTTGAAAGGAAATATAGATTAGGAAGACTATATTTTTAGAAAAACAAATTCTTGATCATGATGCTAACTCTTTGAAACAAGATATGTGTAGCCCAGGTGTCACTAAGACTTGTCCAATTCCAATAACAATTTATAAAAAAGGGGCTAAGCCACAAATCACATTAGATAGATTAAAGAGTCAAATTAAATAAAAAACAAATATTTCCTTATTTTCGGATCAAGCAATAAAAGGTCATGTTGATAGAGAAAATAAGAGACTGTTAAAGAATCTCATGGCCAACTATATACTAAAGATGGATTCTATGATAACTTTGATGATTATCATAAATAGTTCGAGGGGAAATAAGCATTTAAAAGATAAGCAATACTCAAACAAAACATAAAAACCATGTTGTTTTATTTGTGATAAACCAAATCACATGGCAAGAAATCGTATTTATCAGCACAAATCAGTAAGTAAATAACAATTTCACAATTCTATTTCACATAATAGAAAACATTTTTCTTGTAAATGCCATGTTTCATAAAAATTCAACTATTCGAAATCTTTTGTTCAAAAACCAGAGATTTCAATAAATGAAAACATGAACAAGAAAAATGTGATTGAGAAATCACATAGTGATAATGAAAGCAGTGTCAAGTTTATAAGTAATAATTTGAAGAAAAATGATATAAAATTGATAAATCATGATCAAGAATGGAAAGTCAAGGTCAAAACAATAGTCAAAGAGATTGTAGATACATGTGTACCTAGTTTACGAGCTTAATGTAATATGTCTTTATTGTCTTACACATATGTAATTGAATGGGTACTTAATGAAATACAATGTGTGGTTGTGCTTATAATGTTTATTATTTCATTGATTAGTAGTTAACGCTTATTGAACTGACTATATAGGTTTGTGGTTGTTTGAATGAATCTTAATAATGTAATGATTAATGAATATATTCAAACTTAGTAATATGAAGTTCTCATGCGAATGGCCCATGCTAATGGACCATACGCATGAACAACTTCATGCGAATGACTCAGTCGCATGACTGAACTAGGAGACTGAATCAGTCGCACGAGCGTAACATGAGATTGACTCAGTCGTGCGAATGGATCAACCGCATGGCTCAATCGTACGACTAAACCATGCTAATGGTTTAGTCGCCCGAATGAGAAACCCTAACCTATAAATACCACTTAATTCGTGGAAAAACGGAAGATTGGAGAACACTTCGACTACATACGTACCCTAGCCGTCCAGAGACCTCTAAGAACCTGTTCCAAGTTCATAGATCGCACTAGGTCGATTCCAAATCGTTCTCAACGTTTAGATTCAATCTATAATTGTTTCTACGTGCGTTCTTACTGATTGGATTGCCAATCAAATAGGATTCCGCACTACGTATACACGTTTATGAGTTAGTATTTCATTCAATACTTGATCCTAACAAGTGGTTTCAGAGCTTTGGCTCTTGATTTACGTGTGATTCAATCGTTTTTGATACAAAAATTGTGTTTTTTCACTAAAAACGCAATCTTTTTATGTCAAACGGTGTCTTAGACGTCTCCTGTTCGTAAAGTTTAGTTTTTCCGGCATACAACAATTAGGGTTAGTAAAAATTCGTGGTTTTGCGGCCAAAACACCTTAAACCTACGAATTTTTGAAATCCAGCAGCTTCAGTCGCACGATTGACTCAATCGCACGACTGAATACATAAGCATCGCTCATACGCACGATTGGACTCATTCGTACCTCCATTCGTACGACTGAGCAGTTTATTCGCATTGTTCAACCGCATCGGTTCATTCGCCCGACTGAACCATTTGCATTAGTTCAGTCGCACGATTGAACCATCCGCATTGTTCAATCGCACGAATAGCCCAATCGCATACTTCCATTCGCACAAGTGAAACAGTTTGTTCCAAAGACTAAAGTTAATAGCAATGGAGGACCAATACTCAACATTCACAACAGGGAGAGACTCACGTATTCAGAATTTACTGCTACTGGAGAATGAAGTGGGGAATCACAATAAACCCCCTAAGCTAATCACGTTAGATGAATACCCACAATGGAAGCAACGTTTCGAGATCTACTTAAATGGTGTAGATCCCAATCTATGAGAATCAATAGAGACAGGGTATAGTATGCCAGTAGGTGTAGATGGAGTCAAACTTACTTTAAGTGGCATGACTGATGGCCAAAAGGTAAAGTACAATGTTGAGAAAAAAGTATATGCAATGCTAACTCAGTAAATTTCTAAGGATATCTTCCATCAATTTTCTGAGAACAAGCAAGCAAAGAAGCTGTGGGATGAATTGGAAAAACGGTATGACGGGAATGCGTCATTGAAAGCTCTAAAGGCTAAAGCGTTGAAGAAGGAGTTTGACAACTTCTCGTCAATGGGTAAGGAGAGCTTGGATGACGTCATTGATCGGTTCTACCACTTGATGAGTGAGCTGCACACTCATGGAGTTACAACGACCATGGAGGACAAGGTGTCAAACTTTGCAGATGGGTTGCTAGAGAAGTGGGTTTCCTTTGTCTCCAATCTCAGACAGAATGGTATGCTAATGAAGTTAGATATAAATGATTTCATTCTGAAGCTGAGAGAGGAAGCATTAAGGATGAAATACAGAGCCCAAAAGTGTTCTTATGATCAGAATCAGGCACTATACAACGCGACTCCACAAGCCAAAACGTCTGGAGCACCACTTCAGACGGCTTTTGTGTCAAGTTCAGCAGGTCCTTCTCAAGTCTCTACTTCAGGGTCAAAAACGTCAGGGTCGTCTGGTACCCAATACATTGCACCTGAAGCAAATGCTACAAAACTGAAGATCGAGAATCTTGGTAATGTGACAGTAGAAGTAGCAAGAGAGCACATGGATCTCTTAGCAGCTGTAGTCCACTCCTATGATGGACTAGTTGCTGGGAAAATTGGGAATTGCCATCAGGCAGACGAGGACTACGAGCAGGTAGACGAGACAGAGCTGGAAAGGATGGATATAATGTGGGCCTTAGCAAGTGCTGTCCGGAGAGCTAAAAAGTTTGTCAAGAAGACCAGACAAAATTTGGTTGCAACTAAGGACACTACCTTTGGTTTCGACAAAACCAAGGTGACCTGTTTCAACTGTGGCAAAAAGGGGCACTTCAAACTCGAGTGTGTGAAGCCCAAGAAGACTGGAAACGGGAATCCTTTCTCATCGTTCAATCGTCAGGATAAACCCACTAGCAGTCCTAGTTCGTCAAGCAAGGATCCTAAAGCCTTGACTGCCCATAATGACGAAGGACAGGACTGGAGCTTTCGGTTTATCTCTCCGGGAGAATCCTAGTGTTGAGGACTTAGATGACGATTCAGCTTGTGAAGGAGATATTATGTCAAACACTGAAGAGACTGCAACTCTGGTCAATTACATGCCTGAAGAAGGTAAAACTTCAATAACGTCAGAATCACCAGAACCAGAAACACCAGACTCTGCTTTGATGGCTGATTCATCAGAACCTCCTCAGGTAAGTACTACTGACCAACTTTTCAATAATCATGCTTGTTCTAATTGAAAAAAATTTAGGGAAAGTATAGATTTAAAATTTACTAGGTTATTAGATCATTATGATAGCTTAGTTGTAGGATTCTGTGTGCCCAAGACACTTAGAATATTGATGTGGTTAGTACGTTATGATCCAAGTCGGGTTATACCCAATAACAAGCTTAGCAAACACCAGTTAATATTTAATTGATGATATGATCATGCAATTAAATATTTACACCAATTTAGAAAATAGGTTTTCTAAAAGAGTTGCATATGAGATGGAACAATTTATTAGGATATTTTGTTCAATGAGTTATTTGTAATTTTATTTAAATTAGTTAAATAATATTGCAAAACTTATAATGGAGTGACTAGATTATACAATCAAATGGTTACTTGTATATGTGTCTAGTTAAAAGGACTAGTTAACTTGTATTATGTGTTATAATTTTAAGAGGGAATCTCTTAAAATTTAAAACACATGGCTGCCCCCTTGTTGCATTCTCATTGGACCTTTGTGTTTTGAGACTTGCAACTCTTAACTAGCAATTGACTCCACCTCTAACACACATCATTTCATGCAAACAAAAAATCAAAAGACTCTCTCCTCTCTCTCTTCTCTCTCGGATTTGAGGCTGCAGAATTTGGAGTTTTTGGTTTGATTTTGGTGAACTATTCCTAGCAAAAGTGGTGTGTGCTTCACAAGGCTTGGGGTATAAGCACTTGAGGACTCCTCCTTGAAGTCTTGGCCAAAAGAACAAGCATCAAACACCTCATTTTGGTCGACATTTGCTGCTGGAACAAGGTAGTTGTCACAGCTTGTTCAAGCTGTGATTTTATGTACGTTTATGTTTTGTCATAGCTTGTTTCATTCACATACATGATCCTTTTGTTTGGGTTTGCTTTTCTACATTAAATGGACACTAAGAACATGAAATATTCAGCTTATAAATGGGTTTTAAAGCTATATATATGTCCGCTGCGTTTTTCTGAAAGTTTAAATGGTTAAACATGGATTTTGTGTTCTTGCAAACCCGTCAATGGCATCTAGAGCCGGTTATGTGGATGACTTGCTTGTGTTGTTCTTTAAAATTGGTTTTAAAGGATGTTTATAGACATATTTTAGGCTGTTTTTGGGCTGTTATTGTTTGGTTGAATGATTCCCCAACTTTCAAGGTCATATCACACATGCTAGTGATTAGATCTTGAAAGATACATATCTTGATGTGTTGATTGTTTGGACAATATTTAAAACCAAAAATTTCAGTTTATGTTGGCTGAAATTTGGTGGTTTTAAAAGGGGTTTCATTAGGTGTTTTGATGTTATGATCATTGGATGATAAAGTGCATAACCTAGCCATTGACCTTGTGATGTTTGGATGCTTGTGTTGGTTGTATTCATTCATTCAATTTGGTTGTAATTTTGTTTCATTATTTGGGTTGTAATTATTCATTCATTTGGGTTTGTAATAGATTAGGTGCATTTCTTTTATTAGAAAAATGTATTAGGATACAATTTTGTAAAAGGAAGATGCACAAGTTCAAGACCCGAAGATGGACATCAAAGACATGGAACTTGAAGCATATGGATGCAAGTTCAAGTGGGGTCCAAGATGAGCTGCATTTTGTGATTGTTTTCAACCTTAGAAAAGACCTTATGACAACACTTGTGATGGCAAACAAGTGTTGTCAACTTAGTAGCTATGGTTATGCACTCATGTTTGTATATATATATGCTTGTTTGATTGTTTGTTGTTTGATTGTTTGGTTTGTATTTGAATATTCATAACAAACTCATTAACAAACTTAACAAGCTGAAAATGTTGGTTCTTTAAAGTTAATAAAAGTTATTAAAATGGTTTAATGATTTTAAAGATTAAAATTGGTTTTAATCTAAGAACCATAGGGTACCTTGTATTTGAAAGCATACAAATACAAGTACAAAGAGTTTTCTAAACTAGAATTAAGAAATCTCTATAATTTTAAAAACGAGATCAACACCGTCCTTTTACACAACACTTGAGTCACTTGGGAACTCTTAGTGGGATAAAGGTCACCTAACCATTTTGAGGGAACTTGTGATTTGAGGTGAGAATGCCTTACTTATGGGATAAAGGTCACCTAACCATTTGTTTTGGCAAACTCACACGTGGGTGTAAGTAGGATGTCTTGATTTGCAAACCATGTTAAATGGATCACCTACAATGTGGTTTCCAAATGGTGTTGATGGGATTTTCATGCCGACTTTACATATGATGTTCAAGAGTCGATCCCATACCTCTAGAAGTTGCAAATGGTTGCAACCGTCAATCGTTGACCACCTTATTAATTTAAATCGTGGGATAAAGGTCACCTAACCACAATTTAAATGTAATGTTGGGTTCTAGATTTTAATATATAATTGACCTTAATAGGCATTAATTATTAAAATTGATAATATCGAAAATACTAAATAAAACTTTGTTAAATTTTGTAGATGGCCTCTAATAATGATAATTCCGATAACTCATCCGCGTCCAACCAATCTTTACGAGCGATCCTCCAAAAGGAACGTCTAAATCACAACAACTTCATCGATTGGTATCGAAACTTGAGAATCGTTCTCAAGCAAGAGAGAAGATCGTACGTTTTAGACGACCCTATCCCTGATCAACCTAGCGAGGATGATGAGGAGGCCTTCAATGATTGGCTAAAGTACACTGAGGACTCCGTCCAAGTGTCTTGTCTCATGCTAGCGAGCATGACTCCGGATCTCCAAAAGGAGTATGAACACCACGGGGCTTATGACATGATAACCCAGCTGAAGGAAACGTTCCAACAACAAGCGAGGGTTGAGCGTTTCGAAACGGTTCGAGCACTCCATGCATGTCGTATGGATGACAACCAATCTGTTTCATCTTATGTTCTTAAGATGAAAAGTCATATTGACCGCCTCGAGAGGCTTAATTGTCCCGTCTCGAAGGAATTGGCCACGGATTTGATCCTCAATGGCCTTACCAAAAGGTTCGAGACATTCGTGTTGAACTACAACATGAATGCTTGGGATAAAAGCATTGGTGAGCTTCACTCAATGCTTAAAACGGCCAAGGCGGCCATGGGTAAAAGGGTTTTACCCGTTCTCACCATTAATGAAGGTGGGAACAACAAAAGGCCTCGTCCCGCACCCAAGGCAAAGGTTGCCAAGGGTAAGGGACCCGCTTGGGGAAAAGGGAAAGGGGTGGCAAGGGTGCCACCCAAACCACAAGAGAAGAAGCAAAAGGTTGCTACAAATGACCCATGCTTCAAGTGTGGGGAGATTGGACATTGGGCAAGGAATTGTCCTGTCCATCTCCAAGAGTTGAAAGCCAAGAGGGATGCCGGGCAGACCTCAGGTACAATATACATGATTCATATTGATCTTAATGTTACATCTTCTAACACATGGGTATTGGATACCGGATGTGGAACTCACATTTGCAATTTGTTGCAGGGGTTCACAAGAAGTAGGGACTTCAAACAAGGGGATGTTAGCCTCTTCATGGGAAATGGAACTAAAGTCTTAGTTGAAGCTCGTGGAGACTACATCCTAAGACTTCCAAGTGGTTTGGAAGTTATTTTGAAGAATGTTTTGTATGCTCCTAGTTTGACTAGGAACATTATTTCTGTATCCCAATTAAGACATTATGATTATGTATTATCTTTTATTGAAAATGATATTCATGTTTCTTTAAATGGTATGTTCTATTTTAAAGCTATTCCAATTAATGGTATTTATGAATTGGTTCATGAAAATACTTTAAATAGTTCATTGTACCAAACTAACACCAAGAAACTCAAGTTGGACTTAAGTGATACCTATCTTTGGCATTGTCGTCTTGGTCATATAAACAAGAAACGTTTACAAACACTTCAAAAGAATGGTCTTTTAAAAACAAATGAATGTGATTCATTTGATGTTTGTGAGTCTTGTTTACAAGGTAAGATGACTAAGGCACCCTTTAGTGGAACTACCGAAAGGGCAAAAGATTTATTAGGAATCATACATTCGGATGTATGTGGTCCTTTTAAGCCAATGACTAGGAATGGTGAAAGATACTTCATTACCTTTACCGACGATTATAGTCGCTATGGGTATGTGTACTTGTTAAGGCACAAAGACGAAGCTTTTGAAATGTTCAAAATCTTCAAAAATGAAGTAGAAAATCAACTCAACAAGTCAATTAAAATTCTTCGTACCGATAGAGGAGGTGAATACCTAAGTGATGCCTTTCAAAATCATCTTAGGAGTTGTGGGATTGTCTCACATCTCACTCCACCTGGAACACCACAACATAATGGTGTGTCTGAGAGGAGGAATCGAACCTTATTGGATATGGTCCGATCTATGATGGCTAGAAGCACATTACCTCTATCATTTTGGGGTTTCGCTCTGCTCTCCGCGGCCCGTATTCTAAATATGGCCCCAACCAAAAAGGTGGAAAGGACACCTTTTGAGATATGGCATGGAAGGGTTCCATCCCTATCATACTTAAGGGTTTGGGGTTGTGAGGCTTATGTTAAAACTCCCACCCCAAACAAATTGGAAGTCCGATCCACCAAGTGTATCTTTATTGGATATCCTAGAGATTCTATGGGATATTATTTCTATGATCCACTGGAACAAAAGGTGTTTGTTGCCAGAAAGGGTGAGTTCTTAGAAGCAAAGTTCCTTATGGAAGGAGCTGGCAGTAGAACAGTGGATCTTGAAGAGGATCAAGAACCACAAACCGATATACGTTTGGTTGAAAGTAGCACTCAACATGAGGATGTTGAGGATGATCAAGGGGTTGATCAAGACACACAAGACGTTCGCAGAAGTGCTAGAATTAGTAATCCGCCTGAAAGATACGGATTTTTCATGGATGGATGCTATGTGATGGATTCTGATGAACCAACCACATACCATGATGCAGTGTCCAATACGGATTGTGACAAATGGCTTGAAGCCATGAACGTTGAGATGCAATCCATGTATGACAATCAAGTATGGGACTTGGTTGTACCACCTCTTAACTCCAAAATAGTTGGAAGTAAGTGGGCTTTTAAGAAGAAAACGGATATGCATGGAAACTTGGATACTTATAAAGCTAGACTTGTAGCAAAAGGTTTCACTCAAACTCAAGGGGTTGATTATGATGAAACCTTCTCACCTGTTGCGATGCTAAAGTCTATAAGGATATTGTTTGCCATAGCTGCTCATTATGATTATGAGATTTGGCAAATGGATGTCAAAACCGCTTTCCTAAATGGATATCTTGAGGAAGATGTCTATATGGTTCAGCCTGAAGGTTTTGTCGATCCAAAACATCCTAATAAAGTATGCAAGTTAAAGAAATCAATCTATGGATTGAAACAAGCATCAAGAAGCTGGAATCATCGTTTTGATGAGGAGGTCAAGAAATTTGGCTTCATCAAAAACGCTGATGAAGCATGTGTGTATAAGAAGGCTAGTGGGAGCACAATAACTTTCCTAGTATTGTATGTTGATGACATACTGCTATTTGGAAATGACATTCCAACCTTGGAAGGTGTAAAAACCTGGCTTGGAAGTTGTTTTTCCATTAAGGATCTTGGTGAAGCCGCCTATATTCCGGGAATAAAGATCTATAGGGATAGATCAAGGCGGTTGATTGGTTTGAATCAAAGTGCATATATTGATAAAATCTTGAAGAGATTCAAGATGGAGAACTCTAAGAAAGGTACCGTACCTATTCAAAGAGGAACGATGTTGAGTACAACTCAATGTCCAAGCTCAAAGGAAGAGCAAGATAAAATGAAGGCCATCCCATACGCATCTGCTATTGGATCCATCATGTATGCAATGATATGCACTTGACCGGACGTGTCATGCGCCTTAAGTATGACAAGCCGTTACCAACAAAATCCTGGAAACAGTCATTGGATGGCTGTTAAGAACATACTTAAGTACCTAAGGAGGACAAGAGATATGTTCCTAATCTATGGATCTGGTGACGAGGAACTCGTTGTAAAAGGTTACACGGATGCGAGTTTCCAAACCGATCGTGATGATTCACGGTCTCAATCGGGATACATTTTCATTCTGAATGGAGGAGCTGTCTCTTGGAAGAGCTCCAAACAGGATGTGGTGGCTCTATCAACTACAGAATCAGAATATGTCGCCGCCTCATTGGCAGCTCAAGAAGCTGCATGGTTGAAGAAATTCATTGCCGATCTGGGGGTTGTCCCTTCCATTCAGGAACCCCTAGAGATCTTTTGTGACAACGAGGGTGCGATTGCTCAAATCAAGGAACCTCGTGCTCATCAAAAGACTAGGCACATTGAGCGGAGATTCAACTACATACGAGATGAAGTTGAAAAGGGAAAGATATGTATTCGCAAAGTTCACACGGATCAAAACGTTGCGGATCCTCTCACGAAGCTCCTTGAAAAGGCAAAGCATGAAGGTCATACTTGTGCCATGGGACTTCGATATTCTAGTGATTGGATTTGATCTGCAAATTTTGTATTTGGATATGTGGAACTTTCTATTATTTGAATAAAGTTATTTGGTTATAATGTTTCAAATAATATTCCAATTTAGCATGTTTAATCCATGAGTAAAATGTTTACTCTAAATGTCCGTAGTCGTTCATACTTGTGGGAACAAGTTTGAAGGTAAGACTATTATGAACTTGGATTGGTTGATATTCATAAGGATGAATATAGAGCAATGGGTTGCTGCCAGGGTTCATAGATATTTGTGGGATACAAACATTGGACTAACCCGCATCTCAAATTTTACTACATGGAATCTTATTGATTGATCATAAGTGAATTTGAGTAAAGGCGAATATCATTTGGTATCCTCCGACCTGAGATACATATTGGGTTTTGATATTCACCAAGTATCACACCTTGAGCATATTCTTCACTGTCCTGAAATAGTGGACAGTACATAAGGATATGTTCAGGTATAACACGAGGTGTTCGTGAGAAACGTATGTAGTCAAGATGGAATTTGTTCCTCTTATTCGTTGAGAGTAAGATGTCTAAGGCCTGATTAAGTTAAATCAACAAGGAATGATCATTCTGTGTCCTTGGATTTAACATGACATCTGTAACAAAAGGATAGATGATCGATTCACCTAAATTATTTCAAGTAGGGTACTTGAAAGGGATGATGTTATTGAATGGCTATAAGTCATACGTATTAAGGGTAGTAAACCGTTGTTAGGCGGTATTTACTGCTTGCATCAATCTTCTATGAATCTTGGGCAAGTGGGAGATTGTAGGATTCTGTGTGCCCAAGACACTTAGAATATTGATGTGGTTAGTACGTTATGATCCAAGTCGGGTTATACCCAATAACAAGCTTAGCAAACACCAATTAATATTTAATTGATGATATGATCATGCAATTAAATATTTACACCAATTTAGAAAATAGGTTTTCTAAAAGAGTTGCATATGAGATGGAACAATTTATTAGGATATTTTGTTCAATGAGTTATTTGTAATTTTATTTAAATTAGTTAAATAATATTGCAAAACTTATAATGGAGTGACTAGATTATACAATCAAATGGTTACTTGTATATGTGTCTAGTTAAAAGGACTAGTTAACTTGTATTATGTGTTATAATTTTAAGAGGGAATCTCTTAAAATTTAAAACACATGGCTGCCCCCTTGTTGCATTCTCATTGGACCTTTGTGTTTTGAGACTTGCAACTCTTAACTAGCAATTGACTCCACCTCTAACACACATCATTTCATGCAAACAAAAAAATCAAAAGACTCTCTCCTCTCTCTCTTCTCTCTCGGATTTGAGGCTGCAGAATTTGGAGTTTTTGGTTTGATTTTGGTGAACTATTCCTAGCAAAAGTGGTGTGTGCTTCACAAGGCTTGGGGTATAAGCACTTGAGGACTCCTCCTTGAAGTCTTGGCCAAAAGAACAAGCATCAAACACCTCATTTTGGTCGACATTTGCTGCTGGAACAAGGTAGTTGTCACAGCTTGTTCAAGCTGTGATTTTATGTACGTTTATGTTTTGTCATAGCTTGTTTCATTCACATACATGATCCTTTTGTTTGGGTTTGCTTTTCTACATTAAATGGACACTAAGAACATGAAATATTCAGCTTATAAATGGGTTTTAAAGCTATATATATGTCCGCTGCGTTTTTCTGAAAGTTTAAATGGTTAAACATGGATTTTGTGTTCTTGCAAACCCGTCATTAGTAAAGGACTTGCAACTGTGCACTGAAGCTAACAGAGTTCTAAAACAAAATGAGCACAGTTACAAAGAAAAAATAGACCTATTGAACAAACAGCTTAGGGAAACAGAAGTAGTAGCCTTTAACCAAGCTAATGACATTAGGTACTATCTTAACTCCGTAGAAGACACTAAGAAACAAAAGGCAGTTTTAGAAGTAGAAGTTAATTTATTTAAGCAAAAACTGCATAGTTGGACAAGTTCATCTCATATTGTCCAACACTTAGTGAGAGAGCGTAATAATGGGGAGGGTTTGGGATATAAAGTGGTTCCACCACCACCTGAGACCTTGATGAACACTAAAAGTAAACCAATCAATAACAATCCAATCAAGGATCATGTTGTGTCCACTCCTCTTGTAAGTGATCCAGATTCCACATGTAAATCAAATAAATCTGGAACTAAACAAAAGGAGGCCACGTCAAAGGCAAAAGATAAAATGCCTTGTGTTAATCTGGAAAACGAGTTTGAAAAGGTTAATATAAAGTTTGAGTCAAACACAGTCAAATCTGAATCTAAAAAGACCATTAATGTTAACCAATCACGTGTTTCATGTCAAAGTCCAGGTAAACAAAATGGAAAGGATGTTAAAAATGTTAAAATAATTAAATTTGTTAAACAAGATAAAACATCTAAAGAAGTAGAGTCAAAACCAAAACAGAACAATGTGACGCGGGTGTCACACACATCTCCACAAAAGCAGTTAAATCATAAAGTTGATAGCAGGTCATGCTAAAACTTTGGAGAGTGTGGACACATTGCGTCTAACTGTCCTTACTATCAGACACCTGGGAGGAAAGTTGAACTTCAGGAACCAAAACCTAGGTCTTCTAAGAGGAGCTCAATGACTCCACCTAGAAGAGCTAGTGAACCTAAAGTTCAACCCATTAACCAGTCGTCTGTTTATCACAAACAGGCCTTACACAAAGCTGGTTTATGGAAATAAAAATCAACCTCAATGTCTGAAAATAAGGACAAGAAGACACCTGAGCTTCCCTCACCATCTAAAGGTCAATGGGTTGAATTTATGATGTGTGATGTCTCTGGGAAACCCAAGCCAGTAAAGGCTTGGGTCCCTAACCTGAATTAATGTTTTCAATTGAATGTGCAGGGTGTTCGCTATAGTGCTGAAACCAACACGTGGATTGTCGATAGCGGAGCATCCAAGAACATGACTGGGAACTGGGCACTCTTATCAAACGTCAAACAAATAAAAGGAGGCCATGTTTCATTTGCTGGAAACAAAGGAGGGTATATCACAGCTCAAGGGGAAGTGGGAAATCAGATAGGGGTCAAAAGGATATTCCGTTATCTGAAGGGTACACCAACACTTGGGTTGTGGTATCCTCATGACGATGACTTTGAGCTTATGACGTATAGTGACTCGGATTACGGTGGCCGCAAGATGAACTACAAGTCTACATCAGCGGGATGTCAATTCTTTGGGAGGAGATTAGTGACCTGGCAGTGTAAGAAGCAGACCTCGGTTGCTTTGTCAACCTGCGAAGCCGAATACGTTGCTGCCGCAAGTTGCTGTTCACAAATCATATGGATACAACAGCAAATGCGGGACTACGGTTTGAATTTCTCTTCTACTCCTATTTTTGTTGATAACTCTGCTGCAATTACAGTAACTAAAAATCCGGTACAACATCCTAAGACCAAACACATCGGCATAAAATATCACTTTATACGTGACTGTTTTGAAAAGAACCTAATCGATGTGGTTAAAATAAATACTGATTTTCAACGCGCTGACCTCTATACAGAGGCTTTTGATAAACCACGTTTTCTATATATGTTTGAGGTCAACGACGTTAAGAAGAAAAGTGATGTAATTCCAGAAGATGACCATATTTAGTCCGATGCATATAGTCCATTTTTCTTTTAACTTTTATTTTCTTTATTTATTTATTTTATTATATGTTTTAATTAAATTGATGTTATTTTTTCGCCTATTAAAATCCTAAAAACGCAAATTGTTTATGGTTTTAGAATTTTAGGGGGAGAATAGGTTTAGTTAACAACATAAAAAAACGAGGGAGGAGAGGCTAGCTGATAGAAATCAGATCGTAGTTGTTATACGGATTCAATAGCTTTGGAAAATGATAGTACACAGCAACAAACCATTTGGGACTCTTAAAAGATTAAATTGAATTAGATGCGAAGTTCAAAGTATAAGTTTGTGTAGTCTAAGCAATATAAAAGGAAAAATGATAGTAAAACTGGTTACTACTAAGGTAACACAAAGAAAGTACACCTAGAGGTTGATAGACCACAGATGATATGTCGGTAGATTCAACACAATAGATGATTAGACCTTGTTGGTGATCTCAGGAACAAACTAAGTTGTTCAACAAGCCGTGGGTTATCATCTTATCTCTGGTTACCACAATCAACAAAATTCCAATAAGGGGTGACGAGCAGAATAAACGCCGCAAATGTGGGCGTATGACCAAAATATAAGCAGAAGAACATGATGAAAAAATGCAAAAGCAATCAAACTAATAACCTATGTTGTTGGTGAGATCTGTGCAAGAAGAATAAAAGTGCTCAAACAAGAAGATAGGTTATGTGCCTCTTTGCTGTGCGGTGTCACTGACCTGAGGATAAGCATAACCTATATATTGTAGAATTCATTGTTGTTTGCCGCCTCTCTGTTGTGCGATGGCACTGACCTGAGGCTTGGCTTCTCTTTGAAAGCTCTAAGAATAGTTTCTTCTTGAATACTACCCTGAGACCGCTCAAAAATCTCCTGAGGAATGTTGATTACCATATAAGCGTGGGATCCACAGAAGCTTGTTAAAATAATTAAACCTTAAACTATCACCAATCTGTGTCAAAAGCTGTGTATGGATTTAAGAGGACAAGTATGTTGACAATCATCATGGCTACAATTCTTGAAAGTCCAAATCAATGTCGGGATCTAATAGTACAAGTATGATTTCCTAAATTTGCTAACGACTCTAGATGAAAAACAAGAATAGAGCATCAAAAGGTTTTGATAAGATGTCCCGAATGATTTGACGTACCTATATGATTCCAAACTGAAATAGTCCACTTATGGTCAAAATGAATTGAAGCTGCCCTTTCAGGAAATGAATCGTTTAGATTTCCATCTTAAAATTTCCACCTCACATAAAAACACAAAAACAAGTTTTAGTTTTGTATTTAAGTATTAGTTCTTTTATTTTGTTTAAATTTTGTCAATTTAGTTTGTTAAACATCGGACTATGCCATGGAATTCAATCGGGGATTTAATCACCTAAAAAGGTCACGTCTGAGGTGACCACACATGTTTTCAAATGTCAACTGAGTCACGTCTGAGGTGACAAATTGTAAGGCCCCGTTCCCGGGAATCCTCACAGTTGGTTAACCATAGCATAAAATCAGTTTAATAATAAAACATTGCAGCGGAAATAATTAAACATTCATTTAAACCTTTGAAAACACATCGTACTCATACATTTGTCATTTAATTGTAAACAAAACATATTACTTGTTCCTAAATTACAATAAAGATTTTCATAAACTTGAATGCCATCCATAGCTCCCCAAGTAGCTCCATGTGCCATCCTCAGCATCAGCGTTTACCTGCCAACTATTATGCATAAAAGTCAGCTTCGCTGAGTGAGTTCTAGTTTTAAATAATATAAGAAAATATAAACTTTATCCTTCATATAATGACCATGCATACATCATAGTACATAACATTACTTGCATCATAATAAGCATGTTCATTATCTTTCATTCTTTCATTATCTTTCACTTTCATCATAAACGAGATTGCACAAAGCAAGAGCTCCATGTTGATTGACAACAAATGCCAATCCCTGTCGGTACACATGAAACGGTAGCTAACCCCCGACAGTTGATCCACACTGCAAGGCACAAAGCCCGCTCATGAATACAGATCCATCATCATACATCAGACTCACATAAGTGAAGTCTATCATAGTGCTTGCAAGACTTTTCATCATCATACGGGCCCAGGGGTAACATTCATTAAGTTTCGCTTTTCATTAATATCATCTTTCACTTTAGTATATATAATACTTAACTTATTAAGTACAAATCATGCCAAGTAAAATCATCATACGACATAATCGATCCGCCGCGAGACAGCGGGGGTTCGGGGGCGGCAGCCCCTGACAGCGGGGTCCTAGGGGCAGCAGCCCGTAGTGGGGTCCAAGGGGCAACGCCCCTGGCTGGGGCCGGGCTGCCAGGTCAGCGCGAAAAATTTTTATATTTAAACATTTATATAGCACATTTAGTTATAGAAAAATCGTTCTTCCTGTTAAAATCCCTTAAAATCTTGGTCGTTTAAAAACGTAAATTTAGTATGCATAATAGCCCCAAAACATGGAAAAACTTATAAATAGGGGATCTAGAACTCACCTGGATATCACGAATAACTTCTAGGCTAAGCTTACAAGGCTAGGATCACTCTACACAGCCTGCAGAATAGCTAACACTAAAAGGGGTTACTTTCTGCCTAAATTCGCTGCTAATTTCGCTGCAAGATCAGCAATTTCGCAGCTAGGTTCGCAAACGGTTTCGCTGCTAGTTTCACACAGCAGTTTCGCTGCTAGTTTCACCAGCAGTTTCGCTGCTAGTTTCGCTAGCACCTTCGCTGGCAGTTTCGCTGGCATCTTCGCTGCCAGTTTCACTGCCAGTTTCGCCCAACTTTCGTTGGAAAACCATGTCTGCGAAACTACCTGCGAAACTATAGTTTCGCAGGAAGATCCACAGTTTCGCTGATTGAATATGCAAATTCGCTGGATGAATACGCAGTTTCGCAGATCGCATAAAAATTACGGACCAGACCATTTTTAACCCAAAATCATAACTTTTTACGTCCAATCTCTTAGTTTATCATCCATGAGGCTAAATCTAAGCTTTATACATGTTTTCATACGTAAAAATGTGACCTTTATGCGATTCTTTGCAACTTTTCAAAACCCAAAACCCTAGAATCCGGGTTTGATCTACAGAAGGGTTTAGAGGTCGATTCTTACCTGGATTTGTTGCTTCTTTCTTAGATCTTGATGCTCCAACACCCAGATCTTCAACCTCTTCACCTTAGAAGCTTCAAATCTTGGGTTTTCTTCACTTTCTCTCTCTACTTTCTCTCTCTACGAATTTTGGTGGCTAGGGTTGTAATGATGGAGATGGAGCTGATTTGAGTTGGTTAAGGGCTGATTATGGGCCTTAATCACTTAGGCTCTTGCCCATAAACCAAATTTTGGCCCGTAACCCATTTCCTTCTTTTATTAAATACCCATTATTTAAGCCCATTATCCTTAATGACTCGTTTCGACTTTTCGGGGTGTTACAAGTCTCCCCCACTTATTTAGGTTTCGTCCTCGAAACCTGTCAGTCATCAAACAACTGAGGATAAAATTTCCTCATCTCCTCCTCGGTCTCCCACGTAGATTCTGACCCTTTTCTGTGTCTCCACTGTACCCGTACTAGTGGAACCACTTTATTCCGTAAGTGCTTCTCTTTCCAATCAAGGATGGCCACCGGCTGCTCTACATAATTTAGCCGTTCATCGACTTCAATGTCTTCTAATGGTACAAATGCATCATTATCTGCCAGACATTTCCTGAGATGAGATACGTGGAACGTAGGGTGAATTCCACTCAACTCATCAGGTAGTTCTAATCTGTAGGCCACTTCTCCTACCCTTGCGATAATACGGAATGGCCCTATGAATCTTGGGCTTAGCTTTCCCCTTTTTCGGAACCTGATGATCCCTTTCCAAGGCGATACCTTGAGCATAACCTTGTCACCAACCTCAAATTCTATCGGCCTACGCCTCTTATCAGCATAAGACTTCTGGCGGTCCTTTGCAGCTTTCATGAACGCCTTAATCTTATCTAACTTCTCAGTCGTGACCTCAATCACTTCAAGACTCCCCAATTCCTTTTGCCCGATGTCACCCCAACACACGGGCGTTCTGCACTTCCTACCGTACAACATCTCGTAAGGTGGCATACCAATGCTGGCATGGTAACTGTTATTATATGAGAATTCTGCCAACGGTAAGTGCTCCTCCCAACTTCCTCCAAAGTCGATTACACAGGCTCGTAGCATGTCTTCTAAAGTTTGGATCGTCCTTTCCGACTGACCATCTGTCTGGGGATGGTAAGCCGTACTAATATGCAGTCTAGTCCCCATTGAGTCATGAAACCTCTTCCAGAACTTGGACGTAAACCGCGTGTCCCTATCCGAAACGATAGACACTGGCACACCGTGACGAGCCACGATTTCCTTGATAAATAGCTCTGCCAACCTCTCAGAGGAATACGTCTCACGAATTGGTAGGAAATGGGCGCTCTTTGTTAGACGGTCAACAATCACCCAGATTGCGTCGCTTCCCCTCGCCGTGCGAGACAGCTTCGTGATGAAGTCCATTGTGATGTGTTCCCATTTCCATTCAGGGATATCCAAAGGCTGGATCTTCCCATATGGCTTTTGGTGTTCTGCCTTCACTTGCAAGCAAGTCAGACACTTGCTCACGTACTTAGCCACATCTCGCTTCATTCCCGGCCACCAGTAATCTTTCTTCAGATCTTGATACATTTTCGTGGCACCGGGGTGTATGGAATATCGAGTTTTGTGAGCCTCATCCATGATTTTCTCCCTTAGATCCCCATAGAGAGGGATCCACATTCTTCCAGATCGGGTTCTAACACCCAAGGTGTTTTCCCCCAAGTCTGAAACTTGTCCTTTCATCCTTTCAGAGTTGACTCTATCTCCTCTTAGTGCCTCATCCTGGAACTCCCTCACTTGTTTCATAACATCAGGCGTCATGATTATCTGGCAAGCCCTCACCCGAATTGGTTCGGGTCGTCCTTTTCGGCTAAGGGCGTCAGCAACCACATTGGCTTTGCCTGGATGATAATGAATTTCACAGTCATAATCCTTGATCAGTTCCAACCACCTCCTCTGCCTCATATTGAGTTCCTTTTGTTCAAAGAAATACTTCAGACTTTTATGATCAGTGAAGATGGTGCACTTCACCCCATACAGGTAGTGCCTCCAAATCTTCAATGCAAACACCACCGCGGCCAACTCCAAATCATGGGTAGGATAATTGGCCTCGTGAACCTTTAATTGTCTAGAAGCATAGGCTATCACCTTCCCTCGTTGCATCAACACGCAACCCAATCCTGCATACGAGGCATCCGAGTAGACACCAGATCCTCGTTCCCTTCAGGTAACGTCAATACAGGGGCTTGAGTTAACCTCATCTTCAGTTCTAGGAAGGCGTTCTCTGATCAGTACCCCATTCATACTTCACGTCCTTTCGGGTCAACTTTGTCAAAGGAGAAGCTATCTTGGAGAAATCCTGGATAAACCTCCTATAGTAGCCTGCCAAGCCTAAGAAACTACGAATCTCAGATGGCGTCTTTGGAGGTTCCCATTGCATCACTGCTTCAACCTTTGCAGGGTCCACCCTGATCCCCTCGGGATTAACCACATGACCCAGAAATTGAACTTCTCGTAGCCAAAATGCGCATTTAGAGAACTTGGCATATAGCTTCTCACTTCTGAGTGTCTCCAATACTTCTCGAATATGATCGGCATGCTCCTCTTCACTTTTTGAATAAATCAAGATGTCATCAATGAACACTATCACCGATTTATCCAACATCGGCCGACATACCCGATTCATAAGATCCATAAAGGCAGCTGGCGCGTTGGTCAAACCAAAGGACATGACGAGGAATTCGTAGTGTCCATAACGCGTACGGAACGCTGTCTTAGGAATGTCTTGTTCTTTCACCTTCAGTTGGTGGTAACCAGACCGCAGGTCTATCCTTGAAAACCAGCTGGCACCCTGAAGTTGATCGAACAGGTCGTCGATCCTTGGTAACGGATACCGATTCTTTACGGTCAGCTTATTGAGCTCGCGATAGTCAATGCACATCCGCATGCTACCATCTTTCTTCTTGACGAATAAAACCGGAGCACCCCATGGAGAGATACTCGGTCGGATGAAGCCTTTATCCAATAAATCTTGCAACTGGTCCCTCAGTTCTACCATCTCCGAAGGAGCTAATCGATACGGTGCTTTAGCGACAGGTTGAGCTCCCGGTAGCAAATCAATTTGGAATTCGATTTCGCGGTCAGGCGGCACACCGGTCAGGTCTTCAGGAAAGACGTCAGGAAACTCGCGCACTACTGGCACGTCTGATAATTGTGGCTCTGGCGCATCCACATCTTTTACATAGGCCAAGTAAGCGCTGCACCCACGTCTCAAGTACTTTTCAGCTGTGATCATCGACACGACCTTCGGTACACAGCACACCTTATCTCCACGAACCGTAACAGAACTACCATCGGGCGCTGTTAGACGAATTATCTTCTTACTACATACTATATTGGCTTCATAGGTAGCTAACCAATCCATGCCTAACACCACATCAAACCTCCTAAGGCCATAACATGCAACCTAGCAGGGAACTTACAATCTTCTAACTCAATCAGGCAATCCTCAACCACCTCAGTTACCTTAGTGGACTTACCAATGGCTGTTTCTACATAGAAAGGCTCATCTAACTTTCTACTCTTATCATGCAACAAACGACAAAAGGCAGCAGACACAAAACTCCTACTAGCACCAGAATCAAAGAGCACAGAAGCATATTCATGGTCTACAAGAAACATACCTGAAACTACTTCTGGGTCTGCCCTGGCCTCCTCGCGAGTTATGTTGAATGCCCTCGCCTTCGCCTTTGAACCGTCACCCCTTCCCTTATCTCCAGCTTTAACCGTTCCTGATCCTTCTGGTTTTCCTTTCTTACAGTCTCTTCCCGCATGACCCATCTCGCCACACTGGTAACACCTCCCCACCTTGCAATCCCTAGCATAGTGGCCCTCGCCTCCACATCTGAAACATTTTCCCGTCCCAATTCTGCACTCCCCTGAATGACCTTTTCCACATTTCCTACAAGCACCTCCTTCACCAGTATTTCCCTGTCTCCCAGACTGATCCTCGACTCTCATCCTCTTCTCTCCACTCGGAAGTTATCACCTCCGAACCTCTTCCCATTTCCATTCTTGTTCCCATTCCATTTCTCCACCTTTTCTCTGTACAGGCACTGGGTCTCTCTCATCGTACAACCTCCCAGCTAAATCCACCACAGACCTAAACGTACCCGGTCTGGCTGCAATCATGTGCCTCCTGATGTCCACAGGCAACCCTGTATGTATCTTTTGATCTTCCTGGACGCAGGTGTCACCATGTCTGGCACAAGTCTTGCAAGTTCATTGAACTTGGAGGTATACTCTTGATGAGTCATGTTCCCAGCCTTCAAATACAAGAACTCCTTTTCAATCTTGTCTAATTCCCGATGGGGACAATACTCCTCCAGTACTAACTCCTTCAACTCGACCACTTCATCTTGGCTATCGATCGCTTCCCCTCAGCCTGGACAATATTGTCCCACCAGCATAACGCTGAGTCAACGAAGGAATGAGTGGCAAACTTAACTTTTTGATCCTCTCGGCACTCACTAATTTCCAGTACCGCTTCCATCTCTCTGACCCAACGATGAGCGGCAGTAGCAGTGCCGTTACCGTCAAAGTTGGGGGCTTGCACCTTTGAAATGCCCCATAGTTGCACCCTCTAGTAGTCTCTCTCTCGGACTCCTCATCACTGTCGTCATCATGGACTACCACCTTAGGGTTTGATGGCTCCTCTTCAGACTCCTCAGTCCTCCCAGTGGACTTTCCTGAATTCTTCTCACTTTCCTTCCCCTTCTTCTCAGCTTTCTCCCCATCCTTGACTGCTTTGATCACCTCGGTCACCACCGAGGGTAAGACATTTTGCATGACATTGTAGACTTCATCAGCGATAGCCTCCTTCACAGTGGGTTTGAGGGTGGCTGATCCCTCCCCCTCCGGGTGACTATGGAGGTCTGACTCCTCATGAACAGTCTCGGGAGCCTTAGCTTTGCTCCGGGTGACACGTGGCTCAGTAGTACGCCCGCCACGAGCACCTCCTCGGGTTGCCTTTCCAGATTTTCTACCAGCCATAACTAATTCCTATAAGATTCAAACACCAAAATGGTTATTCAAGATAATTGCTCAGATCATTATAAGTATGGTAAGTCCTTAATTACAGTGGCCAAGTGTGATTAACACTTACCTTACCCTCCTGTCCCAAGCAATCACTATCCTAACACATATCAGTATTCAAATCTACAAGCACATAAAACAATAGCACACGCACATAATTCCGGTTTACTTGAAACTTTTACCTGATGGCACGTAGCTACTTGGATTGGCATCCTTTCATTCGGTCCCATTTTCAGTTTAAGTTTAGGTTTTGAAATAGTTTACCCAATTCTCTTAAACTTTGGCTCTGATACCAACTTGTAAGGCCCCGTTCCCGGGAAGCCTCACAGTTGGTTAACCATAGCATAAAATCAGTTTAATAATAAAACATTGCAGCGGAATAATTAAACATTCATTTAAACCTTTGAAACACATCGTACTCATACATTTGTCATTTAATTGTAAACAAACATATTACTTGTTCTTAAATTACAATAAAGATTTTCATAAACTTGAATGCCATCCATAGCTCCCCAAGTAGCTCCATGTGCCATCCTCAGCATCAGCGTTTACCTGCCAACTATTATGCATAAAGTCAGCTTCGCTGAGTGAGTTCTAGTTTTAAATAATATAAGAAAATATAAACTTTATCCTTCATATAATGACCATGCATACATCATAGTACATAACATTACTTGCATCATAATAAGCATGTTCATTATCTTTCATTCTTTCATTATCTTTCACTTTCATCATAATGAGATTGCACAAAGCAAGAGCTCCATGTTGATTGACAACAAATGCCAATCCCTGTCGGTACACATGAAACGGTAGCTAACCCCGACAGTTGATCCACACTGCAAGGCACAAAGCCCGCTCATGAATACAGATCCATCATCATACATCAGACTCACATAAGTGAAGTCTATCATAGTGCTTGCAAGACTTTTCATCATCAAACGGGCCCAGGGGTAACATTCATTAAGTTTCGCTTTTCATTAATATCATCTTCACTTTAGTATATATAATACTTAACTTATTAAGTACAAATCATGCCAAGTAAAATCATCATACGACATAATCGATCCGCCGCGAGACAGCGGGGGTTCGGGGGCGGCAGCCCCTGACAGCGGGGTCCTAGGGGCAGCAGCCCGTAGTGGGGTCCAAGGGGCAACGCCCCTGGCTGGGGCCGGGCTGCCAGGTCAGCGTGAAAAATTTTTATATTTAACATTTATATAGCACATTTAGTTATAGAAAAATCGTTCTTCCTGTTAAAATCCCCTTAAAATCTTGGTCGTTTAAGAACGTAAATTTAGTATGCATAATAGCCCCAAAACATGGAAAAACTTATAAATAGGGGATCTAGAACTCACCTGGATACCACGAATAACTCCTAGGCTAAGCTTACAAGCTAGGATCACTCTACACAGCCTGCAGAATAGCTAACACTAAAGGGGTTACTTTCTGCCTAAATTCGCTGCTAATTTCGCTGCAAGATCAGCAATTTCGCAGCTAGGTTCGCAAACGGTTTCGCTGCTAGTTTCACCAGCAGTTTCGCTGCTAGTTTCACCAGCAGTTTCGCTGCTAGTTTCGCTAGCACCTTCGCTGGCAGTTTCGCTGGCATCTTCGCTGCCAGTTTCACTGCCAGTTTCGCCCAACTTTCGTTGGAAAACCATGTCTGCGAAACTACCTGCGAAACTATAGTTTCGCAGGAAGATCCACAGTTTCGCTGATTGAATATGCAAATTCGCTGGATGAATACGCAGTTTCGCAGATCGCATAAAAATTACGGACCAGACCATTTTTAACCCAAAATCATAACTTTTTACGTCCAATCTCTTAGTTTATCATCCATGAGGCTAAATCTAAGCTTTATACATTTTTCATACGTAAAAATGTGACCTTTATGCGATTCTTTGCAACTTTTCAAAACCCAAAACCCTAGAATCCGGGTTGATCTACAGAAGGGTTTAGAGGTCGATTCTTACCTGGATTTGTTGCTTCTTTCTTAGATCTTGATGCTCCAACACCCAGATCTTCAACCTCTTCACCTTAGAAGCTTCAAATCTTGGGTTTTCTTCACTTTCTCTCTCTACTCTTCTCTCTCTATGATTTTGGTGGCTAGGGTTGTAATGATGGAGATGGAGCTGATTTGAGTTGGTTAAGGGCTGATTATGGGCCTTAATCACTTAGGCTCTTGCCCATAAACCAAATTTTGGCCCATAACCCATTTCCTTCTTTTATTAAATACCCATTATTTAAGCCCATTATCCTTAATGACTCGTTTCGACTTTGGGGTGTTAAGGCATTAGGCTTTTAATCAAGTCTTTTGGCCCGTAACCCTTTCCTTCTTAATACCCATTATTTAAGCCCATTATCCTTAATGACTCGTTTCGACTTTTCGGGGTGTACACAAATTGTTTTAAAAGGATCACGTCTGAGGTGATCAAATGTTTTCAAAGTTAAAAGGATCATGTCTGAGATGATCGAATGCTAAAAATGTTTAATCAATAAGTTAAAGGGTGTAATATGTCAAATGGTTATAAAATCAAAATCAAGAGTTTGACTCATACGCACGAATGGACCATACTCATGCTCTAGACAGCCGAATGGAGCATGAGTATGAATCATTCATCCGAATGGCTTACAAGATTGAGCCAGTCATCCGAATGGAGATGTGCGAATGAGTCAATCGCCCGACTGAAACCCAGTCGGCCGACTGAATGTGATCGACTGAACCAATCGCACGACTGAGGTCCAATCGCCCGAATGAAGAGAGCAAGTGGGTCCAGTCGCCCGATTGAAACCAGATTCAGTATAAATAGGGCCACAATCGATCGCATAAACTCATCACTCCCCAATCGCCCTAAAATCGCATTCTGTACCATTACTCTGCCGAAATTTCCTCTAATCGATTTTGACACCAATTTCGATATTCTGACGATCTTTAGTTGTTATACAGGTACAATGCGGTGCTATCTAACTGAAGTTCATTTGATTTGTGCCCTAATTTACGACTTTCGGCCCTTCCAAGAACCGAAACTGTTATTTGACAAATAACCTAACTAAACTAAGTAAAATGTTGAAATCAAAGTTATTAGGTTATTAGTATAGTGATTGCGAGTCTAATGGACCAAAACACAACGTCTAATTTTAAGATTTGGTCCAAATTGGAATTTCAGATGAACGAACAGTGGGTCATGCGACTGGACACCCGGATGAACTACAATCGCACGACTGAGCTAGCCGAACGACTCAGTCCGCCGAATGGATAATACGAATGAGCTCAGTCCACCGACTGAACCAATCGCAGGCTCAGTCAACCGATTGAACTAAATCGCATGCTCAGTCACCCGATTGTATCCAGTCGCATGTTAGGTCAACCGACTGAACTCAGTCGCATGGTTCAATCGCATGATTGAACCAGACTGAGTTCAACAAGGTTAAAGTTGAACTGATTTTGGTTATGTGGTGATCTAATGTCTATGTGTCTTGTATTACAGATCTATGGCTGATCGGTGGTCCATCAACCCCAAGCACAACATTTGTGCTCATTTAGAAGCCACATCTCGGAACGGTGCCGAGTTTGTCGGGATCATTGCTTTCCTTAAGAGATCCCGGATCCACAGAGCTATATCCACACCGTGCACTCCCTATAGGTCTATACAACAGGCCTTCTGGGAGGGGGCATCGGTTGATCGTTCACATGAGCCTTACAACATCCGTAGCACTATTTTTGGTCAGGCTATTAAGGTCACTGCTGATGATATACGACGAGTACTCGCTCTTGGTGATGATGCTGATCACCCGACCAGGCTACATCCTCTGACAGTGAGAGGGTGTTTCCTCAGGATGAAGTACGTTGGGGATATAAATGCAGGTGTGCTGAACAAGAGCAACCTGTGCCCCCAGTACAAGTACTTGGCATATGTGATACTTAAGTGCTTAGCTTCGAGGAGAGGTGGCTTTGATGATCTTTCAGACCAGATTCAGAATGCCTACGTGGCACTGGTGCTGAACCACCCTTTCAGCTTCTCGAGTATGATATTCTCCTATCTGATTGAGAATCTGGAGGCTAAAGGTAAAGAGGGTTTTTGCATGTATCCGAGGTTTCTCCAGATGATTATTGATGAGAAGCTGCCATCTTTGCCTAAGGAGAGCCAAGATGCAGTGTCATTGGAGGTGATGGATGACACGACACTAGGCCGCATGAAGGTGTACAGGGGGAAGCAAGTCAAGCCCCCTGTGAGGAGATTATTTGGGCATCTGGCTCGGGAGGATTACGTGGCGCCAGCGAGGCGTAAATGGCGCCACGCAGACAGTGATTATGATGTTGAGCAACTTGCGCTCCCGGACGATGATTCCGACGACGATGATAGCGATGATGGTGGAGATGCAGGGCCCACTCAATTGAGGGCCCCCACTGCTGATATAGCATCTCCAGCACCCACCCAAGGTGGGACAGAGACTGCGGGCTTCCATCAGGACTTCCGACCTGATGAGGAGGAACTGTCGGATGAGGAGCCGTTGACTCGAACGGTGGGCAGCAAGGTGGTTGCCACCGAACGAGGGCTTAGGGCGGTTAGTTAACGCCTGGGAGGGTCTGGGGAGACTATGACTGATCCAACCTACACCCCAGATCAGCCCAGCATCCCAGTGGGAGCATCCACCTCGAGGGGTTCGAGGAAGAAACGGATGGCTCAGCCCCACGGGATGAAGACGAAGAGGAGGAGGATGACCTTTATTACTACCACCACTACCACTCCACCTACCACCACCACTACCACTCCACCTACCACCACCACTACCACCATTCCACCCTCCACCACTACCACCACTACGACTCTACCCATCATGATTACCCCACCATCCACACATATCCCACCACCCATCTTCTCTACATCCACCACTACCACCACCACACATGGAGCGGGGACCTCATCCCAGGTCCTACCTGCTTTTGGATCCTTTTACCCATCTATTGGGTTGGAGGAGCAGCTGGCTAACCTAAACCGGTTAGTACTAAAGCTGCTGGTGACGGATGACCAGAGAGCTACTCAGCTTAATCAGCTGATGGAGCACAATGCCTCCCAAGCCAAGAGGATTGAGGCTCAGAGCCTTGAGATCACAAAGCTGAGAGAGATGCAGACATCCTCTGTACAGAGGATACATGATTTAGAGGTTCAGAACAAGAAGCTCATGTTGAGGCTCAAAGGATCTAAAGATTGGCCACTAAAGATCAGAGAAGGAGATGGAGATGATGGTGATGATGATGACAGTGATGATGATGAAGATGATGATGATGGTGATGATCAAGATGACGATACTGAGGGAGGAGATGATGTCAATGCAGGTGATGATGATGATGAAGGAGAAGGAGATACATCTACTACGGGTGCCACATCAGCAAGTGAAAGGAGGACCAAGAAAGCTCAAGACAAAGGTGACTCTACATCAGCCCCGTCAGCAGAGGAACACATGATACAAGACAAGAGTAATGCATAGTTGTTTATGTTATTTAAAATCATGTGTAATTGAATATTGTATCAAACTAATGTACATAATGTTTATATTTTGTTAATGTGGTTCAATTTTGATTATTGACTAATGGTTGTTGTGTTAAATCAAGCAGATCCAAATTGTCAAAGATATGAATACGACGTTGCTCCCCTCCAGTAGATCAAGACTCAACTAACAATGATTCTTGATCTGCAAGGGATAGTCAGGAGATCCGTGAGTTACACTCCTAAAGAGGGAGAAATAATTCATGATCTCACTGATGAGCAATTGGCCGAAATGTTCCGAATCAATCCTGATGAGATCGTGAAGGATGCTCCTATCGTAACCGTGGAAAGTGACGATGAACTAAAAGATATAGACGAGATAGAAATTGAGGATGTCACGGCCCAACATTATCCAGAGTATACTGACAACGAAGGAAATGTCGTTCCCAATCTGGGAGACACCCTTGTCAGTGATACCTTTAAAAGTCTGGATAAAATGGAGCAGGGTCAGAGAAGGACAAAGAGAAAGCCCAAGCCTCAAACGCCGATGTCAACATCAGAAAGGCTGAATGGGCAGCATGTTTTGCAGAACTTAGAGCCCAGTGCAGTGCTCCAAAGTCAACTGTCTACACCAAACTCTACAAAGTGAAGAAGCATAACAAGGTGTCAGGAAAAATCATAGCGTGGGCCTATTTTGAAGATCTTAAAGTCTATGTTGTTAAAAGAGAGAAAGGGATCGAGTACTTCATATTCCCACACGATCTTAAGACTCTTCTCGGTTTTGAGCTTAACCAGATAGCAAAGTTGAAGTTGCTATACGCTGACCCTCATAAGATGTCAGGCTGGTTTGAAGCTGCTTTAAAGAGAGAGTACCACACCAGGTGGGTCAACTTCAAACCTCAACAACCAACAAGGTACATCAGAAGATCTGAAGTTGATACCAATACTGGAAAGCCAAAAGTAGTGCTGAAGTGGAGTCCTCCGCGCACAATGTCTAGAATCCCTCTACGGGAAATGCCACAAGACTTCATTCCACACTTCAAGTGGTGGTACTACGATTGGAGAACAGGTGAGGCGGTCATAGTACTGAACAGAAATGGAAATATGGAAACTATCAGGGTATTTGACCCCATGTGGCTCACTAACTTGTCGGCTGATGATGTTTACACATTATACAAGTGGCCACTGTTCTATGACGCGCAAGATATTGTACAAGCCCTCCAATTCCAAAATGTGATCAGACTCTGCTTTGCATTTGAAATACATGCAGGAGTTACAAGAGAGGAGAAGTACAAGAAATATGAGGAGCTTATGAAGAATGTAAGACAATAGATGAATCTAGGTCCAAGGGGGAGTTTGTAGATACATGTGTACCTAGTTTCTGAGCTTAATGTAATATGTCTTTATTGTCTTACACATATGTAATTGAATGGGTACTTAATGAAATACAATGTGTGGTTCTGCTTATAATGTTTATTATTTCATTGATTAGTAGTTTAACGCTTATTGAACTGACTATATAGGTTTGTGGTTGTTTGAATGAATCTTAATAATGTAATGATTAATGAATATATTCAAACATATTAATATGAAGTTCTCATGTGAATGGCCCATGCTAATGGACCATACGCATGAACAACTTCATGCGAATGACTCAGTCGCATGACTGAACCAGGAGACTGGATCAGTCGCACGAGTGTAACATGAGATTGACTCAGTCGCATGACTGAACACTCAGTCGTGCGAACGGATCAACCGCATGGCTCAATCGCATGACTGAACCATGCTAATGGTTCAGTCGCCCGAATGAGAAACCCTAACCTATAAATACCACTTAATTCGTGGAAAAACGGAAGATTGGAGAACACTTCGACTACATACGTACCCTAGCCGTCTAGAGACCTCTAGGACTCTGTTCCAAGTTCATAGATCGCACTAGATCGATTCCAAATCGTTCTTAACGTTTATATTCAATCTATAATTGTTTCCACGTGCGTTCTCACTGTTGGATCGCCAATCAGATAAGATTCTGCACTATTTGATTCGGTATACACCTTTATCAGTTAGTATTTTGTTCAATACTCAATCCTAACAGAGATCATTGATGATTTTGTTTTATGGATAAATGGGCTATGACTTTAAAATCAGTTACATATTTGGATGAAAACAATGTTCTCAAGTCAATAATGGCTTGGGTTTCTAAAAACTGATTAATTCATAAATATGTGCATGAACAACCAAGGCACACTATTGATAGCTTATGGAATGTTGATGGTGGTTGTTCTTGAGACATGACTGCCAACATATCACTATTACATAATGTTCAACCTCATAATGGTGGTTATGTTTTCGTTTCCGGCGACAAAAGAGGTAAAATTATGAAGAAAGGTATAGTGACAAATGGTATGTTAAGTTTTGAAGATGTAAGTTTTGTTAAAGAATTAAAACAAAAATTGCTAGTCGTTTCTCAAATCTGTGACAAGAATTATTGCACATATTTCACTGATAAAGAATGTCTAATAATTAAACCTGTCTTTGTTATACCCGAGGAATGGGTGTTATTGAGGACTCCAAAAGACAAGACATATATGTTGGATATGGATGGTTCACATTCTTTGGTAACAGCATCTTGCATGTTTTCAAAAGCCTCAAAGAGCGATTCAACATTATGGCATCATCGTATTGGACATGTCAATATGAAAAATATGAAAAATTGGCTAGAGGAAATCAGGTTGTTGGTTTACCATTAAAAGAATGTCAAATTATTGAACATTGTATGTCATGTTCCAAGGATAAATAGCATAAACTTTCTCATAAACCAATTATACAAAATTCTATTGAACCAATCTTCCAGTTGTTCCACATGGTTTTATTTGGTCTTGTTAGAGTGTTTTCAGCTTAGGTGGACGTGCATATTGTTTGGTAATTATTGATGATTTTTCTAGATTCACTTGGGTTTTCTTTCTATTATCTAAGGATGAAATGCCTTATTTGCTGATAAAGTTCATGAATTTTGTGAAAAATCAAACTGACAACAAGATAAAGTGCATTCGAATCGACAATGGAATAGAATTTTGTAAACACGTCTTAAATGATTTCTATGATTAAAAGGGGATAACTAGACAATTCAGTGCAGCAGGAACTTCATATAAAAAGAGTTACCTAATGAAGAAACAGAACTTTGACTGAAACTGCTCGAACAATGCTATCAACTACAAAACTTCCATCATCTTCTAGGCAGAGGCTGTTAAAACTGCTTGTAATGTTCAAAATCATGTCTTGAGTAACAACAACAAAATATGACTCCTTATGAAATAGTCTTTAAACATAAGCCCGAACTCAAATATTTTAAATCATTTGGTTGTTGTTACACTCTACTACACACATCCGATTTAAAATCTAAATTTGATGAAAAGGCTAATGATTGTTATTTTGTTGGTTATTCAGCTAAAAAAGTTGCATATCGAGTTTATAATAAAAGAACAAAACAAATAATAGTATCATATAGTACAGACGGGCACGAATCTAACTAAACTTATGCTAGATCAGCTCCTACTTGGGTATATGATTAAGCTACATTATTTGACAATTTTAAATGATCTTCTCATGTCTTTATAGATATAAACCCTTTGACATCAACAATCAACGATGTATTTTCCGATGAAAGTTGTCAATCTGTATCTCAAAATCAAGGAATTTCATTAAATGTTTAAGTTGTTCAACCTTCTAATCCAATTCTAGATCAAGTTCATGAATCAGATAACATTCCTGGACACATATCTGATTTGATGATTATGGTGTTGCATAGACTCCATAGTCTTCAGGCATAGCAACAACTTCTACTTAATATGTTCTAGTTGAAACAATTCAAGCACCTCTTAAAGATTCATCTATTGAGTCTCATTCATCAAAAACTCCTGTTGTTGACCATTGTAAAGAGGAAACAATTGTTTATCTACTAGAAGGAGGTATTGTTGACAATGAATCTATTAGTCACATTTCTAACTTAGATGAATTTATTTCTAAAGATGAGATTTCTCAATTGAGAATTCATAGAAACCTTGAAGATGACATTTCTCAATTAGGATAGAATCTTGAAATTTCTTGGTAGAATTCATAGAAACCTTGAACTAGTAGAAGCTCCAACTTCATTGAAATCTCAAGTTTTGATAGTATCAGCCTAGGGGGAGTTTGTAAGATTAAGATGATTATCTTAAAAGCTGAATCTAACCAAAGATCTCTCAGCATGCAATAAAATACAAGGAAGGAAGCACTTCAAAAGATTTGACTATGTATAACGAAAAATAACTAAGTGTCAAATCTTCAGAAGCCAAAGACAGAAATCTTCTGAAGCCAAAGTAAAGTCTTCCGAAGCTTAAAGACAAAGTGTAAGGACCCGTTCCCGGAACGCTTACAAATGGACGTTCATCGCGCATAATATTAAAACACTTTAAAATTCATTAGAAGAATAAAAACTTTGCAGTGGAATAATTTAACAAAAAACCACTTCATGCATTAATAATTACTTTTGCCAAATAATACATCGTTGTTAAAGTTACAAAATGATCTTTAGTTGCATTACAACACAAAAACAGCATTTCTGCATAAAATGGATGCCGGTCTTTTTTTGTCAGGTAGCTTCACCCTCGTGCCACCCTCAGCAACAAATTACCTGCCAACTGAAAATCCATAAAAGTCAGTGTTGCTGAGTGAGTTATAGTTTAATAAATAAAATACTTTTATTTTCGCTTAAAACATTTACTTTACTTTCGTACATGATCATTCATCGTACATACATCAAGGTAATATCATTATTATTTTCCATTATCGCACGTATTCATTTATTTCATATTTTTCATTATCTTTCACTTCTATCCAGATCCTGTCATATGTTAAACCCCCATCGTTGGGCACAAAGCCACCTTATTTCGGGGTTAAGCGAAAAGGATCCCGTTTCATACGTATCGAGTAGTCACAAAGATTGACTCCTCTTGTGTGTGAACCCTTAAGGGTTAGCCAAGATTGCACGTTATATAACACACAGTTGAGCTATCAACCCTTAATGAGTTGTGAACCTCCTTACATTCTGCTTGCAAGACTTCCATTCATTCATTCATTTAGTTCCACTTCTTATTATCTTTAATCTTTCGCTTCATTAAGATAATACTTTACGTAAATTAGCATTATCACACCACGTAAAGCCATGTAATAATACGTAATATGGAACATAAAAAAAACATGCCATAACATGCATAACACCAACAAGCATCATCACCAAAACATCCCAAGTCTTAGTCTCTAAGGCATTTAGGCGCATGGGCACTATGCGGGCGCATGACCACTATGCAGGCGCATGAGTACTATTCGGGTGCATGGGCACTTGGGCGAATGGAAAAACTTAGGCACATGGGAAAAACTTTAGCGCATGGGAAATCAGGGCGCATGGGTATTATGCAGGCGCATGGGTACTATGTAGGCGCATGGGCAGTTGGGCGCATGGGGAACTTAGGCGCATGGGCAAACACTTAGGCGTATGGGAAAAATCCTAGCCACATGGGTAGAGACTTAGGCGCATGGACAAAATTCCAGGCGCATGAGCACTATATTGGGCGCATGGGCATTGTTCTATTCGACTTGCACTATTTCCAGACCCCAGTTCTCATTCTAGCATATTCTTAACTCGTTTCTAACATTCTAAACATCTAAAACAGGAATATAAACAAGAAACATAACCTAAGCATACCCAAACATACACCCACCCGAGAAAAACATGGGTTTAACATACAGTTCACATACCGATAGTTATTAAAAGTTAGTTACATACATTTTCAGCCCCAAACAAGTTTAAAACAGTAAAAACCAGGGATCTAGAACTCACCTGCAGCAGCCTTGAGCAAAACTCCTCCAAACTCAAGAGCACTTGGAGTTCTAACACCTAAACACACCAAAACAAACAACTGAGCACACACACATCACATAAACTTGGTTCAAAGGCTGAAAACCCAGCTGAAACTGAACAAAACACAAGAAAAACTCACCTTAAACCGATCTTCTTCTTCTTCTCTCTAAAAACCGAGAGAAACTCTGTCTCTCTCTCTCTAAAAGTCGATGAAGTAATGGAGCAGAGGGTGTGGGCGGCCATGCCCCTTTTTTAAACATAATAATATTAAATTTTTCCTCTTGTATAACTTTAACCCCTTAACTGGGGTTATTTTACTTTTCTTTCTTTTTACCCCTCTTTTCTTTTCTTTAGTAAATTTTCAGGTATTACAAGTCTACCCCCCTTATATAGGTTTCGTCCCCCGAAACCTGTCACTCCTCGAACAGATGTGGGTAATGTTGTCTCATCTCTTCCTTAGTCTCCCACATAGACTTAGATCTGTTCCTATGCCTCCATTGTACTCGTACCAGTGGAACCACTTTATTTCGTAGCCTCTTCTCCTTCCGGTCAATGATTGTCACTAGTTGGTCCACATAATTTAGTCGTTCGTCTACTTTGATGTCCTCTAGTGGTACAATCATATCTTCATCAACTAGGAACTTTCTCTGATGAGATACATGGAATGTTGGATGAATCCCGCTTAACTCATCGGGCAGCTCCAACCTATAGGCCACTTCTCCTACTCGAGCAATGATTTGGAAAGGCCTTATATACCTCGGGCTCAACTTACCCATCTTTTTAAACCGAACGATACCCTTCCAAGGTGAAACCTTCGGCATAACCTTATCGCCCCTCTTGAGTTCAATCGTTCTACGTCTCTTGTCAGCATACGACTTTTGCCAATCCTTTGCAGCCTTCATGAAGGCCTTGATCTTTTTCAGCTTTTCAATCAATGTCCAATATCACCCCAACATATGGGCGTTCTACACCTCCTACCGTATAGCATCATATATGGTGGCATACCAATGTTGGCATGATAACTGTTGTTGTATGAGAATTCAGCTAATGGTAAGAGTTCGTCCCAACTTCCTCCGAAATCAATAAAGCATGCTTAGAGAATATCCTCAAGCGTTTGTATAGTTCTCTCTGACTGACCATCCGTCCGAGGATGATAAGCCGTACTAATATGTAACCTTGTCCCTATCGCATCGTGAAATCTCTTCGAAAACTTGGATGTAAACCAGGTGTCACGGTCGGACACGATAGACACCGGTACACCATGGAGAGTTACAATCTCCTTGATAAACAGATCCGCTAACCTCTAAGATATATACGTTTCACGGATCGGCAGAAGTGAGCACTCTTCGTCAGGCATTCAACTATCACCCATATAGCATCGTACCCCCTTGTTGTATGCGGTAGCTTTGTAATAAAGTCCATGGTGATATACTCCCATTTCCACTCGGGTATATCCAAAGGTTGGATCTTTCCTTATGGCTTCTGATGCTCCGCCTTCACATGTAAGCAAGTAAGGCCCTTACTCACATACTCTGCTACCTCACGCTTCATACTCGGCCACAAATAATCTTTCTTCATATCATGATACATCTTTGTAGCACCGTGATGAATAGAGTAACAAGTCTTATGAGCTTCATCCATGATTCGCCCCCGTGGGGCTCTGTAACAAGGGATCCACATCCGTCCAAAATGGGTTCTAGCTCCGAGAGTGTTTTCACCCAACTCCGTGACAAGACCTCCCATCATTTCAGAGTTAAGGCGATCTTCTTTCAATGTCTCATCTTGGAACCCCTTGACATGTATCATCACATAAGAGGTCATCACCAACTAGTAAGCTTTCACCCGGATTGGTTTGGGTCTCTCCTTTCGGCTAAGGGCATCCGCCACTACGTTGGTCGTGCCCGGATGGTAATGGATCTCACAATCATAATCCTTGATTAGCTCTAACCATCTCCTCTACCTCATGTTCAAATCCTTCTGCTCAAATAAGTACTTCAAGCTCTTGTGATCAGTGAAGATGGTGCACTTCGTACCATATAAGTAGTGCCTCCATATCTTCAATGCAAAGACCACAACCGCTAGCTCCAAATCATGAGTAGGTTAATTGGCCTCATGTATCTTTAACAGTCACGATGCATAAGCTATAACCTTCCCCTGTTGCATCAACACGCAACCCAACCCCGAATAAGAAGCATTCGAATAGACCACCAAGTCTTCGCTTCCTTCGGGTAATGACAAGACTGGAGCTTACGTCAACCTTGTCTTTAGCTCTTCAAAAGCTTTCTTTTATTCTTGACCCCATACAAACTTTACGTCCTTACGGGTCAGCTTGGTCAATGGAGAAGCTATCTTGGAGAAGTCTTGGATGAATCTCATGTAATAGCCCGCCATGTAACATTTCCTATTTTTGTTAACTAAAAGTTAACTTTCGTTTGTTCTTATAGGGTTCGTTGTTGACATTTATAAAACTTATGAATTATGCATGCTTATTTCTTAATTTGCTTTTAATTCATTAATTTGAGGATTAGTAATGTTATATATTAAATAAAATATGATAATAATAATAAACAACTAAAATAATAATAATAATAATAATAATAATAATAATAATAATAATAATAATAATAATAATAATAATAATAATAATAATAATAATAATAATAATAATAATAATAAACATAATCATAATAATACTAATAACAAGACTAATAATAATAAGTTTGCAAGTTTGAAAGTTAAATTATATAGAACTTAAGGTGTAATTAACTCAAGGGGCCTTGGTGTCAATTTGCAAACTTTCAAAATAAGATTTGCACATGAAATGTTAATAAACAAACCTTAGGGACCATTTCTGTAAAATTCTAAAACCCAACCCCTTTCCCCCATTTCTCCCTCACGGTTTTCCGGTGGAACTCCGGCGGAGCTCCGGCGAGCTCCGGCGAGCCCCAAAATCCACGAAAACACCCGCAATTGTTACCCAAATCAGTCCAAACCCTTTCGTAACCATGAATCGAACTTTAATGGGCACTTTAATTACGTTTAAACGCCGGTTACAGATTCGTTCGACCAAACAACCGACGCCTTTTAATCTTATAGCCGTTCGACCATTAAAACATAATAATAACTCAATTAAATGGTACCTAATCGATGGTTTAATCAAACCTAAGCTGTTATCAAACAAAATTCCATCTGAAAGTGGCACAAACATCAGATTCTTTTCCCTCTCTTGTCGCGAGTCTGCAACAATTCGAAGACTATAATCAAGACTTCGAAACCTGAAATTAACGGAGGGCATTTCATCTTTGAAATCATTAGAAGCTTCCTGTGCAACCAATTTGGTTAACATCGTCGTTTGAACATCAAACCAGTGCTACGTTGGTCACGGTTGTTCTTCGAGTCGTGTCATCGAAATCAAATCAATACCGGGTAATTAATCATATCTATATGCTCGAAATTACATGGGGAATCAAAGCCCCATGTCAATTTCAGTAAACGTATTCGATTTGGTGTTTGATTTGGATCAAGATCAAACTAGGGTTCATAGGATTTGGGGGAAATTTTATTGATTGTGTTTTATAATTCAGAAACGGTTACCTAACGCGGCTGGGAGCCTTGGTTTACTGGTTAGGACACTGCATTCTAAACATGAGGTCCCGGGTTCGAACCCGGGCACCCTCATGTATTTTTTAAGGGCTTTTTAACCTTAATTAAATTATAGAAAATTTTTAATATATATAAAAATTAATTTTATAAACTTTCAATATTTTTAAAGCCACCAAATATTTTCTGTTTTTTTATATAAATTTATTTTATTAATAAAACATTTTAACGAAGATTGTTCATGAATAATTTCTAATAAAATGGATTACAAATAATAATTAATAAATTATTATTGGTTTAAAACGTTTCTTTTCAATTAATATTGTTAAATAGTACTTAATTCTTTTTGTTATAAAAATTTATTCAAACCTTACAAAACTCTCAAATTGTTATAAGTGTTCTTTTCATATTTTTTTTATAAAATATAGATATATATTTCTTTTTAGATAATATTAATGATTTTTATTTGTTAAATATAATTATTTAACAAGCCCTAAAATCCACTTAACCCTAGTTTTCGTTATATCGTTAACCTTATTATTGACCTAAATCTTATAATATATATATATATATAGGTGCCTTGTGACGTTCATCTTGGAACGACGTTTATTATTGTTCTTATTAATCATCATAATATACTTATTGATCAAGTGAGTTTCCTTGCCCCTTTTTTTATATTTTTCACACTATTTTGGGGTGAAACATGATACTTATACATCATACACTTATAAACGTTTGAGACTTGTAATGCACTTGCAATTCATCTTTATATTTTGTCATGGTTATTTGTGTGTTGTAAGTGATTATATGAGATACATAGTTTGTTTACAATCATTAACTATTGCTAGCCTGGCGACGTCTTAGATCTTTGGGCCTGACAAGCCTATTTGGTGCTAAAGTCGATGTATTGCCGACTCCTGATGACGTATGCTTGTTCATCATGGGAACCAAATACACTTAGCCTATCTTTTATACTTGTAATCAAGTCGAGGTTTGGTTGTAACGATATGTGTTCTATAACCTTACTAACTTATGACCTATGACATGAATTGCTACTTGTAACGTTATCATATTATGTATGAAAACCTTGGAAACTCACCAACTATTTTTAGTTGACCTTTTAATTTTATCATGTTTCAGGAAACCCCCAAGTTTAAAGTGGACTTTGAAGCTTGCAATAAAACTAGGACTTGGACCTAGTTAAATAAACAAAATGTTCTGTTATGTTTTGAGTTATGTTTGAACTTATTTCATGTTTGAGACTTATGATTGTATTTCATTTTAAGACTTATAAAAATAATATTTGCAATTTAATATAGCGTTACGTGGCTGTGAACAATCTTAACCCTCACATCTCGAGGATTCCGCCGTCAAGGTTGGGGTGTGACAGATTGGTATCAGAGCCCATAACTATAGGAATTTAGGTTATTAGAAATGGTGACCTAGACTATAGGTTATGCATGAACCTTATAGAATAATATTTATATTCTTGGAAATATATATATTTTTACATGCTACATAATGCTATACCTTACTTATGTGCAATTTGATGCCTTAGCATAGGTTTGCCTTGTAATTGTTTAAACTTTGTTACTCGTCTCCCTAAAATTACTTTTGACACTTTGACTCTCCCCGACAAATGAAACTTCTTAATCTTATTCTCGACGACACGTGGAATCGTATACTTATTCTTATGACTTGAATCCTTAGACTTATGTCTAATCTATGTAAAATCTCATCAAGGTTTTGATTTCATGAACCTAAGAAATTTGTGTGACACATAGACACCTGTATTCTGGATTTCTAGGCAAAAGGCCCTCGGGCTAAGGCAAGCATATCGCATAAATCCTACGGGACTAGTTATGCTTACCTGGGGATTTCTGGGATGAGTGATAAACTATGGTCAACATACACAAATTTCTAAGGCGAGTGGGTCAACTTAACTTAACGTGTCAACGTTTCCAAATGGTAATGCGTTACCAAATGGAACCATTCCATGTGCCTTACAACTTTTGCCTTATCCTTGTTGAACTATAATCCTTGTTATTCCAATTCTTGTATCGAACTCATTTTGTATATTCCAGCATGTCTCGTCATCATGGGAAACGTGGAAGTTCCGATTGTAAGCTAGCCGCCATGATTGCTCAACAAATGGCTGCTGTCATCCCGACCATGGTTGCTGAACTTAATAGCACCTTAATGACCAACGCTAGCAACAATGGAAATGGTCATGGAGAGAATAGCAACAACCAAAACGGGAGCAATCAACACGGGAACAATCAAACTTGCACTTTCAAGCACTTTAGCTCTTGCAAGCCCACTAGTTTTAGTGGCAAGGAAGGAGCCACTGGTCTTCTTGAGTGGTTCGAGAGCATGGAGAATACTTTTGTTAATTGTGAGTGTTCCGAGACACTCAAGGTTTGTTATGCCACTAGTTTGCTCCAACAAAGGGCAGTTACCTGGTGGAATAGCGAGAAGAGAAATCGTGGTCCTGAAGCTGTGTTAGCACTTACTTGTGAAGAGTTCAAGAACATCGCTATCGTGAAATACTGCCCGAGAAGCGAACTGCAAAAGTTGGAGGAGGAATTTTGGAATTTGAAGCAAAACGATGGTGATCATTTGGCCTACTCAACTAGGCATCATGAGTTGAGTATATTGCTGCCTCACATGGTCGACACTGTCCCCCGCAACATCGAGAAATTCATTGAGGGTGTACCACCCCAAATTCAAGATGCTGTGGTGGGTAGCCGACCCACAACCTTGGAAGAAGCCATTACTATCACCGCTCAAATCACCGAGAACCATATACGAGCGGGCACCATGTCTGTGAAGGGTGCAAAGAAGGTAGAGAAGACGGCTACCGAGACTGTTAAGGAGACCAAAGCTGAACCGTCTAACAACAACAACAACAACAAGAAGCGCAAGTTCACACCGGCGCGTAACTATGCTGTGGCTGCACCCAAACCACCTCAAAGGCAAATGGTACCTGTAGCTACACATGTGGCACAAATGCCTGGGGCTAGGGCTTATGCTGGTCCTCAGCCTATGTGCAACACATGTAGGTATCATCATCCGAGGAATCAATCATGCCGCATCTGCACCTTATGCAGTAAATATGGCCATTTGGTGGCGACTTGCCACCGTGCACCTAACAATGTTGTCGTGGTCACAAACCGTGTTTGCTACAACTGTGGGGAACCTGGTCATTTCCGCCCACAATGCCCTCGTCTTGTGGGTAATGTTCCACAAGCCCGAGGACGTGCTTTCAACATCAACGCTAACCAAGCACAAGCAAACAACGATGTGGTGAATGGTATGTTAACTCACCTTTAACTTTTATGATCCGATTCTTTTCATACTTTACCTGTATCGTTAAATACCTTAAAAATTGAACAGGTATGTTCCTTATTAATAAAACTTATGCCTATGTCCTATTTGATTCTGGAGCCGATAAGAGTTTTGTTTCATTAGAGTTTGAACCCATACTTGCTAAGCCACATACGAAACTAGAAAGACCTCTTACCGTTGAAGTTGCCGATGGAGAACCGATCACCGTTGACGTCATTATTCGTGATTGCATCTTAAGTCTTGACATGCATGATTTTCTTATCGATCTTATCCCTATGAAACTTGGAAGCTTCGACGTCATCATTGGTATGGATTGGTTAGCCAAACACCATGCCGAGATCATTTGTTTCGAGAAGTGCATTCGTATACCGTTACCCTCTAGAGACACTTTGAAAGTGTTTGGTGAAAAATCTTCCAAAGGACTTAAACTCATGTTTTGCACTCAAGCCCGAAAGTGCTTAAGCAAGAAGTATATGGCCTTCTTGGCTTACGTGGTCAACACGAAAGTCAAAGGTAAAGAACTTAAGGATGTCCCTATCGTACGAGACTTTCCTGAAGTATTTCCCGATGACCTTAGTGGTTTACCTCCCGTGCGTGAAGTCGAGTTTAAAATTGACTTGATACCGGGAGCAAATCCCGTGGCTAAGTCACCATATCGGCTTGCACCATCGGAAATGCAAGAACTCTCTAGTCAACTTTAAGAGCTATCCGAGAAGGGCTTCATCCGTCCTAGTTCTTCGTCTTGGGGTGCACCTGTTCTTTTCGTAAAGAAGAAAGATGGATCGTTTCGTATGTGCATCGATTATCGTGAGCTTAACAAGCTTACCATCAAGAACCGTTATCCTCTTCCTCGTATCGATGATTTGTTTGACCAACTTCAAGGAGCTGCTATTTTCTCGAAGATCGATTTACGTTCTGGCAATCATCAATTGTGAGTCCATGATGATGATATCCCAAAGACCGCTTTCTGTACTCGTTATGGGCACTATGAGTTCATGGTGATGCCTTTTGGTTTAACCAATGCTCCTGCTGTCTTCATGGATCTCATGAACCGAGTATGCAAGCCTTATCTAGACAAGTTTGTGATCGTCTTCATTGATGACATACTTATCTATTCCAAGTCCAACACCGATCATGAACTGCATTTGAGATTGGTTCTTGAGTTGTTAAAGAAAGAGCAATTGTACGCGAAGTTCTCGAAGTGTGATTTCTGGCTCGAGGAAGTTCAATTTATAGGACACGTGGTGAATAGCCAAGGAATTCACGTTGATCCTGCAAAGGTGGAAGCTGTGAAGAATTGGTGTGTTCCTACAACTCCTACCGAAGTTCGTTCTTTTCTTGGTCTTGCTGGTTATTATCGGCGATTCATTGCCAATTTCTCAAGGATCGCGAAGCCACTCATTTCTTTGACTCAAAAGAATAAACCATTCGAGTGGGGTTTCGAGCAAGAAGAAGCTTTTGAAGCGTTAAAGCATAAGTTGTGCAATGCTCCTATCTTGACCCTACCCGATGGAAACGATGATTTCACCGTGTATTGTGATGCATCTAAACAAGGCCTTGGTTGTGTTATCATGCAACGAGGAAAGGTCATAGCTTATGCATCGATACAATTAAAGGTTCACGAGGTGAATTACACAACACACGATCTTGAGCTTGGTGCTGTTGTCTTTGCCTTGAAGATTTGGAGGCACTACCTGTATGGTACGCAATGTATAGTCTACACCGATCACAAAAGCCTTCAACACTTTTTCAATCAAAAAGATCTCAATATGAGACAACGTCGTTGGGTGGAGTTGATTAGTGATTACGATTGTGACATTCATTACCATCTTGGTAAAGCAAATGTTGTAGCCGATGCACTAAGCCGAAAGATTCACAACAAGATGATCTCATTCCAAGAAATTCGCGATCGACGTCAATGATTTGACACTTTGGGTGAGTTCGATACTGAGATCCGACTTGATGTCAACGAGACCACCGTACTGCTACAAAACCTGAGAATAGATAATGACATCGAGTCTAGTATCTTTGAGGCTCAACAAATGGTACAACGAGAAGGAAGAATGAAGGATGAATTGGAGCATAATCTTCTAACCCAATTGGAAACGAAACCTAATCGATTGATGTACTTCGCAAATCGAATTTGGGTTCCAAATCGCGATAACCTCCGTACCTTTATCATGAACGAAGCTCATCAAACTCGTTATTCTATTCATCCTGGCTCCGATAAGATGTATATGGACCTGTGTGGTCAATATTGGTGGCCTGGAATGAAGAAAGACATAGCGACTTATGTAGCTAAGTGTCTCACGTGTACGAAGGTTAAAGCCGAAACCAAGTGGATTACTTGAGCAACCCGAGATTCCTATTTGGAAGTGGGAACACATATCCATGGACTTCATAACCAAGCTACCCCGAACCTCTTGAGGACATGATAGCATATGGGTGATCGTTGACCGATTGACCAAATCAGCACATTTTATACCTATACGTGACATTTACAAGACATCAAGGTTAGCTCGTATATACGTTGATGAGATTATAAGTCGTCATGGGGTACCTCTGCACATCATATCCGACCGAGATGCTCGTTTCACTTCGCATTTTTGGTCGTCTATGCAAGAACTCTTGGGTACTCAATTGGACCTAAGCACGGCTTATCATCCTCAAACTGATGGTCAAACTGAGCGAACGATCCAAACCCTGGAGGATTTGCTACGTCTGTGTGTTCTTGACTTTGGTGGTGATTGGGATACGCATCTACCGCTCGCGGAGTTTTCGTATAACAATAGTTATCACTCGAGTATCAAGATGGCACCGTTTGAAGCACTTTATGGTCGTAAATGTCGTTCACCGATCTGCTGGACTGACATTGGTGAAAACTTCATCACTGGTCCTGAACTTATACAAGAGACGACCGATAAAGTTTCTATCATTCGCAAGAATCTTGAAGTGGCGAGAAGTCGTCAAAAGAGCTATGCTGACAAGCGACGTAAGCCATTGGAATTCCAAGTTGGGGAGATGGTTCTTCTTAAGGTTTCACCGTGGAAAGGTGTTGTTCGCTTTGGAAAGAAGGGCAAACTTGCTCCAAGATTTGTAGGACCTTTCAAAATCCTGAAAAGGATTGGGAAAGTGGCTTATAAACTGGAGTTACCTTCCGACCTTAGTGGAGTTCACCCTGTATTTCACGTCTCAAATTTGAGAAAGTGCTTGGCTGACGAAAGTCTGCATGTTCCGTTGGAAGACATCCAGATTGACGAGTCATTGCATTTTGTCGAGAAACCTGTTGAGATCATGGATCGCATAATGAAGAAGACTAGAACCACAACAACCCCAATCGTCAAGGTTCGTTGGGAAAATAAACGTGGCGCTGAATTTACTTGGGAACGTGAGGAGCACATGAAGAAGAGATACCCGTTCTTATTTGTATAGTTTCATTTCTTTTAATTTCGGGACGAAATCCTTTTAAGTTGGGGAGACTGTAACATTTCGTATTTTTGTTAACTAAAAGTTAACTTTCGTTTGTTCTTATAGGGTTCGTTGTTGACATTTATAAAACTTATGAATTATGCATGCTTATTTCTTAATTTGCTTTTAATTCATTAATTTGAGGATTAGTAATGTTATATATTAAATAAAATATGATAATAATAATAAACAACTAAAATAATAATAATAATAATAATAATAATAATAATAATAATAATAATAATAATAATAATAATAATAATAATAATAATAATAATAATAATAATAATAATAATAATAATAATAATAATAATAATAATAAACATAATCATAATAATACTAATAACAAGACTAATAATAATAAGTTTGCAAGTTTGAAAGTTAAATTATATAGAACTTAAGGTGTAATTAACTCAAGGGGCCTTGGTGTCAATTTGCAAACTTTCAAAATAAGATTTGCACATGAAATGTTAATAAACAAACCTTAGGGACCATTTCTGTAAAATTTTAAAACCCAACCCCTTTCCCCCATTTCTCCCTCACGGTTTTCCGGTGGAACTCCGGCGGAGCTCCGGCGAGCCCCAAAATCCACGAAAACACCCGCAACCGTTACCCAAATCAGTCCAAACCCTTTCGTAACCATGAATCGAACTTTAATGGGCACTTTAATTACGTTTAAACGCCGGTTACAGATTCGTTCGACCAAACAACCGACGCCTTTTAATCTTATAGTCGTTCGACCATTAAAACATAATAATAACTCAATTAAATGGTACCTAATCGATGGTTTAATCAAACCTAAGCTGTTATCAAACGAAATTCTATCTGAAAGTGGCACAAACATCGGATTCTTTTCCCTCTCTCGTCGCGAGTCTGCAACAATTCGAAGACTATAATCAAGACTTCGAAACCTGAAATTAACGGAGGGCATTTCATCTTTGAAATCATTAGAAGCTTCCTGTGCAACCAATTTGGTTAACATCGTCGTTTGAACATCAAACCAGTGCTACGTTGGTCACGGTTGTTCTTCGAGTCGTGTCATCGAAATCAAATCAATACCGGGTAATTAATCATATCTATATGCTCGAAATTACATGGGGAATCAAAGCCCCATGTCAATTTCAGTAAACGTATTCGATTTGGTGTTTGATTTGGATCAAGATCAAACTAGGGTTCATAGGATTTGGGGGAAATTTTATTGATTGTGTTTTATAATTCAGAAACGGTTACCTAACGCGGCTGGGAGCCTTGGTTTACTGGTTAGGACACTGCATTCTCAACATGAGGTCCCGGGTTCGAACCCGGGCACCCTCATGTATTTTTTTTAAGGGCTTTTTAACCTTAATTAAATTATAGAAAATTTTTAATATATATAAAAATTAATTTTATAAACTTTCAATATTTTTAAAGCCACCAAATATTTTCTGTTTTTTTTATAAATTTATTTTATTATTAAAAAAAACATTTTAACGAAGATTGTTCATGAATAATTTCTAATAAAATGGATTACAAATAATAATTAATAAATTATTATTGGTTCAAAACGTTTCTTTTCAATTAATATTGTTAAATAGTACTTAATTCTTTTTGTTATAAAAATTTATTCAAACCTTACAAAACTCTCAAATTGTTATAAGTGTTCTTTTCACATTTTTTGTATAAAATATAGATATATATTTCTTTTTAGATAATATTAATGATTTTTTTTTATTTGTTAAATATAATTATTTAACAAGCCCTAAAATCCACTTAACCCTAGTTTTCGTTATATCGTTAACCTTATTATTGACCTAAATCTTATAATATATATATATAGGTGCCTTGTGACGTTCATCTTGGAACGACGTTTATTACTGTTGTTATTAATCATTATAATATACTTATTGATCAAGTGAGTTTCCTTGCCTCTTTTTTTATATTTTTCACACTATTTTGGGGTGAAACATGATACTTATACATCATACACTTATAAACGTTTGAGACTTGTAGTGCACTTGTAATTCATCTTTATATTTTGTCATGGTTATTTGTGTGTTTTAAGTGATTATATGAGATACATAGTTGGTTTACAATCATTAACTATTGCTAGCCTGGCGACATCTTAGATCTTTGGGCCTGACAAGCCTATTTGGTGCTAAAGTCGATGTATTGCCGACTCCTGATGACGTATGCTTGTTCATCATGGGAACCAAATACACTTAGCCAATCTTTTATACTTGTAATCAAGTCGAGGTTTGGTTGTAACGATATGTGTTCTATAACCTTACTAACTTATGACCTATGACATGAATTGCTACTTGTAACTTTATCATATTATGTATGAAAACCTTGGAAACTCACCAACTATTTTTAGTTGACCTTTTATTTTTATCATGTTTCAGGAAACCCCCAAGTTTAAAGTGGACTTTGAAGCTTGCAATAAAACTAGGACTTGGACCTAGTTAAATAAACAAAATGTTCTGTTATGTTTTGAGTTATGTTTGAACTTATTTCATGTTTGAGACTTATGATTGTATTTCATTTTAAGACTTATAAAAATAATATTTGCAATTTAATATAGTGTTATGTGGCTGTGAACAAACTTAACCCTCACATCTCGACGATTCCGCCGTCAAGGTTGGGGTGTGACACGCCAATCCCAAGAAACTACGAATCTCGGATGGCGTCTTTGGAGACTTCCATTGCATCACCGCCTCCACCTTTGCCGGGTCTACCATAATCCCTTCGGGATTCACCACGTGACCCAGAAATTGGACTTCGCGCAACCAAAATGTGATAGGATCAAATGTACCAATCTGTGATGATATATGAACACAATTCAATGAAATACAAACAAAGTAATCAAATTAAGCAAGATATCAACAAAATTCATGTTTTCAAATTAATATCAAGCAAAGACAAATTACAAAGTAAGTAAGCAGTTTCTCTCTAAGCTCGTTCAATCTCGTTTTCAATCTCGTTACTTACTACATGCAAGTCTAAGCTATTTATAATGAAACAGAAAGGAACTAACAAATTACAGAACTAGTCCCTATACTATTACAAAGTAATAAAAAGACACCTAAAGACAACATGTTAATCTTTCTAGAGCACTAACAATACTCCCCCTAAGATTTACATGCTCTTTGGTCTTCAACATCTTCAATCTTGTCTTCTTTTTATCTTTTCTTCAGCTTCCATCTTCAGCTTTTATCTTCATCACTCAAAGAAATCTTCTGGTTCTTCCTTGATATTAAACATTGGCTTCTTTTTGTACATCTCCTGTTCTCTCAAAGCATTAGCAATAGCAGACTTAAATTTGCTAGCAAGAATGCCTTGTTCTGGTTTTGCTTCATTTGTCTTAATCTCCATTTTGTTCATTCTTTCCAATGTATCTTTTGAAAGACATGTAATATCAATATTAGCATATAACTCAATAGGATTTTGACATTCCTTTGAGTATATTTCTAATAATCCTTTCCTTGAAGTTCTTATGAATTCAATGTCTTTGATGTCTTTCTTAACAATGTTTGCATAAGCAAGAGCTTTCCTCAATGATATTCTTTCCATTGCAGCATTCATCACATTGATGATAGAAATAAAATACTTCTTATCTTGCTCTGCTATCTCTGGAGATACCTTTTCAAACTTTTGCATAGACAAAAATGATATATAGCTTGGATGCAATAGCTTCCATTCAAAAGCACTAAATAAAGTAATCATATCCTCATCCCATCGTTCGAGATTTCGGACCAATTTAAGCTCAAACGTCTCAGTATTATAAAACCATCTGAGAATTGGCTTTGAGTTTTGATTACCATCAATCACTTTTAGACTAGGAGTTGTGACTTTTTCAAAATACTTGTCACAAAATTCTATCATTGAATGTTCTTCTTCAGACTGTAATCCTTTGAACTTTTTATTCTTCTTTAAAGTAACAAAGTGTTCTTTATCTTCTTGATCACATCTTGTTTGAAGAAAATTACTTGATCTATCCATTCCTCTTCTTAATAATTCTACCATCATCTTACCACGTTTAGAATCAGATGGATTGATCAGAGGTAATCTGTTTAGCTCTTTCAAATCTTGCACTGGAAGTTTAATGATGCTTGAGTAAAAATGATATACATCACATACTGCATTTACTCTTTTTATCAAAAATGCATCAAATATTTCATCATACTTCCATGCTATAATCTTTACTTGGTTTGTAAAATCAGGAGCAATCATAGCATTTAACAACTCAGCAACTGATTGTCTTCTTTGTAGTACATTTCTCACCAAGTCTCCAGTTGATCTGGCATTATCAAAAATTTACCTTTGTTCAGAAGAGGCTTTATATGCTTGCCTTTCAGGATCAGAAAACATGTTAATCAGATCTTTTCGGCTTTCATGAGCATCTGATTTTCTTGCCATTTGTTTAATCTCTTGAGGCTTTAACATTCTTGTTCTTTTTGTAATTTCAAGATATTGAGGATTGTCAGTATCAAGAATAATCATCTTCTTTGATTGTTTTTCTGTTTCTTGAAAACTTCTAACAAGATTCCTCAAAGATACAGATTGTAATCTTTTCAGTTTTCTCCACGGGTAATTCCTAGCTTGCAACCATGACCTTAAAGCTGGAATACTCATATCATCAGGATCAGGATGGTGCAGCTCAGAGCTTGATAATTCTTCTACATTAATACTTTCTTTCGCTCTATTCCATTCACCATGCTCAATTACAATCTCATTTGGATCAACAGGAGCAACTGACTCTGCAGTAATGCATTTCTCATATTCATCATTTATTTGAGAAACAATCAGTCCATCCAAAAATACTCTATTGTATTTCATCTTCACAAGGTAGTTATATCTGTCTTCAAAATCTTGTGGAATTTCTTCTTGTTCTTGAGTTGGTTCTTGTGAAGAGAAATTTGATACAAATTGAGCTTCATCTATATCTTCTTAATCTAAAACTTCATCATACCAGTCATCATTATAAACTTCTTTAATGTCTTCTAAGGCTTCAATCTGTTCTTGAACGTTTTGCTCTTCAACAGTTTCTTCTATTCTTTGCACTTTTGAAGATGACTCAGTTAAACTTGTATCTACTACATCATCAATTTTCCTTTTTCCTTTGAGCACCTCAAGATTCTCTTCAACAATCATCTCATCACTTATCATTTGATCTGGTGAGATAGACTTTTGAGATTCTTTTTCCTTCATTAATTCATCTTTCAGTTTTTCATTTTCATCTGATAATTTCTTGAATTTCTCTTCAAGAATGTCATAATCCTTTATCATTACTTCAAAGTTTTTGATGACATCTTCTTTATCTTTTGCATAGCTCAAAATCTTTTCATCTTTCAATAAATTTTCTTCATTCAACTTCAATCTCTTTCAATCTTTCATTCTCAACTTTCAATTCTTCAATTTCTTTCTCTTTAATCAAATCTTCTTCTTTCAAGTTCTCCATCTCATCAATATCTACTATCTCCTCTGTTTGTAATGACACATTATGTGTTGTACTAACAGAAATTTCTTCAACTTCTTCATTCACTTCAGCTTGAAATACTGGTTCATATAACATATCATTCATGAAATCAAAATCAAAAGTTTGATTTTGTGAATCTTCTTCATGTACAGAATCAACATGAATATCAGCATCATTAGTTTCTTCAGCTAAGTTTTGAGGTTCATTGACATTTTCATCATCATTCCTTTCATCAATTGTCTCTTGATGTGCTTCAGTTGCACCATCATTACCATCTTCATCATCATTATTATCATCATCATCATTGTTATCATCATCATCATCATCTGATGAGCTTTCAGTAGCTTCATCATCACTTTCTTCATCATCATCATCAATCATATCATCTACAACATCCTCAATAAGATCATTTGGATCTATTGGTTCATCTTCAGATAAATGATAGTGTTGTTGATTGATGTCTACTTCATCCATAGATACATTCCTTATATAATCAAATACTGGAATGTTTTGAGCACCAGTAATCATTGCAAGTCTTTTATACACAGCTTCTGACATATGCTCTAATTGCAGCTTATGTCCTTTAACTCCTTCAACATATAGATCTGGATTCTCTTCATTAATAAGCAATTGGAGAAATCTTGGATACATCAAGTATTTATTTCTCTTTCCTCTTTCAAGATTAAATATGAATCCATTCATTATTCACTTAGCCATGTTAAATCTTCTATTTGTGGCTAAAGCAATGATAGGAGATGCAATGTCCACTGGGAATGAATCCCAACCAGCACTTCTTTTAGACATAAATTGTTGAAATATATAACACAATAGTTTCCAGTGTTTATATACTCTTGCTTTGAAGAATTGTTTCTTAAGGAAGTGATCAGGATGACCCATTTGTAGAAATACATCTCTACATTCATTCAAAGTATACTCAGATAAGTCTTCTGGGTCATTTTCACCAAGTTTTAGAGCTGTTTTGATTGCTTGTTCAGAAACTTCAAGCATTCTATCTGATGTAATGAAAGCTCTTAGAACTTTATTCTCTTCTTCATCTCTTTCTACTTCTGCTGTTCTCCAAAATCTTTTGATCAATCTTGCATTAATCATGGGTCTTGCACACATTACATAGACATATTTTGATCTTAGCAGAAATCGAATAATCTCTTCATAACCAACAGCTTCTCTGTTTTCATCATCTAAGAATGCAGCAACATTATGTTTAGGCTCAAACTTCAAATCTGCCATCTGCAAAACATAGAGAAAAAGAATATGAAAACATTGAAATTTGATTAATGAGTTTCATTTTTACATATGAATTTGCAATTTTGACTTATAATTTTGAATTCAATTTTGAATTATGATTTTGACTTTTGACTTATAAATTTAATTTGTGAAATCTTAAAATTTATTCATTTTGTATCTGTCATCAAGCATTTGAATTCTTATTTATCTACTTTTTGTAAAAAAAAATATTTTTTATTTTTTTTATTTTTATTCAAAATTTGAATCTCTCTGTTCATCTTCTTCTTCTTCCTTCGAAGAACACACTGATCGATCTATAATCAATATCATTAACAATTTCAGTCGATGAACTTTATGTCAAATTGCTCGAAATCTGATACATATCAAAAATCCAGAGTCAATTTTAGATATGATTAAGATTTGATTAGTTAAACTTTGAAGGTTATGGTGTTCGAACGCCCAAATAGCAGTCAAACGCCAATATCAATCATCATGTTTTAATCAAAATCTACTGATTTGAATCACAAACTTACGTTTATAGACCCAAATAATATCTAAAAATCAACAAGATTTGATGCAATCACTGATAATCTGAGACTTCGATGACGACTAAGAGTCGATAGTTCAGGGATTTGTTTTTGGAGAAATTTTGAGTGAGAATGAGAAACAAGTGTAAGTGTTCAATTTATATTAAGTGATATTTTAGACGTATGAGCACTGTTTGTGCGTATGAAATCCTAAAATTCACAAAATACTGAGACGCATGAGCACTGTTTGTGCGTTTTGACTCAGACGCATGAGAACTGTTCAGACGCATAAGCATTGTTTAGACGCTTTTGCACTGTTCAGCCGCATGGAGTTCCTGAAACGTCTAACACTTGTAACTCTTGAAACTTTTCAACACTGTATAGACGCATGAGACGTTTCAAACATCCAACACTTGGTTAAAATTAGACTCATTATCACTGTTTAGGCGCATGGGTTTGTGTAAAACGCCCAACACTTGATTAAACTCATGGACTTATTACAACTATTTAGGCGCATGGGAATATGACAAACGCCCAAACACTTGTATAATTCCATGGACTTATTACAACTGTTTAGGCGCATGGGAATGTGACAAACGCCCAAACACTTGTATAATTCCTGAAAGTTCACCATGCTCCTATTTAGACGTATGCACACTATTTAGGTGCATGAGTTGACTTTGAGTTGACTTTCATGAGTCTTACACTTGTGTTTTCCAAATTCTTCACATGCACACTGTTTAAACATATTAATAATATTTCATACTAATATTTAAACATTTTAAGCATAATTTTGAATTTTCCAAAATTTACCTTTTAGTCCCTCAAATTTGAACTTTTTGCATTTTGCACACACAATTTTTAACTTTTAACAATTTTAATTTTTTTTACTTGTTAGTTTATCTTTCCCTTCATTTTAGTCTCAAAACAAAATCAAGTATCATCTATTTTCCAACTTTTGAAAGAAGCATTTCCACTTGCAAATTTATATAGGTTCATATTATCATTTTCAAAAGTTACAATATCAAACACACATACACTTTGAACATATAGCATCATCCTTTCAATTCAACATTTTATCTTTGATTTTGATTTTCTGAGAACAACTCTTCCATTTATTACTCCCCCTAAACTTTGAAGTTTGAAAAACTTATAAGTTTTCTAAGGTAACATAATAAGATCAGCCATCTCATTGTTACATTGCCTTCACACACATAAAACATGCATAAAATCAAAATGAAAGCAGAATCAAAATCTAATATAAACAAAAGAATTAATGTCTGTAGTGAGATCATATTAATGAAGTTCAGCACATTAAAATAAAAAAAATGTGAATAGTCATAGACAATGAATAAATCCTGATCAAGTGTGTTCCAGGTCAGTGATATCGCAGCAAAGGAGACATAAGATCTAAGGACAAACAATAAGTGTTTTTGACAAAATATCAACTCACTTACTTTTTCAATTCTTGGATGGATTAGGGTATATTTGGATATGACATGATGTAAATCATACTGATACTGAGAGAGCTCAACCATCATCATGACATGCAAGAAAGAACGCATACTCAACTTATTACCTGAAACATATGTATCACCAGAGTTCATGTTACTTAAATTAATAGAGAATGATCATGGATAACCATTAGATCAGCTCTGACTATTCATTTGAATAGTTGTGCACACTGGAATCTTTTGCATCAAAGAGAGAATCCAGGTCTGTAAAACTTACAACAAAGGATAACTCAGCACTTCAAGTCTATGATGACTCATAACAGAGAAGTGATATGATGCTTTGTAACAGATCTCATGATTAAACACATTACCAACAAGTGGGAGTGGTGTAACTTAACAAGCAATCAATCTGATAAGCCAAAACATCTCAAAAGTACTCAGATGAATACACACAAGCATTAAGATTTAGTGTGATCACAAGAATTTACCTTTTCAGTATAATAGCAAGATATTGTCTACACATCATATCTAATCATGTCATACTTTATTAATGAGTGAAGTATGCAACTGATCTCACTAATGTACTATCATTTCTCACATATTGCATAAACATATTCTTTTCTAAAAAATGTAAACTGATAATTAGAAAAAGACTCTATTTTTGTAGTTTTGATTTATACTTTTGTATTTGGATTTTTCTAAGAAAACAAAAATCACACACACACAAAATACAAATAGGCGATTAACATTGAGAGGATCACTTATGATGATCTTTTGATTTAGAGAGTTCACATATTGTCACACCCCGGGCCCAGGTAGGGTGGGACGTCACAGACTAGCAACAACATATGGCAGCGGAAACAAACCATTACAAGAGCTCAAAGGAGAGAATATCACATGGCATTAATGTTTTTAAAAAGATAACGGGGCTAGAAACAAATCAAGCCCCCAAAAACCAGTTTTACAATCATCCATAAAAATAAATTGTACTTGTTCAATCACAATTATAATATTGTTCAAATGATTCATCAAGGAAAATATGCCAATGCCATGTCACGGGGATAAGTCTAGGTCTTCACAACAGCTAGGATCTCTTCATACATTACCTGAAACAAGCTCAAAAGAAAATTGTGTCAACTAAAAAGTTGGTGAATTCAAATGCTTAAAGTTTAAAAACAAAAGGACTTAACAAATCCTTCTTTGATTATAAAAAATAATCATTGTTTATCATCGTGGGAAAAATCATAATCAACCCTGCACTCAGTCTCGGTTGGCCTCTTCTAAAGTTGTGTTTAACCGGATATTCCTGAAGGAAGAACTGAGCCCTAAACCAGTGAACCCTACCTACCCGGATGGTTCACCATAGTATCTTAACAAAACCTGTTACATGCCACAAACGACCCCTTAGGATCTCAGTGGGGTAACCTTCCTGGAACGGAAGCCACTGTGTGTGGGGGATTCCCCAAATAGATCTATCCATATAAAACAAGCGGTTCACGAAAGAATTAATGATCATGATATAAGAATCAGCAGGTAACCACAAATCCCACATACAATCATCAAGTAAAGCACAATCATAGTTCATAAAAAGGTAGAGCATGTTTCATCCCAAAACAATAGTAAAAAGGGGGATCACTAGAACTCACCTTAGGTTTCCAGTCAAAAGTCTCTTGGTGTACCGGGAAGTGTCTCAAGTCTAGCACCCTAACATGTACATATTAAGTAATAAGCTACTGCCCTAAACTCATTTAAGGTGCAACAATGGTGTCAAGAGTTTAGCTATTGGTTAAGGCTTTGGTTTCGTGAAGGTTTGTATAAAAAGTTTCCTTTTATGGCAGGTCAAGGCGTCTTCATGAAAATTGAGATTTTCACTTCATTAGGTTAAGTATATTAAGAAATTTTGTTGTTCAAGTGATTATTAGCTTCCTGGAAGTCGGCTATAAGGTTTGGAAAAATTTTACAGTTTGGTCCCTCAAGTTTCAAAATTGACAGTTTCTACCCTCAAGTTTAGTTTCTTGCCCTTTATGACATTTAAGACCAAAAATCAGATTCTTAGAGTAATATTATACTTATTATGGAGTAAGTGTTTCAAAATTTTAGTTTACGGGTCCGATTTAAAAACTGCGCGTTTAACGCTCCCGGTTACGGTAAAAGCCGGATAGTTTTAACCGTAAATTGGGGTTTTCATATATTTGAATCTTGGACCAGTAGGTATTTTCTAAAAGGTATCTTTATAAATTTTTAAGTCCTTAAATTGTGAAATTTGGCCTTTTATAGTTGAAAATCTTGTTTTTACGTTTGACCCGTTAAAACGCGGTTTTGACCGGGTTTGGCCATTTAAAGCTTGTTTGACCAATTTTTCGAATCCTTTAAGTCTTTTATTACTTAACTTACTGAAATCATATGATTTTTATAAATCTTAGCTTTGAACTCTATTTTTATGGATTTTTCTCAAAAACGATGCTCGGTTTGTACCCGTTTTTAGTTAAAACGTCATTTATTTGTTCCTTTGACCATTTAAATTATCCATTGACTCCAGAACACTTTATTTATCATTTTTGAGCCTGGAATACTTTTCAAGAGTGTTAAATTCATATTCTTACTATTTTTAAAGTTATTTTACCATGTTTTCGGGTCCCGAAAGTGACTAAAAGAGGGCAAATCTCAACATGTCTTTTATTCCAGAGATTAAACATTACTAACACTTCTAATATTCATCAAAACCTACTGAAATTTCAGTCCCAAAGAGTTGCCTAGTTGTTCTATACATCCATATGCTTCAAATATGTAGAAAATGTCATAACCGACCATAACACTTGTGTAAATCATCTTAACTTGAGTTTAGACGTTACCAACACTTCATTTAACTTTATTAACAGATTATTAAGGTGTCATTAAGTCGTTCATGAGTAGGTTATGGATCTTGGTTGAAAGGATTTTTCAAACAAATGCTTAAAGGGTGTTGTTACATGTAGAAAGAAGGGTTTCAAGGTGTAATCCATGTAATAACCATGGGTTCGAGTATGTAGCCTTTTGGAACTTTTAAAAACAGGTTCTTGGGAGTCCATTAAGTCATAAAAATGCAGGTCACAAGTTTGGTTTACAAGAGTTGCAACTTTCACAAGCTAGATGATACCAAAACACCCAAAAAGAGGGTTTTCATGGTGGAAATCGGTTTCCACCTCAAGAATGACTAACATAACATGAGGTTTACCTTCAAGAACGTTGGGAACTCCTTATGAACAAAGTGATAGTAAGAAGTTTCTGCTACAACAAGGAAAAAGCAAGGTTTTTAGGTGAAAAATGAAGAAAACAAGTGAAATGTCCCAAAACCGACAACATGAGCTTACACTTGATGTAACTCACGGTTTAGAAGGTGTTGAAGGTCGTGGATGGCTAGAAACTCCTTGGACTTGGCTGTAGAAGCTCGAACTAAGGCTGGAAAGGTCGAACAAGTGTGGTTGTGTGACCAAAACTCGCGAACTAGGCCACCTCCTTGCGGTTTGCACTTGGCCGATTGATGCTTGGTGTTGTTCTTCGAATTTCTTGTGCTAGACTTAGAGAGAATTGCTTTGAGAGAATTGTGAGGTGAGGGTGTGTGTGTTTCAGCTGATGTTTCGAATAAGAGGGAGAGAGGGAGAGAGGGAGAGAGTTTGCATGAAAGGTAAGTGGGTAGTGTGGTGGTGGTGTAGAGAGGAGAGGAGTGGAGAGGGGAGGGCGGCCGATTTTGGAGGGTAGTGGGAGGATTTTTGAATTAATGTAGTGTAGTTTTGTAGTATTGGGTATAATGTATTATTTAGTGGATGGTATAATTGAGGTATCTAGTGCATGTCCATGCATGCATGGCCGAAAATTATATAAGTGTGAGTGTGTATGCTCACATTTTCATTGTCTTCTCTTGAAATTAATTTTTGTAAGGGTGACTAGTCAACATTCCCGGGACACAAATTTTTAAAAGGTAGAAACCTAAATTAGCTAAAAGTCAATAATGAAAATCACATGAAACCATAATTTGAATCAAGTAGTAAGAATTGTTTCCAATTTCATAGTAGGGTTGAATAGTTTCAATTATTAGCACTCATAACATGGATAATGATGCAAGTAATCTAGGGTTAGGGTAACAACCTGGAGGTCGGTTGTCACACATATGATTAATAAGACCAATTGACTCTACTAAATACTCAAACCGTCCTTGTACGAAGGCTTTAGTAAATAGATCTGCCAACTGTTTTTCTGTTACAATTTGAATCAATATGAGTAATCTTTTTTCAGAGTTATCTCTGAGAAAATGATATCAAATTTCGATATGTTTTGTTTTGAATGTTGAACAGGTTTAGTTGTAATGAACATAGCAGCAGTGTTATCAATGTAAATAGGTGTTTTAAGAAAATTGAACCCATAATCCAATAGTTGATTTTGCAACCAGAGGATTTGAGAACATCCTGCTGATTCAGCAATGTACTCAGCTTCTACAGTTGAAACAGAGACATTTGTTTGTTTGTTACATTGCAACGAGACTAATCGGGGACCAAGAAATTGACACCCACCCGAAGTAGATTTTCTATCTTGACAACATCCACCATAATCAGTATCAGTGTATCCATGTAGTTCAAAGTTACCCTCGTAAGGATACCAAAGCCCTAAGGTTGGTTTACCTTTGAGATACCTGAATATCCTTTTGACAACAATTAAGTGAGATTCTTTTGGGTTTGATTGATACCTGGCACAAACACAAACATCATACATAATATCTGGTCTAGATGCAGTAAGATACATCAAAGAACCAATCATTGATCTGTATAACGTTTGGTCAATAGATTTTCCTTTTGGATCAGGTTCAATCTTGGTGTTAACATCTGCTGGAGTTCATATGGACTGACAGTCTTGCAACTTAAATTTCTTCAAGAGCTTGTCAACAAACTTCTCTTGATTGATGAAAATTCCATCGTCAGTTTGCTTGACTTGAAGTCCAAGGAATAAATTAATCTCTCTCATAGAACTCATTTGGAACCGAGATTTCATGATTTCTTCAAATTCATTGCACAATTTTGGACTGGTAGAACCAAATATGATATCATCCACGTACACTTGTACACATAAGAGATCATCATTATCCTTCTTTATGAATAAAATTGGATCAATTTTCCCTCTTGTGTATCCATGTTGGATTAAGTGTTGTGATAATGTCTCATACCAAATTCTAGGGGCTTGATGAAGTCCATATAAAGCTTTACTCAGCTTATATACTCGATGTGGAAATTCTGCATCCTCAAAGCCCGGAGGTTGCTTCACAAACACATCGTCAGTGATAGGACCATATAGAAATGCACCCTTTACATCCATTTGATACACCTTAAATTTCATGAATGAAGCATAAGCCAGGAAAACTCGAATGGATTCAAGTCTTGCAACTGGTGCAAATACTTCATCATAATCTATTCCTTCTTCCTGTGTGTACCCTTGTGCAACAAGTCTCGCTTTGTTCCTTATTAGAACACCACGATCAGCAGTCTTATTTCTAAATAACCATTTTGTGCCTATAGCATTTTCTCCTTCAGGTAGATCCACTAAATTCCACACTTCTTGTTTGCGAAATTAAAGTAATTCTTCTTGCATGTCTTTTATCCAACCATTGTCCTTTAATGCTTCGGTAACATTTTTAAGAACAATTTGAGAAAGAAAACAAGAGTATAAGCCCAAGTTTGCTTGTTCTGATTTACTCCTTGTTGTTCTCTCATTCAATGGACCAATAATCTGAGAAATTGGATGATTCTTGTGAATACGAGATGTTGGAATCTCATCACATTGAACATTAACATCCAGATTTGTTTGGTTTAAGTTGGAAAGCTCATGTAACAAAGTAGAAGAATGTGGATTGAAGTTTGGAACTTGCGTTGGTGAGTTAGAAAAAGTAATCAAAGTTACTAGTATCAACTGCATCACCAGAGATGGATGATGTTCCAGACTCAGGTAGCACAAACTCATTACCATCATTAGGAATATGTTGTGATCCTTCCTGATTAAATGAAACTGAATGATCTGAAGCTGTATTAGCATGATTATTGTCATCGAATTGTATTGTTGAGTCCTTGACAAATGATAAAAATGGGCAGTCTGAGCTAGAATCATTTGGGTCATCAGAATCTGAATCCTCACTGAAAGATCCAAGATCTCCTCTAGAGTTCTTCTTACCTGTAGAATCAAGACAATTTGATTGATTAAACAAGTTAGATTGAAGAGAGTTTGATAATGAATCTAAATCAAATAACCATGCAGGACCATCTGAAACTGATGGAAAAGAATTTTCCAGAAATTTAACGTTGAATGTTTCACGAATTATATTTGTCCTAGAGTTGTACACTCGATAGGCTTTTGAAACAGATGAGTATCGAACGAAAAATCCATTATCAGATTTTGCTTCAAATTTTCCTAATTGATCATTTGAATTAAGAATCATAACAGGACAACCAAATGATTTTAGAAAGCTTATGTTCGGTTTCCTGCCAAACATTAACTCATATGGAGTTTTCATTTTATCTTTCACAATTAAGATTCTGTTCTGAACGAAACACGCAGTTGATGTAGCTTCATCCCAAAAAGTTATAGGAATTTTTGCATCAGCAAACATAGAACGTGCAGCTTCAATCAGTGTTCTATTCTTCCTTTCAGCAACTCCATTTTATTGAGGGGTTCTTGGAGCACTGAACTGATGAGCTATCCCTTTCTGTGCACACAACATTTCAATGTTAGCATTTTTGAATTCCGTTTCATTGTCACTTCTTATTATTTTCACTTTATTTTCTAATTGATTTTCAACTTTAATGATAAATTCTTTCAGTAAATCAGCCGTTTCAGATTTGGCATACAAAAAGAAAACCCATGAAAATCTTGTATAGTCATCAATGATAACTAAACAATATGATTTTCGTCTAATACTCTTGATATTTGTTGGTCCAAAAAGGTCCATATGTAATATTTGAAGAGGTTTGGATGTTGAGTTTATGAGCTTGGACTTATAAGATGCTCTGTGTTGCTTTCCTTTCAAACATGCGGAGCAGTGATCAGTCGTTGCAAACTTCTTAGATGGAAGTCCAATGACATGATTCCCTGCTACAAGCTTGTTCATATTCTTGAAATTTGAATGTTCGAGACGTCTATGCCAAAGCTGGCTTTCATCATTTGATGCTTTAGCAATTAGGCATGTTGTTTTAGTTGAAGGATCAACTTGAGACATATCCAGCTTGTATACATCTCTATCCCTTTCAGTTGTAACAATTACCCAATCTTTGCTTATCTTAAAACCTGGCTTCAAAACATAATAGAATGAATCATCAAATAGAACAGAGTATGATTTATCACATATTTGGGATACACTTAAAAGATTAAAGTTCAACTGTGAACAAAAGTTGATTTTGTCAAAGCTTATTATCCCATTTGATACTGTTCCTTCTCCTGTTATTTTTCCTCCAGCATCACCAGCAAAGGCGACGTGTGTTCCATCCTTTAACTTAAAATCTTGTAACAAGGCAGGATTGCCTCTCATATGCCGGCTACACCCACTATCCACATACCATGTATTGAGTGGTCTTCTTGGGCGTACCTGCACAACAAGAAAATTAAGTTAAGATATCTACCCAAGCCGAGACGGTCTTGGGTTTTTCAAATTCATCAACAATGGTAAATTGTTTGTAATGGAGATTATTCAAATCAGGTTTATTCTTGATAAATTTACCAATCTTGTTTTGGAAATTGTTTTGAAAATTGTTTTGAAAGTTGTTTGGGTTATTTTTGAGAACATTCATATCATTTGATTGATCAATTTTTGAAATGTATTTATGACTAACGTTTTTATTAGTCATTCTTACAGATCTTGGTATGAATTGTTCTTGCACATTTTGTTTAGATCTCACATAATTGTTCTTTTGAAAAGATCTCAAACCTAAAGAAGGTTGATTAGTTAATTTTTTAAATCCATCAGTTTGATTTCTCATATATTGAGGATTAACATAACCTTTGCTCATGTTTGAATTTGCAAATCCTCTTGTAATAGATCTATTTCTAAAATAACAATTTGCTATATTGTGAGTCTTTTCATCACAATAAGTACAGTATTTGTTAAAATAACAATCTGCTGTGGAATGATTTCTCATGTCACATATGTGACAATACTTGTTGAAATAGCACTCAGCAGTATTGTGATTTTTCATATCACAAATTTCACAGTACTTTTGTGGGGTTAAAAACAACTGTTTGTTAACTTTTGATATTGACACGATGTTTGATTTTGGTGTTAAATAGTTAAACTTTTGTCTTTCATTTTTCACATTTTGATTTTGTGCCAAATTATTTTGCATTTGTTTAACATGAACTTCCTTCTTGAATGCATTAGGAAGAAATCCTTTTGCTACAGCGAAAGTCTTAGAATATGAACTTGATTTCAAATCAGAGTGAGATTTGTTCATAGTATTTATTTTGTTGTTTTGAAGAGAATTCATATTTAACAAACCAGCTGACACAAATTTTATCGGTTTAAGTTTTGTTGCCTGATTTGTTGCTTTGATCAACATTTCTGAACTTTTGTTTTGTTCAGATTTTGTTTTTGATGATTTCTTTCTTCTTCTTTGATTCTTTGACTTAGAAGAACTTGGTTTACTTTCAGATTGAACATCGTCAGAAGAAGATTCTTTTTCATATTGAACCTGTTTCAGATTAATAGTGTTTGAATCTTCTGATGTTCCTACCTGTTGTTTATCTTTTTCTTTGCTTTGAACTTTCACTTCTTCTAATACAACATGAAATTGATTAGAAGTGTTTTGTTTTGTTTGTTTTGGTTCATAGGATTTTATCTTGATTGGATGACCATTTTTAATCTTTTCTCTATCATTTTCAACAAAAATTTGTACATTTTCTTTTTCTTCTTCTGAATTCTTGTTTTTGATCTGAAAAGCTTTAAGTTTAGCTTTATTCTCAGGAGAATGATCATGTGTATTGAAGTTCTCTGGTAAAGTGTTTGTAATAGATTCAGGCATAGGTTCATGAGTGAAACCTAACCCTGCTTTCTTTTTATCTTTTCTCTCACCAGTTTTTCTACAATCCTTTTAGAACTTTTTACTTTAGCAAGATCCATTTGAGTAGCAATATGTGCTATCTTCTCCTGTTCAAGATTTTTGGTCATCTCTTCTAATTGTTTAGAAACAATTTCTAAATCTTTTAGAGTTTTGTTCCATGAAGTTTGAAGAGAGATAATCTTTTGATCTGCTGTTTTATGATCAGATTTTAGTTTGTTATACATTGACTCTTCTTGTTTTAGCTTCTCACAGATTTTATATGAGTAGTTTCTATAGTATTCAACATGTTCATAGCATGATTTTGTGCAGAGTTTTTCTCTCACTTCAGATGGGATTTTAGGGAATTTTGGAGATAAGTGTCAACCTTAGGTTGATCAGACTGTGCCATTAGAGCTACTTCATCTGTATCCTCCTTAGGAACAGATTTGTCACTCCAATCATAGTCATCTTCTTCATTCTCACTTTCCACCTTTGGATCATTGTTTTCTGACCAATCTTCTCCCTGGATTTCTGCAACAAGATATAAACTTGATGTTAAATCATTAGTAAACTGATCTGCATATGCACTCCAATCATAACCATCTATAATGCTGACTACTAAAGCTTTCTTGGTTTCATCAGATGATTTTGTTTCATCTCTAAGCTCAGGCATAGGAAGACTTTGATAAGGCTTCTGAAAAGTCTTCTGAGCTGGTTGAAACCTTTGATTGCTAGAACTTGATTGAGCATTTCTGCAGGATCGGGTTTGTCACTTAAACACTTAAATTTCTCTCAAAGTCGCTTATAGAAACACTCAAATCAGATGAAGTAAAGTCTTCTACAAGAGTTGATAATAATATAATAAGTAGCAAGGAACACACAGAAATAATTTTTCAAGGCACTTGTATATATTACTTCTCAACTCAAGATATTACAAGACTCTTACAAGCATGATACATGAGTTACAATGAGAAACTATATATACTAGATCCTACAGCCGGATATACTTTGATACCAACTGGAAACCTAAGACTAAAGCATATACTACAATGCTAAAGTTAAGGTATCTTAGATAAAGTATTATCTAAGATATGGTAGTCATGACATGTCCATGACTTACCTTTTGTCACCAACTAAAGATGGCAACTGTACTAACATAAAAAGGTAAACAGTGGATTAAAGTATGGTCAACTACATGGCTTTTGAGAAAACACCATGCAGTATCTCAGAGGTCTGCAGCGGAGTGTCAGGGAGACCATACTTATGTCCACTGGATAATAGTAGTGTCTTCCGAAGGTAAGTTGGCTTCGGAAGAACAAGTTCTTCCGAGCCATTTATACTTCGGAAGAGGCTTCTATACTTCTGAGGCTTGAGGACTTCTATACTTCGGAAGTTGACTTCAGATCTTTCATTCTAAGTCTTGATCTTCTGAAGTAGGTTCTTTGTCTTCGGAAGTTGGAGTTTTTCTTCGGAAGTAAGTTTTACACTTTGTCTTCGGAAGAGCTCCTTTTTCCTTTGGAAGTTCCACACTTAGCTTCGGAAGTCCTTTATTTGTTGTACCAAAATCTTCTAAGTGATTTGGTTTTGGTTGCACCAGCCTTTCTAGATCCAACAATTTCCTCCATTATTATTTGGAGCTTTGCATTCTCTGGAGAAGTGTCCATAAATGTTATAGTTAAAACACCTAGATTTTGACTTATCAAACCCAACAGTCTTGTTAGCACTTGGCTTGTACTTCCTGTTGAAATATGAGTGTTTTTGTGTCCTGTAAGCAATCATCACCATCTGCCAGTTTAAGTCCATCTCTTCAACATCTTCAGGATCCATCTCAAACAAATCCTGCAAAACAAAGTCTAATTGAGTTAAATGGCTACCTTGATATGCTTGAAAACTATCCATAAATGCAGTGAATGTAGTTTTAGACTCTTCATCCTCTAATAGGATGTTTATCACATCTTTAACTTTACTAGATTTAGCAGAGTTAGACGAAGAAGTCTCTGTTTGAACATTAGATGTTTGAGACAGAGATTTAGGAGGAGATTGAGAATGAGACTGAGTTGTATAAGCAGGAGCACTAGTAAATGATGAGTCAGTGAAAAATCCTACTCCAACAAACAAATCTCCCTCTTCTTCTGTAATTTTCTCACTTTTTACCATGAATGCATTTTCAATAGTGGTTGCAGGAGAAGCAACAAACTGATACTGAGACATTGATGATGCTCTATCATTGTTCCTTGAGCTTTCATCAATCTCTACTTACTCTATCTTGGCAATAAGTAGATCTAGATCCATATGGAACTTCTCAGTATGCTTTAGTAAGGTTACTGTTTGTTTCCATGATGAGGGTAAAGCATTGAGTAGTCTAAGATTTAGATCTTCAAGATTAGGCTTAATACCCGCTATTGACATCTCAGTTGTAAGTTGAACAAATCTATTCATCATTTGATTTATGGTTTCTCTAGACAAATGTTGAAACAATTCTAATTGCCTTTTCAACTTTTGTTTTTTGAGATGTTGAATCTCCTTGCCTCCTTCACAAATGGTCTTTAAGGCTTTATATAAGGTGTATCCAGTTTGATATGCATCAAGCCTTGCAAGAACTTCCAGAGGTAGTCCTTTACACATCAAAGAATAAGCTTTGATATCATTCTTTACTCTTCTTAAATCATTTCCTTGAAGACCATCTTCAGGATAGGGTTCTGGAGAATCTTTAGTATAAACAAACCCTCTGTCAGGCCCATCAATGATTATAGGAATGTATGGTCCTTTCTCTATAGATTTCCAAAGATCAGTGTCAATGGAATTAAAATGCTGTTTTAACCTAAGAGACCAATTTTTGAAATCAGCTCTATTTTTAAGTTTTGGAACTCTATTTTCAGAATCTTCTGATTTCACCATTCTTATATTTTTGTTGTTTTTCTTAGATTTTGAATTAAGAAAAGAAATGAAAAGTTTTTGAAATTTTTTTTTTAAAAATTCTAAGTGTTAAGGGTGATACGCCTGAACAGTGATTAAACTCCCAAACAGTTGATGCGCCTAAGTTGAGAGACGTCTAAGGTAATGCCTTAGACAAATTTTCAAAACGCCCAAGTTGATGCGTCCGAACAATTGTAAAACGCCTGAACAGTTGAAACGCGCCCACACAGTTGTAAAGCGCCTCAACAGTTATCAACCATCTGGACTTTCTCTTCAACAGTAGTTAAGCGTCTGAAATGAAAACGTCTACACAGTGTTAATGCGACCAAACAGTAGTCAAACGCCTAACACTTAGACAATTTTTCAGCAAATCTCAACTCTAATGCGCCACATTCATCATGTTCATATGAATGTAACTAACTCAAATCTTCTGAAGTTCTTCAAAAGTTGATGAATTGGATTGAAAATTTCCAATTAGACATGATTTATACCGATAATCATTCTTTTAACATCAATTTCTTTCAATATCAGCAACAAATCAATCAATTTTGTGATTTTCAGTCCGAAAAATAGTAACCTTTTTCGATCACAAATTCAACAAATTATCTCGAATTTGATGAATTTAACTGCTAATTGTGATTCAAATCATGTGTCTGATGATGAAACACATCTGAAATTCACAAATTTTCAATTGAATTGTCTATCAATCACAGATTCAGTGAATTTTTGAGTTTGAAAGTTCGACAAACCTCAAAATTCACTCGCTAATAGCTTACCAACAGCTATGATACCATTTGATAGGATCAAATGTACCAATCTGTGATGATATATGAACACAATTCAATGAAATACAAACAAAGTAATCAAATTAAGCAAGATATCAACAAAATTCATGTTTTCATTAATATCAATCAAAGAAAAATTACAAAGTAAGTAAGCAGTTTCTCTCTAAGCTCATTCAATCTCGTTTTCAATCTCGTTTTCAATCTCGTTACTTACTACATGCAAGTCTAAGCTATTTATAATGAAACAGAAAGGAACTTACAAATTACAGAACTAGTCCCTATACTATTACAAAGTAATAAAAAGACACCTAAAGACAACATGTTAATCTTTCTAGAGCACTAACAAAACGCGCACTTGGAGAACTTGGCATACAATTTCTCTCTTCTAAGCGTCTCTAACACCTCCCGAATGTGTCCGACATGCTCCTCCTTGCTTCTCAAATAAATCAGGATATCATCGATAAACACAATTACTGATTTATCCAACATCGGTCGACACACCCGATTCATCAAATCCATAAAAGCAGCTGGCGCATTTGTTAATCCAAAGGACATAACGAGGAATTCATAGTGTCCATAACGCGTGCGAAAAGTTGTCTTAGGAATATCCTGCTCCTTCACTTTCAGTTGATGATAGCCCAATCAAAGATCTATTCTCAAAAACCAACTAGCACCTTGGAGCTAATCAAACAAGTCATCAATTCAGGGTAGTGGATATTGGTTCTTCACCGTCAACTTGTTTAACTCGAGGTAGTCGATGCACATTCTCATACTACCGTCCTTCTTTTTAACAAACAAGACAGGAGCACCCCAGGGAGAGATACTTGGTCGAATAAACCCCTTGTCTAGCAGCTCTTTGTTGGAGCTGTACAAGATAGTCTATATTATCAACACGGTCAAACTCAACAAAAGTCAACGTCACGGTAAAAGTCAACGCAAGTCAAACTTGACACGTTCGAGATGAAGAACCGAGACAAGACGTTGAAGATTTAGATGACTAGGAGTTTTATTGTAATAAATATATTTTGTGTGAACAAAATATATTTTACTTTGTTTGAGTCATGTTTTAGTCTAATTATAAAGTCTAGGGGGTTATGTGTAAATAGAGAAACTTAGACTAGACTATAAATAGCCTAATTGTAATTAGAATTAGGTTAATTGTTGCATGACCAATAGATTGAGGGATTACTTGTAAACACATTATTAGTAATCTAATTAAACATCAAAGGGGTTTTGATTGTGATTATCATATTTTGATCTATAATCTTCATGATCTAATTCAAGTGTGCTTATCCTGGATTTATAATTTGGTATCAGAGCCATTTTGGATCAAATTCATTTGAAGATTTGAAGATTTTTAGAGAGAGAAATTGGGGTTTTTGTTCAATATCAATATTTCATCAACCAGATCAAATTTGAGTGTATTTGATATGGAATTTGATTGAATTTTGCTTGTTATTGGTTGGGAAAGCTCTGTTAATCATCAGATCTCTAATCCATTAAGATTTAGGCGATTTCTAATTGATTTCGTGTTGAAAAAGTCTTCCAGATTTATCCAGTGAAACTACATATTCATCCAGCGAAACTGCATTCTCTTTCAGCGAAACTACAAGTGTTTTACACTTTGTAGTTAGTTTCTGCATCTCAGCGAAAGTAGGGATCTTGAACGAAAGTTCAACAGTGCTTGTGTGCATTTTACAAGCGAAATTGCTATCGAAAGTATCATTGAACGAAAGTTCAAGCTTGTTTCGTGCGAAATTGCCGGCGAAACTAAGCAGTCTCAAGCATTTGGTTAGCGAAACTGCTGCCGAAATTGCCAGCGAAACTACTGCCGGCTCAGCGAAACTAGCTTTTACTGCGAAACTAGCTCTGCGAAACTACAATTTCGGCGAAATTATCATCTCTTCAGCGAAACTAGAATGTCAAAGATGACTTCATCCCGATAAAGAAATATTCACCGATTTTAAAAGATTTATAAATCCTTCGAATCTAAGAATCTCACAATTGCTAAGATTGCATAGAGTGATATTTTTTAAAAAAAATTATTTTTCTCTGGGGAGAATTATAATTTTGGGAGTTTTAATTGCAATAAACAAAATAAAAATAAAAATGGCTTTTGCGGAATTGGTTAAATCCTTCGAATATGATAATCTCACAATTGCACAATGTCGGTTTGATAATTTTGCAGCTTTAAATAATGAAACGATGTCTAATTTTGTTGATTGTTTTCTGTTGGTGGCAAGTAATCTGAAGAAGTTTGATGCCCAATTGGGAAATCATGAACAAGTTCTGAGATTGCTTGATTCCCTCCCATCAGTATGGAGCTCACACGACAAGTTGATTAAAAGAGATTGTAAGGATTCCTATAAGTCTGATGCAGCCAAAACATCCAAAGTCTCTCGGCAAGCATGCACTAAAGAACATAAGTAGAAATGCTTCGGAAGTTTTACACCATGCACTAGAAATATTCTAAGTGTAAAATCTTCCAAAGCCAAGACCAATATCTTCCGAAGCCAAAAGTGGAGTCTTCCGAAGCTTCAAAGACAAAGTCTTCCAAAGCCAAATAGTGAAGACAGATTTCTTCTGAATACTTTTAGAGATATGCCTTTATCTGATGTACTTTACCATAAAGCTGGACCACCTTTCCGCCGCAACTCTATAAAGTCACCAACTTACATGAGTTGGTGAAAGGTCCATGCTTTTGGTAACTGTACATTGAGGTCTTGGGTCCATGCTTTCTACTTTATGTACTTTTATCCTTTTTGTAATATATTAGGATGTGAGCTATGGCATGTCATAGTCACAAGTCAAAAGGCAAATATGCCTTTTGACTCTACATTTAATTTTGTAGTTGTCTAGTCAATTGTATCCAGCTGGCCTTCAAAGTGTGGCCGGCTGTAGGATGTAGTATAAAGTATCTCAAGTACTTGTGTTGTTTACAATCTTGTTCTGTCTTACTTTTACTTGTGTTCTTAGCATCTTTCATTAACAAATTTAACCGGTTCCCTATTTGATTTGTTAAGTGTTCTAAGAAACTCTCCTCATTGTGTTGTTGTGTTGTAAGTGCATACCCTTCACCAGTCCTACATTTGGTATCAGAGCATTTCAGGCTCTTGATATAAGATCTCACCATCTTAAGATCCCTCACACACATAAAATACTTAACAACTCAAATGGCAGCTATAACCAAAGCTGATATGGAAACTGGAACTATGACAAAGTCTCAACTGATCACTCCTGAAGACTTTGATACTTGGTGTCAAACAATGTAAGGCTTCATCAAGTCTCAAGACTCCAGGATTGGGATTTTGTTGTCGAAGGACCTTACATACCAAGCACCACTTCTGCTACTGGTGGTGGTATGATTCCTAAAGTTGTGGCTGATTACTCTGAAGTAGATAGAAAGAGAATAGAGATTGACCAAAAAGCCATGACAGCCCTTCAAACTGCTCTTCCAAACTCCATCTACATAGGCTTCAAGAAGTGCAAAACTACCAAGCAACTATGGGAGGCACTGAAGCTTATGTATGAGGGGTCTACTGAAGCAAAGGAGAACAAGAAGGATCTCCTGAAGCAACAGTTTGAAAACTTCACCTTCAAGGCCGGTGAAACCATGACTCAACAATACTTCAGGTATGTTGAGATTGTGGATACTCTAATGGATGTTGGAGTAACTCTTGAGAACAGGGACATTGTAAGGAAGTTTATGTCCTCTCTTCCTAGACAATGGACACATTATTGTGTTGTTATCAACAGGACTGAGAACCTTAAGACTCTTACTCTCACAGAGTTGTATGGTATTCTTAGTGGCTACCAGATGGAGATGAACATGCAAAACTCATCTGGTAACTCCAGCAATCAACTGAGTTCAGTCCTCCATGTGGTTGAAAGGGAAAGCATTGAACCACATCATCATCTTATATGCTTCCCTGACAACTCACAAAAGGGCCCTTTCATCACCTTCCCAGAGACTCCAAGGGAAAGCTACACTCAAGGAAGTCCTTTCCAAGAGACAAGTTCTTCTCATGCCTTTATCTCTGCTGATGAAACTTCAGGCAACTTTCTCTTCACTCTTGAAGATTTGGACTGTATCCATCCAGATGATCTGGAGTACATGGAGATAGTCTAGCAGATGGCTCTTCTCTCACAGAGTCAAGAAGTTCTACAAGAGGACAGGGAGAAAGTTTCCAAGCAATGCAGCTAGTGGAAAGTTTGGGCTGGACAAAAGGAAAGTAAAGTGTTACAACTGTAACCAGACGGGACACTTTGCAAGAGAGTGTAAGTCACCAAGGACAAATGGTGGCGAAGCACAAACCAGACCAAACTACACTGAGAAAGCCCCCCAGAATGAGAAGCCAAAGCAGCAAGCTGCAGTTGCTGTTGAAGAAGGAGGCTTTGACTGGAGCTTTCAAGTAGAAGATGCATCTCCAAACCAAGCACTCATGGCAGACCACGATGAAGCCAAGGTATTGGAACATCTTTGTTCTTCTGAATGCATTGCTAAAGTTAATAGATACAAGTCCCACAATTTAGAAATGAGATATAACCTTGAGTCCTTAAATATTTTAAAAGCTGATTTTAAAAAAGCTGAAAATGATTATAAACTAAAGATAGAGGACTTAGAGAAAACCATTTCAACTCTTAAACATGAGCATACAAACTACAGGACTCGGATCAAAGATCTCATTACTAAATTAACTGAATGCCAGGCTGAGCTTGTGATCAACAAAGCCAAGGCAGAAAAATGTGTTCTTGAAGAAAAGACCTTCAAGAACATAATATCCTCATCCTTGCATGCAAAAGTTTGTTATCAAAATAAGCAGGGACTAGGATCTTGTGAGATAGCTCCTCCACACACAATCTTGTCTATAAGATCTTCTAGGTGTGGAACTTGTGAAGATGAGCTTCCCCTCATAGATCCTGTGATTGAAGAGGATGAAGAGGAGATGGTGGAGAATGACTTTGAGAAGAGTGAAGAAGAGCATTCTAAGAAGGGTCACCATCCCTCTGAGGAGAGCAAAGTTGTTGGGATGACCAAGTCAAGAAGAAAGAACTTGATTCTGAAGGCCAAAAGAAAGTCCAAAAAGGCTCAAGAGATCAAGGCTACCTTCAATTCTGCACAGAAACAAGTCTTCATTTCTGCAGGATTGGAAGTAGTAAAGGCTGAAGACACAAACTTGAACTCCATCAACAAGAGTTCTAGTTCATGTCCAAATCATCCCATGATCAAGAAGAAGGCTGATCAGTTGTGCATTGCTGCTGTACAACCTGAACCATCCTTCTCCAAAGGTAGTTCTAACCCCACAAGAATTGCCATAACATCTGCAAAGGTGAAGATGGAGAAGGAAAGTGATCAAGTTCAGCCTTGTTCACAAAGAAGAACTCCTAGAAGGAAGAAAATGGATTGTGTTATGTGTGGGAGATCCTCTCATCTTGCTAAAGATTGTGTTTATAATCCAAGGAGTACTCTCCATATGACCAAGAAAGAAACTTCTAAGAGTTTGGAGAAGAAGAAGCAAGCTTCAGAAGGAAAATCTGTTTCCTTCGGAAGCTCCAAAATGAAGAAGAAGACAAGTGGAAACTTGCCTTCAGAAGAAAATTTGGTGTCGAAAAAAAGAAATACTTCCGAAGCACTAAAGCCGGCTGCAGTGAAAGCAAGATCTTCCGAAGGGCCAGTCATCAAAACTTCCGAAGTATTGAAGGTCAAGTCTAAGCTTCCAAAGGTGGTATGGAAGTCAAAGAAAGACCAAGTGGCTGAAAGTTCTTCATCAACATCAGCAAATGATCCCTCTAGCATGACTATAGGATCAACCACTGTTGCATTGTCTTCAACTTCTTTTGATGAGCCCAAGACCATTGAGGCTTGGGTTTCTAAATGTAACAATCATCTCTTTTGTGCAGAGACACCTCAAGACAAACTGAAATGTATGGATCATTGATAGTGGCTGTTCCAGGCACATGACAGGCAATAGGTCACTACTCCAAAAGTTTGAAAGAATTGATGGAAGACCAGTTGCTTTTGGAGGAGATGCAGGAGGTTACATTACTGGAAGGGGCAAGGTCACAAATGGTAAGCTCAGCATTGAGAAGGTAAACTTTGTCAAGGAACTTGGGTACGTCTTCTGAGTGTATCCCAATTTTGTGATCAGAGTCATAACATGCTCTTTACTGAGCATGAGTGCATTGTTCTCAGGCCCGGGGTGGTCATTCCTCATGAGCACATCTTGCTCAGAGCCCCCAGGAAAGGGAACATGTACAAGATGGACTTGCAAGAAACTTCTACCTCAAGAGAAATTCTTGCTTTCTATCTAAAGCAAATAATGATGAATCTTTCCTCTGGGATAAAAGAATGTGCCATGTATACTTTAAAAACATGAATAAATTAATTAAGAATGATTTGGTAACTGGAATACCAAAGAAAGAGTTTACAAGTGATGACCACTGTGTTGCATGCCTAAAATGGAAGCAACACAAGGTATCTCACAAGCCAAAGGAAAGAAACTCCATCATTAATCCCCTACACTTATTACATATGGATCTCTTTGGCCCCACTAGTGAATGAGTCTAGGAAGGACCTCTTATTGTTTGGTGACCACAGATGATTTTACAAGATTCACGTGGGTCTTCTTTCTTAGAACTAAGGATGAGACTCTTGAGATTCTGAAGAATTTCATCTTAAAGATTGAGAATCAATGTGGTCACAAGGTCAAAACCATAAGATGTGATCAAGGAACTGAATTCAAGAATCAAATCCTTGATACATTTTGTGATGAAAAAGGTATTACAAAACAATATAGTGCTCCTAGGACTCCTCAGCCAAATGCTGTTGCTGAGAGGAGAAACAAGACACTAATTGAAGCTGCAAGAACTATGTTGTCTGACTCTAAACTACCCATCACCTTCTGGGCAGAGGCAGTGAACACTGCTTGCTATGTGCAAAACAGAGTTTTAGTGGTTAAGACACATGGTAAGACTCCTTATGAACTTTGGCACAAGAGAAAACCCTTCATTGGTTTTCTCAGGTCATTTGGATGTCCTTGCACCATCTTGAATACCAAGGATCAAATTGCCAAGTTTGCTGAGAAATCAGGTGATGGACACTTTATTGGATACTCTTCTCAAGCTAAAGCTTATAGAGTATACAATCTTAGAACTAGAATAGTTGAGGAGTCAGCCAATGTGACTTTCAATGAGCACACTCCCAGTGTGAAAGGTTCTGGTCCGGATTGGTTATTTGATCTTGATTTAGTTACCAACTGTTTTAACAAATCTTGTGAGAATGTTTCATGATCTACTGATATATTACCAACAGCTGATCCTGACCCAAGATTTAAGCTAAGAAGACCCTCAGGTTACACATCTTTAGCTCTAGTGGTAACTATTCCTACAAATGAAGCTTCTACCAGCACATCAATGACAAATCCCGCTGATGATTCTGGGATGCCTTCAAATTCCAGCTTAGAGGCACAAAACTCTGAAGAAGGAGCTTCAAATGTTGGAGAAAATGGTGGTGGTGAAAGTGATCAAGAATTTCTTGATGCTGATAACTACTGCATTGAAGACAACATCAATGATGTCACACACTCATTGGATCAAGTAAATATTGATAAGTGTGGTGATGTGGAGGGTGAATTTCTTTGCCAGATCAAAAATTTTCAAATCGAGATCTGTTTAAGCAACTTGCTGTGATCCCTCATCTAAGGATTCACAAGTCTCATCCTATCACAAACATCATTGGAGATGTTGATTCAGGGGTGAGAACAAGACGACAAACCCATGAAGCAAATGTTTGTCTTCACTCTTGTTTCTTGTCCCAGATAGAACCAAAGAAAATTGATGGGGCTCTAAAGGATGGAAGTTGGGTTGAAGCTATGCAAGAGGAGCTGCTTCAGTTCAAAAGGCAAAAGGTTTGGAACCTATGTCCTCTTCCTCAAGGGATGATAGAGGACTTTTCATCAAAAATAAGGCAAGACTAGTTGTTCAAGGATATACTCAAGAAGAAAGAATTGACTATACAGATGTTTTTGCTCCTGTGGCAAGACTTGAAGCTGTTAGAATATTCCTAGCTTTTGCTGCATCCAAGAATTTTAAGGTCTACCAACTTGATGTCAAGTGTGCTTTTCTTTATGGGGTGATTGATGAAGAGGTGTATGTCAGACAACCACCTGGGTTTGCAGATCCTGATCATCCTGATTATGTCTGCAATCTTGAAAAAGCTCTATATGGGCTGCACCAAGCACAAAGAAAGTGGTATGAGACTCTATCTCAGTATATCTGTCAACATGGCTACAAAAGAGGTACTATAGATGGAACTCTCTTCATCAAAGGAACAGGAAATGAAATAATGCTAGTTCAAGTATATGTAGATGACATTATCTTTGGGTCAACTAATCCAAAGCTCTACAAAGACTTTGAGAAGCTGATGAAGGACAGGTTTGATATGAGGGCCATGGGGGAACTCAATTTCTTTCTAGGAATTCAAGTGAAGCAAGTTGACAATGGCATCTTCATAATTCAGTCAAAGTATGTACAGGACATACTTAAAAGGTTTAACATGACTGATTGTAAGGTTGTTAAGACACCCATAGCCAGAAATCACTCTCTTGGACCTGATCTTGAGGGGGAGTGTGTTGATGAACACCTCTATAGGGAAATGATTGGGTCAATTATGTACCTCACAGCTAGCAGGCCGAATATCATGTTTGCTACATGCATTTGTACAAGATATCAAGCCAACCCCAAGATGTCACATCTGGTCACTGTCAAAACAATTTTAAGATATCTCAAAGGTGCTCCATCACTTGGCCTTTGGTATCCAAAGAATTCTGACTTTAATCTGTATGCTTATACAGATAATGACTATGGTGCTTGCAACATGACTGCAAAGTCTACATCAGGGGGATGTCAATTTCTTGGTGGAAGAGTAGTCTCTTGGCAATGCAAGAAACAATCCTGTGTGTCTGCATCAACTGTTGGGGCTGAATACATTGCTGCTACAAGTTGCTATGCTCAAGTGCTTTGGATTCAAAATCAGATGCTAGACTATGGATTTAACTTTAAAGAGACTCCCATCCACATAGACAACAATAGTGCTATCTCCATCACAGAGAATCCTGTGCAGCACTCAAGGACAAAGCATATTAACATCAGGTATCATTTGATTAGAGATAATTTTGAAAAGGGATTAATCAAACTAGTCAAAGTTAACACAAATGAACAATATATTGATCTGTTCACCAAAGCTTTTGATGAGCAGAGATTTAAATATCTTGTATCAGCTATTGGGATGATTAACTTTGAATAGCTTTTCTTAAAACTTAATCATATTTATTTCTAAAACCTGTGTGTCCTAAGTTGTCTATTATATCACCTTCATAAGCCCTTGTTTTCTTTGGAAGAAAAATCTTTCAAAAGACTTTTCTTAGATTTTTGAAAATCTTGATCTCTTCGGAAGATTCAAAATTACCTTCGGAGGTAGTTTATGTCTTAGTAAACAAATAATTGCTTCAGTGATTTTACCTTAGGAAAAAATTTCTGAAATATCTTCCGAAACTTAAAATCAACTTAAGTACTTTGTATGTTTTCAAAGAACAAGTTTCTTCCGAAAGCAATTTACCTTCGGAAGTATTTATTCTTCTTAGAATAAAAATCTCTGAGTGTAAAACTCTCTTCCGAAGCAAAATTTTCAAAAACCTTTGAAATCTCTTCCGAAGCCAATTTGCCTTCGGAAGTTTTTCCTTCAGAACTTCCGAAGCAAATAACCTTCGGAAGATGTCTCGACTTCCAAGAAAACTACTTTTTGGGCAAAAGTAAACTACTTTTCAGAGGTGGGACCGACATCCGGATTTCAAAGTTTATCCTCTTTCATTAACTTTGTCTCAAATCCTTTTCACATAAATGCCCAATGGTTCCCCCCCCCTCTTTCACTATCTTCCTCAATTACACTATTCCTTAAACCTAAATTCTCCCAAACCGCCTTTTGTTCTTCATCTTTCTTCATCCTTAAGCTTCTGAAATGGCCATCCTAAACTTCAGAAACAACCCGGATTTCTTCATGCAACTTCACATGCAACATAACCAAGTTGCTCTGTTAAGCTCTGAGAAAGATGAAAGTTTCTCAGAGATTTTCCGTTTCTTAGCTCTATCAAATTACTCCACCTCCCTAACCATTGATCCTACTCTCTATGAGGATCATCTGCTTGAATTTTGGAAGACTTGCCAAGAGGTCATTATGGATGGGGAGAAGGCACTATCTGCCACAGTGCAAGGGAGGACAATCTTCATCACTCCGGCCATCATAAACACTCATTTGAAGTTGGACCATATCCAGAATGAAACAGGAAGAGCTACTGTGTAAACAAAGGGGAGCTAGGATTAAAACGGGAGTGGGTTGTGGTGAAAATCCATATGTCTATCCTCCTCCTAGCACCCATTGTTATTATCATATGCCTCAACCTCATCCATCTAATGATTTGATTGAAGTTGCTAAAACTAATAGTTTAAACGCAGGTTTAAGCAACGTTAATATTAAAGAAGTTAGAGATGTGCAGGATTCTCCAGTAGGTTTGGGATTCCTCAGGCAGGGGTCTGATAAGAAGATTAATGACGATTCTACCTCTGATGCTCCAAAATCAATATCAGTTGCTTCTCCAACCTTCTTCAACAAGTTCAAAACAGGTAACATTCTTTCGTTTGTTCCTGTCAGGTTTGTCAAAGAAGGAATAGTTGTTGAATCGTCAGGCAATCAGGATCCTATAACCGAAGTAGACACAATAGGAGGTGTCAATGAAAATCCTTTTTAAGCAGATCTGTGTATACGAGACTGGATAAGCTCAGATGATGAATCAAACACAGAGGAGCGTGTTGGTTTCTCACAGATCAAGATATCACCTGAAATTGTCAAGTCTCAAACGCTTCCAAAAGCTGAATCAAGACCGATATAGATCTCTTCTCCAACTGCAAAACAATCCAATCAACCAGTGAAGATATCATTCCCTGTTTAGCACAGAAAATTTCAGAATAAGCAAGAATCTGCTACAAGCTCAAAGCAATCCTCATAACCACCTGCACAACACAGGACTACAACAAATCAAAAGCCTTTCAAGGCTTGTTTTGAGTGTGGAAAAGAAGGTCATTTGGTAAAGAAGTGCCCTCAAAGACTTGTTTCGGATGGTAAAGGCAAACCGAATTGCTTCTCCGGATCACAGTTTACAAAGAATGTTCCAGTTGGTAAAGACAACATGGGTTGCTTCTCTGGTTCAAGAGGTAAAAAGCACACATCGTTGAATGGTTGGATGAAAAACCCCCCATCCAAACCTTTTCTGGTGAAGTCGGTTTCACACGATTCAAAGATGAAAATGATCAGAGATTCAAAACCAAATTCTTTTTCTTCAAATCTTAAATAGAAAGTGATTTCCAAACTTAATTCTTTTAAATCAAATATAATTGAACTGAAACAAGTTTGGAAAATTAAAAAGAAAAATACAAAAATCCCTAATATTTCAAAAGGTTGTGTGCTTAAGCAAGTTTCTTATATTAATGAAAAAAGAACTCCTAGGACTACGATGGCCTGGGTTTCCCTCTCAAACTAGTTTGTTAATGAGTGCAGGAACATTTCAGGAGGCCTGTTAGTAATCCGGTTTACTGACAGAGACTATTCCTGATTCAAATTTGAGGCGGAACAAACAGGTTAAGGTCATGGTATTTTATCCACAATCTGGATTTTTATCTGCACAATCACAGTTCTCGATTCACAGTCACTACATATTTCTTGATCGTTTATTTCTTATTTTGATAACCGTGTAGTTTGGAAGACCTTCTTTGGTAAATTTCTATTTTTGTACAGTTTTATAAAAATAAAATAAAAAATATATATAAAAAATATAAAAAAGAGAACTGGAAACTTGATTCAATATGACTGAGAAATGATTGTATATCATCTTGAAATGCTTGTTTTTGCATGACTTGCGTTTTAAAATAAGAAATGATAGTAACTGATGTTGTTATCTAATTTACATCTTATTTTTTAATTGCAAATAATAGAAAAACAAACAGATTCTTTAATGATATGCTTGGTAGACTCAGCCTAAAGAATAAAGTAGACAGCAGCATAATGATTTAAATTAAAATATATGCTTAAGGATGTCTGGATTTACGCAATCATTTTGGCCTGCACGAAAACTGAGTCCCGACAAAAATTAGATTGAGAATTGATCTTTCATCCACCATGATACAATTCATATAAGCCATATATTTGAGCCATGTTGGTGTATTTATGTGTCTTGTGTTTGTGCTAATCTCCTCTAATGTACGAAAGTACTGACCTGGAGTGATGATCTCCTTTGCTGTACGATAGTACTGACCTGGAGCTCTCATCGGCACATGATTAACTGGTCATTTCATTTGTTATACGTGAGTATAGACCTGGAGCTCTCACCATTTTGGTCTAAGTAGTGTCAAATCATCTAAACGATGAATTCATCACAGAATGCAATGTTCTGTTGATAATCACTTGCACACTAATGCACAAGCCTTGCTCGATAAAGATCGTAACAAAATTCAAGAAATCCTGAGGTTGGGTGAGGGTTTTTGCCAAATGATTGTGGGGTCCTAGCATTCTGAAGCATTTAATCGAACCTTAACGAATCATCTTTTGCTTGTTGAAACAGATAGGGCATGATTTTAAGTGGACAAACATATTATCAATCGTTATTAATTTGTTTGAGAATTTCAAAATCATTCAAAGACTGTAATTAGATTCAATTATCAGTGTGATCTCATTGCTTTTCGATGTTTAAATTCATCTTTGTGCTAAAGTATATCTTGAGGATGTGATCTCATGATCGATTCAGTTCTCGATAATTAAAAAAATTAAAAAACAATTAAGAAATATATAAAATTAAAAAATTGTTATAATAAATATATATAATAAAAAATAAAAAAAAGGTATAATAAAATTTCATTTCAATTTCTTTTAGGTCTTCCATATTATGCTAATTACATTTATCATTTTTCATGCATTTCACAGAAATTGTGCACAAACGAACACGGGTTCACTTGTTTTCAAACACAGATAAACACGGGTTTATTGTGTTAAAATGAAATGATCTAATTAGAAATGTCGAGATTGTGTTTGTGATTGTGTTTCAGATTTTTGCTGTAAGTGATGGCCGATCATTAGTTGAGCAGTGTACCTGATCAGAGAACATGTTCCTTAAGTTTGCAGAAGATACTGAGCTAGGAATCCTCCTCCTACATCTTCTGAAGCACTCAAGATTAGAGATTTGGGAAAGCTATTCCAATATCCTCACAAAGGATGCACTCGAAAAGGGGGAGCACATAAATAGGGGGAGCTTATGAGCTAAATAATTTTTCTCATCAGATTCAAAAAGTTTCAATTTGAAGATCTTTCTATTGTTGACTTCTCTGTGCTGATTTCGTTTGAAGACGTTGATAATGATAGACTAAGGGGGAGTATTGTTGGAGCTGTACAAGATAGTCTTTATTATCAATACGGTCAAAGTCAACAAAAGTCAACGTCATGGTCAAAGTCAACGCATGTCAAACCCGACACGTTCGAGACGAAGAACCGAGACAAGACGTTGAAGATTTAGATGACTAGGAGTTTTATTGTAATAAATATATTTTGTGTGAACAAAATATATTTTACTTTGTTTGAGTCATGTTTTAGTCTAGTTATATAGTCTAGGGGGTTATGTGTAAATAGGAAAACTTAGACTAGACTATAAATAGCCTAATTGTAATTAGAATTAGGTTAATGGTTGCATGACCAATAGATTGAGGGATTACTTGTAAACACATTATTAGCAATCTAATTGAACATCAAAGGGGTTTTGATTGTGATTATCATATTTTTATCTATAATCTTCATGATTTGATTCAACTGTGCTTATCCTTGATTTACACTCTTGCAACTAGACCAACCATTCCTTCATCTCAGACGAAGCCAATCGATATGTTGCCCTGGAAACCGGTTGAGCACCAGGTATCAAGTCAATCTGGAACTCGATCTCTTGGTCCGGTGGCACACCTAGTAAATCTTCTGGGAACACTTCCGAGAAGTCACACACAACTGGTACGTTGGACAATTGTGGCACTGACCCGTCCACATCCTTCACGTAAGCCATGTAGGCTCTACATCCACGTTTCATGCACTTCCCCGCCACCGCCATTGAAATCATCTTCGAAACTGTAGTAACTCGATCACCGTAGATCGTAACTCCCATCAGGCGCTGTCAGTCGGATCATCTTCTTGCGACACACAATATTTGCCTCATAGGCTGATAGCCAGTCAATCCCTAGGACTACATCAAACCCGCCTAAGGTCATCAAGAACAGTCTAGCAGGAAACCTATGACCTTCTAATTCTATGTCACAACCTTCTATCAGATCAGAAATCCTAGTAGACTTACCAATGGAAGTTTCTACATCGAAGGGTTCATCAATCCTTCTACTTCTAACGGGCAACTTTGCATAGAAAGCAACAGAAATGAAATTCCTACTAGCACTAGAATCAAATAACACAGAGGCACAAGTTTGGTTAACAAGAAACGTACCTGACACGACGGGGTCCGCTCTAGCCTCCTCCTGAGTCATCGTGAATGCTCTGGCGCATGCTCTTTGCCCTTCATTTTCGGTCTTCTCCTTTGCCCCAGAACTTTCAGCCCTCGGCTTCTTGTAATCCCTACTCAAATGGCCCTCTTCACCACAGTTATAACATCTTACAACCCCACATTGTCTTGCCAGGTGATCGGGCTTCCCACATTTGAAGAAGACGTTCAATCCCCACCTACACTCTCCTGTATGCTCCTTTACGCATTTACCACACCTCTTCGTCCCCGCACCTGATGTAACTACACGTTGATCATCCACCCATGCACTGTTGTTATTTGGAGTGACACCACCACGTCCAAACCACTTTCCATTCCAGTTATTGTCACCACCACCCTTCTTGCTCACCTCTACCACTGCCACCTATCTCTCATCAAACAAACTCCTCGCCAATTCAACTACCGACCTAAAAGTACTTGGTCGGGCGGCGATCATGTGCCTACGGATATCTGCTGGTAAACCGTGGATATACCTCTTGATCTTTCTTGATACCGGCGTCACCTGATCCGGCACTAGGCTCACCATCTCATTAAACTGAGTAGTATACTGCTTGTGTGTCATGGTTCCCGCCTCCAGCTCTAAGAACTCCCTTTCAATCTTGTCAAGTTCTCTGTAAGGGCAAAACTCCTCGATCACCAGCTTCTTCAGCTCACTCCACCTCATTCTTGCAATGGCCCTGCTACCCTTGGCCTGGACAATGTTGTCCCACCAACATAAAGCCAAATTCACAAATGAGTAGGTAGCAAACTTCACTTTATGATCCTCCCCACATTCGTTGATCTCCAACACAGCCTCCATTTCTCTCACTCATCGGTAAGCAGTAGTAGCGTTACCATTGCCATCAAAAGTTGGGGGTTTACACCTTTGAAAGGCTCTATAGTTACAACCTTGTGCTATTTCTTACACAGCTTCTTCCTCCTCCTCATCACTCGAGACAATCGTCTCAGTCTCCAGTTGCTCCCTTTCTCCTCTCTCATCATTCCCCCTCTCAGAGGTCTTCTTCTTTTCCTTCTTTTCTCTCTTCTCATCCTCCCTCATAGCTTTAATCACTTCGTGTCACACCCCCGCTAAAAGCGGAAACACAGGGATGTAACGAGATCGGGATCGTCATAACACATGGTAAGCGATAGAGATGCAATATAATAGATGATGACAAGCGTGTCATGACGACACCCGATAACAAGGGGACTTGTGTCGTGTTTAGTCAATATTCACGACAACATAGCCATAAGCATAAACATGATAAACGATTCATATAATCACATGAAGATGAAATTGTAACATAAATTCCCACAACCCGGGAACAAGTATCAAAGCTTGTAATTGTTTACACAGACAACAACATTGTATCAAAATAATTGTTTGTCATATATGTTTAGTCCCAAAAATGCATTGTAGGGTCTCCACTAAGGCAGCACACCTAGATTTCCTTAGTTTGCATGATCACCTGAAAAGATATGCTCAAAATGGTCAACAAAATTGTTGGTGAGCTCGCAGGTTTAAGAAATAATTAAGTAAGTGATGCTGTATAGTAAATGATGTGGAATACTGTGAATACAGTTATATAAACAAGTAAAATCACATGACAATGAGCTTTGCAACCAAACCTAGCGACGTACACAAAGATATTGTCGGCATATATTCACCCAAGGGCCCGTTCCTGGCCACTGATGGTACCAACTAGTATACCATCGAACAAGGGTGGGGTGTCAACCCAGTAGTACTACTAATACCTAACCGTCGGTTCCCACACTAGAATTAAATAGTTGCAAAGATAGAACCACACAACAGACCCAAGCATGTATCAGATAAGTACTTGTAAAACAGTATCACGTTGATTCCTTGTATGTAAAATGTATGTAAGATGTACAGCATTGAAATCGGATGAGCATACTTTTCCCCCAAGTTGTAAATGATTGAAATATTGTATAAGCGTAAAAGGGGCCACGAAACTCACTTGTTAAGTGGTAAGTATGTAAGATCAATGTATCCAAATATTGAATGCAAATGAACGATCAAACACCTATTGACAGTTATTGTTAAGCATTAATGATATGAAATAAGCGCATAATAATGATCGGTCGGTTCGGGTTGTATCGGTTGGGTCGCGTGTAACTCACACAAACAGACACACGTACTAGACCTTATGTAGATCCAAGTACTAGACATTGTCGCCATTGTTGATGATGTTTGAGTAAAAGTTTCATTGTTATTGAAGAAGTATTAGATAAATGTCATTAGTTATAAGTCGGTTGATAATTGTAAAGCGTTAGTTTAATTTGTTTTGAATAGTATTTGTGGCCTTTTTAGCGTTGACTTTAATCTTTGTGGCCGAACAATGGCAACTGTGTTAATGTTACCTCAACATCACACGACCTACACACACCACGCACAAGAAGGAAATCACACACAACAATTACAGTCGCACGACAGGACCAGACGCACGACTCAACACTCCATTCGCACGAATCAACCCTCAATCGTGCGAATCAGCTTCATTCGTACGATTGAGCCTTCATTCGTATGACTGGCATTCAGTCGTACCACACAACACCCAATCGCACGACTCAACCTCCATATGCATGAATCAACCTTCAATTGTGCGAATCAGCTACTTTCATACAATTGAACCCTCATTCGTGCGATTGGACTCCAGTCGTGCGAAATACGCACAATCACATTCATTCAGCCGGTCACCTGACTCAATCGCACACATTCACTTGCTCGCATGACTCAATCACATACATTCATTCGCACGCATGACTCATTCGCACACATACACACAGTCGCACGACATACCCAGTCGCACAACTCAGTCGCACGATTGACTCAGACGCATGGCTCAGTCGCACGACTCACCCAGTCGCACGACTCAATCACATGACAGACCCAGTCGCCTGGACAGCAGAATCGCGACTGTGGTCGGGCTGAGCAGCCTTCGGCTGCTCCAAACACGAGTTTTACAAAACAAGTACTTCCAGAAACACTCTTGTAAGGATTCCTTAAGCCTGATGCAACCCAAACATCCAATGTGTCTCTGCAACATGCACTAAGTACTGAAGTAAAGAATGCTTCGGAAGTTTTACACAATGCACTAGAAAATACTCTAAGTGTAAAATCTTCCGAAGCCAAGACCAATATCTTCCGAAGCCAAATATGAAGTCTTCCGAAGCCTCAGAGACAAAGTCTTCTGAAGCTTCAACCTATGAAGACAGATTTCTTCCGAAGACTTTTAGTATACCTGCTTTATCTGATGTACTGTTCCATAAAGCACATTTCTGCTGCATCTCTGTAAAGTCACCAACTTACATGAGTTGGTGAAAAGGTCCATGCTTTTGGTAACTGTACATTGAGGTCTTTCTACTTTATGTACTTTATCCTTTTTGTAATAGATAAGGATGTGAACTATGGCATGTCATAGTCACAAGGTCAAAAGGCAGATATGCCTTTTGACCCTACAATTGATTTTGTTAGTGTCTAGTCAATTGTATCCAGCTGGCTTTCAAAGTATAGCCGGCTGTAGGTTGTAGTATAAGTATTCCAAGTTCTTGTATCTTTCTTTATGCGTTGTAACACTTGTAAAAGAACTTGAGAAAGCAATATACTGCCTCCTTGAAACCCAACTCTCTTGTTCTGTCTCTTTACTTTACTTGTGTTCTTTGTATCATCTTGGTTAATACAGTTCACTGTTTGATCAAAGTTTAGTTGTTCTCCTCATTGTGTTGTTGTGTTGTAATTTGTTCAAGCCCTTAACCGGTCCTGCAATTGGTATCAGAGCTTTTCTGGCTCTTGATATAAGATCTCACCATCTTAAGATCCCTCACACACACAAAAACTAAACTATCCAAATGGCATCCATCTCAAAGACTGATATGGAGACTGTAATAAAGAACAAATCCCCACTAATCACTCTTGATGATTTTGACACCTGGTGTATGAGAATGGAAGGTTTCATCAGGTCTCTGGATTCAAGAATGTGGGAATCTGTTGAGAATGGACCTTTCATACCCAGCACTCCTTCTGCTACTGGTGCTGGTATGATTCCAAAAGATGTGGCCAACTACTCTGATGAAGATAGAAAAAGAGTAGAGATTGATAGAAAGGCCATGACTGCTCTTCAAACTGCTATCCCAAACTCTGTATACAGAGGCTTTAAGAAGTGCAAAACAGCTAAACAGCTGTGGGATGCACTGAAGCTGATGTATGAAGGCTCCTCTGAAGCCAAGGAGAACAAGAAGGATCTCCTGAAGCAGCAGTTTGAAAACTTCACCTTCAAAGCAGGTGAAACCATGACTCAACAATACTCAGATATGTTGAGATAGTGGATACCCTAGTGGATGGAGGAGTTCCTCTTGAGAACAGGGACATTGTAAGGAAGTTCATGTCCTCACTTCCTAGGCAATGGACACACTATTATGTGGTGATCAAGAGGACTGAGAACCTTAAAACTCTTACTCTGACAGAGTTATATGGGATTCTCAGTGGATACTAGATGGAGATGAACATGCAAGGTTCATCTGGCAACTCCAACAATCAAATGGTTTCAGCCCTTCATGTGGTTGAAAGGGATAGCATAGAACCCCAACATCATCTCATATGCTACCCTGACAACTCACAAAAGGGTCCTTTCATCACCTTCCCGGAGACACCCAGGGAGAACTTTACTCAAGGAAGCCCATTCCAAGAGACAAGTTCTTCTCAAGCCTTTGTGTCTACTGATGAAAGCTGTGGGAACTCTCTCTTCACTCTTGAAGACCTAGACTGTATCCATCCAGATGACCTGGAATACATGGAGATAGTTTAGCAGTTGGCTCTCCTCACTCGCAGAGCCAAGAAGTTCTACAAGAGAACAGGAAGAAGGTTTCCAAGCAATGCTACCAGCGGAAAGTTTGGGCTGGATAAAAGAAAAGTTAAGTGTTACAACTGTAACCTGATGGGCCACTTTGCTAGGGAGTGTAAGGCACATAAAACAAATGGTGGCCAAACACAAGCCAGACCAAACTACACTGACAAAGCCCCTCAAAATGAGAAGCCAAAGCAACATGCTGCTGTTGCTGTTGAAGAGGGAGGCTTTGACTGGAGCTTTCAGGTGGAAGATGATTCTCCAAACCAAGCACTGATGGCAGACCATGATGAAGCCAAGGTATTGGAACATCTCTGTACTCCTGAATGCATTGCTAAAGTAAATAGATACAGGTCCTACAACTTAGAGATGAGATCTGATCTTGAGTCATTAAACATATTAAAATCTGATTTTAGAAAGTCTGAAAATGATTACAAGTTAAAGATAGAGGACTTGGAGAAAACCATTTCAGTACTGAAACATGAGCATACAGATTTTAGAACTCAGATCCAAGATCTCATAACTAAGTTGACTGAGTGCCAGGCTGAGCTTGTGATCAGCAAAGCCAAGGCAGAGAAGAGTGTTCTTGAAGAAGAGACCTTCAAGAACATGATATCCTCATCCTTGCACAACAAAGTGCGCTATCAAAATAGACAGGGACTGGGATCAAATGAGATAGCTCCTCCACACACAATCTTGTCTGTAAGATCTCCTAGTTGTGGAACTTGTGAAGATGAGCTTCCTCTCATAGATCCTATAAGTGAGGATGATGAAGAAGTGATAGTGAAGAATTCCTCTGAGAAGAGTGAAGAAGAGGATTCTTCCAAGGGCCACTATCCTTCTGAGGAGAAGAAATCTTTTGTGATGACTAAGTCCAAAAGAAAGAACTTGATCAGGAAGAGCAAGAGAAAAGCAAAGAAGGCTCAAGAGATCAAGGCTACTTTGATTCTAAGCAGAAACAAATTTTTATCTCTGTAGGTTTCAAAGTAGTTAGGACTGAAGACTTCAACCAAGACTCCTCAGCTAAGAGTCCTGGTTCTTGTTCAAATCATCTCAGTGCAAGGAAGAAGACTGAGCTACTGTGTACCACTACTGCACAGCCTGGACCATCAAACTCCAAGAATAGTTCATAGCCCAAAAGAACTGTCTCTGCATCTACCAAGATGAAGGTGGAGAAGGGATGTGACCAAAGCCAGTCTTGCTTTCAAAAGGAGACTCTTTTGAAGAAGAAGATGTTATGTGTCATGTGTGAAAGTACCTCTCACATTCCTAAGGATTGCCTATACAATCCTAAAAGTACTATCCACATGACCAATACAAAGACTTCAAGGAGTTCCAAGAAGACTCAATCTTCGGAAGGAAAGTCTGTTTCCTTCGGAAGCTCCAAATCAAAGAAGAAGGTAAATGGAAAATTACCTTCGGAAGTAAAATTGGTCTCGGAAGAAAGGAGTTCTTCCGAAGCACTGAAGTCTGCTGCAGTGACTGTAGAATCTTCCGAAGGTTCAGTCATCAAAACCTGTGAAGTCCCGAAAGCTTCTAAGGTTTTGAAGGTCAAGTCCAAGACTCAAAAGGTGGTGTGGAAGTCTAAGAAAGACCAAATGACTGAAGTTTCTCCATCAACAACAGCTGAAGATCCCCATAGTACAACCATAGGATCTATTACTGTTGCATTACCTTCCATTACTCTTAGTGAGCCCAAGACAAGTAAGGCTAGGGTTTCCAAATGTAACTAATCATTTTCTTTGTGCAGGAACAGCTCAAGACAAGCAGGAATGTCTGGATAATTGACAGTGGCTGTTCCAGGCACATGACAGGCAATAGGTCTCTACTCCATAATTTTGAGAGAATTGATGGAGGACCAGTTGCTTTTGGAGGAGATGAAGGTGGTTACATTTCAGGAAGGGGCAAGGTCACAAATGGTAAGCTCAGCATTGAGAAGGTAAACTTTGTTAAGGAGCTTGGGTACAATCTTCTGAGTGTATCCCAATTTTGTGATCAGAGTCATAACATGCTCTTTACTGAGCATGAGTGCATTGTTCTCAAGCCTGGAGTGGTCATTCCTCATGAGCATATCCTGCTCAGAGCCCCCAGGAAAGGGAACATGTACAAGATGGATTTGCAAGAAACATCTCCCTCTGGAGAAGTTTCATGCTTTCTATCTAAAGCAAATAGTGATGAGTCTTTCCTATGGCATAAAAGAATGTGCCATGTAAACTTTAAGAACATGAATAAATTAATTAAACATGATCTGGTAACTGGAATGCCAAAGAAAGAGTTTACAAGTGATGATCATTGTGTTGCATGCCTGAAAGGAAGCAACATAAGGTATCTCACAAGCCTAAGGAAAGGAACTCCATCACTACTCCCCTACACTTGTTACATATGGATCTCTTTGGCCCCACCAGTGTAATGAGTCTAGGAAGGACCTCTTATTGTTTAGTGATCACAGATGATTTTACAAGATTCACTTGGGTTTTCTTTCTTAGAACTAAGGATGAAACCCCTGAGATTCTGAAGAATTTCATCTTAAAAGTTGAGAATCAAAGTGATCACAAGGTCAAAACCATAAGATGTGATCAAAGGAACTGAATTCAAGAACCAAATCCTTGATACATTTTGTGATGAAAAAGGTATTACAAGACAATATAGTGCTCCCAGGACTCCTCAGCAAAACGGAGTTGCTGAGAGGAGAAACAGGACACTAATTGAAGCTGCAAGAACTATGTTGTCTGACTCTAAACTGCCCATCACCTTCTGGGCAGAGGCAGTAAATACTGCTTGCTATGTGCAAAACAGAGTTTTGGTAGTTAAGACACATGGTAAGACTCCTTATGAACTTTGGCACAAGAGGAAACCTTTCATTGGTTTTCTCAGGTCATTTGGATGTCCCTGCACCATCTTGAATACCAAGGATCAAATTGCCAAGTTTGCTGAGAAATCAGATGATGGACACTTCATTGGATACTCTTCTCAAGCTAAGGCTTATAGAGTATACAATCTCAGAACTAGAATTGTTGAGGAGTCAGCCAATGTGACTTTCAATGAACACACACCCTGTGTGGCTGGTTCTGGTCCTGATTGGCTATTTGATCTTGATTTAGTTACCAACTGTTTTAACAAATCTTGTGAGAATGTTTCAGGATCTGCAGAAAATCTAAATACAGGTGATCCTGATCCAAGATTTGAGCTAGGAAGACCCTCAACTCATACATCTTCAGCTCCAGTTGGAACTACTTCAGCAAATGAGGTCTCTATCAGCACTACAATGACAAATTCAGCTGATACATCTGGTATGCCTTCAAATTCCAGCTCAGAGGCTCCTCAACCAGATAAAGATACCTCAATTGTAGAAGACAACAATGGTGATGGTGATAGTGATCAGGAATTCCTTGATGCTAATAACCACACCATAGATGACAACATCAATGATGTCACACACTCATTGGATCAAGTTAATCTTGATAAGTGTGGTAATGTGGAGGGTGAATCATCTATGCCAGATCTAAATTTCTCAAATTTGGATCTTTCTCAGCAACTTGCTGTGATCCCTCAGCTAAGGATCCACAAGTCTCACCCCACCACAAACATCATTGGAGATGTTGTCACAGGGGTAAGAACAAGAGGACAAACCCATGAAGCAAATGTTTGTCTTCACTCTTGTTTCTTATCTCAGATAGAGCCAAAGAAAGTTGATGAAGCTCTAAAGGATGGAAGTTGGGTTGAAGCTATGCAACAAGAGCTGCTTCAATTCAAAAGGCAGAAAGTTTGGAACCTTTGTCCTCTTCCTCATGGGAAGACTACCATTGGAACCAAATGGGTTTTTAGGAATAAGAAGGATGATAGAGGAATCATCATCAAGAACAAGGCAAGACTAGTTGTTCAAGGATACACACAAGAAGAAGGGATTGACTACACTGATGTCTTTGCTCCTGTAGCAAGATTAGAAGCTGTTAGGATATTCCTGGCATTTGCTGCATCCAAGAACTTCAAGGTCTTTCAACTTGATGTAAAGTGTGCTTTCTTATATGGAGTGATTGATGAAGAGGTTTATGTCAAACAGCCACCTGGTTTTGTAGACCCTGATCATCCTGATTATGTCTGCAAGCTTGACAAAGCTCTTTATGGGCTGCATCAGGCACCCAGAAAGTGGTATGAGACACTGTCTGAGTATCTTTGTAAACATGGATACAGGAGAGGTACTATAGATGGAACTCTCTTCATCAAAGGACAGGGAAATGACTTATTGCTAGTTCAAGTATATGTAGATGACATCATCTTTGGTTCAACTAATCCAAAGCTCTGCAAAGACTTTGAGAAGCTGATGAAAGACAGATTTGAAATGAGTGCAATGGGAGAACTCAATTTCTTTCTGGGAATTCAAGTGAAGCAAGTTGAAGATGGCATCTTCATAAGTCAGTCAAAGTATGTTCAAGACATACTCAAGAGGTTCAACATGACTGATTGTAAGATTGCTAAGACACCCATAGCCAGAAACCACTCCCTTGGACCTGATCTTGAGGGGGAGTGTGTAGATGAACATTTATACAGGGCTATGATTGGGTCTCTTATGTATCTTACAGCTAGCAGGCCTGATATCATGTTTGCTACATGTATTTGTGCAAGATATCAAGCCAACCCTAAGATGTCTCACTTAATCACTGTCAAAAGGATTTTAAGATACCTCAAAGGTGCTTCAACACTTGGTCTATGGTATCCAAAGAATCCTAACTTCAATCTGTATGCTTATACAGATAGTGATTATGGTGGTTGCAACATGACTGCAAAGTCTACATCTGGGGGATGTCAATTCCTTGGTGGAAGGGTTGTCTCATGGCAATGCAAGAAACAATCCTGTGTGTCTGCATCAACTGCTGAGGCTGAATACATTGCTGCTGCAAGCTGCTGTGCTCAAGTGCTTTGGATTCAAAATCAGATGCTGGACTATGGATTTAACTTCAAAGAGACTCCTATCCACATAGACAACAATAGTGCTATCTCTATCACTGAGAACCCTGTGCAGCACTCAAGGACCAAACACATCAACATCAGGTATCATTTAATAAGAGATAACTATGAAAAGGGATTAATTAAACTAGTCAAAGTTCATACAGATGAACAATATGCTGATCTGTTTACAAAAGCTTTTGATGAACAGAGATTTAAATATCTGATATCAGCTATTGGGATGATTAACTTTGAGTAGACTTTTTCTTAAAACTAATTCTAATTATTTCTTCTTAAAATATGTGTGTCCTAAGTTGTCTAGTTTATCACTTTCATAAGCTCATGTTTTCTTTGGATGTAAAATTCTTTTTGAAGACTTTCCTTAGATTCTTGAAAATTTTCTGATACTTCGGAAGATAAAATTTTATCTTCGGAAGAAAATCATGTCTTCAAAATAAATAACTGTCTAAGAAATTTTACCTTCGGAAGAAGTCTAAATCTATCTTCCGAAGCTTAAATTCTTATCTCAGACACTTATTTGTTTTTAAGGACTTTTTCCTTCCGAAGCAAAATTAACTCTCGGAAGCTTTGTTGTTTCTTATACAAAGCATTCAAGTGTTTATTTCTCTTCCGAAGCATAAATTTTCAAGACTCTCAGGAAAATCTTCCGAAGCCATTTTAGCTTCGGAAGCTTTTTCATTAAAACTTCCGAAGACAATTTACCTTCGGAAGCTTTTCGAATTCCAAGAAAACTACTTTTTGAGCAAAAGTAAACTACCTTTTCAGAGGTGGGACCGACTTTCGGATTTCAAAGTTTATCCTCTTTCATTAACTTTGGTTCAAATCCCTTTTCACATAAATACCCAACGGTTCCCCCTCTTTCTCACTATCTTCCTCAATTCCACTATTCCTCAAACCTAATTCTCTAAACCGCCTTTGCTTTCTACCTTTCTTCACCCTTAAGCTTCTGAAATGGCCAACCTTAACCGCAGAAACAACCCAGATTTCTCCATGCAACTTCACAGGCAACATAATCAAGTTGCTCTGTTAAGCTCTGAGAAAGATGCAAGTTTCTCAGAGATTTGCCAATTCTTAACTCTATCCAACTATTTCACCTCCCTGACCATTGATCCTACTCTGTATGAGGATCATTTGCTTGAATTCTGGAAGACCTGCCAAGAGGTCATTATGGATGGGGAGAAGGCACTGTCTGCCACAGTGCAAGGGAGGACAATCTTCATCACTCCGGCCATCATCAACCATCATTTGCAGCTGGATGATGAAGAAGGTGAGTTGTCCTTCCCAAAGGAAGCTGTTAATCATTCCTTTGAGCAGATGGGCTATGAGGGAGATTTCTCTGTAAAGACCTTCAGGAAAGGGAAGGTCTCATCCCAGTGGAAATACCTGCTCCATGTGGTTATCCACAGCTTATCAAACAAGCATGGTGGGTGGGACCAGATTCCTGAGGATCTCTCCTTTATAGTTCATGGAATGGTTCAGGGGGTCAAGTTCAGGTATCTCAATTTGTTTATACTAATTTACTTGCAAACTTGGACTCCTTAGAGTATTACATGTTTCCTAGATATGTTCAACACATTCTCAACTGTGAACTGGGCTCACAGTTGAGGGAAACAAGTAATATTCTTAAATTGGGACAGATGAAGCCCGGCATCTTTAAAATTATGAAGAAGCCAACTGTAGGCTTCTCAGGGGTAGAAACAGCCCTAGTCCCCAAAATGTTAGAGCTCATTGCTCAAGGTGACAACCTAGCAACACAAGCTAGTGTTGAACCCACACCTCTTTTTTCTTTACCACTAAAAAGACCACAAATAACCCTCACCTACCAAAGAAAATCCAAACGAACCCCTGCTCAGGCTATTGAGTCTGTGCAGGTCCCCATATACTCAACCTTACAGGAGGAAGTGGACACTAGAGCTCCCACTTCCCTGAGGAGCAAACCACTCCCATTTCTTCACCTATCAGGGCTGAGGTTCCTCATGCTCACCCTGATGAGCTCACAAGCCCAACAGCCTTAAGCCTTCACTCTGAGTCTCAACACTCAAGTGAACAACCTTCAGGGGACAGTTACCATCCCCAGCCTTTAGATCTCAACCAACCAATTCCCAACCTATCCTTCTATACTGATGAAGACTTAGGATTCAGTGAGTACCATGAGTCTCTCTTCTCCTCCCTACTCAAAGAGAGATGAGTACCTCTGATTCTCCTCAGTCTATCCCACATCAGTCACCTGTTACTGAGGTGGACACTTCTGAACATGTTCAGGATGTCCATATGGAAGAGGCTCTCACTTTTGAAAGTGATTACATCATTAAGACCTCAACCATGGCAACTCAGCCCACTGGCATCTCAACTGAGGTTGCTAGTGAGCAGAGGAAAACCAGCAGCCAAGAACCTCAAGCTGGTGGTGAGAGAGAGGACTTTGGTCCAATCATCTCATCCCCCAATGATTCTTCTGATGAAGAAGAGGGGAATTTGAGACTAAAGGTGCAGAAACTGTCAAAAACATGCTCCTATTTAGTCTCTAAGGTTAGTCACCTTGAATCTCAGGTGACTACCTTACAAAACAGGGTCAATGATCAGCAACTTCAGATTTCATATCTAAAGGAAAAACTAGCTGGGAGACCTTTAAGGAGAGCTCAACCAGGAACACAAGAACCTGTGGAAGTGATTGACTTATCCTCCAGCTCACCTATGCAAGTGGGTGATGCTACCAAAAGGGGGAGAAAGTTATTGCAACCACAGAACCTGGGAGTTCTTCACAGAGAATGGACATAGAGGACTCACCATCCTCACTTGCTGTTGTGCATTCTCAGCAACTTCCTCAAGTTCACATTAATGTGGACTCTATAGACTCTATCATCAGGAGTCTCTTTGAGGAAGGTATACCAAGGGCTGTCTCATCTCCACCACAAGGAACTTCAAACTACATCATAAGGTGGAGGTATGATGCTGACAGAAGAGCCCTTATCCTTCACAGAGTTCAAGGGCAACAAGAAGTTTTTGATTTTCAAAGCCTGAACTTCTATGAAAGATTGGATCTAGTCAACATGCCACTTGTCAATCCAAGCAATTCAAGACAAGCTGACAGATTGGCTCAAAGAATCCAAGATAGGATCCTTGCAGAGTTCACTCTAAGAAGGAGACTTAGGCAATCAGGCAATGTCATCGGTCAACTGGATGTTGAGGTGGACCCTAAGATTAGTTTCATAGGGGAAACCTTGACTGAAGGCCCAGTGGCAGAACCTGAGACCCCTGTCTCATCATCAACAACTGCTGCAGAGGTTCAAACTCCTTCTGAGACACCTGCTGGTGAAGGTGTTTCTCAGCCTCTCTCTGGCCAGAGCATGGAAGCTACACCAAGCAATGAAGGCCAAGCCTCTATCCACCCTGAGTCACAAAGGTCTGTTGGTGACAAAGGGAAAAGGATAATGACTCCTGAGGAAATTGAGGAGGAGAGAGAGAGAGAGAGGAAAAGGAAGCTAAGGGGAGAAAGTTCCTCTGGTCATCTAGCTTTATGCAAGCTGCAATCAGGGCTGCCCCCAGACCAAATACTCAAGATGATGAGTTAAGGGCAGTCAGGATTACTTATTTACAGACCAGGAACTATGATATTGATGAAATCATCTCCCTCCCCTTAGAAGAACTGAATGAACTGGCTGACATGGAAGTGTCAAGAGAGATGAAAGAGAAAGAGGATGCAAGGCTACTTCTCCAATTCAAAGAGGAGAGGAGACAGAAAAGACTCTACAAGCATGCTCCCACTCTCTCTCCAGTTCAAGAAAGTCCTGCACAGGAAGATGTGGCTCCACAAGAACCTCAGGTAGATAAAGAAGAAGATAGGATCAAGATGATCAACTACCTGAGTGCCACAGGCTTCTATCAGGCAGATGCACTTCTTCCCCTGTCCTATGACTTCATTGAGTTTGAGTACCTAAAGCAACTTGAACTTGAGCTAGTCAAAGAAAGAAAGACAACCAAAAGGAAGCTAAGGGAAGAAGCTAAAGTCAAGAGCCATCATCCAAAAGAGTGTAAAGAAGTCTGCTGACAGACAAAGGAATGATGAGCTTCTTGAAGCTATATGGATTCTCCGGAAGGAGACTTGGCCCTATGTCTCTATCCACAATGGATGAGCATATAAGGGTGATCAAGCAGAAGATTAAGAGTGGTGAACTGATTGACTTGCACTCTCTTCCAAGTCAAGTCCCACCTGAAGTGGAGGTTAAGTTTGAACAACCTGAGACACCTCAACCAGGACCTCCAGCTGAGCCTCAGCAAGCTTCATCTTCTGATCCAAGGCAGGGTCAAACTCCCTCTCCTTCTGAACCTGTGAGGGAGGAACACCCAACTGAGAAAGACAATGATGATCAACAAGGTGCTGCAGACCAGTCTTCTCAGTTAAAGTCATCAAAGAGGAAGAAGAGAATGGCTTCTAAACCAAAGACAAAGAAGAAGAAGCCTAAGTCATCTACCTCTACACCTCAGGCTGAGTCAGATCAACCTGAGGAAGTGCATGATGAGGCAGCCCAATCAACTCCCATGCAAGTGGCTCCTCTAACAACTGAGACACCCATCTTGTCCTGGACTTACTCTACCAATCCAGAAAGATGGCATGTATCAGAGATCAAGGTGTTGAGAATGTCTACTCTTGGCAAGACATAATCAACTTACCTCTGCATGATCTCTTTGAGATGAGAAGATACTATGAAGGTCTTGATGATCCTGACCATCTAATGAAGAAAGGAATGGTCATGATTGTACTGAAGACCACCAACATCTGAAGATCTTCTAAGTGTTTTGGTAGCATCAGCCTAGGGGGAGTTTGTAAGGATTCCTTAAGCCTGATGCAACCCAAAACATCCAATGTGTCTCTGCAACATGCACTAAGTACTGAAGTAAAGAATGCTTCGGAAGTTTTACACAATGCACTAGAAAACACTCTAAGTGTAAAATCTTCTGAAGCCAAGACCAATATCTTCCGAAGCCAAACATGAAGTCTTCCGAAGCCTCAGAGACAAAGTCTTCCGAAGCTTCAACCTATGAAGACAGATTTCTTCCGAAGACTTTTAGTATACATGCTTTATCTAATGTACTGTTCCATAAAGCACCTTTCCGCTGCATCTCTGTAAAGTCACCAACTTACATGAGTTGGTGAAAAGGTCCATGCTTTTGGTAACAGTACATTGAGGTCTTGAGTCTGTAACTTTCTACTTTATGTACTTTATCCTTTTTGTAATAGATAAGGATGTGTACTATGGCATGTCATAGTCACAAGGTCAAAAGGCGGATATGCCTTTTGACCCTACAATGATTTTGTTAGTGTCTAGTCAATTGTATCCAGCTGGCTTTCAAAGTATAGCCGGCTATAGGTTGTAGTATAAGTATTCCAAGTTCTTGTATCTTTCTTTATGCTTTGTAACACTTGTAAAAAAACTTGAGAAAGCAATATACTGCCTCCTTGAAACCCAACTCTCTTGTTCTGTCTCTTTACTTTACTTGTGTTCTTTGTATCACCTTGGTTAATCCAGTTCATTGTTTGATCAAAGTTTAGTTGTTCTCCTCATTGTGTTGTTGTGTTGTAATTTGTTCAAGCCCTTAACCGGTCCTGCAAATCTACAAACATACACAAACATGAAACACAAGCAGAAAGACCTCACACGCACCCACACGACCTCATGTGTTCGGTTGAACCCAAACACCCGAAACCCTAGTTTGGACAGCCGTGAATAAGCAAGAAAAGGGACAACCAAAGTCGTCTACCTGCTAGAAAGGAGTAGACTAGGCTGTAGATGGAGTCTAGACGACGGAAACGATACCAAAGCGGGTTGGATTGGTGCTAGAATGAAGAAGATGTGAAGAAGAAGGTGAAGAAGATGAAGTAGGAGGTGATGAATGATTTAGGGCTGGAAAATGGGTTTATATACCCAGCCCAAGTTTGCAAAATGACAAGTTTAGTCCCTGCACTTAACCCCCGAGTTTCCCAAATTTGTTTCGGTTGAAAAACGACTTTGTTAGGTTGATTATATAATTATAAAAATGCATTTAATGACATTTATAGTTTAAAAATGATTTTATTGGTGACGTTAATTATATATAAAAATTGTTATATTTGGCGGTTACGATGTTGAAAGTTTTAAAAGTTTTTAAAGATAACACATTCACAATGAAAGCACAAGCACAACGATGATAAAGCAAGCATGATATCCACATAAAGAGTTAATAAAGATGAGGAATGATCGATCAAGGAATAGTTAACGGAAAACCACGTTAATTGACGGACCTTAAGGTGACGGATGTCACAGTATCCCCCAGTTGAGAGAATTTCGTCCCGAAATTCAGCTGGAGTTAGGTCCAAGAGTGTCATCCTCGAATAGATGTGGATATTTGAGTTTCATCTGATCTTCTCATTCCCATGTAAACTCTGGCCCTCGCTTTGAATTCCACCTTACGCGAACAATAGGTATTCTACTGCGCTTCAGTTGCTTGACCTTTCGATCCATGATCTCAATGGGTTCCTCAACAAAATGAAGCTTGCAGGACCGGTTAAGGGCTTGAACAAATTACAACACAACAACACAATGAGGAGAATAACTAAACTTGATCAAACAGTGAACTGGATTAATCAATATTGATACGAAGAACACAAGTAAAGTAAAAGAGACAGAACAAGAGAGTTGGGTTTCAAGGAGGCAGTATATTGCTTTCTCAAGTTCTTTTACAAGTGTTACAAAGCATAAAGAAAGATACAAGAACTTGGAATACTTATACTACAACCTACAGCCGGCTATACTTTGAAGCCAGCTGGATACAATTGACCAGACACTAACAAAATCAATTGTAGGATCAAAAGGCATATCTGCCTTTTGACCTTGTGACTATGACATGCCATAGCTCACATCCTTATCTATTACAAAAAGGATAAAGTACATAAAGTAGAAAGTTACAGACTCAAGATCTCAATGTACAGTTACCAAAAGCATGGACCTTTTCACAACTCATGTAAGTTGGTGAATTTACAGAGATGCAGCGGAAAGGTGTCCAGCTTTATGGAACAGTACATCAGATAAAGCATGTTTACTAAAAGTCTTCGGAAGAAATCTGTCTTCATAGGTTGAAGCTTCGGAAGACTTTGTCTCTGAGGCTTCAGAAGACTTCATGTTTGGCTTCGGAAGATATTGGTATTGGCTTCGGAAGATTTTACACTTAGAGTATTTTCTAGTATATGGTGTAAAAACTTCCGAAGCATTCCTTACTTCAGTACTTAGTGCATGTGTTGCAGTGAGACATTGGATGTTTTGGTTTGCATCAGACTTAAGGAATCCTTACAAAGCTTTTCGTCAATCTTGATTTCCCCAATTGGCACGTGAAGGGATTCGTCGGCCAAACACTTCTTGAGGTTTGACACGTGGAAAGTATCATGCACACTGCTGAGTTCTTGTGGCAACCTTAATCGGTAAGCCACTGGACCGATTCTTTCTATAATCTCGAATGGTCTAACGTATCTTGGGGCTAACTTCCCTTTCTTTCCAAATCGAACGACTCCTTTCCAAGGGGAGACTTTAAGTAAGACTCGATCCCCAACGTTGAATTCTAGAGGCTTCCGACGGTTGTCGGCATAGCTCTTTTGGCGATCTCTTGCAGCTTTTAGTCGGTCTTTGATTTGAAAGATCTTGTCAGTTGTTTCTTGAATGATCTCGGAGCCTGTTAGCTGACTTTCACCAATCTCGGCCCAACAAATGGGAGATCTGCATTTCCTTCCATACAACGCTTCGAACGGAGCACACCCAATGCTTGTATGGTAGCTGTTGTTGTATGAGAACTCAATCAGCGGTAGATGAGCATCCTAACTACCACCAAAATCGATTACAAACGCTCTCAACATGTCTTCTAGCGTCTGTATAGTTCGTTCACTTTGGCCATCTGTCTGAGGGTGATAGGCGGTACTTATATCTAATCGAATGCCCATCGCTTTCTGTAATGTCTGCCAAAATCGTGAAGTAAATCGGCTATCACGATCGGATATGATTGACACCAGCACCCCGTGCCGTGTCACGACCTCTTTGATGTACAATCTCGCCAACTTATCCATTTTGTAGTCTTCTTGGATAGGCAGGAAATGTGCTGACTTCGTTATTAGATCCACAATGACCCATATCGAGTCATGACAGCTGCTTGTTCTAGGGAGTTTGGTAATGAAATCCATAGCTATGTTCTCCCACTTCCACTCGGGAATTTCAGGTTGCTGTAATAATCCCGATGGTTTCTGATGTTTAGCTTTAACTTTCGAACATGTCAAGCATCTGCTAACGTACAAGGCAATGTCTTTCTTCATGCCTGGCCACTAGTACAGATCCTTGAGATCATGATACATCTTGTCTGCACCAGGATGAATAGAATATCGCGTCTTGTGGGCTTCATCCATGACTAAGGTACGTACACCTCCCCATCTAGGTACCCATATGCGATCCATGAAGTACTGTATACCGTCATCCTTGCAAATCATCTGTTTATCTAACCCTCGGAATTCTTCTCCCGCAAGGTTTTCTTCTTTCAATGCCTCACTTTGTGCCATTTGGATCTGGGCCTTCAAGTTCGTTTGAATAGTCAATCCCAACGCTCGAGCACGTAGTGGTTTCACGCGTTCTTTACGGCTTAAAGCATCAGCCACCACGTTAGCTTTCCCCGGATGATACCGGATTTCACAATCGTAGTCACTAAGAAGCTCTACCCAACGTCGTTGGCGCATATTAAGTTCCTTCTGATCCAGAATATGTTGGAGGCTCTTATGATCAGTGAAGATGATGCATTTGGTTCCATACAGGTAATGCCTCCAAATATTGAGTGCAAATACTACAGCGCCCAACTCAAGATCATGAGTTGTGTAGTTCTTTTCGTGCACCTTAAGTTTTCGCGAAGCGTAGGCAATCACCTTATCCTTCTGCATTAGCACACATCCCAATCCTTGATGTGACGCCTCGCACTATACCACAAAATCATCAGTTCCGTCTGGGAGAGACAATATAGGCGCGTTGCACAGTTTCTCTTTCAATGTTTGGAACGCTTGTTCTTGTGCATGTCCCCAATCAAACTTCTTGTCTTTCTGAGTAAGCAGGGTTAATGGCTGCGCGATCTTTGAAAAATTCATGATGAAACGACGATAGTAACCGGCCAACCCTAGAAATTGTCGTATTTCTGATGGTTTCTGGGGCGTATCCCATTTCTTCACCGCTTCGATCTTGCCGGGATCTACATGAATCCCGTCCTCATTAACCACATGACCCAAAAACTTCACTTCCCGCAACCAAAATTCACACTTCGAGAACTTGGCGAAAAGTTTCTCTTCCCGTAGCAGCTCCAGAATTGCCCGAAGGTGTTCTTCGTGATCCTCTTTCGATCGGGAGTAGATAAGTATATCGTCTATGAACACGATCACGAACTTATCCAAGTAAGGTTTGCACACCCGATTCATTAGGTCCATAAACACAGCTGGTGCGTTAGTTAGCCCGAACGGCATGACCAAGAACTCATAGTGCCCATAACGAGTCCTAAACGCTGTCTTCGGTATGTCGTCCTCGAAAACCCTTAGCTGATGATATCCAAAACGAAGGTCGATCTTTGAGAAGTACGAAGCTCCCTGTAACTGGTCAAACAGATCGTCGATCCTGGGGAGAGGATATCGATTCTTCACGGTTAACTTATTCAGTTCACGGTAATCGATGCACATTCGGAACGACCCATCCTTCTTTTTGACAAATAATACCGGTGCTCCCCACGGTGAATAACTCGGTCGAGTAAAACCCTTTTCTAGTAGCTCTTGCAACTGACTAGATAACTCCTGCATCTCGGATGGCGCTAAGCGATTAGGCGTCTTCGCTATCGGTGTAGCTCTAGGAACCAACTCAATACGGAATTCCACCTGTCGTGGAGGAGGCAAACCAGACAAGTCATCAGGAAATACATCTGGGTAGTCCCGTACCACTGGAATATCTACTAGTTTCCTCTCTTCGTCCTTCTTTTCAACCACATGAGCCAGAAAAGCGTAGCACTGCTTTCGTAAACTTCGGCGTGCTTTCATGCAAGAAATAAGCTTTAAGTTCCTTCCCGGTCGTTCTCCCTGAATCTTGAGTACCTCCCCGTTTGGCATGGGGATTCGTACTACTTTGTCCCGGCAGACAATCTCTGCTCCGTTTTGCGACAACCAATCCATACCCACAATCACATCAAAACTTCCTAGCTCAAAGGGTATCAAGTCTATATCGAAGGCATGGTCCTCCAATGTTAACATGCACTTCCTAATAATCTCATCGGCCTGAACAACTCTACCATTGGCCATCTCTACAGAGTAGCTAGTTTCTAGCCTACTAGGACTCAAATCAAGCAATTGCACAAACTCAGAAGATATAAAGCTATTGTCTGCTCCAGTATCAAATAATATAGATGCGAAGTGATGATTGAGTAAGTGCGTACCCGTGACAACATTCGGGTCCTGACGAGCATCGTTGGCTCCAATGACGAATGCACGTCCCCGAGCTGCATTCCCCTGATAGGTCGGGCCTTGACTCCCAGCTATAGCCATCACTTGCTGCTGATTGTTCCATTTTTTACCCAGTGCCCGATTCAGCCTGGGGCACATGTTTCTGTAGTGATCAAGGCCTCCATACTCATAACAAGCCCTTGCATTCCCTGCGGGGTTAACCGCGTTGACGGGTGCCACAAGATTCGGCGCAGTTCTACAGTCTCTCGCCAAATGCCCTGGGCTGCGCTCCTGTGGGGATGATGATAGTTGCACCTGTCACATTTGGGGTGCGGCCCCACATACTCTCTCTTGGCCTGAGACACGGCCACAAAATTCCTGGTCGTCTTGGCCCTCTTATCGAACCTCCCGGCACTCGACCGGATCGTTTCCCCAACATCCTTTCTCTTTTCTGCTCCTCTGCCCAAAACCCCTGTTCTCACCATCTCATCAGTCAAAGCGCCAGCCTTCAGAATTGCGCTCTGAATAGTAGGAGGAGCAGCTACTATAACCATTGCCCTAATTTGAGGCGCAAGTCCCCAAATGTACCTCTCGATCCTCTTTGATTCCGGCGTGACCAGATGCGGAACCAACCTTGCCAGCTCATGAAAACGGTCAGTATAAGCTGCATGCCCGGCCCCCACCATGGCATGATTCCAGAACTCATGCTCTAATTTCTGCATCTCGTTGAGGGGGCAGTATTCCTCGGTGATTAAAGCTTTAAACTCATCCCATGACATCTGCATCGCAGATTCCCTTCCTCTAGCTTGAACCTGAGTGTTCCACCAGGTTAGGGCTTTGCCCTGCAATGAACAGGTGGCATATTTGATTCTCTGGCTGTCGAGGCACTCGCTGATGTCAATCACTGCCTCCATCTTTTCTAGCAACCTGGTTAGGGCTATCGCCCCACCTTTCCCATCAAATTCCCTCGGTTTGCAAGCCACAAACTCCTTGTACGAACACCCCCGTCTGGCATTAACAACCCCAGTCTCAATACCGGCCGTACCACCATTTCCGGTCTCCTGGTTGCTTTCGTTTCCGGTCGGGTTTCCATTTCCCACCTCAGTTTCGATTCCGCCGTGAGCTCTTTCTCCATAAAAAAAACCATCATCGTTGCCACCATCCCCGTGGTCTTGCTGGAGTGCGTCGCTCACTTGGGCCACGATAGTAGGAATCAGTGCGGCCAACTGTTGAGCGATCAGGGCTGCCATATCAGTGTTCCCTGTTTCCTGATTGTTATTGGCAGGAGCATCACTTGTTCTTGGTGCTCTGCCTCTGTCTCTGCCTCTGCCCCTTGGGGCTTCACTCCCGCCACTACTGCTGCGGGTAACTCTTCGAGGCGGCAGTTTCTAATCATAGGAAAAGTAAACACATAAGCTTAAATCATTTCAAAGTGTATTATCCATAACACTCATCAAGTCAAGTATTCCCAAGTTAATATCACACTTATTGTCATCACACATCGCATGTAATTCGTGTAGTTCTCACACCATAAATTGGTAATGTCTTAACAATAACCCATCATAACAGTTGTAAGTCCATGTATTTAATCACGTTTAGTCTAGCGAAGGTTGTCTATTTCCTCCTCTTTTGAGGTTTCAGACATAGCCTTCTCAGGGTTAATCTCAATGTCCAAGGTCAAGCGCATTAGCATGATCTGTGAAGATCTCCTCGGGTTTACTACCCGGATTTTGATAAACCAACTCGGCGCGCAGAGGGAACGGAAGATCCAATAGAAGCATCCCATAAAAGAGTGAGCACAAGGGCTCTCTCATAGGGCGAAAGATCACATAACAGATAAATGAACAAATCAAGCAACGAGGAACACATACACGAGATATAATATGCATACAGATCCTAGCATGCAAATCTACATGAAGGTTCCTAGGTTATAGTCTAGGTCAAGCGTATTGCCTAATTCTCTATAACCAATGGCTCTGATACCAATCTGTCACACCCCCGCTAAAAGCGGAAACACGGGGATGTAACGAGATCGGGATCGTCATAACACATGGTAAGCGATAGAGATGCAATATAATAGATGATGACAAGCGTGTCATGACGACACCCGACAACAAGGGGACTTGTGTCGTGTTTAGTCAATATTCACGACAACATAGCCATAAGCATAAACATGATAAACGATTCATATAATCACATGAAGATGAAATTGTAACATAAATTCCCACAACCCGGGAACAAGTATCAAAGCTTGTAATTGTTTACACAGACAACAACATTGTATCAAAATAATTGTTTGTCATATATGTTTAGTCCCAAAAATGCATCCTAGGGTCTCCACTAAGGCAGCACACCTAGATTTCCTCAGTTTGCATGATCACCTGAAAAGATATGCTCAAAATGGTCAACAAAATTGTTGGTGAGCTCGCAGGTTTAAGAAATAATTAAGTAATTGATGTTGTATAGTAAATGATGTGGAATACCGTGAATACAGTTATATAAACAAGTAAAATCACATGACAATGAGCTTTGCAACCAAACCTAGCGACGTACACAAAGATATTGTCGGCATATATTCACCCAAGGGCCCGTTCCTGGCCACTGATGGTACCAACTAGTATACCATCGAACACGGGTGGGGGTGTCAACCCAGTAGTACTACTAATACCTAACTGTCAGTTCCCACACTGGAATTAAATAGTTGCAAAGATAGAACCACTCAACAGACCCAAGCATGTATCAGATAAGTACTTGTAAAACAGTATCACGCTGATTCCTTGTATGTAAAATGTATGTAAGATGTACAGCATTGAAATCGGATGAACATACTTTTCCCCCAAGTTATAAATGATTGAAATATTGTATAAGCATAAAAGGGGCCACGAACCTCACTTGTTAAGTGGTAAGTATGTAAGATCAATGTATCCAAATGTTGAATGCAAATGAACGGTCAAACACTTATTGACAGTTATTGTTAAGCATTAATAATATGAAATAAGCGCATAATAATGATCGGTCGGTTCGGGTTGTATCGGTTAGGTCGCGTGTAACTCACAAAAACAGACACACGTACTAGACCTTATGTAGATCCAAGTACTAGACATTGTCGCCATTGTTGATGATGTTTGAGTAAAAGTTTCATTGTTATTGAAGAAGTATTAGATAAATGTCATTAGTTATAAGTCGGTTGATAATTGTAATGCGTTAGTTTAATTTGTTTTGAATAGAATTTGTGGCCTATTTAGCGTTGACTTTAATCTTTGTGGCCGAACAATGGCAACTGTGTTAATGTTACCTCAACATCACACGACCTACACACACCACGCACAAGAAGGAAATCACACACAACAATTACAGTCGCACGACAGGACCAAACGCACGACTCAACACTCCATTCGCACGAATCAACCCTCAATCGTGCGAATCAGCTTCATTCGTACGATTGAGCCTTCATTCGTATGACTGGCATTTAGTCGTTTCACACAACACCCAATCGCACGACTCAACCTCCATACGCACGAATCAACCTTCAATCGTGCGAATCAGCTACTTTCGTACGATTGAACCCTCATTCTTGCGATTGGACTCCAGTCGTGCGAAACACGCACAATCGCATTCATTCAGTCGGTCACCTAACTCAATCGCACACATTCACTCGCTCGCATGACTCAATCGCATACATTCATTCACACGCATGACTCATTCGCACACATACACACAGTCGCACGACATACCCAGTCGCACAACTCAGTCGCATGATTGACTCAGACGCATGGCTCAGTCCCACGACTCACCCAGTCGCATGACTCAATCGCATGACAGACCCAGTCGCCTGGACAGCAGAATCGCGACTGTGGTCGGGCTGAGCAGCCTTCGGCTGCTCCAAACACGAGTTTTACACAACAAGGACTTCCAGAAACACTCTACAAACATACACAAACATGAAACACAAGCAGAAAGACCTCACACGCACCCACACGACCTCATGTGTTCGGGTTGAACCCGAACACCCGAAACCCTAGTTTGGACAGTCGTGAATAAGCAAGAAAAGGGACAACCAAAGTCGTCTACCTGCTAGAAAGGAGTAGACTAGGCTGTAGATGGAGTCTAGACGACGAAAACGAGACCAAGCGGGTTGGATTTGGTGCTAGAATGAAGAAGAAGGTGAAGAAGATGAAGTAGGAGGTGATGAATGATTTAGGGCTGGAAAATGGGTTTATATACCCAGCCCAAGTTTGCAAAATGACAAGTTTAGTCCCTGCACTTAACCCCCGAGTTTCCCAAATTTGTTTCGGTTGAAAAACGACTTTGTTAGGTTGATTATATTAATTATAAAAATGCATTTAATGACATTTATAGTTTAAAAATGATTTTATTGGTGACGTTAATTATATATAAAAATTGTTATATTTGGCGGTTACGATGTTGAAAGTTTTAAAAGTTTTTAAAGATAACACATTCACAATGAAAGCACAAGCACAACGATGATAAAGCAAGCATGATATCCACATAAAGAGTTAATAAAGATGAGGAATGATCGATCAAGGAATAGTTAACGGAAAACCACGTTAATTGACGGACCTTAAGGTGACGGATGTCACACTTCGGTCACCACAGAAGGAAGAATTGTCTGCATGACCTAATGGACCTCCTTAACCACCGCCGCCTTCATTGAGGCCCTCAGATTAGCGCTCTTATCACCGCCTTCCTGGTAATAGGTCTCGGGCTCTTCAGGTGCCGTTCCGGTAGCCTTAGCCCTGTTCTTTGTGACACGCAATCTAGCACCACGTCCTCCACCTCGCGAAGCCTTCGAAGATCTACCACTAGCCATCCTCTAAACACTATAAGATTCGAACACCAACATGGTCATTCAAGGTAATAACTCAGATTATGTCAAGTATAGTAAGTACCTAATTACAATGGCCAATTGTGATTAGCCACTTACTTTACTCTTCATCCCTCAAGCATTTCCTATCCTGACTACATCAGTATCCAAGGCTACTAAGAGCACATAAATCAAATAACACGCACACGTAATACCGGTTAATTTTTAAAGAAATTACCTGATGGCACGTAGCTACTTGGGTTGCCATCCTTCCATTTGGTCCCATCTCAGTTTAATTTTAGGTTTTTGAAATAATTTACCCATTTCTTTTAAACTTTGGCTCCGAAACCAACTTGTAAGGACCGGTTTTCGAAACGCTTACAGTTGGACGTTCATCACGCATAATATTAAAACACTTTAAAATTTATTAGAATAATAAAAACTTTGTAGCAGAATAATTTAACAAAGGACCACTTCATGCATTAATAATTACTTTTGCCAAATAATACATTGTTATTAAAGTTACTAAATGATTTTAGTTGCATTACAACACATAAATTGTATTTCTGCATAAAATAGATAACATTCTTTATTTGCCAAGTAGCTTCACCCTCAGCAACAAATTACCTGCCAACTGAAAATGCATAAAAGTCAATGTTACTAAGCGAGTTCTAGTTTATATTAATAAAATACTTTTTCTTTCGTTTAAAACATTTACTTTACTTTCATACATGATCATTCATCGTATATACATCAAGGTAATATCATTATTATCTTCCATTATCGAACGTATTCGTTCATTTTGTACTTTTTCATTATCTTTCACTTCTATCCAGATCCTGTCATATGCTAAACCCCTATCGTTGGGCACAAAGCCATCTGATTCCAGGATTAAGCAAAAAGGATCCCGTTTCATACGTATGGAACAGTCACAAAGACTGACTCCCCCTATATGTGAACCCTTAAGGGTTAGCCAAGATGACACGCTATATAACACACAGTTGAGCTAACAACCCTTAATGAGTTGTGAACCTCCTTACATTCCTCTTGCAAGACTTTCATTAATTCATTCATTTAGTTCCACTTTACATTATCTTTTATATTTCGCTTCATTAAGATTATACTTTACGTACAATAGCATTATCACACAACGTAAAGCCACGTAATAATGCGTAATATGGAACATAAAGAAAACAGACCACAACATGCATAACACCAACAAGCATCATCCCCAAAACATCCCAAGTCTTAGTCTCTAAATTCCATTTTCCCAAAATTGTAGAAAATTTTCAAAGGTATTTAGGTGCATGGGCACTATGTAAGCGCACGGGCACTATGCAGGCGCATGAATACTATTAAGGTGCATGGGCACTTGGGCGCATGGGAAAACTTAGGCGCATGGGAAAAACATAGGCGCATGCGAAAACTGGGTGCATGGGTACTATGCAGGCGCATGGGCAGTTGGGTGCATAGGGAACTTAGGCGCATGAGAAAAATCCTAGGTGCATAGGCAGAGACTTAGGCACATGGACTAAATTCCAGGTGCATGAGCACTATATTGGGCGCATGAGCACTATATTGGGCGCATGGGCATTGTTCTATTCGACTTGCACTATTTCCATACCCCAGTTCTCATTCTAGCATATTCTTAACTCGTTTCTAACATTCTAAACATCTAAAACAGGCATATAAACAAGAAACATAACCAAAGCATACTGAAACATACACGCACCCGAGAAAAACATGGATTTAACATACGGTTCACATACCGATAGTTATAAAAAGTTAGTTACATACATTTTCAGCCCCAAAACAAGTTTAAAACAGTAAAAACCAAGGATCTAGAACTCACCTGTAGCAGCCTTGAGCAAAACTCCTCCAAACTCAAGGGCACTTGGAGTTTTAACACCTAAACACACCAAAACACAAAACCGAGCACACACACATCACATAAACTTGGTTCAAAGGCTGAAAACCCAGCAAAAACCAAAACAAAAGAAAAACTCACCTTGAACCGATTTTCTTCTTCTTCTCTCTAAAAACCGAGAGAAATTCTATCTTCTATCTAAATGTCGATGAAGTTATGGAGCAAAGGGTGTGGGTGGCCATGCCCACTTTTTAAACATAATAATATTAAAGTTTTCCTATTACACAACTTTAACCCCTTAAATTGTGTTTTTTTGCTTTTCTTTCTTTTTACCCCTCTTTTCTTTTCTTTAGTAAATTCTGGGTGTTACACAAAGTCTTCTAGAGCTTGACGACTAAACTCTTCCAAAGTTACATAAGGTGAAGAAGTTGAGCTTATAGCTATCAATGCTTGTGATACTCTGACATACTTTTGACAAAAGCAAAAGACCTTTCCATTCTCAGCTTTGAAGACTCGCCAACTTATATAAGTTGGTGATTACCTTTTTACTTTTGTCAACTGTACAATAATGACTCTTGTCTATAGTTTCCTACTTTAGTACTTTTATCCTTATTGTATTACAATAGGATGTGAGCTATGGTCTGTCATAGTCACAAGTCAAAAGTCGATCAACCTTTTGACTCTATATTGATCTTGTTGTATAGATTAGTGTCCAGCTGGCGTTTAAAGTATAGATGGTTGTAGCATGTAGTATAAAGTATCTCATATGTTAGCGTAAGGACTAAGAAGAAGCTTTGCAATACTCGTAAACACTTGAGAGCAATATACATCATCCTTGAAAACCAATCTTTCTGTTCTTGAGTGTTCTTACTTGTTATTTATTATTTCACTGCTCGGTTCCCTATTTGATCTAGTAAGTGTATTTAGTTGATAATCTCCAACTGTAAAATTTTTGTTTGAACCATAACTGATCCTGCAACTTCTTTCCCTTCCTTAAGATTTTCTTAGCTCTAAGTGTGATCATGGTCATTTGCCATTGAAAATCCATTTCTTCAACATTATCAGGATCTATTTGTTCTAAACCATCTTGGATCACATGTGCAGCAGTTAGTCTTCCACCAAGATAAGCTTTAAAGCTTGACACAAAGGCATTGTAAGTTGCCATTTGGTTATAATTGGTGTCGTTACATGATGGGAATGTCGATGTGTTGATTGCACAAATAGGGGTGGTTGTTAATTGATTTTGACTTTAGGGGCTTATATGAATACTGTTGATCTTGGGCTATCAGGTGCTGGCATAAAGTCATCTTCTTTTGTTATAAAGGCATTCTCCACTGAGTGACTTTCAGTAGGAAATTTGTATACCTCAATAGCATGTAAACCACTAAGATTGTTTTGACTTTTCATTAGACCACTGAGATTTCTTGACTTCTCATCAAGTTCCAATGCTTCACTCTTTGCTACCATGATGCCTAAGCTAGTGTTTTACAAATCAAGTGTGTTCTTCAGCGTAGTCATACTTTGCTTCCAGCTCTCAGGTAGAAATAAAACATCTTCTTGTTAAGCTCTTTTTCTTTGTAGGTCACTCCCATGTTGTCTAGATCATTTTGCAGGATTGGTTTTTGTCACTTAACACTTAGTTTTTCTCTCAAACTCACTTGTAACACACTTGGATCGGATGATGAAGCAAAATCCCTTCTAAGAGTTGATAATAATATAATAAGTAACAAACAACACAAAGAATAATTTTCAAGGTACTTGTCTATATTACTTCTCAACTCAAAGTATTACAAGACTCTTACAAGCATATTACATGAGTTACAATGAGATTCTATATATACTAGATCCTACAGCCGAATATACTTTGATACCAGCTGGAAACCTATGACTAAAGCATATACTACAATGCTAGAGTTAAGGTATCTTAGATAAAGTATTATATAAGATAAGGTAGTCATGATATGTCCATGACTTACCTTTTGTCACCAACTAAATTTGGCAAATGTACTAACTGATAAAGGTGAACAGTGGAATAAAGTATTGTCAACTGCATGGGCTATAGAGAAAACGCCATGCAGTATATCAGAAGTCTGCAGCGGAGTGTCAGAGAGAGACCATACTTATGTCCACTGGTTCATAGTAGTGTCTTCCGAAGATTAGCTGGCTTCGGAAGAACAAGTTCTTCCGAAGCCGCTTATACTTCGGAAGAGGCTACTTCTTCCGAGTCTTTAGTACTTCTTCATATCTTCATACTTCGCAAGTTGACCTTTTGATTTCTTCTAAGTATTGAACTTCGGAAGAGAACATTTTGTCTTCGGAAGTTGGAGTTTTCCTTCGGAAGATGATCTTGCGCTTGTCTTCGGAAGAACTCCATTTCCTTTGGAAGTTCCACACTTAGCTTCAGAAGTCCTTTATTAGTTGCACCAAAATAGTCTAAGTGATTTGGTTTTGGTTGCACCAGCCTTTCTAGATCCAACAAACTCTCCCTAGGCTGATGCTACCAAAACCTCACTTATTGTTGCTTCTCAAAACCTTCAGCACTAGGGACAGAAGATGCTTATCTGTTTCCTTGTTCTTCCCTGAAGTGGTGCTGAGAAGTTTTTACAAGTCATTCATGGATAGGAGATCCAGTCTATCACTCTGAATGACATGCACCCTTTGTTGTGCCCCCTGAAGAGAGTTAGTTGACGGAGTTATAGTCATACTCCCATCTAACTATAGATTCAAGTTCAGGACCTTCAACCATTTGAAGAAAAGTTTTTCCTTTGGTTGTTGATCCTTTCCTTTCCTCCTCTCTCAGTTTTCAACTCTTCTTCAATCTTGGTCCTAGCAGTTAGCTCGGCCAGATGAAGACTGCTCAGATGATTTCTTATGTGAGCAGCTATCTCAGAGTTGGAGGGGTTGGAGAGTGGCTTCTCTGCTAACTCAGTAATGTCAAATCTGCTTAAGTGTAGGATGTAACACCCGGAAATTTCCCTTGTAGCCGACGAGAGAAGAAAAATAAATAAAGTCCAAAGTCGAGGGACCAAACCCGCCAACGAGAGAAACTTCGATGCAAGGGAGCATAAAAGGGAGGAGGCACTCCCATTCTCCCCATTTTTCAGCCAAGGGAGGAGAAGAGAGAAAGAAGAGAAAAGAGAAGAAGTGTTGGCCCGGGTTGGTTCGAGTAGCCAAAATCAACGTGGAGCGAGTCAAATCGAAGCTCTATTCGACGGGATCGTTAAGGGGAGTTCTAGGACCCCTCTTTTACACGTTTTCAACTGATTTGGGGCTGGAACACGTCCAAAAACCTATTTTTGAGTTTTTGGGTAAAGACCCGTTTTGATGCATGTATGTATGAGTATGATGCGTTAGAGGCTTGATTTCTTGCTTGGTTATGCTTGTATGAGGTCATGGTATGTTTCCCTAACCTTTAGAAGGGTTGATTTGAGCTTAAAAGAGGTTGGAAGGGGTTGGAGGTCGAAAACCCGCGGCTGCAGTCGACCTAACTGCACTCTGCACCAGCTAGGGCTAGGCGACCGACTGGAGGGCGACTGGAGGCCATTCGGCCGATTGAAGTGCGACTGAGGTCCATACGCACGTTTGCTATGCGACTGAGGTCCATACGCATGATGGTCATGCGATTGGAGTTCATGTGCTTGGGAGTCATGCGATTGAGAGATGGTGCGACTGAGGTTCATTCGCACGGAGGTTATGCGACTGAAGTCCATGCGCCTGGAGGCCATGCGACTGAGGTTCATTCGCATGAAGAGTATGCGACTGAAGCCCATACGCCTGAAGTCATGCGACTGAAGGCCATACGCATGAGAGTTATGCGACTGGGAGTCCATTCGCATAGGGTCCATTCGCATAGTTGCCCATTCGCCTAAGTGTTCAGAGATGATAGCAGGGATGAAACTTCTCGACGATGTGATGGGCATGGACGGCATAGGGTGACGCAGGATGACGAGATTATGATGATAATGTTGATGGAGATGATGGTAATATGCATGATGTTATGTGTTATGTTAGGCACGGCGGTGCGTGTGATGCGTAGTATGTATGATATGCGTGATGTGATTTATGATTGATCCGTATGTATGATGATGTTGTATGTTTATGTTTATGTTTATGTTCCTTGCTTGGTATGTTTATCTTTCTATGGCTTTGCGTTGAACGTTAATGAATGTAATGAAAGTATTATGTAACGTAAAGTGGAAGATAAGGAAAAGAGGAACGTAATGAATGAAAGAATAAATGCATGCATTATGAACGAATGAATGAATGACGTAATGAATGAACGAATGAAAGGCTTACAAGCATATGTATGAGGTGAGCGACTCTGTGTCGCAAAAGACTCGGAAGATGTTCTTGTTGCGTACTCCGGTACTGTGCCAGTCTTCGGACATGAGTCGGGGGTTTGTGAGCAGGCCCCGGTACAGTATCAGTCTTCGGACATGAGTCGGGAGTATTGCATATGATGAAAGGGACGGATGATGAGATCCGTGTCGCGTATCCCGGTACTGTGTCAGTCTTCGGACATGAGTCGGGGGTTTGTTTATCAGGCCCCGGCACAGTATCAGTCTTCGGACATGAGTTGGGGATAGCGCATGAGACGAGATGATGAGGTGAGCGACTTTGTGTTGCAACAGACTCGGATGGAGTTCAATCCCGATGATTGACTCATATGGGATCTTTGTCGCGTATCCCGGTGTTGTGTCAGTCTTTGGACATGAGTCGGGGGCTTGTGAGCAGGTCCCGGCACAACATCAGCTTTCGAGCATGAGTCGGGATATTGCATGAGACGAGATTTGAGTAATAAAGAGTAACGAGCAAAGTAATGAAGGAAAGAATGAATGTATGAAATGAACGTTAACGAATGATACTAATAACGTACGAAATGGGATCCTTGTCATTCGACCTCAGTAATCGTGGCTGTGTGCCACGAAGAGGGTAAAGTCTGACAGGATCTAGAAAGAAGTGAAAGATAATGATGAATGATGAATGTAACGAACGAAATGATGAAGATAATAATGTATTATCTGTATGTACGTGTGATGTGTGAACGCATGTATGTAACGGATGTTTTTATAAAGAAAGTAAAGAACGGTTTTACGAAAGAAAAGTAAGTTTTATCATAAAACTAGAACTCACTCAGCAACGCTGACTTTAATGTGTTTCCAGTTGGCAGGTATGTTGCTGAGGATGGCACGGGGCGGCTACTCAGCGTATTTGGATGGCATCTTTATGATTAATGCTTTTGTAATAAATGTAACATGATAATGTTAAAGGGACGATTGTACTGGGTGCAAAAGTATTTTGATGAAATGAAATGGTGTTTTTAATGTTTCCGCTGCAACTATTTATGAAAGGAAAAAAAATGTAATGTATGTTTTATGTGCGATGAATGACCAACTGTAAGCGTCCCAGGAACGGGCCTTACAAGTTGGTATCAGAGGCAAAGTTTAAGTGAATTGGGTAAATATTTTCAAAAACCTAATCTTAAACTGAGAATGGGACGGAAAGGGAATGGGATGCCAATCTGAGTAGCTGCGTGCCATCAGGTATGTTTTTGTAAAGTTAACCGGTTTATGTGCGCATGTTATATGGTTTATGTGTTGCTGGTAGATTTAGATGCTGATATAGTCAGGACAGGTAATGCTCGGAGTATGAAGAGTAAAGTAAGTGGCTAATCACAATTGGCCACTGTAATTAGGGACTTACTATACTTGACATAAACTGAGCTGTTCCTTGAATGACCGTGTTAGTGTTTGAATCTTTCAGTGTGTTTAGAGGATGGCTGGTGGAAGATCTTCAAAAGCTTCTCGTGGTGGAGGTGACGGTGGACGTGGTGCTGAACCACGGGTCACAAGAGGAAGGGCAAGGACCGAAAGGGTAGTTCATGAAGAACCTGTGACCCCTCATCCTGAGGGCGGTGATGAGAATGCTAATCAGAGGGCCTCGATGAGAGAGGCGGTCGTGGAAGAAGTGCACCAGGTCTTGCAGACAATCCTACCGTCTGTAGTGACCGAAGTGATAAAGACTGTTAGAGAAGAGGAGAGAAAGGAAAGGGGTAGACCTTCGGGTGAAAGGAGACGACCCGAGACTGAAAGGGTTCTCTCCGATGACGAAGAGGAAGAAGAAGAAGAAGAGCCTGCGCCGGAGGCGGCACGAGGCTGTAACTATGGGGCGTTTCAGCGATGCAAGCCCCCTACTTTTGATGGTAATGGCACTGCTGCTGCTGCTCATCGGTGGGTGAGGGAGATGGAAGCTGTTTTAAATATCAGCGAGTGTCGAGAGGATCAGAAAGTAAAGTTTGCTACCCACTCTTTCGTGGACTCAGCTTTGTGCTGGTGGGACAACATAGTTCAAGTTGAGGGAAGCAGGGCTATCGGAAGGATGAAATGGTCAGAGTTGAAGAGGCTGGTGATTGAGGAGTTCTGTCCTCACCGAGAGATGGATAAAGTTGAAAGAGAGTTCCTGATGCTAGAAGCGGGAACAATGACGCATCAACAATACACCACAAAGTTCAACGAGATGGCACGTCTGGTGCCGGATCAGGTGACACCTCTTTCGCGAAAGATCAAGAGGTATATTCAGGGCTTGCGGACGGACATCCGCAGGCACATGATCGCTGCTCGACCGAGCACGTTTAGGTCAGCAGTTGACCTGGCGGGAAGGTTGTACGACGAGCGGGTGATGACAATGACAGACGAAGGGGAGGAGAGAGCCTATGTTAATAAGGGGAAGGGAAGGCGAGACAGTGATGATGGATTTTTTTATGAAGGCACGACATCGAGGGACGATGATCGGAAGCGAATAGAAAGAAAAGGAGAAGTATGCAGAAAGTGTGGTAGAGACCATGAAGGGGAATGCAAGTGGGGATTAAACGTCTGTTTCCAGTGTGGGAAGGAAGGCCACAGGGCGAGGGATTGCCGCACGGCTAAGTGCTACGACTGCGGCGAGACTGGACACATGAGCAGGATTGTAAGAAGCCGAGGGCAGGAGGCTCCTGTGCGAGGAAAGGGAACAGAGGGTGAAAGTTAGAGCTTTTGCCATGACCGAGAGGAGGCTAGAGCGGACTTCGACTCGACGTCAGGTACGTTTCTGGTAATTTAAAAATTTGTGCAATTATGATTTGAATGCCATGCTAGTAGTAGTTTCGTTCCTATTGCTTAATGCAGAATGTGGCTTGTTAAGAGAAGGAACATTGATGAGTCCTTCAATGTAGAGATTGTTGTTAATGAATCCGATAGGTTACTTAGATGTCCTAGAGGATTGCGGGATAGAATTGAGGAAACATTTGTTCTTGCTAGACCGTTCAGGGCAGACTTGAGTGGATAGGCGTACATCATAAGATGAAGGAGATAGCAATCGATGAGACGTAGACGTATCGTCTATTTGGCCGATGTAAGGTGTGTGGATATACCAATATCTCAGCCGACAGATATATCGAATCGCGAGTAAGGATTATTGGTGGCCCGCAACGAAGCGTGACATGATGGAGTACGTGAGTAGATGCTTTACTTGTCTACAAGTGAAGGCCGAGCACCAAACGACGTTTGGGAAATATTGAGGCGACTGAGGCTACGACTGAGAAGACCGGAAGGATCACAGTTTTGAGGGAAGTAGTCAGAGATAAACCAGAAGTCGTATGTGATAAACGACGTAGAGTGATTGAACTCCAGGTGAGAGACTGGAAAAGAGATGAGACAGAATTTCCAAGCAAGGGTTCAAGGAACAACAGGTTTCGGGGACGAAACCCATTTAAGGGGGGTGGACTTGTAACACCCGGAAATTTCCCTTGTAGCCGACGAGAGAAGAAAAATAAATAAAGTCCAAAGTCGAGGGACCAAACCCGCCAACGAGAGAAACTTCGATGCAAGGGAGTATAAAAGGAGGAGGCACTCCCATTCTCCCCATTTTTCAGCCAAGGGAGGAGAAGAGAGAAAGAAGAGAAAAGAGAAGAAGTGTTGGCCCGGGTTGGTTCGAGTAGCCAAAATCAACGTGGAGCGAGTCAAATCGAAGCTCTATTCGACGGGATCGTTAAGGTGAGTTCTAGGACCCCTCTTTTACACGTTTTCAACTGATTTTGGGGCTGGAACACGTCCAAAAACCTATTTTTGAGTTTTTGGGTAAAGACCCGTTTTGATGCATGTATGTATGAGTATGATGCGTTAGAGGCTTGATTTCTTGCTTGGTTATGCTTGTATGAGGTCATGGTATGTTTCCCTAACCTTTAGAAGGGTTGATTTGAGCTTAAAAGAGGTTTGGAAGGGGTTGGAGGTCGAAAACCCGCGGCTGCAGTCGACCTAACTGCACTCTGCACCAGCTAGGGCTAGGCGACCGACTGGAGGGCGACTGGAGGCCATTCGGCCGATTGAAGTGCGACTGAGGTCCATACGCACATTTGCTATGCGACTGAGGTCCATACGCATGATGGTCATGCGATTGGAGTTCATGTGCTTGGGAGTCATGCGATTGAGAGATGGTGCGACTGAGGTTCATTCGCACGGAGGTTATGCGACTGAAGTCCATGCGCCTGGAGGCCATGCGACTGAGGTTCATTCGCGTGAAGAGTATGCGACTGAAGCCCATACGCCTGAAGTCATGCGACTGAAGGCCATACGCATGAGAGTTATGCGACTGGGAGTCCATTCGCATAGGGTCCATTCGCATAGTTGCCCATTCGCCTAAGTGTTCAGAGATGATAGCCGGGATGAAACTTCTCGACGATGTGATGGGCATGGACGGCATAGGGTGACGCAGGATGACGAGATTATGATGATAATGTTGATGGAGATGATGGTAATATGCATGATGTTATGTGTTATGTTAGGCACGGCGGTGCGTGTGATGCGTAGTATGTATGATGTGCGTGATGTGATTTATGATTGATCCGTATGTATGATGATGTTGTATGTTTATGTTTATGTTTATGTTCCTTGCTTGGTATGTTTATCTTTCTATGGCTTTGCGTTGAACGTTAATGAATGTAATGAAAGTATTATGTAACGTAAAGTGGAAGATAAGGAAAAGAGGAACGTAATGAATGAAAGAATAAATGCATGCATTATGAACGAATGAATGAATGACGTAATGAATGAACGAATGAAAGGCTTACAAGCATATGTATGAGGTGAGCGACTCTGTGTCGCAAAAGACTCGGAAGATGTTCTTGTTGCGTACTCCGGTACTGTGCCATTCTTCGGACATGAGTCGGGGGTTTGTGAGCAGGCCCCGGTACAGTATCAGTCTTCGGACATGAGTCGGGAGTATTGCATATGATGAAAGGGACGGATGATGAGATCCGTGCCGCGTATCCCGGTACTGTGTCAGTCTTCGGACATGAGTCGGGGGTTTGTTTATCAGGCCCCGGCACAGTATCAGTCTTCGGACATGAGTTGGGGATAGCGCATGAGACGAGATGATGAGGTGAGCGACTTTGTGTTGCAACAGACTCGGATGGAGTTCAATCCCGGTGATTGACTCATATGGGATCTTTGTCGCGTATCCCGGTGTTGTGTCAGTCTTTGGACATGAGTCGGGGGCTTGTGAGCAGGTCCCGGCACAACATCAGCTTTCGAGCATGAGTCGGGGATATTGCATGAGACGAGATTTGAGTAATAAAGAGTAACGAGCAAAGTAATGAAGGAAAGAATGAATGTATGAAATGAACGTTAACAAATGATACTAATAACGTACGAAATGGGATCCTTGTCATTCGACCTCAGTAATCGTGGCTGTGTGCCACGAAGAAGGTAAAGTCTGACAGGACCTAGAAAGAAGTGAAAGATAATGATGAATGATGAATGTAACGAACGAAATGATGAAGATAATAATGTTATTATCTGTATGTACGTGTGATGTGTGAACGCATGTATGTAACGGATGTTTTTATAAAGAAAGTAAAGAACGGTTTTACGAAAGAAAAGTAAGTTTTATCATAAAACTAGAACTCACTCAGCAACGCTGATTTTGTTGTGTTTCCAGTTGGCAGGTATGTTGCTGAGGATGGCACGGGGCGGCTACTCAGCGTATTTTGGATGGCATCTTTATGATTAATGCTTTTGTAATAAATGTAACATGATAATGTTAAAGGGACGATTGTACTTGGGTGCAAAAGTATTTTGATGAAATGAAATGGTGTTTTTAATGTTTCCGCTGCAACTATTTATGAAAGGAAAAAAATGTAATGTATGTTTTATGTGCGATGAATGACCAACTGTAAGCGTCCCAGGAACGGGCCTTACATAGGAGAGATAAGGCATTTAGCCTGTTTAGCTCTCCACACTCTCTCTCTCAATAATAAAGTTGTGAGAAGAGTCTTTGAACCTCCACTGAATAATCTTCTTTCTAGGCACAAGGGGTTGACTTGGCACTTTGTCCCCTTTCTTTATATCCAGTAAAGTCAACAGCCTTCTCCTAAGCTTCCTCTCTTCTTCATTTAGTGAATCTTAGTTGAGGCCAAAGAGTTTTGCGGCTTGGTCCAATGTTCCTCTAGGCAGATCAAGGAATTGATCTCTAGTGAGGGAACATGAAGAGCCATCAACATAAGTTCGCTTGACAGAGTCCTCCGCACAAGAGATGTCGTTCAAGGTTGTACAGTTGATGAGCTTCGTCTTGATCTACTTAAACTCCTCTAAGAAGAGATGTTTGGAAGGCTGAGGGGATGGTTTGGGAGGTTGTTGGGTAGGTAGTGGTGTTTGGGTTCTGGGAAGTGTTTTGGGTTTGAGGATGGGTATGGATGATGGTGTGGGTTCAGGGATGTAAGCCTTAGAGGTTGGTTCAGTTTTAATGGGGAATGGGAAAGGGATTGGTTCAGATTGTGGTTGGATTTGAGGTTGAGGTTGAGGTGTTGGTTTGAAGATCATCCACTATCCCCTTCTATACATCTCCTTCCTTTTCCCTGAGCGAATGTCAGTCTTTATGTCACTGACATGTCGCTGGAGGGTCTTCTCAGACATTGGACCCACCTGCCTACTATAGAAGCCATGAGCCCTTAGATAGTCCTTCATTAGGCTTTATCACCTATCTCCTTAGTCCTGCTTCTTCTTCCTTCTTCTTCTTCATCCTCAGTTTCTCCATTGCAGCTTTCTTTCTCTCCTTCTCCATTTGATCTTGCTCTTTTTTGAAGAGCCATAAGATAGTATCATTGTCATGTGGAGATAGTTCTTCTTGAGAGAAACCCTTAGAGGTTGGGAAAATTATCCTTTCCCTCCTTAGCTGCTGATCAGCCTGTCTTTTCTTTTTCTCTCTATCTTCCTCCAAGGCCAACCTTGCTGCTTCTTCCTTTTGCTGAATCTGCAACAAAGTTGTCTTTTCTAACTCTACTAACTCCTCTAACGGTAGTAGGAGTACATCTTTATTAATAGCTCCCAGCTTGACAAGCCTGTTAATGATGTCCACCCTCCTCTTTTTCTTGATAGCCTCCTGGTTGGCTGCAGCTGCTTTGCTACTTGCAACTAGCAGCTTCCCAGTTGGGAGTCTACCTTTCCTCTTAAGCTTTTCTAACCTTGCTTCCTCCTGAAGCTCTTCCTCAGTCATCTTCCTCTTTCCTTTGACATCTTCGGAAGTGCTAGACTTTGGAGGTTCTTGAATGGAGGTTTCAGGTTGAGTGGTGGTAATGGGAGCTGGAGTTAGTGATGATGTTTGAGCAAGGGGTTGGGTGAGAAAATCCTCCCTATTGACCTCAGATCATCGGATAGAGAAAATAGTCCTTCCGCAGCTTCAATCTCAGCTTCAGAAGTTTGAAATGGTTCTTCCGAGGCTTTGACTTGTGCTTCGGAAGTCTGTGAGAATGTACTCTCTGTCCCAACTATTTCAGTTGTTGGGCCATCAGTCCTTGTTTCCCCTTCGAAATCAATCCTAGGTTCCACTTGGACCTTAGGTTGACCAACTTCTTGGATAGTAGTAGAGGGTGCATTCAACCTCTGAAGCTCTTGAGCTCTAGAGTATATCACAGACATATCAGAACTTGGCTGTTCAATGAAAGATTCCATCAGAAACTTGTTGAAGAACCTGTTGAGATCTTGAAGCATCATTTGGTCCACTTGAATTACAACTGGAGGAGGCTCAGGAAAAATTGAAGCTTGTTGAATAGGGTATCTTGAAGCTAAGGTAGCAAGAGATTGACTCTGTGGTTCCTCATGTCTTTGTCCCTGAACACTTTCTCCCTTTTTGGTAGTATCATCCTGAGAGCTTGATGAGCTAGAGGAAGAGATCAATGAGACATGAACTAGTACATGCCTAACAGACCTCTCAATCTATTTCTCAGCTAGTTTGGCCTTGAGAGTTTCAATCTCAAGTTGCTGAGTGGCAAACCTATCCTCTAAAGTCCTAACCTTAGATTCAAGGTTTGAGACTTTAGAAAGTTGGTCTTGAATGATGAGTTGCAGTCTTCCCTCATCTTTTAAAGAATCATGGGGAGATGAGGTAACATACCTAGTATGTTCATCCTCACCACCAGATGTGGTTTCTTGGCACCCTGGTTTCCCTTGCCTAGTGATGTCTCTTTCAAAGTAATTAAATGGCATGGTTGTCGTAGATTCAGTCTCAGTAATGTTACCACTGTCCTGAAGGTCCAATGAGGCTCCTTCAATAGTAGCAGCTGAATCTAGATGAGTCCCCTCCACATCAGTGGGACTCACCTTAGTTAAGGCTTGCTGATAGGGGCTAGAGATAAGAGGTCTCTCTAGGATCTGTTGATCCTTGAGAGGGTGTTGTGGATCAACTTCATTGCCCTGAAGAGACTTAATCTCCTCATCAATTCCTATCAATACTCAGTAAAGGATATAGAGGTTAAGCCTAATGACCCGGGACCTTGGTCAATGTCTATTGGCATTGAGCCTATAGTGGGGCTGTCCCTTTTTGGCTGCTTAAGGGAGTATAAAGACTCACCCTGAGGTTTTACAGCTTGGGTTTTGGGCTCACGGGATTGAGACTGAGGAGACTCAATACCCATATTGAGGTCAATGGTGAAGTATGCTGAGACCTCAGACTGAGTGGGAGCCCATTGTTCCACTCTAGTCTTTTTGGATTGAACAGGAGGATCTTGTTCAATCACAGTAGATTAAACAAGGGTTCGTTTGGGGCGTTGGTATGCGATAGTGATAGGGTAAGAAGGTAGATTTGGCAAAGTGAGGGTAGTTGTTGGTGGGGGTTCATCACCTGTGGGGTTAACAGGGATGTCACCAGGAGCCATTGGCTCAATCATACCTGGAAGCAGCTCAGTATGTCTTCCAGTGTAGTTGGTGGACACTCTCTTCAAGACTTTGAAGATGGTCGGCCTCATTTGAGGAACTCGGAGAACAGCTGCACAGACAAGCTGACTCTGGTCCAACTCACATTTGATAATATGCTAAATAAACCTAGGATACATATAGAATGAGTCCCTTTGGAGGTTCCCCATAAGGTTAAGCAGCACAAATCTTGAGTAATTGAAGCGGAGGCTCTTCACCAACCCATGAACTAGGCATCCTAGTTCATATGGGATCTGATCCCATCCTTAAGACTTATTAGACAAACAGTGGAGAACAACATGAAGTAGGAACTTCCAGTTGTATGAGAAATTGAACTTGTAAATAGTAGACCTGCTCACATCTCTACCATATCCCATTTGGGTATAGGTGTTGTCTAGGTCTGACTTGGGGAATTCAGTAGGAGCACTTTAATCGTGAAGCTCCAGATGCTCCCTGATGAGTTGTTCAGTAATGATCAACTCCTGGCCTTAGATGCTCTGTGACAACCGGCAATTTCAGGTCAATACCCGGCCTTGACTTGGTTATAATTACACCTATAATGCTTGATTTCAATTTACTTTCATTTATTGAAGTCGTTTTATGCATTGCAAAATTTCATGCATTACATATCATGCATCGGTGATTCGGCGTAATTACCATTTTTACACGTGATACAACAGGCACACACATGAACGTTGGTGATAATTAATATATATGTACTAATAAATACTTTAAAGTGTTTCAAAGTATTTTAGTTTCTATTGTTTCAAAGTATTTTAGATTCCAAATTAAATACATTGGAAAAGCTCGAATTTATAAATAAACCTAATCGCGTAAATTGATATTTTACTCGGAACGAATCATTTTAACGCACCTACTAACTACATGATGCATCATTAACACATCATCAATATTAAAATATATGATATTATATAAACGTTTATAATATTTGAATGTGTTTTAATAAGTAAAAAAGAAAAAAAATACAAAAATATGTAAAAATACCTATAGTGCAACAAATACCACCCAAATACCCAATACTACCCAAAATAAAACAAAACCCACATTATTCATCTCCTTGGCCGTTCCCCTACTACCCCCTCACTCCCACTTCCCATTTCCAAAATTCCTTGGAAATCTTGTTGACTTTTATCAAAATCCAAGACTTGCCTATTTTGTGAAACACTTTTGATGTTGATTAAAGGGACTTAACCCCATTACCACAATTGGAGTGCTCCATCTCATCCATTTTTGTTCATGAGATGATACATCCATATTCCAAAAACCCATGCTAAAAGGGGTGTAAGGCCATAAAGCATGCAAACACTTCATACACCAACCACATCAACACAAATCACCAACACTACCCAAAGCACTCTTTTCCTTCCCCCTTCCCTTCAAAATTTCGTCCAAGACACCCTCACAACCACTTCATTTGACTTCCAACTCATTTTCTACAAATCTTGGGTGATTCAAGTGCCATTGTTGAAGACCAAGTGATTTTCGAAGCTTACAAGCATCCTACATCAACCCTTCCATCTTTTCTTGCTTGTTAATAGTGAGAACACTCTCTTTTTGTCTATATATCTTTCATTTTAATGTATTATCCATCTACTAGATCATATGTAACAACATTCATCCATAAAAGTCCTTCATGTTAAAAATGGTGTTTTTACCAACAAAGAGTTTCAAGGATTTTACTTCATACAAAACATTTTAACAAAAACTAAATAAGAATTCTTGTTTTAAAAAGTAAATATTCATAGATCCATGTTTGACCAAGATACTAGTTGGTGATTTTATAAAAAGTCATAAAGGTTTGTTAAAACCCAAGAAAAGTCATAAAAGGGTTACATTATGTTTATGGAATTTTAGATGTTTTACATGTATTATTATGAACACTTTATATATATATATATATATATATATATATATATATATATATATATATATATATATATATATATATATATATATATATATATATATATATATTCTACAAGTTATATTTAGTTAGTAAGTGTTAATATGAAAGTTGGGTTATGACTAGATGGTAACTTGACAAAGTTTACAAGTGTGGTTATATATATAAACATGGGAAATTAAAAAGGAAAAATATGAACTTTATGACTAAATATTATGTTAGTTTAAAGGGAATGTTAAAGTGGTTAGTAGATGAATTTTGACAAAGATGACATATGATTTTGTTAATAATTTGACATGAGACTTAAAATATAAATTTATGGAATTTATAATATTAGTTACTAAGTAACTTAAAATATGAGTTAAGATAAGTTGGTAAATTGACTAAAGTAGCTAGTTAATTTATTAAAAAGATTTTTCTTTATAATGTATCAAAATTACTTAATAAATTAAAGAAACGCTAATTTAATGTATGTCAAGAACTAGACCAAATAAAAAAATATCCTACTAAGAAAATAATTAAATAATTATTTATTGGACAAATATATCTATATATTTATACATGAATTGTAAAATATGAAAACTAGTGATTTTACTTGGATGTTAACACTTTAAATTTGCAAGTAAAATAATATAATGTAAATATTATTTTACTTAAGAAAATAAGATTATTTCAAAACCCTAGCTTCTATAGTTTCATATGTAAATTACCTAACTAATTACTTAACACTCGAGTCACGTCTCGGGTCGAGTCGAAACGATATTTAATTACCCAAATAATATGTCAACTTTAAGATACAAATGTTTTTTAACACTTTCAAGTGAAGTATAATTTATTAACATTTTTTTCAGTAATATATATATTTCACAAATATCCATTTTGTGTCACCAACGGGTCGTCGAGTCAAACACTTTGTTCTCAAGTGTGTGGATGAAATAGTTACATGCTCACATTACACGTGGGAGCAAATACTTAGATACAAGTTGCCTTGATTGTTCTAGGGAGAACTTAGTTCGGATTTTCCCGAGCACTTTGGATACTTTCAGATTTCACACCCGACTCACTTCACAAGTGAGTTTCATAGCCCCATTTTTACTTATTTTCATTTTGGGGAAGATTACATGCAAATTACTATTTTCTTGGACATATTTACTTGTCAATGATTTCACATGTTATATAAGTTGTTTACTTACCGTATGAAGTCCCCTGTTATCGGACCGTTAGTTTATTTCCCAAAGCGAGGTAATTATGGATAGTACTATTGGGTTTGACTACCCCCACCCGGGTTAATTAACCTAACCTTGATTGGAGGTCTAAACGGGTGCATTATTAGCTTGTACACCCCTGTGCTTACGGTAGGCACAGGTAGGGGCAATCTATTACATTTACAGTCTAGCTTCGGTTGCGGTGCTTATATAATATTGTAGTATTATATGATCGACAATCAAATCATGGAAAGACTTGTGGTCCATTACACTGTTTACTATTACTTTAAAACTTGTGAACTCACCAACTTTATGTTGACATATTTTCATGCATGTTTTCTCAGGTATTTGACATTTGCATCAAGTTAAGCTAGCTTGATCCATATCGCATTTAGGGCCATTCATGCTGTTTGGGACATTTATTGTTGTATTTGTCATGTTTTAAAGACAATTACATTAGTTCTACTGCTTCCGCAATTCAACTCTGAAAAACAATTATATATTTTTAAACTTATTTGCAACGTATGTTTACTAAACCATGTAGTGGTCGATCAATGACTATGGTTTCCCTGATTATCACGCCCCGCGGGAAACCGCCGTGGTTGGGATGTAACATGCTCGACCTTATTACCCTAACCCCATTTAGGGTTTCAATCCGAACGTTGCCCCAGAATTCAGCCATGTGGTTTGAGTAAACGGTGGGGTTAACAGTCAGAGTGGTGTAATAGATAGATTGGGTGAGAAAGGAAATGATATCTGAGAAGTCAGCTGTAACGCCCCGAATAAATTCTAAGCGAGCCAATTGATAATAATGGGCTTAGACGAGACCATTTAATGAATATAAGATGGATATAGGTTATAGACCGAGTTAACTCTACGGGTTATGAGTTTGACGAGTTTAAGGTCCCGGGAACGCCTGGTATATATAAACGGATCAGCTTGAGCAGCTCTCATTTGCAACTCAAAACTCTAGTTCTAGAGAGAGAGAGTAGAGAGAGAAAGTAGAGAGAATTGAAGATCTAAGGCTCGGTTGATCTTGGGATTTAAGATTGGTGTTCGTGAGCATCCAAACAACAAGAAAACGCCAAGAATCCAGGTAAGAAACATCATCTAATCGTTCCTTTTGATGTAAACCCGGATTCTAGGGTTTGGGGTTTTTGAAAGTGGTAAAGATCCGCCCAAAACTCACGTTTTTGTGTAAGAAAACATGTAAGAAGCTTAGAAATAGCTTATTGGGTGATAAACCAAGGTTTTGGATGTAAAATATTGAAGTTTTGGGTCAAAAATGGGTTGGTTCGTAATTTTCAGCCCGTTTTGCGAAACTGGGTGTTCATCCAGCGAAATTAGATATTCATCCAGCGAAACTGTGGATCTTCCTGCGAAATTATAGTTTCGCAGGTAGTTTCGCAGACATGGTTTTCCAACGAAAGTTGGGCGAAACTGGCAGCGAAACTGGCAGTGAAGATGCCAGCGAAACTGCCAGCAAAGATGCCAGCGAAACTACTGGCGAAATTAGCAGCGAAATTAGGCAGAAATTAACTCCTTTGAGTGTTAACTTATCTGTAGGCTGTGTAGTGCAACCCTTTCTTTTAAAGCTTGATTGAGAAGCAACTCATCGAGTTCAGGTGAGTTCTAGATCCCCTATTTATAAGTTTTTCCATGTTTTGGGGCTATTATGCATACTAAATTTACGTTTTTTAATGACCAAGATTTTAAGGGGTTTTAACAGGAAGAACGATTTTTCTATAAGTAAATGTGCTATATAAATGTTTAATATAAAAAATTTTCGCGCTGACCTGGCAGCCCGGCCCCAGCCAGGGGCGTTGCCCCTTGGACCCCACTAGGGGCTGCCGCCCCCGAACCCCCGCTGTCCCGCGGAGGGTCGGTTATGTTTTGTGATGACTAGTACTTGGTATGTTGTGTACTTAATAAGTTAAGTATTATATATATTAAAGTGGAAGATAATATTAATGAAAAGTGAAACTTAATGAATGTTACCCCCGGGCCCGTTTGATGATGTAAAGTCTTGCAAGCACTATGATAGACGTCACTTATGTGTGTCTGATGTATGATGATGGATCCGTATTCATGAGCGGGCTATGTGCCTTGCAGTGTGGATCAACTGTCGGGGGTTAGCTACCGTTTTCATGTGTACCGACAGGGATTGGCATTTGTTGTCGATCAACATGGAGCTCTTGCTTTGTGCAATCTCGTTTATGATGAAAGTGAAAGATAATGAAAGATAATGAAAGAATGAAAGATAATGAACATGCTTATTATGATGCAAGTAATGTTATGTACTATGTTTTATGCATGGTCATTATATGAAGGATAAAGTTTATACTTTCTTATATTATTTAAAACTAGAACTCACTCAGCGAAGCTGACTTTTATGCATAATAGTTGGCAGGTAAACGCTGATGCTGGGGATGGCACTATGGAGCTACTTGGAGACCAATGAATGGCATCCCTGTTTATGAGATCTTTATTGTATTTTCAAACAATGCACTATGTTTTTATTCTATTTAAAGATAAATGTATGAGTACAATATGATTTCCAAGTTTTAAATGCATGTTTATTTAACTCCGCTGCAATGTTTTGATTATGGAAAATGATTTTATGCTATGATTAACCAACTGTGAGGTTTTCCGGGAACGGGGCCTTACATCAGCATCCCTGGAGAAATCAAGGAGTGCTACTTGGTTGTGCTGAGGGTTAAGTGCCATTGTAAGAAAGTTGCAGTGAGATGAGTTTGGATTTAGGTAAATTAGAGACGAAGGAAGCTTTTAGGTCAGTAAATTTGGTAAAAAGATGAAAGTGATTAGTCGGGGTAATTTAAATGGGTGAAATGGCGGTTTTGGGGGTTTGGATAAGGTGACAGGATGTTTTGGTGGATGATGTGACATGGGCGGTAAGGTTTAGTCCATTTAAATAATCCGACATCATTAACAAAATCTTTACTTTTTACAGAGTGGGGCCCAAAATATTTTCGTTACACTGTAAAATCTTTCTTCTGAGTGTAAAGTATTTCCGAAGGTAATCTTCTTCTGAAGGCAATTTACTTCGAAGGTAAATTTCTTACTTCCGAGAGTAAAAATTCTTTCCGAATGGAGAATCTGATAAGCTTCGGAAGTAGATCTGATATGCAATCAATCGCTTCTTCCGAGACTAAAAACTCTTCCGAGAAGAAGATTTTCCTGGGAGGAATTTTGCTTCGGAAGATATATAAAACATCTTCCGAGGGTTAATTCCTCTTCGGAAGAATTTATACTTAGTGAAATTTCAGAGAAAGACTTTTTGTAACAGGGCTTAGATTGTTTTGATACAAGACTTTACACATTAAAAAGGTTTTTCAAATGAGATAGACTAATCAATGTTTATCATCCCAATAGCTGTAATGAGATACTTAAATCTTTGTTCATCAGAGGATTTGGTGAACAAGTTAGCATATTGTTCATTTGAGTCAACTTTGATTAGTTTAATCAGATTTTTCTCATGAATATCTCTAATGAAATGATACCTGATATCAATGTGCTTTGTCTTGGAGTGCTTCACCGGATTTTCAGTAATGGAGATAGCACTATTGTTGTCAATATGGATAGGAGTACTCATGAAGTTGAATCCGTAGTCTATCATCTGGTTCTGAATCCATAGCAGCTGAGCACAGCAACTGGCAGCAGCAATGTATTTAGCTTCAGCAGTAGATATTGAAACGCAGGATTGTTTCTTGCATTGCCATGACATGATCCTTCCACCAAGAAATTGACATCCACCTGATGTTGATTTCTTGTTGATATTGCAACCACCATAGTCACTATCAGAATAGCCAATAGAGATTGAAATTGTTGTTCCTTGGATACCAGAGACCTAGTTTAGGTGCTCCTTTGAGGTATCTGAGGAGTCTCTTGGCAGCAATTAGGTGAAACACCTTTGGAGCAGCCTGATATCTTGTACAAATGCAAGTTGCAAACATGATACCAGGTCTACTTGCTGTGAGATACATCAGAGAACCAATAATTGCCCTATACTGATGTTGATCAGTATCCTCCCCCTCAGAGTCAGGACAAAGGTTATGGTTTCTGGGTATAGGTGTTTTGGCTGGCTTCAATCTTTCATATCAAATCTTTCTAAAATGTCATTGATATATTTAGATAGATGGATAAAGAACCCTTCCTTCATTTGTTTCACCTGAAATTCAAGTAAGAAGTCCATTTTTCCCATGGAACTCATCTCAAACCTCTTCTTCATAGTCTTTACACATTTGGTCATTTGAGGAACCAAATATGATGTCATCAACATAGACTTGAACGAGCAAGATGTCCTTTCCAGACTTCCTTATGAAAAGAGTCTTGTCAATGGTACCTCTAGTGTAACCATTCTTCAGGAGAAACTGAGACAATGTCTCATACCACAGCCTAGGTGCTTGGTGCAGCCCATATAGAGCTTTATCCAATTTGCACACATAGTTGGGGTGTTGTGGGTCTTCAAATCCTGGAGGTCGGCACGCATAGACTTCCCTATCTATATCCCCATTTAGAAAGGCACACTTGACATCAAGCTGGTAGACAGTAAAATTCTTAGATGCAGCATAAGCAAGGAAGATCCTAACTTCCTCAAGTCTTGCAACAGGTGCAAAGACATAAGTATAATCGATTCCCTCATCTTGAGTGTATCCTTGAACTACTAATCTTGTCTTATTCTTGATGATCAAGCCTCTATCATCTCTCTTGTTTCTAAAAACCCATTTGGTGCCTATTGGTACTTGACCAGATGGTAGCGAACATAGGTTCCAAACCTTTTGTCTCTTCAACTGAAGCAGCTCCTCTTGCATTGATTCAACCCAGCTACTATCTTTTAATACATCTTCTACCTTCTTGGGTTCCATCTTGAATAAAAAGTATGAGTACAAACAGACATTCCCATTGTGAGTTTGTCCTCTTGTTCTCACACCTCCAAAGACTTCCCCTATGATGTTTTTAGTTGGATGAGTGTTGTGAATCCTAAGTCTAGGGATTTCTGCCAATTGCAAAGATAGATCCAGATTGGACATATTTTGTTCAGGAGCTTGAACACTAGGACCAGCTGCTGTTTCAAACTCATTCAATGAGGACTGATTGAATGAATAAGAAACATCATCATCATTTGTTGGCTGTGAAGCAGCATTAACAGTTGTCTGTTCCTTCAAGATGCTACTTCCATTAGCTTGGTGTTGTGCAGTGTCACCTGATGAGGTTTGAGGGTCAACAGGTGGATCACTGGTTGAAGCTCCACTATCCCTTGAGATAGTCATGCTATCAGATCTGCCAATAGTGAGAGCTTGATTTGCTGCAGCTCTTGGAGAACTTGGAATAGGTCTGGGTAGCTCAAACAGTTGGTCTTCATCAGAGTCACTTTGAGTACATGTTCCAGCTGAAACATTCTCACAAGAGGGTTTAGAATAGTTTGGAAACAATTCTAAGTCAAAGATATGATCAGGATCATTCCCCCTAACACAAGGAGTGTGCTTATTAACAACAATGTTGAAAGATTCCTCAAATTGTTGATTTTTTATGTTAGAAACACTATAAGCTTTAGAGTTAGAGGAATATCCAACAAAGATCGCATCATCCAACTTTTCAGCAAATTTTGCTAAATTGTCCTTTGTGTTAAGTATGGTACACCTGCTGCCAAAGGACCTTAGAAAGCCAATGAACGTTGGCATCTTGTTCCATAGCTCATAAGCGGTTTTTTCATGTGGCTTAACTACAAGAACCCTGTTCTGCACATAGCATGCAGTGCTGACTGCCTCTGCCCAGAATGTTAAAGGCAGCTTTGAATCAGCTAACATGGTCCGAGCAGCCTCAATAAGTGTCATGTTCCTCCTCTTAGCAGCACCATTTTGTTGAGGAGTTTTAGGAGCACTATATTGTCTGGCAATCCCTTTTGAGTTACAGAATGAGTCTAGAACTTGATTCTTAAACTCAGTCCCTTGATCACTTCTAATTATTTTAACCCTGTGAACAATTTCATTTTCTATTTTAAGAATAAAAGATTTTAAAGTTTCAGCAGTTTCATCTTTAGTTCTTAAAAAGAATACCCATGTAAATCTTGTAAAATCATCAACAATCACAAGGCAATATGATTTCCTTCCAATGCTCATTATACTTGTGGGACCAAATAGATCCATGTGCAATAAGTGTAATGGAGTGGTGATAGACTTAACAACTTTGGATTTATGAGATGCCCTGTGTTGCTTCCCTTTGAGGCATTTAACACAGTTATCTTTGCAGAAAACTTCCTTTTTAGGCAAACCATGTACTAAGTTATTTTTAGCCAATTTATTCATTGTTTTAAAATTCACATGACACATTCGTTTATGCTATAGTGTTGACTCATCACCATCAGCTTTGGAAAGAAAGCATGATACTTCACCCAGTGGGGAAGCATTGTTCATAACAAGCTTGTATATATCCCCTTTCCTGGGAGATCTAAGAAGCACCAATTCCTGAGGAATTGTCATCCTCTTTCATTGATTCAACCCAGCTACTATCTTTCAAGGCATCTTCTACCTTCTTGGGTTCCATCTAGGATAAAAAGCATGAGTACAAACAGACATTCCCATTGTGAGTTTGTCCTCTTGTTCTCACACCTTCAGAGACTTCCCCTATGATATTTTTAGCTGGTTGAGTGTTGTGAATCCTAAGTCTAGGGATTACCTCCAATTGCAAAGATAGATCCAGATTGAACATATTTTGCTCAGGAGCTTGAACACTAGGACCAGCTACTATTTCAAACTCATTCAATGAGGACTGATTGAATGAATGAGAAACATCATCATTATTTGTTGGCTGTGAAGCAGCATTAACAGTTGCATGTTCCTTCAAGATGCTACTTCCATCAGCTTGGTGTTGTGCAGTGTCACCTGATGAGGTTTGAGGGTCAACAAGTGGATCACTGGTTGAAGCTCCACTATCCCTTGAGATAGTCATGCTATCAGATCTGCCAATAGTGGGAGCTTGATTTGTTGCAGCTCTTGGAGAACTTGGAATAGGTCTGGGTAGCTCAAACAGTTGGTCTTCATCAGAGTCACTTTGAGTACCTGTTCCATCTGACATATTCTCACAAGATTGTTTAAGATAGTTTGGAAACAATTCTAAGTCAAAGATATGATCAGGATCATTCCCCCTAACACAAGGAGTGTGCTCATTAACAACAATGTTGAAAGATTCCTCAAATTGTTGACTTTTGATGTTATAAACTCTATAAGCTTTAGAGTTAGAGGAATATCCAACAAAGATAGCATCATCCAACTTTTCAACAAATTTTGTCAAATTGTCCTTTGTATTAAGTATGGTACACCTGCTGCCAAAGGATCTTAGAAAGCCAATGAACGGTGGCCTCTTGTTCTATAGCTCATAAGGGGATTTTTCATGTGGCTTAACTACAAGAACCTTGTTCTACACATAGCATGCAGTGCTGACTGCCTCTGCCCAAAATGTTAGAGGTAGCTTTGAATCAGCTAACATGGTCCAAGCAGCCTCAATAAGTGTCTTGTTCCTCCTCTCAGCAACACCATTTTGTTGAGGAGTTCTAGGAGCACTATATTGTCTGGCAATCTCTTTTGAGTTACAGATTAAGTTAAGAACTTGATTCTTAAACTCAGTCCCTTGATCACTTCTAATTATTTTAACCATGTGATCAATTTGATTTTCTATTTTAAAAATAAAAGATTTTAAAGTTTCAGTAGTTTCATCTTTAGCTTTTAAAAAGAATACCCATGTAAATCTTGTAAAATCAACAACAATCACAAGGCAATATGATTTCCTTCCAATGCTCATTATACTTGTGGGACCAAATAGATCCATGTGCAATAAGTGTAATAGAGTGGTGATAGAGTTAACAACTTTGGATTTATGAGATTCCCTGTGTTGCTTCCCTTTGAGGCATGCAACACAGTTATCTTTGTAGAAAAATTCCTTTTTAGGCAAACCATGTACCAAGTTATTTTTAGCCAACTTATTCATTGTTTTAAAATTCACATGACACATTCATTTATGCCATAGTGTTTACTCATCGCCATCAGCTTTGGAAAGAAAGCATGATACTTCACCCAATGGGGAAGCATTGTTCATATCAAGCTTGTACATATCCCCTTTCTTGGGAGATCAAAGAAGCTCCAATTCCTCTTTCATTGATTCAACCCAGCTACTATCTTTTAAGGCATCTTCTACCTTCTTGGGTTCCATCTGGAATAAAAATCATGCGTACAAACAGACATTCCCATTGTGAGTTTGTCCTCTTGTTCTCACACCTTCAGAGACTTCCCCTATAATGTTTTCAGCTGGATGAGTGTTATGAATCATAAGTCTAGGGTTTACCGCCAATTGCAAAGATAGATCCAGATTGGACATATTTTGATCAGGAGCTTGAACACTAGGACCAGCTACTATTTCAAACTCATTCATTGAGGATTGATTGAATGAATGAGAAACATCATCATTATTTGTTGGCTGTGAAGCAGCTTTAACAGTTGCTTGTTCCTTCAAGACGCTACTTCTATCAGCTTGGTGTTGTGCAGTGTCACCTGATGAGGTTTGAGGGTCAACAAGTGGATCACTGGTTGAAGCTCTACTATCTCTTGAGATAGTCATGCTATCAGATCTGCTAATAGTGGGAGCTTGATTTGCTGCAGCTCTTGGAGAACTTGGAATAGGTCTAGGTAGCTCAAACAGTTGGTCTTCATCAGAGTCACTTTGAGTACCTGTTCCATCTGAAACATTCTCACAAGATTGTTTAGAATAGTTTGGAAACAATTCTAAGTCAAAGATATGATCAGGGTCATTCCCCCTAACACAAGGAGTGTGCTCATTAACAACAATGTTGAAAGATTCCTCAAATTGTTGATTTTTGATGTTATAAACTCTATAAGCTTTAGAGTTAGAGGAATATCCAACAAAGATAGCATCATCCGACTTTTCAACAAATTTTGCCAAATTGTCCTTTGTGTTAAGTATGGTACACCTGCTGCCAAAGGATCTTAGAAAGCCAATGAACGGTGGCCTCTTGTTCCATAGCTCATAAGGGGTTTTTTCATGTGGCTTAACTACAAGAACCCTGTTCTACACATAGCATGCAGTGCTGACTGCCTCTGCCCAGAATGTTAGAGGCAGCTTTGAATCAGCTAACATGGTCCGAGCAGCCTCAATAAGTGTCTTGTTCCTCCTCTTAGCAACACCATTTTGTTGAGCAGTTCTAGGAGCACTATATTGTCTGGCAATCCCTTTTGAGTTACAGAATAAGTCAAGAACTTTACTCTTAAACTCAGTTCCTTGATCACTTCTAATTATTTTAACCCTGTGATCAATATGATTTTCTATTTTAAGAATAAAAGATTTTAAAGTTTCAGCAGTTTTATTTTTAGTTCTTAAAAAGAATACCCATGTAAATCTTGTAAAATCATCAACAATCACAAGGCAATATGATTTTCTTCCAATGCTCATTTTACTTGTGGGACCAAATATATCCATGTGCGATAAGTGTAATGGAGTGGTGATAGAGTTAACAACTTTTGATTTATGAGATGCCCTGTGTTGCTTCCCTTTCAGGCATGCAACACAGTTATCTTTGCAGAAAAATTCCTTTTTAGGCAAACCATCTACCAAGTTATTTTTAGCCAACTTATTCATTGTTTTAAATTCACATGACACATTCGTTTATGCCATAGTGTTGACTCATCACCATCAGCTTTGGAAAGAAATCATGATACTTCACCCAGTGGGGAAGCATTGTTCATATCAAGCTTGTACATATCCCTTTTCCTGGGAGATCTAAGAGCACCAATTCCTGAGGAATTGTCATCTCGGGTTTGAGGATAATGCACTCATGTTCTGTGAAGAGCATTTGATGCTTTTGATCACAAAACTGAGAAACACTTAACAGGTTATGTTCATGCTGTTTCACAAAGTGTACTTTGTCAACTTTTAAATTTCCATTGGATATACTTTCTCTGCCAGAAATATACCCTCTGGCCTCACCTCCAAACTGGACAGGACCTCCATCAAAATGTTGGAATTGTTGAAGGAGAGATATGTTCCCTGTCATGTGCCTGGAGCATCCACTATCCACAATCCATACATTGTTATTCTTGTCATATGGATGTTCCTGCACATAAGATGAGATGATTAGTTTTGATTGGAAACCCAAGCCTTGTTGGTCTTGGGTTCTTCCAATGATAGTGACATAATTGAACCAAAGTTTATGCATGGGGGTTTAATGGATGTCTTTGAAGAAGAGGTTTGGGCTGCAACATCTTCCTTGATCTTCCATTCCATCCCTTGGTTGATCATAGAAGATGAGCTTGTTGAAGCTTGTGCAGCTTGGCATTCTTCCGAAGCTTCTTTCTTTTCGGAAGAAACCTTCACCACCTTTTCTTCCGAAGCAGTCTTCTTCTGGGATGGTTTTAAGGGGACTCTTTTGTTCTTTTGAGTCTTGACAGCTTTAACTTCCGAAGCCATTTTCCCTTCGGAAGAAGGGCTTTCTTCCGAAAGCAACCTTGCTTCGGAAACAAGCTTTCCCTTTTTCATCACTTGAACCATTTGATAAGGTCCAAATGAGAAACATTTCCTGACTCTTTCTCTTTTAACATTGTTTGCATAATGTGTGCTGGCAGGATTGTAGTAACAATCTTTGGCCATGTGGTTTTGCAGACCACACATTATGCATGCAATGTTAATCTTCTGTGAACTTGAGGATTGCTGTTTCTTGTTCTTCTTTTCTTCATCAGCAATCTTTCCCTTTAAATTCTGATCCTTTGATGGAGCAGGAGTGCTAGTACTACACCCTTCTCCTGAATCAGAGTTTCCTACCACCTGGAATCCAGTTGAGATGAATACACCCTTTTGCTTTGGGTCTATCTTCAGCTTGGACTCGGCCACTTTCCTGGCAGTTTTTCTAGCTGCCTTAGCTCTGCTTCTTCTGGCTTTGGTGGTCAGGGGTTGATCATCACCGGTAGGAGTGGGTAAAATTACCTGGTTCTTCCCTGTGATGGTCTCCATAGTTGTATCACTCTTTGACTCATGAGAAGGTGGGTCAGCAGATGGAACCTCTTGCTCTTCAGTACCACACCTTGGTTGTCTAATAGACTCATAAGAATATGGTGGAGCAATTTCATTGGTTCCCAACCTACCTTCGTTTTGGTAACAAAGTTTTGAGTGAGAGGATGATGCAAGAATGGCTTGGATGTTTTGCTCAGAAACAGCATGCTTCCTGGCTTGAGCCTTAGCCATGACAAGCTGGGCTTGAGCCTCAGACAATTTGGATATTAAATCATTGATTTGAGTCTTGTAGTTTTTATGTTCATGTAACACCCCGAAAAGTCAAAACGAGTCATTAAGGATAATGGGCTTAATTATTGGGTGTTTTAATAAGGTAAAGAAATGGTCATGGGCTAAATTAGGCTTATTGGGTAGTGGCCTATGGGATTAAAGGCCCATAATCAACCCTTAAGCACCCAAACCAGCCTTCATCTTCCTCATTACAACCCTAGCCACCAAAATTCATAGAGAGAGAAAGTAGAGAGAGAAAGTGAAGAAAACTCAAGATTTGAAGCTTCCAAGGTTAAGAGATTGAAGATCTGGGTGTTGGAGCATCAAGATCTAAGAAAGAAGCAACAAATCCAGGTAAGAATCGACCTCTAAACCCTTCTGTAGATCAAACCCGGATTCTAGGGTTTTGGGTTTTGAAAAGTTGCAAAGAATCGCATAAAGGTCATATTTTTACGTATGAAAACATGTATAAAGCTTAGATTTAGCCTCATGGATGATAAACTAAGAGATTGGACGTAAAAAGTTATGATTTTGGGTAAAAAACGGACTGATTCGTAATTTTTATGCGATCTGCGAAACTGTATATGCATCCAGCGAATTTGCATATTCAATCAGCGAAACTGTGAGGACTTCCTGCGAAACTATAGTTTCACAGGTAGTTTCGCAGGCATGGTTTTCCAACGAAAGTTGGGCGAAACTGGCATTGAAACTGGCAGTGAAGATGCCAGCGAAACTGCCAGCGAAGGTGCCAGCGAAACTGCTGGTGAAACTAGCAGCGAAACTGTTGGCGAATCTAGCTGCGATATTGCTGATCTTGCAGCGAAATTAGCAGCGATTTAGGCAGAAATAAACTCTTTAAGTGTTAGCTTATCTGCAGGCTGTGTAGAGTGATCCTAGCCTTGTAAGCTTAGCTTAGAAGTTATTCGTGGTATCCAGGTGAGTTCTAGATCCCCTATTTATAAGTTTTTCCATGTTTTGGGGCTATTATGCATACTAAATTTACGTTTTTAAATGACCAAGATTTTAAGGGGTTTTAACCGGGAGAACGATTTTTCTATAAGTAAATATGCTATATAAATGTTTAAATATAAAAATTTTTCGCGCTGACCTGGCAGCCCGGCCCCAGCCAGGGGCGTTGCCCCTTGGACCCCACTAGGGGTTGCTGCCCCTAGGACCCCGCTGTCAGGGGCTGCCGCCCCCAAACCCCCGCTGTCCCGTGGCAGGTCGGTTATGTTTTATGATGATTAGTACTTGGCATGTTGTGTACTTAATAAGTTAAGTATTATATATACTAAAGAGGAAGATGATATTAATAAAAAGTGAAACTTAATGAATGTTACCCCCGGGCCCGTTTGATGATAAAAAGTCTTGCAAGCACTATGATAGACTTCACTTATATGAGTCTGATGTATGATGATGACACTGTATTCATGAGCGGGCTATGTGCCTTGCAGTGTGGATCAACTGTCGAGGGTTAGCTACCGTTTTCATGTGTACCGACAGGGATTGACATGTGTTGTCGATCAACATGGAGCTCTTGCTTTGTGCAATCTCGTTTATGATGAAAGTGAAAGATAATGAATGATAATGGAAGAATGAAAGATAATGAACATGCTTATTATGATGCATGTAATGTTATATACTATGTTGTATGCATGGTCATTATATGAAGGATAAAGTTTATATTTTCTTATAATATTTAAAACTAGAACTCACTCAGTGAAGCTGACTTTTATGCATAATAGTTGGCAGGTAAACGCTGATGCTGAGGATGGCACACGGAGCTACTTGGGGAGCTATGGATGGCATTACTGTTTATGAAATCTTTATTGTAATTTAAGAACAAGTAACATGTTTTGTTTGCAATTAAAGGACAAATGTATGAGTACAATATGGTTTCTATGTTTTAAATGAATGTCTATTTATTTCCGCTGCAATGTTTTATTATTAAATTGATTTTATGCTATGATTAACCAACTGTGAGGCCTCCCGGGAACGGGGCCTTACAAGTTGGTATCAGAGCCAAAGTTTAAGATAATTGGGTAAACTGTTTTCAAAACCTAAACTTAAACTAAAAATGGAATCGAATGAAGGATGCCAATCCAAGTAGCTACGTGCCATCAGGTAAAAGTTTCAAGTAAACCGGAATTATGTGCGTGTGCTATTTGTTTTATGTGCTTGTAGATTTGAATGCTGATATGTGTTAGGATAGTGATTGCTTAGGACAGGAGGGTAAGGTAAGTGGTTAATCACACTTGGCCACTGTAATTAAGGACTTACCATACTTATATTGATCTGAGCAATTATCTTGAATAACCATTTTGGTGTTTGAATCTTATAGGAATTAGTTATGGCTGGTAGAAAATCTGGGAAGGCAACCCGAGGAGGTGCTCGTGGTGGGCGTACTACTGAGCCACGTGTCACCCGGAGAAAAGCTAAGGCTCCCGAGACTGTTCACGAGGAGTCAGACCTCCATAGTCACCCGGAGCGGGAAGGATCAGCCACCCTCAAACCCATTGTGAAGGAGGCTATCGCTGACGAAGTCTACAATGTCATGCAAAATGTCTTACCCTCGGTGGTGACCGAGGTGATCAAAGCAGTCAAGGATGGAGAGAAAGCTGAGAAGAAGGGGAAGGAAAGTGAGAAGAATTCAGGAAAGTCCACTGGGAGGACTGAGGAATCTGAAGAGGAGCCATCAAACCCTAAGGTGGTAGTCCATGATGACGACAGTGATGAGGAGTCCGAGAGAGAGACTACTAGAGGGTGCAACTATGGGGCATTTCTAAGGTGCAAGCCCCCAACCTTTGACGGTAACGGCACTGCTACTGCCGCTCATCGTTGGGTCAGAGAGATGGAAGCGGTACTGGAAATTAGTGAGTGCTGAGAGGATCAAAAAGTTAAGTTTGCCACTCATTCCTTCGTTGACTCAGCGTTATTCTGGTGGGACAATATTGTCCAGGCTGAGGGGAAGCGATCGATAGCCAAGATGAAGTGGTCTGAGTTGAAGGAGTTAGTGCTGGAGGAGTATTGTCCCCATCGGGAATTAGACAAGATTGAAAAGGAGTTCTTGTATTTGAAGGCTGGGAACATGACTCATCAAGAGTATACCTCCAAGTTCAATGAACTTGCAAGACTTGTGCCAGACATGGTTCACCTGCGTCCAGGAAGATCAAAAGATACATACAGGGTTTGCCTGTGGACGTCAGGAGGCACATGATTGCAGCCAGACCGGGTACGTTTAGGTCTGTGGTGGATTTTGCTGGGAGGTTGTACAATGAGAGAGACCCAGTGCCTGTACAGAAGAAGGTGGAGAAATGGAATGGGAACAAGAATGGAAATGGGAAGAGGTTCGGAGGTGATAACTTCCGGAGTGGAGAGAAGAGGATGAGGGTTTAGAATCAGTCTGGGAGACAGGGAAATACTGGTGAAGGAGGTGCTTGTAGAAAATGTGGAAAAGGTCATTCAGGGGAGTGCAGAATTGGGACGGGAAAATGTTTCAAATGTGGAGGCGAGGGCCACTATGCTAGGGATTGCAAGGTGGGGAGGTGTTACCAGTGTGGCGAGATGGGTCATATGGGAAAAGACTGTAAGAAAGGAAAACCAGAAGGATCAGGAACTGTTAAAGCTGGAGATAAGGGAAGAAGTGACGGTACAAAGGCGAAGGCGAGGGCATTCAACATAACTCGCGAGGTGGCCAGGGCAGACCCAGAATTAGTTTCAGGTATGTTTCTGGTAGACCATGAATATGCTTCTGTGCTCTTCGATTCTGGTGCTAGTAGGAGTTTTGTGTCTGCTGCCTTTTGTCGTTTGTTGCATGATAAGAGTAGAAAGTTAGATGAGCCTTTCTATGTAGAAACAGCCATTGGTAAGTCCACTAAGGTAACTGAGGTGGTTGAGGATTGCCTGATTGAGTTAGAGGATTGTAAGTTCCCTGCTAGGTTGCATGTTATGGCCTTAGGAGGTTTCGATGTGGTGTTAGGCATGGATTGGTTAGCTACCAATGAAGCCAATATAGTATGTAGTAAAAAGATAATTCGTCTAACAGCGTCCGACGGTAGTTCTGTTACGATTCATGGAGATAAGGTGTGTTGTGTACCGAAGGTCGTGTCGATGATCACAGTTGTAAAGTACTTGAGACGTGGGTGCAGCGCTTACTTGGCCTACGTAAAAGATGTGGATGCACCAGAGCCACAATTATCAGACGTGCCGGTAGTGCGCGAGTTTCCTGACGTCTTTCCTGAAGACCTGACCGGTGTGCCGCCTGACCGCGAAATCGAATTCCAAATTGATTTGCTACCGCGAGCACAACCTGTCGCTAAAGCAACGTATCGATTAGCTCCTTCGGAGATGGTAGAACTGAGGGACCAGTTGCAAGATTTATTGGATAAAGGCTTCATCCGACCGAGTATCTCTCCATGGGGTGCTCCGGTTTTATTCGTCAAGAAGAAAGATGGTAGCATGCGGATGTGCATTATCGCGAGCTCAATAAGCTGACTGTAAAGAATCGGTATCCATTACCAAGGATCGACGACCTGTTCGATCAACTTCAGGGTGCCAGCTGGTTTTCAAGGATAGACCTGCGGTCTGGTTACCATCAACTGAAGGTGAAAGAACAAGACATTCCTAAGACAGCGTTCCGTACGCGTTATGGACACTACGAATTTCTCGTCATGTCCTTTGGTTTAACCAACGCGCCAGCTGCTTTCATGGACCTCATGAATAGGGTATGTCGACCGATGTTGGATAAATCGGTGATAGTATTCATCGACGACATTTTGATTTATTCAAAAAGTGAAGAGGAACATGCCGATCATATTCGAGAAGTATTGGAGACGCTTAGAAATGAGAAGTTATATGCTAAGTTCTCTAAATGCGCATTCTGGCTTCGAGAAGTTCAATTTCTGGGTCATGTGGATAATCCCGAGGGGATCAGGGTGGACCCTGCAAAGGTTGAAGCAGTGATGCAATGGGAACCTCCAAAGATGCCATCTGAGATTCGTAGTTTCTTAGGCTTGGCAGGCTACTATAGGAGGTTTATCCAGGATTTCTCCAAGATAGCTTCTCCTTTGACTAAGCTGACCCGGAAGGACGTAAAGTATGAATGGGGTACTGATCAGGAGAACGCCTTCCTAGAACTAAAGATGAGGTTAACTCAAGCCCCTGTCTTGACGTTACCTGAAGGGAACGAGGATCTGGTGGTCTATCGGATGCCTCGTATGCAGGATTGGGTTGCGTGTTGATGCAACGAGGGAAGGTGAGCCTATGCTTCTAGACAATTAAAGGTTCACGAGGCCAATTATCCTACCCATGATTTGGAGTTGGCCGCGGTGGTGTTTGCATTGAAGATTTGGAGGCACTACCTGTATGGGGTGAAGTGCACCATCTTCACTGATCATAAAAGTCTGAAGTATTTCTTTGAACAAAAGGAACTCAATATGAGGCAGAGGAGGTGGTTGGAATTGATCAAGGATTATGACTGCGAAATTCATTATCATCCAGGCAAAGCCAATGTGGTTGCCGATGCCCTTAGCCGAAGAGGACGACCCGAACCAATTCGGGTGAGGGCTTGCTAGATAATCATGACGCCTGATGTTATGAAACAAATAAGGGAGTTACAGGATGAGGCATTAAGAGAGGATAGAGTTAACTCTGAAAGGATGAAAGGACAAGTTTCAGACTTGGGGGAAAACACCCTGGGTGTTAGAACCCGATCTGAGAGAATGTGGATCCCTCTCTACGGGGATCTGAGGGAGAAAATCATGGATGAGGCTACAGAACTCGATATTCCATACATCCCAGTGCCACGAAAATGTATCAGGATCTGAAGAAAGATTACTGGTGGCCGGGAATGAAGCGAGACGTGGCTAAGTACGTGAGCAAGTGTCTGACTTGCCTGCAAGTGAAGGCAGAACACCAAAAAACATATGGGAAGATCCAGCCTTTGGATATCCCTGAATGGAAATGGGAACACATCACAATGGACTTCATCACGAAGCTGCCTCGCACGGCGAGGGGAAGCGACACAATCTGGGTGATTGTTGACCGTCTAACGAAGAGGGCCCATTTCCTACCAATTCGTGAAACGTATTCCTCTGAGAGGTTAGCAGAGCTATTTATCAAGGAGATCGTGGCTCGTCATGGCGTGCCAGTGTCTATCGTTTCGGATAGGGACACGCGGTTTACGTCCAAGTTCCGGAAGAGGTTTCAAGACTCAATGGGGACTAGACTGCATATTAGTACGGTTTACCACCCCCAGACGGATGGTCAGTCGGAAAGAACAATCCAGAATTTAGAAGACATGCTACGAGCCTGTGTAATCGACTTTGGAGGAAGCTGGGATGAGCACTTACCGTTGGCGGAATTCTCATATAATAATAGTTACCATGCCAGCATTGGTATGCCACCTTACGAAATGTTGTACGGTAGGAAATGCAGAACGCCCGTGTGTTTGGGGTGACATCAGGCAAAAGGAAGTGGGGAGTCTTGAAGTGATTGAGGTCATAACTGAGAAGTTAGACAAGATTAAGGCGTTCATGAAAGCTACAAAGGACCGCCAGAAGTCTTATGCTGATAAGAGGCGTAGGCCGATAGAATTTGAAGTTGGTGACAAGGTTATGCTCAAGGTATCGCCCTGGAAAGGGATCATCAGGTTTCGAAAAAGGGGAAAGTTGAGCCCAAGATTTATAGGGCCATTCCGTATTATCGCAAGGGTAGGAGAAGTGGCCTACAGATTAGAACGACCTGATGAGTTGAGTGGAATTCACCCTACGTTCCACGTATCTCATCTCAGGAAATGTCTGGCAGATAATGATGCATTTGTACCATTAGAAGACATTGAAGTCGATGAACGGCTAAATTATGTAGAGCAGCCGGTGGCCATCCTTGATTGGAAAGAGAAGCACTTACGGAATAAAGTGGTTCCACTAGTACGGGTATAGTGGAGACACAGAAAAGGGTCAGAATCTACGTGGGAGACCGAGGAGGAGATGAGGAAATTTTACCCTCAATTGTTTGATGATTGACAGGTTTCGAGGACGAAACCTAAATAAGTAGGGGAGACTTGTAACACCCCGAAAAGTCAAAACGAGTCATTAAGGATAATGGGCTTAATTATTGGGTGTTTTAATAAGGTAAAGAAATGGTCATGGGCTAAATTAGGCTTATTGGGTAGTGGCCTATGGGATTAAAGGCCCATAATCAACCCTTAAGCACCCAAACCAGCCTTCATCTTCCTCATTACAACCCTAGCCACCAAAATTCATAGAGAGAGAAAGTAGAGAGAGAAAGTGAAGAAAACTCAAGATTTGAAGCTTCCAAGGTTAAGAGATTGAAGATCTGGGTGTTGGAGCATCAAGATCTAAGAAAGAAGCAACAAATCCAGGTAAGAATCGACCTCTAAACCCTTCTGTAGATCAAACCCGGATTCTAGGGTTTTGGGTTTTGAAAAGTTGCAAAGAATCGCATAAAGGTCACATTTTTACGTATGAAAACATGTATAAAGCTTAGATTTAGCCTCATGGATGATAAACTAAGAGATTGGACGTAAAAAGTTATGATTTTGGGTTAAAAACGGACTGATTCGTAATTTTTATGCGATCTGCGAAACTGTATATGCATCCAGCGAATTTGCATATTCAATCAGCGAAACTGTGAGGACTTCCTGCGAAACTATAGTTTCGCAGGTAGTTTCGCAGGCATGGTTTTCCAACGAAAGTTGGGCGAAACTGGCAGTGAAACTGGCAGCGAAGATGCCAGCGAAACTGCCAGCGAAGGTGCTAGCGAAACTGCTGGTGAAACTAGCAGCGAAACTGTTGGCGAATCTAGCTGCGAAATTGCTGATCTTGCAGCGAAATTAGCAGCGATTTAGGCAGAAATTAACCTCTTTAAGTGTTAGCTTATCTCCAGGTTGTGTAGAGTGATCCTAGCCTTGTAAGCTTAGCTTAGAAGTTATTCGTGGTATCCAGGTGAGTTCTAGATCCCCTATTTATAAGTTTTTCCATGTTTTGGGGCTATTATGCATACTAAATTTACGTTTTTAAATGACCAAGATTTTAAGGGGTTTTAACCGGGAACGATTTTTCTATAAGTAAATGTGCTATATAAATGTTTAAATATAAAAATTTTTTGCGCTGACCTGGCAGCCCGGCCCCAGCCAGGGGCGTTGCCCCTTGGACCCCACTAGGGGCTGCTGCCCCTAGGACCCCGCTGTCAGGGGCTGCCGCCCCCAAACCCCCGCTGTCCCGTCGCAGGTCGGTTATGTTTTATGATGATTAGTACTTGGCATGTTGTGTACTTAATAAGTTAAGTATTATATATACTAAAAAGGAAGATGATATTAATGAAAAGTGAAACTTAATGAATGTTACCCCCGGGCCCGTTTGATGATGAAAAGTCTTGCAAGCACTATGATAGACTTCACTTATGTGAGTCTGATGTATGATGATGGATCTGTATTCATGAGCGGGCTATGTGCCTTGCAGTGTGGATCAACTGTCGGGGGTTAGCTACCGTTTTCATGTGTACCGACAGGGATTGACATTTGTTGTCGATCAACATGGAGCTCTTGCTTTGTGCAATCTCGTTTATGATGAAAGTGAAAGATAATGAAAGTAATGAAGAATGAAAGATAATGAACATGCTTTTTATGATGCATGTAATGTTATATACTATGTTGTATGCATGGTCATTATATGAAGGATAAAGTTTATATTTTCTTATAATATTTAAAACTAGAACTCACTCAGCGAAGCTGACTTTTATGCATAATAGTTGGCAGGTAAACGCTGATGCTGAGGATGGCACACGGAGCTACTTGGGGAGCTATGGATGGCATTCTGTTTATGAAATCTTTATTGTAATTTAAGAACAAGTAACATGTTTTGTTTGCAATTAAAGGACGAATGTATGAGTACAATATGGTTTCTAAGTTTTAAATGAATTTCTTTTTATTTCTGTTGCAATGTTTTATTATTAAATTGATTTTATGCTATGATTAACCAACTGTGAGGCTTCCCGGGAACGGGGCCTTACAGTTCATGTTTTAACAAGGACACAATTTTCTCTAACTCCTCAATTTTCTTTTGATAGTCATATTCAGCCCTTTTAAAAACAGATTTTAAAACATTTAAAGACTCAATATCGGATTTAATTTTCATACTGTAGTCCTGATATAACTTAACCTTAGCAATACAAGCTGGAGTACAGTGATGCTCATATACCTTGTTGTCATCTGTTCCAGCCATGAGTGCTTGAGCAGGAGGCACATCCTGTACTATAAAGCTTCAGTCAACTTCTTGAGCCATAGCAGTTGTCTCAGTTGACTTTCCAGTAGCCTTTGGTGTAGAGGGATGTGTGAAAGCCTGTGGGGTTCTCGGATTTGACTTGGGAGCCTTGCATTCCCTGGCAAAGTGACCAAGTTGGTTACAGTTATAACCTTTGGCCTTAGTGTTGTCAAACCCAAATTTGTTGTTGGTTGGGTTCTAGGGAAATTGCCTTCCAGTTCTCTTGAAGAACTTCTTCGCTCTATAGGTTAAGAGAGCCATCTGTTGGACTATATCCACATACTCCACATCATCTGGGCTGAAACACTCTAGATCATCAAAGCAGTATTGATAGTCACTAGAGTGCCTACTTCCTGAGACAAAGGCACAACTGTCCTGAAAATAACTTTGCTGAGCCTATTGAGACCTTGGAGTCTCAGGGAATGTAATATATGGCCCAGAAGAACAGGATGGTTGTTGGGTGTATGTCAGGTACTGTTGAGGTTGGGGGGTTCTGAGCCTTCAGCAACCTATAAAGCGTTGCTAACAGGAAGACTCAAAGGTCTGCTTGTCTGATGGCCTCTCTTGTTCTCCATCTCTAAACAATATCCATCAAGGATGCCATAAAGTTTTAGTCATGGTGAGGGTGTTCAGATTTTATATCCTCTTGATAGAGACATAGTAGAACGTCCACTCATTTGGGAATGCACTCATGAACTTTCTTGTGAGATCTCTTAGTTCAAGGGCAATTCCCACAGACTGAAGGGAGGAAATAAGATCCATGTACCTGAAGTATTGTTGGTTGAGGGTCTCTCCAGCAATATAAGGGAAGTTCTCAAACTATTGCTTCAGGGAATCCTTCTTGGAGTCATTGGAGCTAGAGTACATCTGAGCAAGTGTATCAAACAGTTCTTTAGTTGACTTGCAATGCTCAAACCCTACCATGATGGAGTTGGGTGTAGCAGTCATTAGAACCGTCATGGCATCACTGTCAATGTCCAGCTTCTTATGGTCCTCATTAGAGTAGTCTTCAACAGCCTTCTTTATCTTGGCACCGTTTCCACCTGGTGCTGCCACCTTTGGTTTGTAAGGTCCATTGACAATAGATTGTCACATTTTGTTATCTTGATACATGATGAAGCCTTCCATGTGTCTGCTCCATGATCTTAGTTTTCAGGGGCGATGATGGGTGCTTTAGTCATCGTCCCCATCTCTACTTCAGACTTTTGGTTGAGGGCCATTTTGAGTGTGGTGTAGGAAGGAGTGAAAAACAGGTTGATTTGGATGGTAAGATCTCACAATCAAGAGCCTAAGAAGCTCTAATACCAATTGCAGGATCGGTTTTTGTCACTTAACACTTAATTTTTCTCTCAAACTCACACACTCGGATCAGATGATGAAGCAGAATCCCTTCTAAGAGTTGATAATAGTATACTAAGTAACAAAGAACACAAAGAAATAATTTTCAAGGTATTTGTATATATTACTTCTCAACTCAAAGTATTACAAGGCTCTTACAAGCATATTACATGATTTACAATGAGAAACTATATATACTAGATCCTATAGCCGGATATACTTTGATACCAGCTGGAAACCTATGACTAAAGCATATACTACAATGCTAGAGTTAAGGTATCTTAGATAAAGTATTAACTGATATACTTTGATACCAGCTGGAAACCTATGACTAAACCTATGACTTACCTTTTGTCACTAACTACAGTTGGCAACTGTACTAACTGATAAAGGTGAACAGTGGAATAAAGTATGGTCAACTACATGAGCTTTAGAGAAAACACCATGCAGTATATCAGAGGTCTGCAGCGGAGTGTCAGAGAGAAACCATACTTATGTCCACTGGTTCATAGTAGTGTCTTCTGAAGATTAGTTGGCTTAGGAAGAACAAGTTCTTCTGAAGCCGCTTATACTTCGGAAGAGGCTACTTCTTCCGAGGCTTGAGGACTTCTTTATATCTTCATACTTCGGAAGTTGACCTCTTGATTTCTTCTAAGTCTTGAACTACGGAAGAGAACACTTTGTCTTCGGAAGTTGGAGTTTTCCTTCGGAAGATGATCTTGCACTTGTCTTGGAAGAACTCCATTTCCTTCGGAAGTTCCACACTTAGCTTCGGAAGTCCTTTATTAGTTGAACCAAAATAGTCTAAGTGATTTGGTTTTGGTTGCACCAGCCTTTCTAGATCCAACACATTCATTAGCTAAACAAACCTATGCAATTGTTTTGATAACGATTCACTTAATGTGATGAAATGTCTCATACTGATTAACCACCTTGTCTTTGTTAATTTTAGTAACTTCACTACTTCCTTTACACATAATGTAGAGAGCATCCCATACTCCTTTTGTAGTGCTACACTTCTCCAATCTTTTGAGCACATCTAGCTTCAAAGCTTGAGTAAGTAAAGAGTATGCCTTCATATCAATTTTGATGTTCTTGTAATCTTTTGGATTAAGTACCAAGTTGGGATCTTCTACTGGAATTCTAACAGTTTGGTATTGATAAGCATCCAAAGTAGTGGGGATGAAAGGACCTCTACACATAGAAATCCAGTAATTGCATCAATTCCAATCAGATAATTTCTAAACCTCATTTTCCAATGTTTAAATTCTGATTTATGTTTCAACGTAGGTAGTTTTGGATTATGATCTCTATCACTTGAATTTAATGAATCCATGATTGTTGCTTGATTTTAATTGGTTTAGATAGTGATTAGATAGATTTTAGAATTAGTGTATCAATTCTAAGATTGATTTTTAAGTCCAAATGTCCAATCAATCCAAGGCCCAAATGATAATCAAGTCTCACAAACTAATGCGATCAATAGTCTTTGGATTTAATGCTTTGAATGGTAAACAGACAAATGCGATCAATAGTTTCTTGACATATGCGATGAACAGGGTTTGTTCTCCAACACATGTAAATCACAAATACGATGAATAGTAGGGTTCTAGGAAATATGATGAATAATTGACAAAGGCAATTGCGATGAATAGTGTTTTTCAAGGCAAATGCAGTGAACGGTTGTCACTGTGGAGAATGCGATGAACAGTGTTCAACACCAATGTGATGAACAATGTTCCATTCTGTTTGTATGTTTTTATTGAATTTCTTATTGTTTTCATTGACGTGAAACCTTTCTATTAGGAACTATTAACTAATATTAGGTTACCTGTCTCACAAACACTCGACAATTTGGTGATTGTATTTGTTTTGAGGTATGTTTGATCAATGAAACAGTGTTCTTCAAATCATGATGAATTTGAAGTGTAAATTGATTTAAACAAATAGTAATTCTGTTTTGATGACAAATCAGTTGTACAACACACACTAACAAGCAAATCAAGGGATAGTTCGACAGATAATCATGAAGAACAGTGGTTTTTCTTGATGATTTTGAGAGCCAAGATTTTGATACCAATTGACCAGGTAATAATCAATGTAGGTCGAACATATTAGATGATTTAAATGATGATTTGCAGAGGAAATACAAATATTAAATATCATAGCAATTAGAAGTACTCGTAAACATAGATGTTGTATTGATTTCAATGTAAATGGATACACGTGTTCCTATTATTGGCTAAGAGTTTGTGAAAGAGTTACAAAAAGGGTAAAAATCTTATTTGATTATAGGTCAGACACTATGACATGTACAATGACCTAAATACCCTGACATATGATCTTGAATTTTAAGTACAAAGTACATGATAATAGTATCCGCGAAAATAGGTTCTTCACCCGCATTTGTATCTTGTGCATCCACATTTGTTATTGTGGGTGTACAAGTCTTTTCAGTATTTCTTATGTTAGGCATAATTATTTTTTGTTTCACCCATATTAAATTTTTGAGGGTGGACATGTTAGGGACCGTGTACGGACGGAGTACTAACTGATTCTGCGTTTATACCGGATCAAATAGTGCGGAATCCTATTTGATTGGCGATCCAATCTGTGAGAACGATAACCCGATTGATATAAGATTGAACTAAACGTTAAGAACGAGTAGGAATCGATCAGGAACGAACTATGAACTTGGACAGGCTGTTTGGGACGTTCTGGACGGCTAGGGTTATGTGTATTCGCAATATCTCTTCAAGTGTTATGTTTTTCCACGAATTAGGTGGTATTTATAGTTTAGGGGTTTTCATTTGTACGACTGAACCATTAGCATGGTTTAGTCGTGCGACTGAATCATGCGATTGAATCATATGCACGACTGAAGGTTCAGTCGTGCGACTGAGTCAATCTTATGTCTCAATCGTACGACTAATCCAGTCTCCTGGTTCAGTCGTGCGACTGGTCCATAAGCATGATGTATTCATGCGTGTGGTCCATAAGTATGGTTCATTAGCATGAATAATCATCCGACTAGGATGAACATAATACTTAATCATTATTGACTTAGAATTATGTACAACAACCTCAAACCTATATAAGAAGTTCATACATATGAATCAAAGATAAATAAACATCAAATCATATATCATATTTTATTGCTTCGTCAAATTACACATATGTAAGACATGAAAGACTTTTACATTTAAGCACATAAACTAGGAATACATGTATCTATAAACTCCCCCTTGGACCTAGTTTACCCTGTCATCTAACATTCTTCACATGTTCTTGGAACTTCTTGTACTTCTCTTCTCCTCTCTTGTGACTCCTGCATGTATATCAAATGCAAAACAGAGCCGTATGACGTGTTGGAATTAAAGAGCTTGTACAATGTCTTGCGTGTCATAGAATAGTGGCCACTTGTATAAAGTATAGACATCTTCAGCAGACAAGTTAGTGAGCCACATTGGGTCAAATACCCTGATAGTATCTATCTTACCATCTCTGTTCAAAACTATGACAGCTTCCCTATCCTCCAGTCATAATACCACCATTTGAAGTGTGGAGCGAAGTCCTGAGGCATTTCCCGTAAGGGAATCTTGGACATTGTGCGCAGGGGACTCCACTTCAGCACCACTTCGGTCTTCCAGAAATAGGATCAACTTCAGACTTATGAATGAACCTCTTAGGTTGTTGAGGTCTGAAGTTTACCCACCTGGTGTGGTATTCCTTCTTTAATGCAGCCTCGAACCATCCTGACATCTTCCTCGGATTAGCATACAGAAGATCTAAACATGCCAGACGGTTGAGCTCAAAACCAGGAAGAGTCTTCAGATCATGAGGATATCTGAAGTACTCGATTCCTTTCTCCCTCTTAACAGCATAAACATCCAAATCTTCAAAATATGCCCACGCTATAATCTTGTCTGACACTTTCTGATGTCTTTTGACTCTGTAAAGTTTGGTGTAGGCATTCTGCTTTGGAGGTGCGTGCTGGGCTTTCATTTCAGCAAAGCAAGCGGCCCATTCAGCTTTCTTGAGATCAACATTAGCATCTGAAGCTTGGGCTTTACTTTCATTCTTTTCCTTCTCTTTCTCTATCTCTTCTAACTTATCAATAGTACCACTGCCAAACGTTTCACCCAAGTTGGGGATAACATGTCCTTCAGGGTCAGTGTACTCTGGATAGTGCTCAGCTGTAACATCTTCTATCTCAATCTCATCTACATCGTTCAACTCATCATCACTCGCGACATCAACTTCAGGAGCGTCTTTGACAATTTCATCAGGATTGAGTCGGAACATTTCAGCTAGATGTTCGTCTGTCAGATCATGAATAATCTCTCCCTTTTTCCGGAGTGTAGCTCACAGATCTCCTGACTATCCCTTGCAAGTCAAGAATCATTGTAAGTTGAGACTTAACTTGCTGAAGGAGTTCGACATCATACTCTGAGCTTCATTTTTGTCTTGCTCTGTCGATTCTTCAGTTGGAGGAGCTGAGGACGAGGCTCCTTGATCATGGTTTCTTTTAGTACGCCTCTCCTGAGCTTGAGGATTTGAGGCTGACGTAGGTGCATCACCTTCCTGATCATCATCATCCTCTTTATCTTTGCCGCTCAGTCCTCCTTCATCAACATCTTCCTCAGGATCATCTTCATCCTCCTCATCATCATCATCATCACCATCATCACCATCATCACCATCCAAAATCTTCAATGGCTCGCTCTTTGATCCCTTAAGCTATAGGAGTATCTTGTTATTCTTCTTCTCAAGCTCCTCTATCCTCTTGACCGACGCCATCACCAGCTCATTTTGACTAGTAAGCACATGGTGAGCTCGGCCTAAAGCCCTCTCATACTGAGCATTCTTCTCACTGATGTGTGTAATCTGCTTTGCCTGAGCTGCATTCACCTGCATCAGCTGGTTTAGCTGTGTAGCTCTTAGATCATCAGTAGCGATCAGTTTCAGCATGATGCGGTTGAGGTTGGCAAGCTATTCCTCTAACTTGATATTGGGTAGAGTGGAGCCATGGGTCATTGGGGCTTGGGTGGATGTACCGGCTTTTTGAGTGGTGGTTGTGGTGGTGGATGTGGTGAAGATGGGAGGGGGAATGGGAGTGGATAGTGGTGGAATGGCTGTGGTAGTAGTGGTGGGAGGAGTGATAGTGGTAGTGGGAGGAGTAGTGGTGGAAGTAGTAGCTGTGGTGGTGGTAGTAGGTGATGTGGTAGTGGTGGTAGCTGTAAACAGTGGTGGTGGCTGTGGCAGAAGATGTAATCACTGTAAACCTTAGCCTCTTACCCTTTTTGCCATGAGGGTGAGCCATTCTCTTCTTTCTGGAGCCCTTTGCAATAGGCGCTCCCCCTTGGCTGATGGGCTGGTCAGGGGTGTAAGTAGGATCAGTAACATCAGCAGCAGCACCCCTTGACTCAGCATGGCGTCCGCCAACCGCCTCGATCCCTCTGTCTGTGGCACAACTCGACTCCCGACAGTCCTCACTAACGGCTCATCATCCGACTCCTCATCCTCATCGACCAAGAAGTCTTGGTGGAAGGCAACACTTTCAGTTCCACTAGGTGCCTCACCACCTTGACCTTGATCATCGTCGTCGTCGTCGTCGTCTTCGTCTGTGGGTGCCATGATGGGCTCGCATCGAAGTCACTGTCATCATGACGCCACTTCTTGCGAGATGGCGCCACGTACTCCTCGTTGGCCAAGTGGCCAAACAGTCTTCTCACCGGGGGCTTTACTTGCTTTCCCCGGTTGACCTTCATCCGACCTAGTGTCGTATCATCCATAATATCTAAAACAACTGCATCCTCCCTCTCTTTAGGCAGTGAAGGGAGCTTCTGATCAATGATCATCTGTAGAAATCGTAGGTATATGCAGAACGCCTCCTTCCCCTTTTGCCTCTATGTTCTCGACCATGTATGAGAATATCATCAGGGAGAAACTGAACGGGTGGTTCAGCACCAGAGCAACATATGCATTCTGGATTTGATCTGATATCTCGTCAAATCCTCCTCTCCTCGACGCAATGCACTTGATGATGACGTGAGCTAAGTACTTAAACTGGGGGCACAGGTTGCTTTTATTGAGCACACCTGCATTGATGTCCCTAGTGTACTTCATCCACATAAAGCAGCCCCTAACTGTCAGAGGGTGTAGCTTGGTCAGGTGGTCACCATCTTCACCTAGATCCAGGACTCGCCTAAGATTGGCTGCAGTAAAACTGATCTCCTGTCCAAAGATCGAGTTCCGGATGCTGTAGTGCTCAGTGGACCTATGAACAGTAGCCCCTTCCCAGAGGGTCTGCTGGAGTGATCTGTATGGAGTGCATGGTGTAGATATGGCCTTGAAGATCCTCGATCTCCTGAGAAAGGCAATTATCCCCAAAAACTCGGAAGCATTCCGAGTGGTAGCATCTAAGTGAGCACAGATGTTGTGCTTGGGGCTCATGGACCATCTATCAGCCATGTTGCTGCAACAGATTTAACATATACATTAGTTGTGTATAAGAGATGACAGTTGACACTTAATTTGGTTTTGATCAAACTGGTTCAATCGTGCGATTGAACCATACGACTGAGTTCAGTCGTGCGATTGAGCCTGCGACTGAGTTCATTCGTGCTATTGAGTCTGTGACTGAACTTAGTCGTATGCTATGCCATGCGATTGAATCAGTCGTGCGACTGAACCCATGCGCATGATTCATACGTGCGATTGAATCATGCGTCTGGCTCAATCGTGCGACTGAAGTTCATTAGCATGTCCATTCGCATATTACACTGTTGAACACCCTAGATTTGAATCTTTGTCAAAACTTTATATTAGACTTCGTGTTTAGACTCATTTGGACCGCAGAGTCTCTAAATAGCAGTTAATATCCTTTAAATCAACTTTAATGTCCATTTAAGTGGTTTATTTTTAGGGTTTAATCTCGGTTCTAGGTTTTAGCATAATCGGTCCTTAAAGATGCAATTAAGAGGTTCATTTGGATCGATTTCAGTCGCCTGGTACCTGTAGATGAGTAGAACACACGTTGGAATCAAGAATTAGACAGTAATCACAATAGTAGAAATTTGGGCAGGGTGTGTGTGCATGTGGGTGATTTCAAAGAACTTGAAGGGTGGTAAGGGTTACGACCGACTGACCCCCTTATTTATACTATGTTAAATTTCAGTCGTGCGACTGGACCCATACGCATGCTTCATTCGTGCGACTGGGTTTCAGTCGTGCGACTGGCTCATACTCCTACATCCATTCGTACGATTGGTTCAGTCTTGTGGTCCAATCGCATGGTTGTCCCATACTCATGGTCCAATCGTGTGTCTGGCTCATTCGTATGGTTCAAACGTGCGATTGGCTCATCCTTATGATTCAATCGTACGATAGGCTCATACTTATGATTCAATCGTGCGATTGACTCATACTTATGAGTTTGACCTCATACATTTTCATACACTCAGAATCTAACTTGTGATATATAACATTATGAACAACGATCATCTCAGACATGACCTTTTTTAACTGAAACTCATTTGATCACCTCATACGTGATCCTTTTAATTTGAAAACATTTGATCACCTCAGACGTGATCCTTTTACTTTGAAAACATTTTATCACCTCAGACGTGATCGTTTTACTTTGAAAACATTTGATCACCTCAGACGTGATCCTTTTACTTTGAAAACATTTGATCACCTCGAACGTGATCCTTTTTAGTGATTGATTCACAGAATTCATCTAGTTGTATAGTCCGACGTCTACACTACAAAAGACTAGAAAAAAGAAAACAACTTTGAAATTTAAAGGAAAAACAAGACATATTTTTGTGGTTTTGGGTTTGAGCAGAACAGCTTCAAGTTAATTTAATCATTTCTGGAAGGATTCATTATGGAATCATACAGGTATATCATAATCATTTGGGACCTTTTAATATGCACTTTGATGCTAGATTCTTGTTTTGTCTGAGAGTCAATAGCACTTTCAAGAAATCATACTAGAGCTATAAGATGCACACAATGATTTTGACTGTCAAGAGTTGCAGTCACAATGATTGTCAGTATGTTTGTCCACTTAAATCCATACAAAGATTTTTGACTCACATTGATGATGAGTTAGGTTATATTATTTCAACAAGCATTTGTGGATCCCACACTTATATGGTAATCAACATTCCTCAGGAGACTTTTGAGCGGTCTACGGGTATTTGACAAGAAGAAACTATTCTAAGAGCTTTCAAAGAGATGCCAAGCCTCAGGTCAGTGCCATCGCACAGCAGAGAGGTGCAAACAACAATGAATTCTAGAATATTTAGGTTATGCTTATCCTCAGGTCAGTGCCATCGCACAGCAGAGAGGCACACAACCTATCTTCTTGTGAGAGCATTTTTTGCTTTTTGCACTTAAGCACCAACAACATTAGTCATTAGCTTGATTGCGCTTAACATTTTTTTCTTGTGCTTTGCTCATTTTATGGTCATCCGCACACATTTGTGGCATTTATTTTGCTCGTCACCCCTTATTGGAAATGCATCGATTGTGTTAACCAGTGATAAGATGAGAACACACAGCAAGTTGAACAACTTAGTTTGAATTTGATTCACCAATGAAGCTACTCGTCTATTGTGTTGAATCTACCGACACATCATATAATGAGCTAGCAACCTCTAGGTCTACTTTCTCTATGTTACCTCAATAGCAGACTAGTTTAACTATCATTTTTCTTTAGTTGTGCTTAGACTTCTCATACTTATACTTTGAATTTCGCATTTTGAGCAAACTAGTTTTGAAGTCCCAACCAATTTGTTCCCTGTATACTATCATTTTCCATAAACTATGAATCATAATCACAGATTTGATTTCATTTCTTTCAGCGAACCTGCCCTCCCCCCTTCTTTTTTTTATTTTTTTATTATTTTTTAAGTAATTAAATACTGCACGAATTAAATACTAAACTAAACTATTCTCCCCCTAAAATTCTAAAACCAAAAATCTTTTTGTGTTTTTGTATTTTAATAGACAGGAAAATAAAATAATTAAAAGAAAATAAAAAGAAACTAAAAAAAAACTTGTCGGACTACGCACTTTCTTCTTCTAGAATCACATCACTTTTCTTTTTCACGCCATTAACCTCTAAAAGATATAAAAACCGCGGTTTATCAAATGCTTTTGTGTAGAGGTCGGCGCGTTGAAAATCCCTATTAATTTTAACAACATCGATAATTGCTTTTCAAAACAGTCACGTATAAAGTGATATTTAATACCGATGTGTTTAGTTAGGGTGTTGGACCGGATTTTTGGTGACAACAATAGCACCAGAATTATTAACAAAAATAGGGGTGTTAGAAAATTGCAAACCGTAGTCGCGCATTTGCTGTTGAATCCAAATGATTTGTGAACAGAAACTTGCAGCAGCAACATATTCAGCTTCACAAGTTGACAGAGAAACTGATGTCTGCTTCTTACACTGCCAGGTGACTAACCGTCTACCAAAGAACTGACATCCCGCAGATGTTGACTTGTAATTTATTTTGCAACCACCATAGTCCGAGTCACTATAGTCTGTAAGCTCAAAGTCATCATCATGAGGATACCACAACCCGAGTGTTGGAGTACCCTTCAGATCACATGTTTTTCCATGTCGTTTGACCACTAAGACTCGATTGAGCGTGTAACAAGCATTAGCCACTGCCTCATTCCTGAATTGAATAGGCAGTTTCGAGTCAGCTAGCATTGTCCTGGCAGTCTCTATCAGGCTCTGATTTTTCCTTTTAGCAACGCCATTCATCTGTGGACTGTAGGCAGAGATATATTGATGAACAATTCCTCTCTCTCTACAGTATGCCTCCATCCATTGATTCTTGAACTCTATGCCATTGTCTGATCGAATCTGCCTTACTTTCAGCTTGTAGAGTGATTCCAAAGTAGTAACTAGATGTTTGAATGATTCAAAAGTTTCTGATTTGGCTTTCAGAAACATCACCCAAGAGAATCTTGAGTAATCATCCGTTACTACAAAGCAATACAGATCTCCAGCAATGCTCTTTGTACTGACAGGGCCAAACAGATCCATGTGTAGAAGCTCAAGAGCAAGATCAATTGAATGAACTTTCTTTTCCTTATGAGACTTCTTGGTCTGTTTCCCTTTCTTACATGCTACACAAAAATCCAGAAGTTGGAAGTTCTTGACAGTTACTCCATTCACTAAATCATTTTGAACTAAATGATTCATCTTCCTTGGATTAATGTGTCCCATTCTCCTATGCCAGGAGATTGAATCCCTCTCAGTTGCCTTTGACAAGAAGCATTGAACAGTGTGATCTTGTGGAGGCTTTTGATAGATCCAAGACATACAAGTTGTTATATCTTGAAGCTGACATAAGAACTTTATTCTCCTCAATCACATAGTCCTTCTTCAACATGCAGCACTTCTTGTTGTCAAATACAACTTTAAATCCTTTATCACAGATCTGGGAGACTGAAAGTAAGTTGTTTTGTAGTTGTTGAACGTAGTTGACCTTGTCAAACTTCACTTTCTCGTTTCCAACTTCGCCTTGAGCGGTGATGTAGCCTCCTTTATTACCAGCAAATGAAACATGTCCCCCTTTAATTTGTCTGACGTTGAAAAGGAGAGACGAATTCCCTGTCATGTGCCTAGACGCCCCGCTATCAATAATCCAGGTATTAGTGATAGCGTTGTAGCGGACACCCTGCACATTCAAAGAAACTTATTACTTCAGATTTAGGACCCAAGCCTTAACTGGCTTGGGTGACCCGGAGGAATCACACATCATAAACTCAACCCATTGTCCTTTAGAGGATGAGGGCATATCTTTCTTCTTAATCTCCTCACTATCAGACACTATACTTGATTTTTCTTTCCATAAGCCTGTTTTGTGTAAGGCCTGTTTGTGATAAACAGACGACTGGCTTATTGTTTGAACTTTAGGTTCACTAATACTCTTAGGTGGAATATTAGATCTCGATTTAGAAAAACTTGGTTTTGTATCAAAAAGTTCAATTTTTTTTTGGGTGTCTGATAATAAGGACAATTAGGAGAAATATGTCCTCGTTTTCCATAATTGTAGCAAGATCTCCCTTCTACAGATTGAGAAAAATATTTATGTGGGTTTGAGTTTGGTAAATGTGTGATCTTTGTCTAGTTGGGTTTTGTCACTTCTCTTTTAGATGTTTCAGCTTCTTTAACAAAATTAATTGTTTTGACATTTTGAACATCTTTAACTTTCATTTTATTTGGACTTTGATGATTAACATGTTTTTGGTTAACTGATTTAGTCAATTTGGGTTCTGAAGTAGACGTTTGTGACCCTGACCTTACATTAACTCTTTTAATTTCATCATCCAAATTCTCAACAGCCATTTTTCTTTTTGATTATAAGGTAGGCTCCTTCTGTTTAATGATAGAGTTCACAAGTTTACTTGTAGAATCGGGATCACTAACCAGAGGAGTGGACACCACATGATTCTTTACCGGGTTATTATTGATAGGTCTATATTTAGTATTCAAAAGAATCTCATGTGGTGGTGGAACTACTTTGCAACCCAAACCTTCCCCATTATTTCATTCTTTCACTAAGTTTTGAACTATATGAGAAGAACTAGCCCAACTATGCAGTTTTTGTTTTAAAGAATTAACCTTGACTTCCAAAACTGCTTTTTCCTTTTTGGTTTCTTCTAAAGAATTTAAATAGAACTTTATATCATTTTATTGATTTAAGGCAACATCCTCGGTTTCCCTTAGTTGTTTCCCCAAAAGTTCTATCTTCTCTTTAAAACTGCACTCATTTTGTTTTAATATACGATTAGCTTTAGTGCATAGTTGTAAATCATTTACTAAGTTATCATTGTGTTCTAATAACCTAGCAAATTTCAAATCAATGCTTTCTCTAAATTTGTCACATTCATACAAGCATGTTTTTCAAACAGTTGGTCTTTAGAACTTACCTGTGAGGAATTGGTTGAATCAGCCATCAAAGCAGATTTAGACTCTTCGGTGGCTGGAGATTCTGAACTTGTTGCTCTGAGCTCTTGCTCAACCAAGTGATTTACCACGTTCGCCGCTTCTTCGGTATCCGATATCGCTTGCTCAGCTGCACTCTCACCTTCACTAGCAGACCCATCATCTACTGCTTCGACAAAAGCAATATTTGATTCTCCAGGAGAAACAAATCGGAAGGACCAGTCTTGTCCTTCATCACCTTGAGCAGTTAGAGCCTTTGTCTCTTTGCTTGAAGAAGCAGTTCCAATCACGTCCTTGTCTTGACGGTTGAATGTGGGAAATGGGTTTCCATTTCCAATTTTCTTGGGCTTTACACATTCACGTTTAAAGTGCCCCTTTTCACCACAGTTGAAGCATGTGACTTTGGTTTTGTCAAAACCAAACGTCGTATCCTTAGTGGCTACTAGGTTCTGTCCCGTCTTCTTGACAAACTTTTTAGCTCTTCTGACTGCACTTGCCAAGGCCCACATGATGTCCATTCTCTCTAGCTCATTCTCATCAACTTGCTCGTAATCTTCATCTGCAAGATGACAATTTCCAATCTTCCTGGCAACTAAACCATCATAGGATTGGACAACAGCTGCTAGAAGATCCATGTGCTCCTTCGCAACTTCCACTATGATACTACCGAGATTCTCGGTCTTTAACTTTGTAGTGTTGGCTTCAGGCACTATGTATTGGGTCCCTGATGACCCTGACGTTTCTGGTCCTGAAGCAGTGGTTTGGGAAGGAGCAGATGAACTAGACACGAATGTTGTTTGTAACGGTGCTCCTGAAACAGATGGAGTCGGAACTGAGTTGTAAAGTGAAGGATTCTGAACATAGGATCCTTTCTTCGACTTGTATTTCATTCTCAGTTCTTCCTCTCTTAACTTCAAGATGAAGTCATTTATGTCTAATGTCGTAAGAATGTCGTTCTGTCTCAGATTATACACAAATGAATCCCATTTCTCAGGCAAACCATCAGCAAAGCTTGAAACTTTATCTTCCATTGATGTAGTTACGCCATGAGTGTGCAGCTCACTCATTAGATGATAGAATCTGTCAATAATATCATCTAAGCTCTCATTCCCTATCAAAGAGAAATTATCAAACTCCTTCTTGAGAGCTTTAGCCTTCAGTGCCTTTAACGTTGCATTTCCATCATATCTCTTCTCTAATGCCTCCCATAGCTTTTTAGCCTGCTTGTTCTCAGAGAACTGATGAAAAATGTCCTTCGGTATCGACTGAGTCAACAAGGCATAAACTTTCTTCTCAGTATTGTAGAGAATCTTCTGAGCTTCACTCATTCCTCCCAAGGTTAACTTGACTCCATTAGCACTAACTGGCACCGTATAACCAGTCTCGATGGATGTCCAAAGATTGGGATCAACTCCATTTAAGTAAATCTCAAACCGCTGTTTCCACTGAGGATAATCATCTAACGTTATCAGCTTCGGCGGTTTATTGTGATTTCCTATCTCATTTCCAGAAGTAGTAGATTCTGGATGCGTGAGTCCTTCCTGGCAGTAAACGCAGCAAATTGATCTTCCATTTTTATGAACTTGGTACTTGGAGAACAGAACAGTTTCAATCGTGCGAATGGACAATGAGTATGGATCACTCGTGCGAATGAAGGGTGCGAATGAATTCAATCGTGCGATTGGATTCAGTCGTGCGTATGAACAAGACGAATGGACTCAAGCGACTGGAGTTGTTCAGTCATGCGAATGAGGAATGCGACTGAGTTCAATCGTGCGAATGGAGTATACGAATGAGTTCAATCGTACGAATGAGCTAGTCGTGCGACTGAAGGCTGTTGTTTTTGCAAAATCGAAGATTTTGACACTTTGACACAAAATACGAATTTTCTAAGAACCCTAATGCCGTATAGTGAAAAATTGAAACTTTAATGCCAGAAAACGTCGAAAACACCTTTAGAAGCAAAGTGGTGACTCTTTTGATTAAAACGTAGGTTTTTGACACCAAACCTAATTGAATCAAACGCAAAATCAAGAGCCAAAGCTCTGATACCACTTGTTAGAGATCGTGTACGGACGGAGTACTAACTGATTCTGCATTTATACCGGATCAAATAGTGCGGAATCCTATTTGATTGGCGATCCAATCAGTGAGAACGATAACTCGATCGATATAAGATTGAACTAAACGTTAAGAACAAGTAGGAATCGGTTAGGAACGAACTATGAACTTGGACAGGCTGTTTGGGACGTTTTGGACGGCTAGGGTTTATGTGTATTCGCAATATCTCTTCAAGTGTTATGTTTTTTCCACGAATTAGGTGGTATTTATAGGTTAGGGGTTTTCATTCGTACGACTGAACCATTAGCATGGTTCAGTCGTGCGACTGAATCATGCGATTGAGTCATACGCACGACTGGAGGTTCAGTCGTGCGATTGAGTCAATCTTATGTCTCAATCGTACGACTGATCCAGTCTCCTGGTTTAGTCGTGCGACTGGTCCATAAGCATGATGTATTCATGCGTATGGTCCATAAGTATGGTTCATTAGCATGAATAATCATCCGACTAGGTTGAACATAATACTTAATCATTATTGACTTAGAATTGTGTACAACAACCTCAAACCTATAAAAGAAGTTCATACATATGAATCAAAGATAAATAAACATCAAATCATATATCATATTTTATTGCTTCGTCAAATTACACATATGTAAGACATGAAAGACTTTTACATTTAAGCACATAAACTAGGAACACATGTATCTACAGGACAAAGGCTCATCCACATTTTTCTTTGTTCACAGTAAAAACTAATACAGCTGAACAAATACTTAGCCTATTTTCTTCATCCGCATTTCTTCATACTTCATCTGTAATGTTCCTCACTTATGTTTTCCAAATGGAACATAATCCTTCATAATTTGAATTGGCATGCATGATTCTTTCAGGGTCAAAAGACTCAATCTTCTTTTTTAGTTCTTTTAACTCCTTCTTAATCTCATCTCTCTCTCTCTCTCTTCCCTTTTTTTATCAGCTCATGATCAATAAAGTCTTTAGGTATCACCTTCTTGCTTGAAGGCTTCTGCAGGACCAATGAAGGGGGTCAATGCAATAGTTTCACAGTGTTAGGAGAGTTATAACACTTAGATCATCAAATAGGGAACTGGTTTATGATGAAACAAAGAACGCAAGTAAGGAAAAGAACAAGAACAAGAACACAAATATGGTTTTCAAGAATGATGTATATTGCTCTCAAGTTCTTACAAATGTTACAAAGTTACTTAGAAATTACAAGTACTTGAGATGCTTTATACTACATCCTATAGTCGGCCATACTTTGAACGCCAGCTGGAAACACTAATCTAGACAACAAGATCAATGTAGAGTCAAAAGGCATATTGCCTTTTGACTAGTGACTATGACATGCCATAGCTCACATCCTTATCTAATACAAAAAGGATAAAAGTACAAACGTAGAAAGTTACAAACAAATGAGCTTAATCTACAGTTGACAAAAGTATATAGTTTTCACCAACTATGCAAGTTTGTGAGTCTTTAGAGATGGCAACAGAAAGGTGTTTCACCTTTTGTCAGAAGCATGTCAGAGAAGACATGTCTTCTCTGTCTTCGGAAGAAGTCAGTCTTGGATTTGAAAAACTTTTTCTTTTAAGCTTCGAAAGACTTCATCTTTGGCTTTGAAAGAATTGGTCATTTGTCTTTGAAAGATTTGATACTTGGCATAATACACTGAGTTATATCAAATCTTCCAAAGTAAATTCCTTGTACTTCACATGGGCATGCTAAGAGCTCTTTGGTTGTATTAGCCTCTAAGTGTAATCCTTAGAGCTTCATCTGTTGATTTTCTTCACTCTTTTCATGTTTCCACACATAGTTTTGTTGAGCTTGTGTTCAATATGTATGGTAAGATCAATTTTCTTCCATGGGAACTGCTTGTTGTGGGTCTTTACAGCTTTAAGAGTAGACCTTTGAACATATGGTTATGGCCTCTCTTCTGAAAATTTTGAGGTTTCCGCACAGCAGTTCTGGTTGTGTTTCTTCTTGTGGTAACAGTCGATTTCGACAGATGAGTTTTCCTTGACAAACTTTACCTCCTAAATAATTTTCTTCTTTCTCCTTTTCTAGACTTCCTCTCACTCTTCTTCTTTTCCTCTTCCTCTTCTCTCATTTTAACTTCTCCCTTATTCTCCTCCTTTACTACTTTAGCTTTTTCAGCAGCTAGTTTTGTATAGATTGGATCAACAGATACTTGATCATTACCTCCAAGTCACACTTAAGGGTATATGCATAAGTGTATACAAGTGATGATTCTATAGCATTGTACCCAAATCTTGTCTTGGTTTAATACAGCTTTTGGGAGTTTTCCAAATATGCTAGTTTTTCAAACTTTTGAGTTTGAACATTGTACTCATCAATATATGTTTTAGCTATTGCCAAATCACATTGTACTGATTTCAATCAGCTCAATAGACCATCAATCTAGGTTCTAAATTTGTTTGTTCATGTTTTAATTATGAAACAATCTTCTCTAGCTCTTTGATCTTTTCTTTTGAGCTTGATCATTTTTCTTAAAATCAGTTTTAAGAATGTTGATTGATTCTATATCATTTTCATGAGATCAAGATTATGACTTATGTACATGTTTACTTTAGCAATACATTTAGGTGCATAACATGATTTAGAGGTTACCTAAGGTGAAAAGGTTAAGCTTCTAGCTATCAATGCATTGTTAATGGGGTTTTATGTCTTCTACTTGAAAGCTCCAGTCTATCACCTCTTCTCCTAAAGCTACAGCTATTATGTGTCTTTGATTGACAAAGTTAGAAGGACTTTGGAAGTTTGTAGATGGTTTGTAGTTTGATGAGCTTGATGTAGAAAGATTTAATTTAGGTGCTTTGCATTCCTTGGCAAAATGTCCTAACTGATTCTAGTTGAAACACTTTACTTTGCTCTTGTCAAATCCAAATCATAATCTCCTTTGCCTTTGAAACTTTCTTCTAGTTCTTTGTTGGAACTGTTTAGCCTTGAAGGAGATCATGGCTATTGGGTAGTTTAAGTCCGTTTCTTCAAGATCATCTGGATGAATGCATTCAAAATCTTATTCTGAGAGTTAGAAGAAGTTGGCCTGCTTATTAACAAAAGCTGAGTTGGAAGAGTAGTTGGGTGTAAAGGATTATGAGGGCTGTTGATTCCATCTACTGATAGATAGTGAAGATTGTTATTCTATAGTTGGAGATTCTGGATAGGTGATCATAGGTACTTGATGAGCCACCATTGGAACTTGATATGCTTGAAGGTGAAAGGGTTCTTGAATGGGTGCCATAAGTGTTGATGACTTTGAGGAGTTTGATGATATGCCAAGTGATTCTTCATCAGCATCTATTTCGATCTGATAGGCCCTTAAATGCCATACAGCTCCTCAAGAGTAATTGTTTTTAGATTTCTAGTTCTTCTTATGGATACATTGTACACTGTCCATGTCTTGGCAATGACCTCAAGAATTTTCTAAGAATACCACTATTCTTCATTTTCACCCCGACCTCATTGAGAGAGTCTAGCAGTTCAACATATCTAAGATATGTAGCAGTCATGGTTTCTCCCCTTGTGAAACCAAAGTTTTTGAACATTTGCTTTAAGACATCTCTTTTGTTTTTCTTCATGTATTCCGACCCTTCAAATCTATTCATCAATACTTCCCACAACTTCTGAGTAGTTGTGAACTTCTTAAATCCATGAATGATGTTGTTGGGTATGCTCATCCTTATCAGCCATAAATATTTTGAGTCTACATCCATCTTCTTAAGATCTTCATCTGAGTACTTCATATGATCTTTGGGAATCATAGCTCCATCTTCACCAGCTGTTTGGACCATAGGGACATATGGGCCATTTAGGATTGAGAGCCAAAGTCTTAGATCTTGATTTATTAGAAAATCTTTCATTCTGATTTTCCAAGTATCATAATCATAAGGTCTAAACATAGGGGGTTTGGTTTAAGTGTCATTTTCCAAGCCATGCTTACATGAAATGGCTATAGAAGTCATTGTGAAAGTATAAGGGATATGAAGAAATAAGGTGTTTGAAAATGTGATCAAAAGAAACAAGTGATTTGTTGAAAGGTGACTTCCATCAAATCAAGAGCCTAAGCTCTGCTACCACTTGTTAGATTGGGTTATGAATTACAAAGACTTTTCTAGTGATCTGCAAATGACAAATGCGGAATCTAAGTCAACTGTCTACTAACAAACACAAATACTTTGATTAAAAGTAATGACACAAGAGATTCTTTCAAAGTATTCACTTAATTAACTTTTCTAATAATATTGAGTAATAATAACAGATAACAAGTGGGCAAACAATATAACCTCAAAACTATTCAAGTGTGAGGTATTTATACTAAGAAAGCTAAACACTTAGTACAACGTTGTTCCTGAAAGGCAGAACATTGTAGCCGCTAGTATTATTCAGTACAGACATTCTTATCTATTGTAACAGTCAATCAGCAACTCATCAAGTTGAGTGTTGATATGCAGTAGTTTAGCATTTGGCAAATTTCAACAGTTGTGAGTGAGTGTTGAACTTGGAGTTTTCGATACTTTCATTCTTCTCATGTTTCAAAATACCAAACTCGTAATATGGTTAAACACCAGGGACAGTCTTTAAAATTTTCTATTTTAATATTTATTGTTTAAATTGTATAGTTTTAGTTTGACATCCCATTTTAAAACATCTTGTTTAATAAATTTATTTATTTTGCAATTTAAATATCACATACTCAATATTCATGCAAAATATAAAACAAATATGCCAAACATTATAATACTAGGTCATCAATTGTTTGGTGCCTCAAGAGCCACTAAGGCACTAAACTAAGTCAAATGAGGAACAATCAACTAATCATTATATTCAAATTGTTTTTCATTTCTTTGACATATTTTCATGATCTTTGGATTTGTCAGTCTTGTCGATTTTTGTTCTCATATTAATTTCGGTGACTTCTTTTTGTCTTATCTTGATTTTGGAGTAAATTGAAATAAAATATAAAACTTATTCTATTATATTAAATCATTAATTGCTTTTAAAAACATCACCAAAACATAAATATAATATTAAAAACCAAAAAAACCTAAATATGAACAGTAAACCACACAGCACAACACACAAGGTCAACACTCAGTTTACAGTTACACAACACAATCATCAAACACAATCATCATAAATGTAAGAAAACAACTTTTACTAATGAATTATAAAATTGGCAATGATAAAACAAGTTTCAGTTTATAACAAAAAGTTTAAAGCATTGTCTGATATAAGGACCTTAAACCAATCGAGGTTTTAAAAGTGACTTTGATACCATTGTTATGAATCGCATATAGGTTTTACACTTGAACACAACAAAAGACTTAATCAAAATCAAAACGGGAAGTTTGTTCTAGTGGTCCAATAGTAAAACAGAACCAAAAGCTTATATGACACTACAAAAGAATGTAAGAAAAAGAACTGTACCTTTATTGGTTCGTCAGAATCACTAATAAAGTTTAGTACGCGACGATAACGTAATTACTTGCTAGTCCGAAATCCTCGCTCACCAAAAACAGAACTGGTGTCGATCAGAGGTGCTAGGGCGGTGTGATAAATTGCGACGACTATGGTGGCCTCGTGGCGGCAACAAGAGAGAGGGAGAAAAATGGAATTAGAGTTTTGGGGTTTTGTGATTAATCTCCATTTATCATAAAAGATCTTATACGCCTAATTTTTAAATCCGGAGCCATTATATTATATATTTACTATACCTTAAAAGGAAAGGTCGGTGGATGGCCACCGGCCTGCCACGTGTCAACTTTTGATTGGTGCAAAAAACTAATTTTTTTCATTTCTTTTTTTTTTTTTTTGCTTTTTCGACAACTGGGCTTTATTAAATACATGTATTTCGATAGACAATAAATGGATGCAAGTTGGTGAAATGGTAAAAACTGAATGTTTCTTAGTTGGTGTCGCAGGTTCGATTCTTGCGGCCAACAAATTATTTTTTTTTGGTTTTTATATATTTGTTTAACTATACCTTAAAAGGAAAGGTCGGTGGGTGGCCACCGGCCTGACACGTGTCAACTTTTGATTAGTGCAAAAAAGTAATTTTTTTCTTTTCTTTTTTGCGTTTTCGACAATTGGACTTTATTAGATACATTTATTTCGATAGACAACAAATGGATGCAAGTTGGTGAAATGGTTAAAACTGAATGTTTCTTAGTTGGTGTCGCAGGTTCGATTCCTGCGGCCGTCAATTTTTTTTTTGGTTTTTATATATTTGTTTAAATTACTTTTTATAATTGTTAGGACAACTTTTATCTATGCTTCAATCCTCAAAATAAATCCGCCGCAACTTTGTATGTATCTCTTACGTATTTAATCACGTTCGTGTCACTGTCACAACTTGGGTAACGAATTTTACAAACGTGAGGTCAACCATGTTAATGTAATCATACGACTCCCGCCGCATCGCGCGGGTCCTAATTTCTCGTATACACTTAAAACTAAAGGTCGGTGGGGTTTTACTCCTTTTTTCTTCTTTCTGCATGTATATATACATGTGTTAAAGCATAATTAAATTACACTTTTGCTCTTGGCCTGGTGGTTTGTGTCGTAAGCCAACACCAAGTCTGCCAAGGTTCAAGTCTTGGCGCCTTCAATTTTTAAGCACCAATAATTGGTAAAAGAAAATTTACTTCCATTTTCACTTTCTTATATAACAATTTCTATTTTACTTTTAGTCGGAAACTTTTCACTTAAAACATTTAACCATCATGTTAATTTAATTTACTTTTCGATCAAATATAAAATATTTTCATGTTTGATATTATATACGTTGTAATATTGTGTTTTAACATACTTCTATGTTTTGACGTATGTTTTATATGAAAACGCGTTGAGTCAAATATAATACGTTTTTATTTACTCTAAGTTTCGACGTAATTTTAGTTGGGAAACGAGTCGTAATGATTGAGGTTGTTTTGACATAAATCTTGTTTTGAAAAAAGTCGGATCAAGTATAATATGTTTTCATTTAACGGTATTAATTCGAGTAGTAACTCTACATCTTAACGTAAATTTAGTTCGGAAACGACTTCATTGGGTTGTAGTCTATACTTTATCATGTCGCAACAACGCATGACGGGTAAAAAATCTAGTAATATATAATCATCATGAAGCCATAATTTTTTCTTTTCTTTTGGCCAAGCTAATTTGCTTAACTCTATAAACTAACTTAACCACAAGGATTATCGAGACATAATCGTTTAAACAAATTGATTTTATTTAAACTGCACATGTGCACGTACACATACAAATATAATATTATTTTCCAAGTAGTAATTAATTATATATCCAGTTAAATAAATAATTTACAAATCATTAATGTAACAAACTAGGTGTGATGTCTCGACATGCCTTACGAGTCTTGAAAACGGGGTAAACCGAGTCTCAGACAACCCATCATCACAGCCACAAGTTAATTGTTTCATTGCATCATAAACCAAAAGGTTAAGAGAGGAGACAATGTAATCGTCAAAGCACGACTTAAAACTAATTTCCGGTTACGAAACTGACACCAATTTTTGGGTCTCATCACAACCAATTTGTGTCCATTTTCGTAATCAAACACCCACCACCAACTATCAACAGCATTCAATAAAGCTTTTTAGAGGCTGAGACACATGACCAGGCTGCGGCTACAATCTAGAGATTGCCACGCTATACAATCATAGTTTTTATTTATTTTGCATCATCGCCCATCAATACACAACATAGCAACCTCTCATATAAGGCAAACGATAAGGCAAACGTCACTATCACATAGGAAAATACAAAAAGCAGATAATGACAAACCCATAAGCTCTCAAATGCGCCAACTGCTATCGTCATCGAGCATACTTGGAACAGCAAACACCCTACCAACCCGACCATCAAAGACCAGAATGAGGGTGGAAAGAGGGGCAACAAACATACCAGCTAAGCCGAAAACATGCAGAGAGGACCGAAAATCGTTGTCTCAAAATGTCGGAATCAAGCCGGAGAAGAAGGGCAACCAACAGATCCATCGGTCGCAACCCTGGTCAATGTGAGCCATGACCATCACCCCAAAACGGTGGCGACACCCGACGTCCCTCTCCCCGAAGAGCCAAAAAGTTAGTGATAATCGACGACACAGGACCAAAAGAGACCAAATTACCACCGCCTAGCCACCATCTGTGACGACGGAAAGCGGCGACAAGTAGGGGTGTTCAAAGTCGGATATCCGAAATTTCGGATATCCGAATTTCGGATATCCGAAATTTCGGATAGTGGAAATCACTATCCGAATCCGTATCCGAAATTTCGGATACGGATTCGGATAGTGATTCGGATATCCGAAATTCATTTTTTATTTTTTTATTTTTTTATTTTTAGTTTTTTTACAATAATTAGACATATAATATTATAAAAATAATATAAAAAACCAACTCATATCATAAAAGTCACAATATACACTAAAAAATCTCAATCTAAAGTAAAAATATATCTAAAATTCAAAAAAAGTAAAAAAAATATTTTTTAGTTTTCGGATAATCGGATATCCGAATATCCGAAACTTTTGAAAATCACTATCCGAATCCGAATCCGAATTTTCGGATATCCGAAATTCGGATATCCGAATTTTCGGATATCCGAAAATTCGGATATTTCGGATTCGGATTTTCGGATTTTCGGATCGGATTTTCGGATTCGGATATTTTTGAACACCCCTAGCGACAAGGCCGACCCCCAAATCGACACTCTCACCTACTTTCTCTCTCTCTCTTTAAAATAACGTGAAACACCCAAATCAAGCCACCGTCTGATCAACCGGTGATATAGAGCCACAATAGCCTATCGTAAGGGACACAACCGGTAATGACGACGACCGCCGCCGCCGACTGCCGGCAACGAAGAATACCCAGGCCGTCGCCTACATCAACAAAAGAGATATAAAGACGACAAAGATGTGGCTCAATGCAAATTTAAAAAATTTTGTGGCCAAACTTAAAACCACTAAAAACCAACTATTACTCAATTTAGTTTTTTCAAATTATGTAATGTAATAATAAACCATTATTCTACAATGAGGTTCATCCTAATTGTTTAATTTATATATATTTATTGCTATTATATATATATATATATATATATATATATATATATATATATATATATATATATATATATATATATATATATATATATATATATATATATATATATATTACAATCGGTTATCATTCCAGATTATGACTCTGATATGTGATTGTCTAAGTGTCTAAAATATCTAAATGCCTTTAGTTACTCTCTTATTCGTTGTGTGATCTAAGGATGAGTTTTAATAGTAGTATTAATTTATGTTGATACTTGGTCATATTAAATCTAACATAATAGTAGTAAGTTAATCATTCGTAGGAAGTTATTGGAGAAAGAAAAAAAAATTTCAGCATATCGTAAACCACAATGACTAAAAAACCTAGATGCAACCAACCTAACACACTTTGGGCCAAAATGATAACACTTTTGACCCGGTTCAACATATTCACCTTTTTTCATTGACTTGGAGTTCAAAGTTTCCAATGAAACCATAACAACTACTCTTCGAAATTTCAATCATGTATGAATCAAATTCGTAGTTTAAGGAAATAAACATATCAAATACAAAAGACGTTGATGCTCGAATATCATCTGTTCTTCAGTATATTGTGAGCACCTTTGCCTAGTGATATAAGACCTAAGAACATTATTCTTTCAGCATGAAATAAATTTTCATAATTTTTCAGTTTGTCAAAAAAAAGAATAAAATAATAAAAGCATATAAAAATAGTTTACCAAGTTTTAATTTAGCATTATTCCACGGTGTCACAATGCTAAAAGATTATATCTTACTAAATTGTCTACTTTAAAAGGAAAAATCACATTGAATTGAACTATTGAATCATGCATTATTAAATAGAACATACCTATAAAACAAAGTTTTCATTAGCGGACCAAAACTGGAAGAAATAAAATTCGAAAAATTGAGAACATGGACGTGTCAGCCAAATAGTGAAATGCAGATATAGCAACATTTATCTTTTTACAATTGAAATAGATTTAAATTTGGTATCTTCTAAATACTGTATTTATGTTCTTGAATTTTAACTTTATTACATTCATATAGATAAAGATCCAATTAAAATTATCAATTTTTCAAGAACAAAACTATTGAAAGGACATAACATGGGTAATTTTCTTGCTAATTCATTCATACTGGAAAAGTATTACCAACCAGCTATAAGTAATCTTGAAACAAATGTCTTGTCTATTACTCGGAAGAAGGTAAAACATTTTCGTTTTTCGACCGATAGTTCGAACCTAAACCATGAACTGATACAAGTCACAACAGTCTACAAATATTCAAATGATGTTCTTTAGGCAGACAGTACCATTACATATTTTAGGAAAGTTATGGTCCCTTTGACACCAATTCTTTCGACATTTTGAAAGCATGTTAACAGAAAACGTTCGGTAAAACAACACCGTTTCTACCTTTGTTTAAGTTCTGTTTCAAACTCGACTAATTTCTCACGAACTGGCTTCAAAAACGCCTTCATATCGTGGATAATTCTTTGTTTATCTTGAGAAGGAAGATCTTTATCCTCATTCAGCCTCACTTCAGCCTATCAGGTGCAAAATTTGAACACTCGATTAGCTTCACAAAACATCCTCAATCAAGTTGTTCAAAGAACCAGATCATTACTTAAACAATATAGTGATATAATCATATTTAGTGTGAAAAGATTACCTGCAAATCATCCAACTCCCCAAACGAAAACTCTGCTAAATCCAAATTGCCTTTAAATGATTTCTTCTCTTCTCCAATAAGCCATTCCCCTGTTCAAAAATTATCAGTAATGGGAGTTGCAGAAAAGGGTGGGTGAGGACAAGCCGTGAGAAGGTCAATCTCTTTTATGTAATTTAACACAATTCAGGTCAAATTGACCTATCAACATTTCTGCGTCCATTTTTAGTATTAAATGCCACTACTGTACAAATATGAATATAAAAACAACTTTGTTAAGACAAATATCCAAAATTTGTTAACAAATCGATTATAGAGGTTGAAAACATTGGTATAACACTTTGGGCTACTCTTGACTGTTTAAACATATATCCAATTGACCAGTTCTGTTAAACCTAACCCAATTTACCAACTTTCAAAGTTTCAAGTAAATAGGTTGAAATAGCTGTCAACAAGACACCTAGCAGCTTACCTTTGACTTTTAATGTAATTTCATATGTGTACCCAACACGCTTCTTGTTCCTTACAGTCACTAAAAATGCCTGCAAAATTAAGAAATAGATAAGACACAAACCGAATACATCTTATATAAATATTCTTTACAAAATACAGATAACGGACGACCAAACCCGACAAATCTTTAATCTGTTACCAAAACTGCCCAACCGCCCATCTTACGACCTCAAAAACAAAATACTCACATCTCCTGTGCATCTTGATACTTCTGAAATTTCTGCCTTCCCAGAAGAGAACTCCAAGGAACCCACTGACATAACTAACTCCTGCGGTATGACAGAACACAGATGAGGCAGACAAAATTCACCAGGTTCATATATTTGAATTTTGTCATATGGTCATAGTTGACCATAATCGGTAACAAAAGTTAATGACATAAGCATTTGTACATAAACCAAACCTTGATTCTTTCAGTTGCCCATTTATTTAAGTTCTTCTCCTCCCATGTTCCAGCCTATAAAAGAGAACGCAATTAGATTTCTATATCTCAGATATCTAAGAACTATTTTCATGAATACATCATGGAAACAAAATTTACTTTTTGTAAGATTTCAGGATAGTTTGAAGAAGATGATTAAAAATTAGACCACAAGCATCAAAGGATCAAACTAATATAATTCTGCTGTAGACAATTGTTTCATGATAGCGTGAATATTACATTTATAAAGCTGATAGAGGAAAAGTATTCCAAAAACCCATACTAACATTGCAAATACCAACAACATAATCAGTAAAATCCAACTCATATAGTAGGGGGGTGAGGGGAAAACACTGCAAATACCAGAAAATATTAAATATACAAGATATATAAGATTCCAGAGATGAGATCATCGAGACATTGATATAAACTTATCATTAAGGAACAGTCTTTTTGTATTCCAGTGACAATTCGATAAATGATTGATTCTCAAAGTAATGGGGATGATGGTATTCCGTTAAAAATACATCTCCTTTCTTTTAATCAAACACATTACCAATTTGTTTTTTGTTTATTATTATTTCTTTTTGGAACAAACAAAGGCCTGGAGACCCAGGTTCACCTTGGCAAGTGGATCAATCCACTCGAAGCATAGAACCAGCCCACCCGCTCAGGAGGAAACCCACAATTGGGATAACCACTAGGCTTAACCCGAAAAATAAATGTCCCAAACGAGACTCCAAGCCATGACCTCCCATTTGAAAAGTCATGGAGCAACCACTTAACCGGAAGGCTCGGTGGTTAATAACCTTTTTGCATAAAACAAGCTTGCAAGTTGGGTTAGAGGTTATTGGGTGGGGTCATGGGTGGAGTTGGAGCATCCATTTAGAGTTTGAAGCTAATTAAAGGAGGAAAGAGAGTGAACGAGCTCACTTGATTCTTTCTCTCATTCTCTCTCTCGAACATTCTCTCTTATACGATCACTCGTCATCTTCTTCGATCCAGGGTTTCATCATATTAATGAGCTTGTTGTTCTAGTGGCGTCTCGACTTTTGTTCTGTGTATAAATCATCGTCCTGACGTCTTAATCTGGTTATTCTAGTTGTTCACAGTTTGTCATAACTACTCCGTCGCATTCAAAGATTCTTGGTAACTTTGTTTAAAGTTTGAAATAAATATACTACTTTGTATATGAAGGTATTAATCGATTATTCCTGGCTTTTTTGGTGTCCCACTACTAGGGTTTTAGGTTTTAGGTTTTAGGTTTTAGGGTTTTGTCATTTGTGAACCGTAAGGTCTTGATCCGGTCTATTCCTCGTTAATATTTGTGACTCGTGATGATTTCTAGATTTTAATCTATCATTTGATTGTACAGTTAAGGATTTTAGGGTTACTGACTTACAAACCCTATCTGTGCTCATACGCTACTGTATGTGTTGGGCAACTGTATTAGTTGTTTATCATTTTCGAGGCACTTGCAGTTGCTTCCCTGATTTGGATTGCATAACCCTAAGTGAAGGTTATGAGCTCATGGTATTTTTTGTACACCCTTAGTGAAGGTATACTGGATATTGCTTAAGGATAGAGCAACATCACCACTACTAAGTGTTGCATATATGTGTTACCTTCTGTTCGTTCCTAGTAGTTCATGATATTAAACTATTTCTTTTATATTTACATCCTGTTATCTAATAATTGGTGCATTAACGGTTGGGCTTAATCGTAGATGTGCCACCTGAGTGGTGTGAATACCTGGCACTGATCTTAGTCGTTCTTTATGTGTGTGCTTGTTAATATCATCTACTTGTAACTGGATAATCTGGTTGAAATTGCTTATACTAAAGCTACAGTGACCGCTGAGTAAGTTGAATACTAGCAATCCATTGTATTTAAATGATAGTGATTCTACTAGTTTAACCATAATAATCATTAAACTGAAAGAAACTGAAATTTACACAGTCTGGTCAAATGCAATGAAACTAGCTTTGCAAGTTAAAAACAAAATGGGTTTTATAGATGGAACTTGTGAAAGACCAACTGATAATGATATTTTGCCTAAACAATATGGAAGGTGGGTGTAACTATGTGGTCTGGTTAGTTAATTTTGTGTGATAATTTTTAGTTTATTCCAAACTTGCATATGAGGTGTGGTTAGATTTAAAGGAAACATATGATAAAGGTTAATAGGTCAGTTGTGTTTGGGTTGTATCAAAATATTAATTCTGTAACACAAAATGGCTCTTATATTTCACAGACATAATACTATGTGAAACCATTTGATGTAATGTTGTAGTTACCTTCTTGTACTTGTAAGGCCTCAAAGGATTTTAGCTACTTTAATAATCACTTGATTAAACTAATGCATTTCTTATGGGTCTTGATGAAGTGAGTAATCTATTAGGGTAAATATGTAGGTTTTCTTTCGAAATCAAATCAAATTTTTTATAATTAAATGAAACTCAATAGAAGTCTAAACGCAAACTTAAAGTGCACACATTGCAATAAACCGGAACATGGTAGAAAAATTGTTTAGAAATTGTGAGGTATCCTCAAGGATATAATCCAAGGACTAGGCAGGGTACTGGTCAAGGATCTAAATCTGTTGTCTCGAATAATTTTGTATCTAACAAAAGTAGACAATTATCTTCTTCAAACACTAGGGTCACTTCTGTTACTCTTACTATTGATCAGATTTCAAAACTTCATGGACTTTTAAACAACAAAACAGTTAAAGATCACCAAACCACTAATATAGGAGGTAATTTTAGTGGTGTATTTGCTTTAAATTGTTCTATTAAACGTATATTTCGGTTCACAAGTGGGGTGTCATCTATGACTACAGGTTGGGTTGTACATTTTGGTGTAAATCGACACATGGTTATGTCTGATACAAGTTTGTTTAATTAAGTTGATGTAACTAACATTAATATAAAAACCAACCAGTAAAAGGGAGCAAATGTTATAGTAACTAAAATTGGTTGTTTAAAACTGACCGACAGTGTTATCCTATCATATGTGTTCGTTGTTTTAGAATACTATGTGAACCTTATGTTTGTGTATAAACTGGGCACTGATAATAAACTCCAACTTGTTTTTTATGAACATAATTGTTGTATTCATAATTTATACATAAAGAGAACTCCGGTGACTGGTAATTAAATTGATGGATTATACTTCTATGGTGATGCATTTGATATATAAATTAAGCCAATGTGTGTTTTAATAGTAACGATATTATATATATGGGGCATTCAAGGCTAGGTCATCTATTTGATCATGTGCTACATGATGAACTATCTCCCTCTGATGTGTTTCATAGGGCTAAAATGCATTGGAACCCTTTTCCATTAAGTGAGCATAAATCCTCATGTATTAGGGATCTATTTCACCTAGATGTTGGGTCCATATAAGGTACAAAGTAAACAGTAGTGAATGATTATTTCCCACCCTCCTAAAGCCATGAGAGTTGGTCAGAAAAACAAAGGTTCTCATAGAGGGATGTATGGGTATACTTGCTGAAGCACAAAGATGAAGTCTTCTATAATATTATGTTTTTTCAGTAAGGTATAATTTTAATTTGAAAAACCTATAAAGGTGCTTAGAAGTAATAACGGATCAGAATTTGTAAGTTATCACAAGGATAATTTTTTAAGGAAAACAAAATCATTCATCAAACTTCATGTTTTTATACACCATAGAAAATGGAATTGTAGAAAGAAAACATAGGCATGTCTTAAATGTGGATGTATTCTTGTTGTTCCAAGACAGTCTTCCTCCTTCCTCCTAGATTCTAGTCTAACTATGTTTTAACTGCTACTTACCTATTTAATAGGAAACCCTCTTTGGTTCTTGATGGCAAATCACCTACAAGATAATGTTTAGCTTTAAACCCTCTATAGGTTAGGGTCTTTGGTTGTGTGTTTTAGTTTCATTCTAAGTAACTCAAGATAATTGGAAATCATGCTGAAAAATGTGTTTTTCTGGGACATTTAAAAAAAAGGGTTATAAGTTGAGTCTTGATCAGAAACAAATTGTTTATTAAATAAATCTTATGAAACAGTGTTTCCATTTAAAAATTATAATGATTTAAATGACAGTTGTTTTACAAATAATGGTACTTTAATTACTCTTTTTTATTTTTATTTTTGTTTTTTTATTTTTTTAATCAAGTCAGTCTAAAGTTTCTAACGCTGTAGAACCCAATGATGAGGAGAGGCCGAGAGGGTATCAAAACAAACTGCTAGTACTGATCTGCTACCTAGGGTCAACATGGAGACTGGTGTTGGCAGGGCTGGTTCCAGTAGCCTCATAGTTTTAGTGCAGGCGAGGCAGCTTTACAATTGTCACAGAGTCTAGTGTAGGCTCTAGTGTGGTAGACACTAGTAACAGTTTAATGAAGAGTATAGTTCTCCTAAGGGTATTAATGATCCAGTAGTACCAGTTAGTTAGAACTTAGAAGGTCTACTAAAAGCTTTCTTTTCTATAAAGAATCACAAGATTTCATGGTTAATGGAGAAGTCAAATTTTGGCTGGAAAAAGTAGTTAATTATCAAAGGTTATCAGCTGATAAATTTATGTGTTGCCATCGTGTTATATTAATCTGTTGAACCGAAGAATTTTAGAAAAGCTTGTGTCTGATATTAATTGAATAAATGCTATGAATGAGGAAATGGAGGCCTTAATTAGAAATAATTCATGGGATCTTGTAGAACTGTCTCTAAGTAGAAAGCCAATTGGTTGTAAGTGGGTTTATAAATTCAAATAGAAGTCTACGAGAAAGATTGAAACATATAAAGCTAGGCTAGTTACAAAGGTGTATAACCAAAAGGAAGGGATAGATATTGATGAAACTTTTTCTCCGGTGGTAAAAAAATGGTAAGTGTTTGTTGTGTGATTAGCTTAGCAGTAGAAAAGGATTGGCCTTTTTATCAACTAGACATTAATAATGCTTTCTTGTATGGTAATTTGAATGAACAAGTGTATATGTGTTTGCCTAAAGGATATTTTCCACGAACAAAACTAAAGCGTGTAAATTGAATAATTCATTATATGGGTTTCATAGGAGTTTTGGTTGAGTATGGTTTGAACAAAGAAAGAGCAACTATTATCTGTTTGTTAAATGTACAGATTCTGCTCTTCTTATTTTGCTGGTTAACGTTGGTGATATTGTTGTAACTGGTAGTAGTATGGATGAAACTAATAAGATGAAACAGTTGTTGCAATCTGAATTTATGATTAAAGATATAGGGGGTTAAGGTAGTTTCTTGGTTTAGAGGTTATTAGGTCATCACTTGGTATATGTGTGACCCAAAAAAAGTATTGCATTAACTTGTTAACAAAGTTGGGTCTTAGTGGGTGTAAGCCAGTAAACACACTATTGAATAGAATTTCTCAGTAACAAATGTTTGTAACAAACATGAAACTGTTTAAGAAAATATAACAAGCTATCAAAAGATACTAGGTAAATTGATTTACGCTTCATGCACTCATTCAGAAATTTCTTATTTTGTGCATTTCTTAAGCCAATTCATGCAGATAAGAAAATTTTGTTTAGTAAGGGTATGTCTTTTAATCTCACTGCATATGCAGATTGTGATAGGGGAAAATGCTTGGAGTCCGGACTCCGGACTTTGACATTGTACATGCCTGTAACCTTACCTATAAAAATGTTTTGTGATAATAATGTTGTTATTTCTATAGCAGATAATCGTGTATTTCATGAGTGTACAAAACATTTTGAAGTTAATTACTTCATGGAAAGAATTTTGCTGCAATAATTAAGAAAGGTTCACTGATTCTGATAAGCAATTAGGAGATATTTTTACCAAGTCTATGTGTAACTCAACATGAAATCTTGAGTAAGTTGTTATATATGCATGATGTCTTTGGTTATTGAATTGAGGGAATGTCAAAAATACATCTCAATTCTTCTAATCAAACACAATTTTGTCTTTTAGTATGAAAACCACAGAATAAAACTAATGTGGTGACAAGTAAAAACAAAGAGAAAAACAGTGAATTCGGTTTGGACCAATAAAAGTTTAACAAAAATTCATGAAATGAAAACCACTATTTAACACTTAGATCTGACTGATGAAAAATGAAATTTTCATAACAAAAGTGGTTCTCATTTTTCACAAATGTTTATTACAAAAATTCATGAAATGAAAACCACTATTTAACACTTAGATCTGACTGATGAAAAATGAAATTTTCATAACAAAAGTGGTTCTCATTTTTCACAAATGTTTATTAAAAGAACCCAAATGAATGATCAAACGATTGATGAAGAATGTATTAGAGCCACTACAATATGCAATCAAATCAAGCCTCTTAACTCAAGCTATAAACCGGTGATCAATCAAACTTTCAAAGATCAAGATTTTACCTTATTCCAAGCAGAACCCAGATGATTAGACGCAACATTAAGATCATCGGCGGTGAGTTTACGAGGAACAGGGAGTGGTGCAGCATCTTCTTTAACATCTCTAACCCAATAAGTATAAGACGACGTCGTACTTGATTCGGTACTAGCCTGCTTCTCTGATGACACCACACCACCTCCTTCCATCTTTAAACTAATATTCCAACTCAATTAACTTAGAAACCTAAGAACAACAACAAACCCCAATTGTTCAATCAGACACACAAATGCTTTAGGGTCGTATGATAATGAAATGAAATGAAATTCAAAGATGAAACCTGATTGGAGAGAATTGAACAACAATGATGTTGAAGACGAAGGGAAGGGAAGAGGAGATCTGGGTTGACTGCGGAAGCTTCTGGAGGGTGTGAAGACTTTGTTCCAATTGATATGGAGAAAGCGGACTCTTTACATGTTATTTATAAGGAGTTAAGGACTACAACATTGATCCACCCCAACCCCCTAAACATAGCAAATGAGCCTATGACGTTATTGGGCTAGTAGCCCCACGATCATGAGAAACATGTCATGATTAGCCTAGTAAAGAAAAAGAAGGGTTCAATATATATATGACTCGCGGGTAAAGATGCCATATGAGTTGTACGAATGTTATACCGACTACTTATACAAGCAATAATATTGTATATTAGTCATCAGGGCCGGCTTAATAAGAACTAAATTCCTTTGACTGATAGATGTTTTTTATTCACAGCAAAAAAACAAAACAAGTAACTTGAAACACCTTGTTGGGCTCCTAGCAATCTTGTGCTTGGGTAGTTGGGTGATTTAACACTTCAACCTTTTCTATTCCAAGTAGATTTCCTAGTAGATCATCCTGAAATTATCTACAATGCATTCAATTCCCATTCGGTTCTTTTTATGCATCACACATACATTTCCAGAGTAAGTGGTATACACACATTAAACCTAACATAGATAAAAATCCATTTTTTTTGCAGACCATAAAAAAATACGTAACTTTTTTAACTAGAATTCTCTTTTGAATCAAGAATATAATGTGTTAATAAGTTATAAACCCTTCTGAAAACAGAAATTAGTAATAAAATTTGCAATTCCAAACGACACCACTTCCATAGTTCTAAACTCCATATATGTTTATTCAATTTACTAGTTGAGCTTACAACTAAAATCACTGTTGTGCAAACAACTAAATTAAATACGTAAACTTGATAAAAGAAAGCAAACCTTGGCTTTTTTGATCCTTAATGCTTTAATAATCAAACAAAACAACAGTGAAAACGATTGTGCTTTAGCACATCATAGTTTAGCAAGAACAATATGCTCATCGTTGGAAGTTAGATTTGTGAAAAGCTGGATAACTAGTTCCAATCGACGACTTCGATATAGAGGGCCAAAGGAGGGCGTCGAATTCCATTCCAACTTTTGATCTTCCATCTCCAGCTTAATTGTTCTCCCGAGTCAATTGTTCTCTGCTTCCATTTGCAGCCCAACTCCAAGCCTCAATATTAAAACAAATCCAGCCCAATAATTACATAACATTATCTGAAAATTGGGGGCCTTGTTATGTTGGGGGGGCCTAAGCCATAAGCTTCCCTTGCATAACAATTGCGCCGGCCCTGTTAGCCATGTAAGTATGTAAGTATTAGATATTAGGTTTATTATATGAGTCTACGGTCCCACTTAGGTTTATAAGGTTTCTTATCATCTCTATAAATTGTATCTAACGATTTAATAATATCAATTCAGTCTTTTACCATCTTATATGGTATCAGAGCCTTAGGGCTTTGGTTATCGTCTTCCTTGCGCAACACATAAAAATAAAAACCCTAGTCGTTGCCACCAAGTTCAAACCCTAGACAAAGCGGTGTACCGCCACTCGTCGCCGCCGCGCTGTCCCACCTTTGTTTTCTGTTTTGTTTCTTTATTTTCTAGTTCCCATTGAATTAAGTTTTGTTATTGATTGAATATTCAAACATGATATTCATTATTTTGGTTGGGTCACCATCATTATCTTGATTTATTCTTGAATACGGCTCGCAAGATGTAGCGATCACTTTGTTTTCTTTTCTTTTTCTTAATTCTCGGTGTTTTAGCCGCACTAAGGATCACGATCACTGGCTTGGCCTTTTTTATCTTTTTATTATCTCTATAGATTTCATCTCTTGATCTACGGATCCAAGTGACCATCGGCTACTAGCCTTGATACGTCGCCAACGACTACGGTCGCAAGTTCTCAACTTATTATTCCAAGAATTAAGAACCATGAAGTATCAAGCAAACTATGAATAGCATAGTCAATCAATATATGGATGAAAAGATCAAGCATAATTATAATTTGTTGGCAAAAGTTTGGATATCGGAGTCAATCGAATCATATTTATCTTATTATTATTGGTTTTATGTTTTTTTGTTTTCCAGTCTTAGCGTCTGATTACTCCCGCTTCGACTGTAGGGGAGTATTAGATATTAGGTTTATTATATGAGCCAACAGGCCCAGTTAGGTTTATAAGGTTTCTTATTATCTCTATAAATTGTAACCTAACGTTTCAATAATATCAATTCAGTCTTTTACTGCAGGACCGGTGAAGAGGTGGTCACTTACAACACAACAACACAAAGAGGAGATTAACCAAACTTAATCAAACAGTAAACTGGATTAACCACAATAATGATACTAAGAACACAAGTAACAAGTAAGAGACAGAACAAGAGATTGGGTTTCAAGATTGCAGTATATTGCTTTCTCAAGTTCTATTACAAGTGTTACAAAGCATAAAGAAAGATACTAGAACATGGAATACTTATACTACAACCTACAGCCGGCTATACTTTGAAAGCCAGCTGGATACAATTGACTAGACACAAACAAAATCAATTGTAGAATCAAAAGGCATATCTGCCTTTTGACCTTGTGACTATGACATGTCATAGCTCACATCCTTATCTATTACAAAAAGGATAAAGTACATAAAGTAGAAAGTTACAGACTCAAGACCTCAATGTACAGTTACCAAAAGCATGGACCTTTTCACCAACTCATGTAAGTTGGTGACTTTACAGAGATGCAGCGGAAAGGTGTTCAGCTTTATGGAACAGTACATCAGATAAAGCATGTTAAAAAGTCTTCGGAAGAAATCTGTCTTCATAGGATGAAGCTTCGGAAGACTTTGTCTCTGAGGCTTCGGAAGACTTCATATTTGGCTTCGGAAGATATTGGTCTTGGCTTCGGAAGATTTTACACTTAGAATATTTCTAGTGCATGGTGTAAAACTTCCAAAGCAATTCTACTTCAGTTCTTTAGTGCATTGCTTGTAGAGAGACTTTGGATGTTTTGGTTTGCATCAGACTTAAAATCCTTACAAACTCCCCCTAGGCTAATGCTACAAAAACATTTAGAAGATCTTCAGATGTTAGTAGTCTTCAGCACAATCATGACCATACCCTTCTTCATTATATGGTCAGGATCATTCAGACTTTCATAGTATCTTCTCATCTCAAAGAGATCATGCAGAGGTAAGTTGATTATGTCTTGCCATGTATAGACATTCTTAACACCTTGATCTCTGATTACATGCCATCTTTCTGGATTAGTAGAGAAGGTCCAGGATAAGATGGGTGTCTCAGCTGCAAGAGGAGCCACTTGTATTGAAGTTGATTGGGCTGCCTCTTCATGCACTTCCTCAGGTTGATCTGACTCAGCCTGAGGTGTAGAGGTAGATGATTCAGGCTTCTTCTTCTTAGACTTTGGTTTAGAAGCCATCCTCTTCTTCCTCTTAGATGACTTTAACTGAGAAGACTGGTCTGCAGCACCTTGTTGATCATCCTTGTCTTTCTCAGTTGGGTGTTCCTCCCTCACAGGTTCAGAAGGAGTGGGAGTTTGACCCTGCTGTGGATCAGAAGATGAAGCTTGCTGAGGCTCAGCAGGAGGTCCGGGTTGTGTTGTCTCAGGTTGTTCAACCTTAACCTCCACTTCAGGTGGGACTTGACTTGGAAGAGAGTGTAAGTCAATCAGTTCTCCACTCTTGATCTTCTGCTTGATTACCCTTATATGCTCATCCATTGTGGATAGAGACATAGGGCCAAGTCTCCTTCCGGAGAATCCATACAGCTTCAAGAAGCTCATCATCCTTTGTCTGTCAGCAGACTTCTTCATACTCTTTTGGATGATGGCTCTTGACTTTGCAGCTTCTTCCCTTAGCTTCTTCTTAGTTGTCTTTCTCTCTTTGACTAACTCAAGCTCAAGTTGTTTTAAGTACTCAAACTCAACAAAGTCATAGGACAAGGGAAGAAGTGCATCTGCCTGATAGAAGCCTGTGGCACTCAGGGAAGAGATTGGGTTTCAAGGATGCAGTATATTGCTTTCTCAAGTTCTATTACAAGTGTTACAAAAGCATGAAGAAAGATACAAGAACATGGAATACTTATACTACAACCTATAGCCGGCTATACTTTCAAAGCCAGCTGGATACAATTGACTAGACACAAACAAAATCAATTGTAGAGTCAAAAGGCATATCTGGCTTTTGACTTGTAACTATGACATGCCATAGCTCACATCCTAATATATTACAAAAAGGATAAAAGTACATAAAGTAGAAAGCATGGACTCAAGACCTCAATGTACAGTTACCAAAAGCATGGACCTTTCACCAACTCATGTAAGTTGGTGACTTTACAGAGTTGCAGCGGAAATGTGGTCCAGCTTTATGGTAAAGTACATTAGATAAAGGCATATCTCTAAAAGTCTTTGGAAGAAATTTGTCTTCACTAATTGGCTTCGGAAGACTTTGTCTTTGAAGCTTCGGAAGACTTCATTTTTGGCTTCGAAAGATATTGGTCTTGGCTTCGGAAGATTTTACACTTAGAATATTTCTAGTGCATGGTGTAAAACATCCGAAGCATTTCTACTTTAGTTCTTTTGTGCATGCTTGCAGAGAGACTTTGGATGTTTTGGCTGCATCAGACTTATAGGAATCCTTACAAACTCCCCCTAGGCTGATGCTACCAAAACATTTAGAAGATCTTCAGATGTTTGTAGTCTTCAGCACAATGATGACCATACCCTTCTTCATTAGATGGTCAGGATCATTCAGACTCTCATAGTATCGTCTCATCTCAAAGAGATCATGCAGAGGTAAGTTGATTATGTCTTGCCATGTATAGACATTTTCAACACCTTGATCTCTGATCACATGCCATCTTTCTGGATTAGTAGAGAAGGTCCAGGATAAGATGGGTGTCTCAGCTGCAAGAGGAGCCACTTGAATTGGAGTTGATTGGGCTGCCTCTTTATGCACTTCCTCAGGTTGATCTGACTCAGCCTGAGGTGTAGAGATAGATGATTCAGGCTTCTTCTTCTTAGACTTTGGTTTAGAAGCCATCCTCTTCTTCCTCTTAGAAGACTTTAACTGAGAAGACTGGTCTGCAGCACCTTGTTGATCATCCTTGTCTTTCTCAGTTGGGTGTTCCTCCCTCACAAGTTCAGAAGGAGAGGGAGTTTGACCCTGGTGTGGATCAGAAGATGAAGCTTGCTGAGGCTTAGCAGGAGGTCCGGGTTGTGTTGTCTCAGGTTGCTCAGCCTTAACCTCCACTTCAGGTGGGACTTGACTTGGAAGAGAGTGTAAGTCAATCAGCTCTCCACTCTTAATCTTCTGCTTGATTACCCTGATATGCTCATCCATTGTGGATAGAGACATAGGGCCAAGTCTCTTTCCGGAGAATCAATACAGCTTCAAGAAGCTCATCATCCTTTGTCTGTCAGCAGACTTCTTCATACTCTTTTGGATGATGGCTCTTGACTTTGCAACCTCTTCCCTCATCTTTCTCTTTGTAGCTTTTTTCTTTAAGCACTTGAAGTTCAAGCTGTTTGAGATACTCAAACTCAATATACTCAAAGGACAAGGGAAGAAGTGCAGATGCCTGGTAGAGACCTGTGGCACTCAGATAGTTGATCATGTTTTGTCTGTCTGTTTCTTTGTCTACCTGAGGTTCTTATGTAAATGCCATAGTCTCTTGCACAGGGCTTTCTTGAACTGGGGAGAGAGTAAGAGCATGCCTGTATAGTCTTTTCTGTCTCTTCTCCTCTTTGAATTGGAGAAGTAACCTTGCATCCTCCTTTTCTTTCATCTCTCTTGACACTTCCATGTCAGCCAGTTCATTTAGTTGCTCTAAGGGGAGAGATATAATCTCATCTATGTCATAGTTCCTGGTCTGCAGGTAAGTAATCCTGACTACCCTCAACTCATCATCTTGAGTGTTTGGTCTGGGGGCAGCCCTGATTGCAGCTTGCATAACACCTGAAGACCCAGAGGAACTTTCTCCCCTTAGCTTCCTCTTCCTCTCTCTCTCCTCCTCCTCAATTTCCTCAGGACTCAAAATCCTTTTCCCTTTGTCACTCACAGACCTTTGTGACTCAGGGTGGATAGAGGTTTGGCCTTCATTGCTTGGTGTAGCATCTATGCTCTGGCCAGAGAGAGGTTGTGAGACACCTTCACCAGCAGGTGTTTCACCGAGGGAATGAATTTCTGAAGCAGTTGTTGGTGTGACAGGGCTCTCAGGCTCTATTACTGGGCCTTCAGCTAAGGTTTTCCCTTTGAAGCTAATCTCAGGGTCTGCCTCAGCATCCAGTTGACCAATGACATTACCTGATTGCCATTGTCTCCTTCTTAGGCTGAACTCTTCAGTATTTCTGTCTTGAATTCTGAGTGCTAACCTGTCAGCTTGTCTTGATTTGCTTGGATTGACAAGTGGCATGTTGACCAGATCAAGACCTTCATAGTAGTTCAAGGTTTGAAAATCAAATACTTCTTGTTGCCCTTGAACTCTGTGAAGAATAAGGGCTCTTCTATCAGCATCATACCTCCACCAAATGATGTAGTTTGAAGTTCCTTGAGGTGGGGATGACATAGCCCTTGGTATACCTTCCTCAAAGAGACTCCTGATGATAGAGTCTATAGAGTCCATATTAATGTGAACTTGAGGAAGTTGCTGAGTATGCACAATTGCAAGTGAGGATGGTGAGTCCTCAATGTCCATACTCTCTGAAGAACTCCCAGGTTTTGTCTCTGAAGAACTCCCAGGTTTTTGGTAGCATCACCTTCTTGCATAGGTGAGCTAGAGGTTAGGTCAATCACATTCACAGGTTCTTGTGTTCCTGGTTGAACTCTTCTTAAAGGTCTCCCAGCTAGTTTTTCCCTGAGATAAGATATCTCAAGTTGCTGATCATTGACCCTGTTGTGAAGGGTAGTCACCTGAGATTCAAGGTGACTAACCTTAGAGACTAAATAGGATCATGTTTTTGACAGTTTTTGCACCTTTAGTCTTAGATTCCCCTATTCTTCATCAGAAGAATCATTGGGGGATGAGATGATTGGACCAAAGTCCTCTCTCTCATCACCAGCTTCAGGTTCTTGGCTGCTGGATTTCCTCTACTCATTGACATTCTCAGTTGAGATGTTAATGGGCTGAGTTGCCATGGTTGAGGTCTTAATAATGTAATCACTTGCAAAAGTGAGAGCCTCTTCCATATGGATATCCTGAACAGGTTCAGAAGTATCCACCTCAGTTATAGGTGACTGATGTGGGCTAGACTGAGGAGACTCAGGAGTACTCATCTCTCTTTGAGTAGGGGAAGAGAAGAGAGACTCATGGTACTCACTGAAACCTAAGTCTTCATCAGTATAGAATGAAAGGTTGGGAATGGGTTGATTTAGATCTAAAGGCTGGGGATGGTAACTATCCCCTGAAGGTTGTTCACTTGAGTGTTGAGACTCAGAGTGAAGGCTTAAGGCAGTTGGGCTTGTGAGCTCATCAGGGTGAGCATGAGGAACCTCAGCCCTGATTGTTGAAGAGATGGGAGTGGTTTGCTCCTCAGGGGAAGTGGGAGCTCTAGTGTCCACTTCCTCATGTATTGGTGAGTATATGGGGACCTGCACAGACTCAATAGCTTGAGCAGGGGTTCGTTTGGATTTTCTTTGGTAGGTGAGGGTTACTTGTGGCCTTTTTGGTGGTAAAGAGGTAGAAGGTGTGGGTTCAACACTAGCTTGTGTTGCTAGGTTGTCACCTTGAGCAATGAGCTCTAACATTTTAGGGACAAGGGCTGTTTCTATCCCTGAGAAGCCTACAGTTGGCTTCTTCATGATTTTAAAGATGCCGGGCTTCATTTGTTCCAATTTAAGAATGTTATCTGTTTCCCTCAACTGTGAGCCCAGTTCACAGTTGAGAATGTGTTGAACATATCTAGGAAACATATAATACTCTAAGGAGTCCAACTTAGCAAGCAAATTTGTATAGACAAATTGAGAGTACCTGAACTTGACCCCTTGAACCATTCCATGCACTATGAAGGAGAGATCCTCAGGAATCTGGTCCCACCCTCCATGCTTGTTTGACAGGCTGTGGATAACCACATGGAGTAGGTATTTCCACTGGGATGAGACCTTTCTTTTCCTGAAGGTCTTTACAGAGAAATCTCCCTCATAGCCCATCTGCTCAAAGGAATGATTGACAGCTTCCTTTGGGAAGGACAACTCACCTTCTTCATCATCCAGCTGCAAATGAGTGTTGATGATGGCTGGAGTGATGAAGATTGTCCTCCCTTGCACTATGGCAGACAGTGCCTTCTCCCCATCCATGATGACCTCTTGGCAGGTCTTCCAAAATTCATGCAAATGATCCTCATAGAGAGTAGGATCAATGGTTAGGGAGGTGAAGTAATTTGATAAAGCTAAGAAACGGCAAATCTCTGAGAAACTATCATCTTTCTTAGAGCTTAACAGAGCAACCTGGTTGTGTTGCCTGTGAAGTTGCAAGGAGAAATCTAGGTTGTTTCTGCAGTTAAGGTTGGCCATTTGAGAAGCTTAAGGATGAAGAAAGGTGAAAAGCAAAGGCGGTTTGGGAATTAGGTTTGAGGAATAGTAGAATTGAAGAAGATAGTGAGGGAGAGGGGGAACCATTGGGTATTTATGTGAAAAGGATTTGAACCAAAGTTAATGAAAGATGATAAACTTTGAAATCCGAATGTCGGTCCCACCTCTGAAAAAGTAGTTTACTTTTGCTCAAAAAGTAGTTTTCTTGGAATTCGAAAAGCTTCCGAAGGTAAATTATATTCGGAAGTTTTAAAGAAAAAGCTTCCGAAACTAAAATGACTTCGGAAGAATTTCCTGAGAATCTTGAAAATTTTGCTTCGGAAGAGAAATAAAAACTTGAATGCTTTGTATGTAAAACAACAAAGCTTCCGAGAGTTAATTTTGATTCGGAAGGAAAAAGTCCTTGAAAACAAATAAGTGTCTGAGACAAGTATTTAAGCTTCGGAAGATAGATTGAAACCTCTTCCGAAGGTAAAATTTCTTAGACAGTTATTTATTTTGAAGACATGATTTGCTTCCGAAGGTAAAAATATATCTTCCGAAGGATCAGAAAATTTTCAAGAATCTAAGGAAAATCTTCAAAAAGGATTTTTTATCCAAAGAAAACATGAGCTTATGAAAGTGATGAACTAGACAACTTAGGACACACATATTTTAAGAAATAACTAGAATTAATTTTAAGAAAAGATCTACTCAAAGTTAATCATCCCAATAGCTGATATTAGATATTTAAATCTCTGTCCATCAAAAGCTTTTGTAAACAGATCAGCATATTGTTCATTTGTATGAACTTTGACTAGTTTAATTAATCCATTTTCATAGTTATTTCTTATTAAGTGATACCTGATATTGATGTGTTTGGTCCTTGAGTGCTGCACAGGGTTCTCAGTGATAGAGATAGCACTATTGTTGTCTATGTGAATGAGAGTCTCCTTGAAGTTAAATACATAGTCCAGCATCTGATTTTGAATCCAAAGTACTTGAGCACAACAACTTGCAGCAGCAATGTATTCAGCCTCAGCAGTTGATGCAGACACACAGGATTGTTTCTTGCATTGCCATGAGACAACCCTTCCACCAAGGAATTGACATCCACTAGATGTAGACTTTGCAGTCATATTGCAACTACCATAATCACTATCTGTATAAGCATACAATTGAAGTCAGGATTCTTTGGATACCATAAACCAAGTGTTGAAGCACCTTTGAGGTATATTAGAATCCTCTTGACAGTGATGAGGTGAGACATCTTAGGGTTGGCTTGATATCTTGCAAAAATGCATGTAGCAAACATGATATCAGGCCTGCTAGCAGTAAGATACATAAGAGACCCAATCATAGCCCTGTATAAGTGTTCATCTACACACTCCCCCTCAAGATCTGGTCCAAGGGAGTGGTTTCTGGCTATGGGTGTCTTAGCAATCTTACAATCAGTCATGTTGAACATCTTGAGTATGTCCTGAACATACTTTGACTGACTTATGAAGATACCATCTTCAACTTGCTTCACTTGAATTCCCAGAAAGAAATTGAGTTCTCCCATTGCATTCATTTCAAATCTGTTTTTCATCAGCTTCTCAAAGTCTTTGCAGAGCTTTGGATTAGTTGAACCAAAGATGATGTCATCTACATACACTTGAACTAGCAATATGTCATTTACCTGTCCTTTGATGAAGAGAGTTCCATCTATAGTACCTCTCCTGTATCCATGTTTGCAAAGTTACTCAGATAATGTCTCATACTATTTCCTGGGTGCCTGATGCAGCCCATAAAGAGCTTTGTCAAGATTGCAGACATAATCAGGATGATCAGGGTCTACAAAACCAGGTGGCTGTTTGACATACACCTCTTCATCAATCACTCCATACAGAAAAGCACACTTCACATCAAGTTGAAAGACCTTGAAGTTCTTTGATGCAGCAAATGCCAGGAATATCCTAACAGCTTCTAGTCTTGCTACTGGAGCAAAGACATCAATGCAGTCAATCCCTTCTTCTTGTGTGTATCCTTGAACAACTAGTCTAGCCTTGTTCTTGATGATAATGCCTCTATCATCATTCTTGTTCCTAAACACCCATTTGGTTCCAATGGTAGTCTTCCCATGAGGAAGAGGACAAAGGTTCCAAACTTTTTGCCTTTTGAATTGAAGCAACTCTTGTTGCATAGCTTCAACCCAACTTCCATCATTTAGAGCCTCATCAACTTTCTTTGGCTCTATCTGGGATAAGAAACAAGAGTGAAGACAAACATTTGCTTCATGGGTTTTTCCTCTTGTTCTTACCCCTATGACAACATCTCCAATGATATTTGTGGTGGGGTGAGACTTGTGGATCCTAATCTGAGGGATCACAGCAAGTTGCTGAGAAATATCTAAATTTGAGAAATTTAGATCTGGCATAGATGATTCACCCTCCACATCACCACACTTATCAAGATTGACTTGATCCAATGAGTGTGTGACATCATTGATGTTGTCATCTATGGTGTGGTTATTATCATCAAGGAATTCTTGATAACTTTCACCACCACCATTGTTGTCTTTCACAATTAAGGTATCTTTATCTGGTTGTGGAGCCTCTGAGCTGGAATTTGAAGGCACCCCAGATGTATCAGCTGAGTTTGTCATTGTAGTGCTGATAGAAACCTTATTTGCTGAAGTAGTTCCAACTGGAGCTGAAGATGTATGAGTTGAAGGTCTTCTTAGCTCAAATCTTGGATCAGGATCACCTGTATTTAAATTTTCTGCAGATCCTGAAACATTCTCACAAGATTTGATATAACAGTTGGTAACTAAATCAAGATCAAATAGCCAATCAGGACCAGAACCAGCCACACAGGGTGTGTGTTCATTGAAAGTCACATTGGCTGACTCCTCAACAATTCTAGTTCTGAGATTGTATACTCTATAAGCCTTAGCCTGAGAAGAGTATCCAATGAAGTGTCCATCATTTGATTTCTCAGCAAATTTGGCAATTTGATCTTTGGTATTCAAGATGGTGCAAGGACATCCAAATGACCTGAGAAAGCCAATGAAAGGTTTTCTCTTGTGCCAAAGTTCATAAGGAGTCTTACCATGTGTCTTAACTACTAAAACTCTGTTTTACACATAGCAAGCAGTGTTTACTGCCTCTGCCCAGAAGGTGATGGGCAGTTTAGAGTCAGACAACATAGTTCTTGCAGCTTCAATTAGTGTCCTGTTTCTCCTCTCAGCAACACCATTTTGCTGAGGAGTCCTGGGAGCATTATATTGTCTTGTAATACCTTTTTCATCACAAAATGCATCAAGGGTTTGATTCTTGAATTCAGTCCCTTGATCACATCTTATGGTTTAAACCTTTGATTTAAACCTTTGAATTCAGTCCCTTGTAATATTGTCTTGTAATACCTTTTTCATCACAAAATTCTGGTTCTACTTGAAACTTTTACCTGATGGCACGTAGCTACTTGGATTGGCATCCTTCATTCGGTCCCATTTTCAGTTTAAGTTTAGGTTTTGAAAATAGTTTACCCAATTCTCTTAAACTTTGGCTTTGATACCAACTTGTAAGGCCCCGTTCCCGGGAAGCCTCACAGTTGGTTAATCATAGCATAAAAATCAGTTTAATAATTAAAACATTGCAGCGGAAATAATTAGACATTCATTTAAACCTTTGAAAACACATCGTACTCGTACATTTGTCATTTAATTGTAAACAAAACATATTACTTGTTCTTAAATTACAATAAAGATTTTCATAAACTTGAATGCCATCCATAGCTCCCCAAGTAGCTCCGTGTGCCATCCTCAGCATCAGCGTTTACCTGCCAACTATTATGCATAAAAGTCAGCTTCGCTGAGTGAGTTCTAGTTTTAAATATTATAAGAAAATATAAACTTTATCCTTCATATAATGACCATGCATACATCAAAGTACATATCATTATTTGCATCATAATAAGCATGTTCATTATCTTTCATTCTTTCATTATCTTTCACTTTCCTCATAAACGAGATTGCACAAAGCAAGAGCTCCATGTTGATTGACAACAAATGCCAATCCCTGTCGGTACACATGAAAACGGTAGCTAACCCCCGACAGTTGATCCACACTGCAAGGCACATAGCCCGCTCATGAATACAGATCCATCATCATACATCAGACTCACATAAGTGAAGTCTATCATAGTGCTTGCAAGACTTTACATCATCAAACGGGCCCGGGGGTAACATTCATTAAGTTTCGCTTTTCATTAATATCATCTTCCACTTTAATATATAATACTTAACTTATTAAGTACGCAACATACCAAGTACTAATTTTCACAAAACATAACCGACCCGCCGCGGGACAGCGGGGGTTCGGGGGCGGCAGCCCCTGACAGCGGGGTCCTAGGGGCAGCAGCCCCTAGTGGGGTCCAAGGGGCAACGCCCCTGGCTTTTATATAGCACATTTACTTATAGAAAAATCGTTCTTCCTGTTAAAACCCCTTAAAATCTTGGTCATTTAAAAACATAAATTTAGTATGCATAATAGCCCCAAAACATGGAAAAACTTATAAATAGGGGATCTAGAACTCACTTGGATACCACGAATAACCTCTAGACTAAGCTTTCTAGGCTAGGATCCCACTACACAACCTGCAGACAAGTTAACACTCTAAGGGGTTAATTTTCTGCCTAAATTCGCTGCTAATTTCGCTGCAAGATCAACAATTTCGCAGCTAGATTCGCCAACACTTTCGCTGCTAGTTTCACCAGCAGTTTCGCTGCTAGTTTCGCTAGCACCTTCGCTGGCAGTTTCGCTGGCATCTTCGCTGCCAGTTTTGCTGCCAGTTTCGCCCAACTTTCGTTGGAAAACCATGCCTGCGAAACTACCTGCGAAACTATAGTTTCGCAGGAAGATCCACAGTTTCGCTGATTGAATATGCAAATTCGCTGGATGAATATACAGTTTCGCAGATCGCATAAAAATTACGAACCAGTCCGTTTTTAACCCAAAATCATAACTTTTTACGTCCAATCTCTTAGTTTATCATCCATGAGGCTAAATCTAAGCTTTATACATGTTTTCATACGTAAAAATGTGACCTTTATGCGATTCTTTGCAACTTTTCAAAACCCAAAACCCTAGAATCCGGGTTTGATCTATAGAAGGGTTTAGAGGTCGATTCTTACCTGGATTTGTTGCTTCTTTCTTAGATCTTGATGCTCCAACACCCAGATCTTCAATCTCTTCACCTTGGAAGCTTTAAATCTTGAGTTTTCTTCACTTTCTCTCTCTACTTTCTCTCTCTATGAATTTTGGTGGCTAGGTTGTAATGATGGAGATGGAGGCTAATTTGGGTAGGTTAAGGGCTGATTATGGGCCTTAATCACTTAGGCTCTTGTCCATAAACCCAATTTGGCCCATAACCCATTTCCTTCTTTTACTAAATACCCATTATTTAAGCCCATTATCCTTAATGACTCGTTTCGACTTTTCGAGGTGTTACAGATCCCATATGAGTCAATCACAGGGATTGAACTCCCTTCGAGTCTGTTGCAACACAAAGTCGCTCACCTCATATCTATGCTTGGCTTTATGCCACACCCCCGAAGTTATACGTAACTCGGGTAACCATCATATCTATGCTTGGCTTTATGCCACACCCCCACCGAAATGGGTAACAACACCCCCACCGAAGTGGGTAACAACACCCCCACCGAAGTGGGTAACAACACCCCCACCGAAGTGGGTAATAACACCCCCACCAAAGTGGGTAACATCTTTGAAGGTCAGTCACAAAGACTGAAACCCTTGCGTGCACACTTTAGGACTTGCTGAACCTCACGCGGTTGAGCTTAAGGCATTTAGAGCCGTGCACTTCACTATACTTTGCTTGTAAGCCTCTTACGTTCACGTTCGTTCATTAATACATGCATTCATTCATTAACGTTCCTCTTTTCATTATCTTCCACTTTACGTTTACATAATACTTTATTACGTTCATTAACGATCCACGCAAGCCAAGGGAAGACAAACATACATACATAGTAAGGAAATATATAATCATAAACATACACCATCACCATATAGGCAACATCATACATGCATACCACACATCAGACATAAGCCATCACATCATAACCAAGCCTATCTCCCCATTTCATCACCCCCTTGAAAACCACTTAGAAACCTTAGGTCCAACTTGGGCGCTTGGGACCTTTCAGGCGCATGAGCACAAATTCTATGCATAAAATTGATCTGGGCGCCTGGGCACTATTTGGGCGCATCTGTCTGCCCTGCTTAGGGCTCATCACACCTTGGCTATTTTAACACCTTGTGCGCATGGGATTCATTTCAGGCGTCATGGGATTCAATTCAGGCGTATGAGCCAACCTTAGGCGATGTCCCTTCATCTCAAGCGCATGGGCCTTTATTTCAGGCGCATGGCCAACCTTAGGCGCATGGGCCTTCACTTCAGGTGCATGGGCCTTTGTTTCAGGCGCATGGCCAACCTTAGGGCGAATGGCCACTGTTCATGTTCGCTGAACATTCTAAAATGTTCTCTGCGCGATCAAATTTCGTCCGATTATCATTCTAATCATACCCAAGCATAAATCTAACATACCAAGGCCATATAGATATGCTAACCCTCATCATGAACCCACAATTTACACTAAAACATACATACAATCATTTCGAACATAAAGCTGTAAACCCACGGTTATTTTCAAAACGTTTACTTAGTATGCATAATAGCCCCAAACGAGTTGAAAATCATAAAAGAGGGTTCTAGAACTCACCTTGAGCAGCCTTTGACAACACTCTTCCCGTTCAAGACCCACCTTCGTTAAACTCTTGAATCCCGAAAACAAACTCTAAATACCAAGAACTTCGGTCAAGAACTCAAAACTCAGCTGAAACCGAGCTCAATAAGAGAAGACTTACCTTTTGACTCTTCTTCTTCCTTGCTCTTTCCTAGAACCGAGAACTGGGGTCTCTCTCTCTCTTCCTTCTTCCTTTCAGTCGAATGAAGAAGATAGAGAGGAAATGGGCAACCATGCCCCTTTAAACCTTAAAGTAATAAGGTTTTGGTACTTGTACACTTTTTTCCCCCTCCACTTAGGCTCATTATCTTTTCTTTCTAATTACTTTTCTTTTCCTTTCATTTTAATAGAAAATTCGGAGTGTTACATTTTATGCCTAAAAGACTCATCACTAGTTGCTTTAGATAGAAAGCATGAAACTTCTTCGGAAGGAGCTGTTTCTTGCAAGTCCATCTTGTACATGTTCCCTTTCCTTGGGCTCTAAGCAAGAGTGCTCATGAGGAATGCCCACTCCCAGTCTTGAGAACAATGCACTCATGCTCAGTAAAGAGCATGTTATGACTCTGATAACAAAATTGGAATACACTCAGAAGATTGTACCCAGCTCCTTGACAAAATTTAACCTTTTTCAATGCTGAGCTTACCATTTGTGACCTTGCCCCTTCCAGAAATGTAACCACCTTCATCTCCTCCAAAAGCAACTGGTCCTCCATCAATTCTCTCAAAGTTTATAGAGTAGTGATCTATTGCCTGTCATGTGCCTAGAACAGCCACTATCAATGATCCAGACATTCTTGTGTGTCTTGAGCTACTCCTGCACAAAGAAAATGATTAGTTACTTTTGGAAACCCAAGCCTTACTTGTCTTGGGCTCACTAAGTAATAATAGAAGGTAATGCAATAGTAATAGATCCTATGTTGTGCTAGGAGGATCTTGAGCTGTTGTTGATGGAGAAATTTCAGTCACTTGGTCTTTCCTTCTTAGACTTCCACACCACCTTTGGATCTTGGACTTGACCTTCAAAACTTCGGAAGCTTTTGGGACTTTAATTATTCGGAAGTTTTGATGACTGAACCTTCGGAAGATTCTGCAGTCACTGCAGCAAGCTTCATGCTTCGGAAGAATTCCTTTCTTCCGAGACCACCTTCTCTTCCGAAGGTAATTTTCCCTTTGCCTTCTTCTTCTTAGATTTGGAGCTTCCGAAGGAAACAGACTTTCCTTCCGAAGCTTGAATCTTCTTCTTGGCTCTTTGAAGTCTTTGACTTGGTCATATGAACAGTACTTTTAGGATTGTATGGACAATCCTTAGCAATTTGAGAGGTACTTTCACACATGACACACAACATTTTCTTCTTCACAAGAGTCTTCTTATGAGAACAAGATTGTCCTTTGGTCACATCCCTTTCTCCACCTTCATCTTTGGCAGATGATGAGATATGTTCTTATGGGCTTGGAACTTTTCTTGGAGTTTGGAAGGTCCAGGCTGTGCAGTAGTGGTACAAACACAGCAAATCAGTCTTCTTTTTGGTACTACTGAGATGATTTGAACAAGAACCAGAACTCTTATCTGAATATTTTTTGATTGATGTCTTCAGTCTTTACTACTTCAGACCCTGCAGATATAAAAACTTGTTTCTGCTTAGAGTCAAAGTAGCCTTGATCTCTTGAGCCTTCCTTGCTTTTCTTGCTCTTTTCTTGTCAAGTCTCTTTCTCATTCACTTTCACTGTGTCATCACAGTATCTTCTTCTCCTCAGAAGGATAGTGGCCGTCCCTTCTTATATCCTCCTCTTCTTCACTCTTCTCTCAGAGGAAATTCTTCACTATCTCTTCTTCTATCCTCTTCACTCATAGGATCTATGAGAGGAACCCATGTTCACAAGTTCCCCACACTAGGAGATCTTACAGATAAGATTGTGTGTGGGAGGATCTATCTCATTGGATCCCAATCCCTGTCTATTTTGATAACACACCTTGTTGTGCAGGGATGAGGATATCATGTTCTTGAAGGTCCTCTTCTTCAAGAACACTCTTTCTTTTCTGCCTGGCTTTACAGACACAAGCTCAGCCTGGCACTTAGTTCGCTTGGTTATGAGATCTTTGATTTGAGTCCTAAAATCTGTATGCTCATGTTTTAGAACTGAAATGGTTTTCTCTAAGTCCTCTATCTTTAGTTTATAATCATTTTCAACTTTCTAAAATTAGATTTTAAAATGTTTAAGGACTCAAGATCAGATCTCATTTCCAGTTATAGGACCTATATCTATTAACTTTAGCAATGCATTCTGGAGTACAGAGATCTTCCAATACCTTGGCTTCATCATGATCTACCATTAGTGTTTGGTTTGGAGAGGCATCTTCCATCTGAAAGCTCCAGTCAAAGCCTCCTTCTTCAACAGCAACAACAACTTGTTGCTTTGGCTTCTCATTCTGAGGGGCTTTCTCTCAGTGTAGTTTGGTCGTTTTGTGCATGACCATCATTTGTTTTAGGTTCCTTACACTCTCTAGCAAAGTGGCCCCATCAGGTTACAGTTGTAACACGTTGACTTTGCTTTTGTCCAAGCCAAACTTTCCACTGGTTGCATTGCTTGGAACCCACCATTCCTTCTCATTCTTCTCTTGTAGAACTTCTTGGCTCTATGAGTGAGAAGAGCCATCTGCTAGACTATTTCCATGTATTCCAGATCATCTGGATGGATACAATCCAGGTCTTCAAGAGTGAAAAGAGAGTTGCCACAACTTTCATCAGAAGACACAAAGGCTTAAGAAGAGCTTGTCTCTGGAACGGACTTCCTTGAGTGTAGTTCTCCCTGGGTGTCTCTGGGAAGGTGATGAAAGGACCCTTTGGTGAATTTTCAGGGTAGCATATGAGATGATATTGGGGTTCTATGCTATCCCTTTCACCATATGCAGGGCTGAACCCAATTGATTGTTGGAGTTGCCAGATGAACCTTGCATGTTCATCTCCATCTGGTAGCCATTGAGAATCCCATAAATTCTGTCAGAGTAAGAGTTTTGAGATTTTCAGTCCTCTTGATAACCACACAATAGTGTGTCCATTGCCTAGGAAGTGAGGACATGAACTTCCTTACATGTCTCTATTTTCAAGAGGAACTCCTCCATCCATCCACAAGGTATCCAATATCTCAACATACCTAAAGTATTGCTAAGTCATGGTTTCACCTGTTTTGAAGGTGAAGTTTTCAAACTGCTGCTTCAGGAGATCCTTCTTGTTCTCCTTGGCTTCAGAGGAGCCTTCATACATTAGTTTTAGTGCATCCCACAAATGTTTACTGTTTTGTACTTCTTGAAACCTCTGTACACAGAGTTTGGAAGGGCAGTTTGAAGGGCTTGTCATGGCTCATATGTCAACCTCTACTCTCTTCCTATTTTCATCAGAATAGTTAGCCACATCTTTGGGAATCATACCAGCACCAGTAGCAGAAGGAGTGCTGGTATGAAAGGTCCATTTTCAATAGACTCCCACATTCTTGAGTCTAGAGACCTGATGAAACCTTCCATTCTCATACACCAGTATCAAAGTCATCAGAGTGATCAGTGGGGACTTGTTCATGGTTCCAGTTTCCATATCAGTCTTGGAAATGGCTGCCATTTGAAAATTTTAGTATTTGTGTGTGTGAGGGATCTTCAGATGTGAGATCTTATATCAAGAGCCTGAAATGCTCTGATACCAATTGGAGGACCGGTGAAGGGTGGTCACTTACAACACAACACACAAAGAGGAGATTAACCAAACTTTAATAAAACAGTAAACTGATTAACCACAAGTATGATACTAAGAACCACAAGTAATGAGTAAGAGACAGAACAAGAGAACACAGAGATTGGGTTTCAAGGATGCAGTATATTGCTTTCTCAAGTTCTATTACAAGTGTTATAAAAGCATGAAGAAAGATACAAGAACATGGAATACTTATACTACACCTACAGCCGGCTATACTTTGAAAGCCAGCTAGATACAATTGACTAAACACAAACAAAATCAATTGTAAAGTCAAAAGGCATATCTGCCTTTTGACTTGTGACTATGACATGCCATAGCTCACATCCTAATATATTACAAAAGATAAAGTACATAAAGTAGAAAGCATGGACTCAAGACCTCAATGTACAATTACCAAAAGCATGGACCTTTCACCAACTCATGTAAGTTGGTGACTTTACAGAGTTGCAAAGCGGAAGGTGGTCCAGCTTTATGTAAAGTACATCAGATAAAGGCATATCTAAAAGTCTTCGGAGAAATCTGTCTTCACTAATTGGCTTCGGAAGACTTTGTCTTTGAAGCTTCGGAAGACTTCACTTTTGGCTTCGGAAGATATTGGTCTTGGCTTCGGAAGATTTTACACTTAGAATATTTTCTAGTGCATGGTGTAAAACTTCCGAGGCATTTCTACTTCAGTTCTTTTGTGCATGCTTGCAGAGAGGCTTTGGATGTTTTGGCTGCATCAGACTTATAGGAATCCTAACAATTCCCCATGCGCCCAAGTCTGCCCATGCGCCTAAGTAAGGTTCATGCGCCCAAATAGTGCTCATACGCCCGCATAGTGCCCATGAGCCTAATGCCTTAGAAATTTTTTGAAATTTTGGGAAAAAGGAATTTAAAAACTAAGAATTGAAATGCTTTGGCGGTGATGTTGTCGGTGTTATTCATGTGGTGACCTGTTTTCTTTTATGTTCCTTATTACGTATTATTACGTGATGTTACGTGGTGTGTTAATACTCTTTTACGTAAAGTATTATCATAATGAAGCGAAAGAGTAAAGATAATGAAAAGTGGAACATAATGAATGAATGAAAGTCTTGCAAGCAAAATTTAAGGAGGTTCACACCTCATTAAGAGTTGTTAGCTCAACTGTGTGATTATAGTGTGCGATCTTGGCTAACCCATGAGGGTTCACACACAGGGGGAGTCAGTCTTGGTGACTGATCCATACGTGCGAAACGTGATCCTTGTCGCTTAACCCCGAGACTGAGGTGGCTTTGTGCCCAACGATGGGGGTGTAGCTTATGACAAGATCTAGATAGAAGTGAAAGATAATGAAAAAGTGCGAAATGAACGAATACGTGCGATAATGAAAGATAATAATGATATTAGATGTATGTTTGATGAATGATCATGTACGAAAGTAAAGAAAATGTTTTAAACGAGTGGAAAGTATTTTATTTGTAAAAAAACAAGAAATCACTCAGCAACACTGACTTTTATGCATTTTCAGTTGGCATGTAACTTGTTGTTGGGGATGGCATGAGGTTGAAGCTACTTGGCTGATAAAGACTGGCATCCATTTTATGCAGAAATAATATTTTTGTTTTGTAAGCAACTAAACATCATTTTGTAAATTTAACAATGACGTATTATTTGGTAAAAGTAATTATTAACGCATGAAGTGGTTTTTGTTAAATTATTCTGCTGCAATGTTTTTATTATTCTAATGAATCTTAATGTGTTTTAAATGTTATGTGCGATGAACGTCCAACTGTAAACGTCTCGGGAACGCGGTCTTACAATTTGATATCAGAGACAAAGTTTAAGAGAAATTGGTAAATTATTTCAAAAACCTAAACTTAAACTGAAAATGGGACCAAATGGAAGGATGCCAGCCCAAGTAGCTACGTGCCATCAGGTAATATAAAAAATTAACCGGTATTACGTGCGCGTGTTATTTGATTTATGTGCTCTTAGTAGATTTGGAATACTAATGTAGTCAGGATAGGAAATGCTTGGGGAATGAAGACTAAAGTAAGTGGCTAATCACTACTGGCCACTGTAATTAGGGACTTACTATACTTGACATAATCTGAGTTATTACCTTAAATGATCATGTTGGTGTTCGAATCTTATAGTGTTTAGGTTGTAGATCTTCAAAGGCTTCGCGGGGTGGAGGTCGTGGTGGACGTGGTGCTGGATCGCGTGTCACGAGGAACAGGGCTAAGGCTGCCGAAATGGCACCTGAAGAGCTCGAGATCCATCACCAGGAAGGCGGTGATGAGAGAGCTAATCTAAGGGCCTCAGTGAAGGAGCCAGTAGTTGAGGAGGTTCATCAGGTCATGCAGACGATTATGCCGTCGGTGGTGACCGAAGTAATTAAAGCTGTGAAGGAGGATGAGAAGAAGGAAAGGAAGGAAAAAAGAAGACCACCGAGAGGGGGAATGACGAGAGAGGAGAAAGGGAGCAACCAAAGACTGAGACGGTTGTCTCGAGTGATGAGGAGGAGGAAGAAGTTGTGCCAGATTCAGCACGAGGCTGTAACTATGGAGCCTTTCAAAGGTGTAAGCCCCTAACTTTTGATGGCAATGGTAACGCTGCTACTGCTCACTAATGGGTGAGAGAAATGGATGCAGGACCGTTAGAGGGTATGCACTTACAACACAACAACACAATGAGAGAGTTCTTTAGAACACTTAACAGATCAAATAGGGAACTGGTAACTTTATATGAGAGATGCTAAGAACACAAGTAAATATGTGAGACAGAAAAAGATAGCAAAACAACACAAGTGTATGGTTTTCAAGAATGTTGTATATTGCTTCTCAAGTTCTTTTACAAATGTTACAAAGCATAGATCTAAAGTTACAAGTACTTGAGATACTTTATGCTACATCCTACAGTCGGCCATACTTTGAAGGCCAGCTGGATACATAAGACTAGACAATTACAAATTTAAATGTAGAGTCAAAAGGCAGATTGCATTTTGAATAGTGACTATGACATGCCATAGCTCACATCCTAATATGTTATAAAAAGGATAAAAGTACATAAAGTAGAAAGCTCAGACTCAACACCTCAATGTACAGTTACCAAAAGCATGAACCTTTTCACCAACTCATGTAAGTTGGTGACTGAACAGAATTGCAGCGGAAAGGTGGTCCAACTTTATAGTAAAGTACATCAGATAAAAGCATGTTCATAAAAGTCTTCGGAAGAAATCTGTCTTCACTCTTTGGCTTCGGAAGACTTTGTCTTTGAAGCTTCGGAAGACTTCACTTTTGGCTTCGGAAGATGTTGGTCTTGGCTTCGGAAGATTTTACACTTAGAATATTTTCTAGTGCAAAGTGTAAAACTTCCGAAGCATTTCTACTTCTCTGCTTCAGTGCATGCATGCAGAGAGACTTTGGATGTTTTGGCTGCATCAGACTTATAGGAATCCTTACAAACTCCCGCTAGGCTGATGCTACCAAAACATTTGAAGATCTTCAGCTTTTGACAGTCCTCATTATGATAATGACCATGGCCATCTTCATTAGATGGTCAGGATCACTCAGACTCTTATAGTATCTTCTCATCTCAAAGAGAACATACAGAGGTAGGTTGAATAAGTCCTGCCATGTATAGACATCTTCACCACCTTGATCTCTGATCACATGCCATCTTTCTGGATTAGTTGTGAAGGTCTAGGATAAGATGGGTCTCTCAGATGCATGAGGAGCCACTTGAATTGGAGTTGATTGTGCTGCCTCTTCATGCACTTCCTCAGGTTGATCTGACTCACCCTAAGGTATAGAGGTGGATGATTCAGACTTCTGATTTTTCTTTGACTTTGGTTTAGAAGCCATCCTCTTCCTCCTCTTTGAAGACTTTAACTGAGAAGATTGGTCTGCAGCATCTTGTTGATCAGTCTTGTCTTGCTCAGTTGGGTGTTCTCTCCCTACAGGTTCAGAAGGAGAGGGAGTTTGACCCTGTTGTGGATCAGAAGATGAAGCTTGCTGAGACTCAGCAGGAGGTCCAGGTTGTGTTGTCTCAGGTTGTTCAACCTTAACCTCCACTTCAGAAGGAGCTTGACTTGGAGGGGAATGTAAGTCAATTAGCTCTCCACTTTTGATCTTCTACTTGATTACCCTAATGTACTCATCCATTGTGGATAGAGATATAGGGCCAAGTCTCCTTCCGGAGAATCCATACAGCTTCAAGAAGCTCATCATCCTTTGTCTGTCAGTAGACTTCTTCATACTCTTTTGAATGATGGCTCTGGACTTTGCAGCCTCTTCCCTCATCTTTCTCTTTGTTGCCTTTTGTTCTTTGAGTACTTGAAGTTCAAGCTGTTTGAGATACTCAAACTCAATGTACTTAAAGGACAAGGGAAGAAGTGCAGATGCCTGGTAGAGACCTGTGGCACTCAGGTAGTTGATCATATTTTGCCTATCTATTTCTTTGTCTACCTGATGTTCTTGTGTCTTGCACAGGGCTTTCTTGAACTGGGAAGAGAGTAGAATCATGCTTGTACAGTCTTTTCTGTCTCTTCTCCTCTTTGATTTGGAGGAGCAACCTTGCATCCTCTGCTTCCTTTATCTCTCTTGACACTGTTCATTTAGTTCCTCTAAGGGGAGAGATATAATCTCATCAATGTCATAGTTCCTGGTCTGCAAGTAAGTAATCCTGACTGCCCTCAACTCATCATCTTAAGTGTTTGGTCTGGGGGCAGCCCTGATTGCAGCTTGCATGAAGCCTGAAGATCCAAAGGAACTTTCTCCCCTTAGCGTCCTCTTCCTCTCTCTCTCTCCTCCTCCTCAATCTCCTCAGGAGTTAGAATCCTTTTTCCTTTGTCACCCACAGATCTTTGTGACACAAGGTGGAGAGCGCTTTGGCCTTTATTTGCTGTGTAGCATCCAAGCTTTGGCCAGGGAGAGGTTGTGATACACCTTCACCAGCAGGTGTTTCACTGAGGGAATGAATTGCTGAAGTAGTTGTTGGTGTGACAGGGCTTTCAGGCTCTATCACTGGCTTTCAGTCAAGGTATTCCCTTTGAAGCTAATCTTAGGGTCTGCCTTAACATCCAGTTGACCAATGACATTACCTAATTGCCTTTGTCTCCTTCTTAGGCTAAACTCTTCAGTAATTCTATCTTGAATCCTTTGTGCCAGCCTGCCAGCTTGTCTAGATTGTCTTAGGTTGACAAGTGGCATGTTGATCAGGTAAAGACCTTCATAGTAGTTCAAGATCTGAAAATTCAATACCTCTTGCTGCCCTTGAACTCTTTGAAGAATGAGGGCTCTTTTGTTAGCATCATACCTCCACCCAATGATGTAATTTGAAGTTCCTTGGGGTGGGGATGACATAGCTGTCACACCCCGACCGACGGCGGAATCATTGGGGCGGACGAATGTTTTCATAGCACATGGAACTAAATAAGTTGAAATAATATTAAATATCGTTTTTATTGAACATTAAAAGACAATTAAATCATTACAATACAAACAAGATATAAACAACAACATAAGATTTTGTAACTCCAGGATAATCAAACTTGAATCAAATCATGAAGAATTAGATCAAAATATGATAATCACAATCAAAACCCCTTTGATCTTCAATTAGATTGCAAAATGTGTTTACAAGTAATCCCTCAATCAATTGATCATGCAACCATTAACCTAATTCTAACTACAATTAGGCTATTTATAGTCTAGTTTAAGTTTCCATATTTACACACATAACCCCCTAGACTATATATTTAGACTAATACATGACTCAAAGAAAGTAAAATATATTTTGTTCACACAAAATATATTTATTACAATAAAACTCCTAGTCATTTAAATCTTCAACGTCTCGTCTCGGTTCCTCGTCTCGAACGAGTCGGTTTGACTTTTGTTGACTTTGACCGTGACGTTGACTTTTGTTGACTTTCACTGTGTTGATAATATAGACTATCCTTCCTTACAGCTCCAACAATACTCCCCCTTAGTCTATCATTATCAACGTCTTCAAACGAAATCAGCATCGAGAAGTCAACACTAGAAAAGATCTTCAATTTGAATCTTTCTGAATCTGATGAGAAAGATTTTTCATCTCATAAGCTCCCCCTATTTATATGCTCCCCCTTTTCGAGTGCAAACTTTACAAGGATATTGAAACAAGTTTCACAAATCTCTAATCTTGAGTGCTTTAGAAGATGTAGGAGGAGGATTCCTAGCTCGGTATCTTCTGCAAACTTGAGGAACAGGTTCTCTGATCAGGTACACTGCTCAACTGATGATCGGCCATCACTTAAAGCAAAAATCTGAAACACATTTACAAACACAATCTCGACATTTCTAATTAGATCATTTCATTTTAACAAAATAAACCCGTGTTTATCTGTGTTTGAAAACAAGCGATCTCGTGTTAGTTTGTGCTCAGTTTGTATGAAATGCATGTAATCAGCATAATTTGGAAGACCTAAATGAATATTGAAATGAAAATTTATTATAATTTATCTATATGTATATTTTTTGTTTTGTTTTGTGTTTTGTTTTTTTTTGTTTTTTTTTTTTAGTTGTTTTTTTTATTAAACCGAGAACTGAATCGATCATGAGATCATATCCTCAAGATATACTTTAACACAAAGATAAACTTAATCATCGACAAGCAATGAGATCATACTGATAACTGAATCTAATCACAGTCTTTAAATGATTTTGAAATTCTCAAACAGATCAATAATGATTGCTGATATGTTTGTCCACTTAAACTCATGCCCTATCTTTTTCAACAATCAGTAAATGATTCGTTAAGGTTCGATTAAATGCTTTAGAATGCTAGGACCCCACAATCATTTGGCAAAAACCCTCACCCAACCTCAGGATTTCTTGAATTTTGTAACGATCTTTACAGAGTAAGGCTTGTGCATTAGTGTGCAAGTGATTATCGACAGAATATTGCATTCTGTGTTGAATTCATCGTTTAGATGATTTGACACTACTTAGACCAAAATGGTGAGAGCTCCAGGTCTATACTCACGTATAACAAAGGATATGACCATTTAATCATGTGCCGATGAGAGCTCCAGGTCAGTACTATCGTACAGCAGAGGAGATCATCACTCCAGGTCAGTACTTCCGTACAGCAGAGGAGATTAGCACAAACACAAGACACATAAATACACCAATCACGGCTCAAAGATATGATTTGTATCATGGTGGGAGAAAGATCAATTCTCAATCCAATTTTTGTCAGGACTCAGTTTTTGTGCAGGCCAAAATGATTGCGTAAATCCAGACATTCTTAAGCATATATTTTAATTTAAATCATCATACTGCTGTCTACTTTATTCTTCAGGCTGAGTCTACCAAGCATATCATTAAAGAATCTGATTGTTTTTCTTTTATTTACATTTAAAAAATAGATGTAAATCAGATAACAACATCAGTTACTATCATTTCTTATTTTAAAAACGCAGTCATGCAAAACAAGCATTGCAAGAAGATATACAATCATTTCTCAATCATCTCAAATCAAGTTCCCAGTTCTCTTTTCATTTTTATTTACTTATACTCTCCCCCTAAATTTTTATTTTTGCAAATTTTTTTATTTTGTATTTATTTTTTTATTTTTTTATTATTATTTTTTTTATTATTTTTTATTTTTTATTTTTTAAAATTTTGTTTAAACTGTACAAAATAAAAATTTATCAAAGAAGGTATTCCAACTACACTGATATGAAGATAAGAAATGAATTCTCAAGAAATATGCAGTGATTGTGAAGTGAAAACGGTGATTGTGCATATAAATATCCAGATTATGGATAAAATACCATGACCTTAACCTGTTGGTTCCGCCTCAAATTTGAATCAAGAACAATCTCTGTGAGTAAACCGGATTACTAACAGTCCTCCTGAATTGTTCCTGCACTCATTAACAAATTAGTTAGAAAGGGAAACCTAGGCCATCGTAGTCCTGGAAGTTCCTTTTTCATCAAGATAAGTAAACAAGCTTCTGCACACAACCGTTTAAACAATCGGGGATTGTTGTATCCTTCTTTTTAATTTGCCAAATTTGTTTCGGTTCAATTAACTTGGATTTGAATGAATTAAATTTGGAAATCATTTTCTGTTTAAGACCGGAAGGAAAAGAATTTGGTTTTAAACCTTTGGTCATTTTCATCTTTGAATCATGTGAAACCGGCTTCACATGAAAAGGTTTGAATGGAGGGTTTTTCATCCAACCATTCAAAGATGTGTGCTTTTTACCTCTTGATCCAGAGAAGCAACCCGTGTTGCCTTTACCTTCTGGAACATTCTTTTTATACTTACATTCGGAGAAGCAATTTGTTTTGCCTTTACCATTCGTAGCAAGTCTTTGAGAACATTTCTTTACCACATGCCCTTCTTTTCCACACTCAAAACAAGCCTTGAAAGGCTTTTGATGCTTTGAAGTCCTGTGTAAAGCATTTGGAATTGGAGATTGCTTTGAGCTTGTAGCAGATTCTTGCTTGTTTTGGTGTTTGCTGTGGTGAACAGTGAATGAGATCTTCACTGATTCACTAGGTGGTTTAGCTATTGGAGTAAAGATCCGTATTGGTCTTGATTCAGCTTTTGGAAGCTTTTGAGACTTGAGAATATCAGGAGATATCTTGATCTGTGAGGAACCAACACGCTCCTCTATGTTTGATTCATCATCTGAGCTTATCCAGTCTCGTATACACAGATCTGCTTCCAAAGGATCTTGATTGACACCTCCTATTGTGTCGGCTTCGGTTATAGGATTTTGATTGCCTGACGATTCAACAACTGTTCCTTCTTTAACAAACCTGACAGGAACAAACGAAGGAATGTTACCTGTTTTGAATTGTTGAAGAAGGTTGGAGAAGCAACTGATATTGATTTCGGAGCATCAGAGGTAGAATCGTCATTAATCTTCTTATCAGACCCCTGCCTGAGAAATCCCAAACCTACAGGAGAATCCTGCACATCTCTAACCTCTTTAAGATTAACGTTGCTTAAACCTGCATTTAAACTATTAGTTTCAGCAGCTTCAATCAAATCATTAGATGGATGAGGTTGAGGCATAGGAGAGTAACAATGGGTGCTAGGAGGAGGATAGACGTATGGATTTTCACCACAACCCACTCCCATTTTAATCCTAGCTCCCCTCTGTTTACACAGTAGCTCTTCCTGTTTCATTCCGGATATGGTCCATTTATCAAGCTTTGTTTTAAGCTTGCTTGTTTCATATTCAGCCAAGGTGACTCTTTCGTTTAAAAGATTAATTTCAACATTTCTTTCAAGAAGAGTTCGTTTTAAATGGTCATTTTCTTTTAAAGCTTCATTTAATTTTATAAAATACTTGGCTTCATTCTTTTTAAGTTCTGCATTTATGGTGGTTAATTCCTTTTGGTTATCTAAAAGTAACCTATTAGCTTTATACACACCAAATAAACGAATTTTACAAGCAGAAGAACACATATCCTGAATTGTCTCGTATGGAACCAAGATGACTCTTCACAGCAGTAAGAACCTTCTCGCAGTTGCAAACTCTAGTATTTCGCTTCCATTCCTCTTCCTTCTCAGCATCACAAACTTCAGCTTTCAACTCAGCTCCACCTTATCCATTGATGTCTGCTTAAGCTCTTCTTGTACCTCTTCAGTTTCAGGTTTCGGTAAACCGTCAGAATTGGTGTCAAAATCTGATCTCTCTCTGGCTTCTCTTTGGAGTTTGAAGTGATCTTTGGAGTTAGATATGTTGCTTCATAGTACTCACGACGTTTGATATCCAACTCAATCTCTCTCTCAGTTTGTTGATCACCTCCATCAGTTTGTAATCCCGAAAGCCTCTATCTCGTTGAATCGACTTGCCGTGTGAGCTCCATTCTGATGAGAGGGAATCAAGCAATCTTAGAACTTGTTCATGATTTCCCAGTTGGGCATCAAACTTCTTCAAATAATTGTAAATCCAGGATAATCAAACTTGAATCAAATCATGAAGAATTAGATCAAAATATGATGAACACAATGAAAACCCTTTGATCTTCAATTAGATTGCAAAATGTGTGTTTACAAATAATCCCTCAATCTATTGGTCATGCAACCATTAACCAACACTAATGACAATTAACCTATTTATAGTCTAGACTAATATTCACTAATTGCACTTAACCCCCTAGACTTAGGCTATTAATACAAAATTACATATTAAGTATAAAAATGACTAAAAACAAGATAAAATATATTTTGTTCACACAAAATATATTTATTACAATAAAACTCCTAGTCATTTAAATCTTCAACGTCTTGTCTCGGTTCCTCGTCTCGAACGTGTCGGGTTTGACTTTTGTTGACTTTGACCGTGACGTTGACTTTTGTTGACTTTCACTGTGTTGATAATATAGACTATCTTTTCCAGCTCCAACAATACTCCCCCTTAGTCTATCATTATCAACGTCTTCAAACGAATTCAGCATCAAGAAGTCAACAGTAGAAAGATCTTCAATTTGAATCTTTCTGAATCTGACGAGAAAGATTTTTCATCTCTTAAGCTCCCCCTATTTATATGCTCTCTCTTTTCCAGTGCATCCTTTGTGAAGATATTGGAACAACTTTCCCAAATCTCTAATCTTGGGTGCTTCAGAAGATGTAGGAGGAGGATTCCTAGCTCGGTATCTTTTGCAAACTTGAGGAACAGATTCTCTGATCAGGTATACTGCTCAACTGATGATCGACCATCACTTGCAGCAAAAATCTGAAACACATTCACAAACACAATCTCCACATTTCTAATTAGATCATTTCACTTTAACAAAATAAACTCGTGTTTATCTGTGTTTGAAAGCAAGCAAACCCGTGTTCGTTTGTGCGCAAATTCTATGAAATGCATGAAAAATGATAAAATGTAATGAGCATAATATGGAAGACCTAAAAGAAATTTTGAAATGCAGATTTATTATAATTTCTTTATTATATACATTTATTATAACATTTTTTTTATATCTATTATATATATATTTTTTTGTTTTTTTTTTTTTTTTATTTTTTTTTTTGTTTTTTTTAACCGAGAACTGAATCGATCATGAGATCATATCCTCAAGATACACTTTAGCACAAAGATGAATTTAATCATCGACAAGCAATGAGATCACACTAATAACTGAATCTAATCACAGTCTTTAAATGATTTTGAAATTCTCAAACAGATCAATAACGATTGCTGATATGTTTGTCCACTTAAACTCATGCCCTATCTTTTTCAACAAGCAGTAAATGATTCGTTAAGGTTCGATTAAATGCTTTAGAATAGCTAGGACCCCACAATCATTTGGAAAAAACCCTCACCCAACCTCAGGATTTCTTGAATTTTGTAACGATCTTTACAGAGCAAGGCTTGTGCATTAGTGTGCAAGTGATTATCAACAGAATATTGCATTCTGTGATGAATTCATCGTTTAGATGATTTGACACAACTTAGACCAAATGGTGAGAGCTCCAGGTCTATACTCACGTATAACAAAGGAGATGACCATTTAATCATGTGCCGATGAGAGCTCCAGGTCAGTACTATCGTACAGCAGAGGAGATCATCACTCCAGGTCAGTACTTCCGTACAGCAGAGGAGATTAGAATAAACACAAGACACATAAATACACCAGACATAGCTCAAAGATATGACATATATGAATTGTATCATGGGGGGAAAGATCAATTCTCAATCCATTTTTGTCGGGACTCAGTTTTTGTGCAGGCCAAAATGATTGCGTAAATCCAGACATCCTCAAGCATGATGTTTTTATTTAAAATCATATGTTGCTGTCTACTTTATTCTTCAGGCTGAGTCTACCAAGCATATCATTAAGCATCTGTTGTTTTTCTATTATTTGCAATTAAAAATAAGATGTACAGATAACAGCATCAGTTACTATCATTTCTCATTTTAAAAACGCAAGTCATGCAAAAACAAGCATTTCAAGAAGATATACAATCATTTCTCAATCATCTCAAATCAAGTTCCCAGTTCTCTTTTATTTTATTTACTTATACTCTCCCCCTAAATTTTTATTTTGCAAACTTTTTTTATTTTATATATTTCTATTTTTATTATTTGATTTTTATATTTTTTATTTTTATTTTTTTATTTTTTTAAAAAATTTTTTGACATCAAAACAATCTCATTTTGTGGTGACATCAAACTATCAATAAATCGTCTAAAACATACATCTAATAATAGAACTAAATATACATCAATAACATAAAAATTCTATAAATTTAACAAAAGAAATATAGAGTTGATAAGCATACAAAAGAGAGGCAAAGCAAAGCCTCACCTAAACCCTTGATACATTACTCTATTTATCTTCTTCCAAATCAACATCTTCAGACCTTAGTTCAGGTACATCTTTGTAGAAACAAGACAGGGGAGGGTTTTATGAGGGTCAATGTATCCTCCTTGTCAAATCTTCACTTCCATCGTCTGAAATATGCATATCGCATTGAGTTCTGAGAAGGGGCCCATAGAGCACATATGACACAGAGAGAAGAGAGAAGACAGAACATGCCAGAAGGCAGGTATAATCCAAGCATTTTGCCATTGCTCGTTGTATATATCAGTTGACTTGAAATAAAGCTCATAGCATATCCAGCCCACAGACACAATAACAGCTACAGCCAAAGCATTGTGAATTTCCTATATATATCTAGTTTGGCCATCATTCTTATAGCCTGGAGCTTATTTAAAGTTGAAGATAGTGAGGTGAATATCCACAAAACAAAAAACGCATCCAAGACTGCCACAGGGAGAGACAAAAATAACATCGCCTTTCCAGAGAGATCACTAACAGCACCAACATGTTCTACCAACTCAAGCACTTCAGAAGCAAGGAAAAATGTTCCCCCAAGCATGACAACCTTTGAAGTAAGACCGCCCAAAGTTGGTCTTACAACACCATATCCCATAGAAACAGTTAAAATAATTAAACGTGAAATAGTGCGCTTTATAGTGCCAAAAGTTACCGCCCATATGGTAATCCCTGTTGGTCGCACCCCAGTTTCATTGAATTCCGCATAATCAAAGTACCATAATGCCATCTCAAACATACCCAATGTTATAACCAAAGTTATACAATTCTGTAAATGTAAAACCTCTTTCCAGAATCTTGCATACTGAGAGAACCAAAAGATTTCAAGAACTAAAAATGCAAGTGACATGAACCCATTGATGTCTGCTTAAGCTCTTCTTGTACCTCTTCAGTTTCAGGTTTCGGTAAACCGTCGGAATTGGTGTCAAAATCTGATCTCTCTTCTGGTTTCTCTTTGGAGTTTGAAGTGATCTTTGGAGTTAGATATGTTGCTTCATAGTACTCACGACGTTTGATATCCAACTCAATCTCTTTCAGTTTGTTGATCACCTCCATCAGTTTGTAATCCCGAAAGCCTCTATCTCGTTGAATCGACTTGCCGTGTGAGCTCCATTCTGATGAGAGGGAATCAAGAAATCTTAGAACTTGTTCATGATTTCCCAGTTGGGCATCAAACTTCTTCAGATTACTTGCCACCAATAGAAAACGATAAACAAAATCAGTCATCGTTTCATTCTTTAAAGCTGCAAAATTATCAAACCGACATTGTGCAATTGTGAGATCATCAGATTCGAAGGATTTAATCAGTTATGCAAAAGCCATTTTTATTTTTATTTTGTTTAAAAAATTAAACGCCCCAAAAATATTTTTCCCAAAAAAATTTAGAAAAATTCTCCCCGGGAAAATATTATTTGTAAATGTCACGCTAGAAAATCTTAGCAACTGGGGTCAAGCTGCCAGGTCAGCTTGTTTTTTTTTTTATAGAAAAAATTTAGAAAAATTCTCCCGCGAATGTCACAAATGGTTTAGTTTCGCTGATAAGTTCGCACGAAACAAGCTTGAACTTTCGTTCAATGATACTTTCGGCAGCAATTTCGCTTGTAAATCAACCACAAGCACTGTTGAACATTCGTTCAATGAAACTAGTTTCGCAGGACAACAGAAAACAACTTTAATGAGGATAACTGATGTAGTTTCGCTGGAAGAACTCGTAGTTTCGCTGGACGAACTGGTAATTTCGCTGAACGAAGCTGAAAAACTTTTTCAACACGAAATCAATCTGAAAACGCCCAAATCTTATTGGAGTTGAAACCTGATGATTAACAGAGCTTTCCCAACCAATAACAAGCAAACTTCAATCAATTTCCATATCAATAACACTTAAATTTGATCCGAAATTGATGAAAACATGATATTGAACAAAAACAACCAAAACCTCAACTTCTCTCTCTAAAATTCTTCAAATCTTCAGTGAATTTGATGCAAATTGGCTCTGATACCAAATTGTAACTCCAGGATAATCAAACTTGAATCAAATCATGAGAAATTAGATCAAAATATGATAATCACAATCAAACCCCTTTGATCTTCAATTAGATTGCAAAATATGTGTTTACAAGTAAATCCCTCAATCAATTGGTCATGCAACCATTAACCTAATTCTAATTACAATTAGGCTATTTATAGTCTAGTTTAAGTTTTCATATTTACACATAACCCCCTAAACTATTATTTAGTAGACTAAAACATGACTCAAAGAAAGTAAAATATTTTGTTCACACAAAATATATTTATTACAATAAAACTCCTAGTCATTTAAATCTTCAATGTCTCGTCTCGGTTCCTCGTCTCGAACGAGTCGGGTTTGACTTTTGTTGACTTTGACCGTGACGTTGACTTTTGTTGACTTTCACTGTGTTGATAATATAGACTATCTTTACAGCTCCAATCTCAACAGATTTTCAATTAAACTAAGTTCAAGTCCTATATGAGCACGAAGAGATCCTCAAGTATCAAACCTGAAACATGTTAAAAATAAAAGGGTAAACTTTGAAAGTTGGTGAGTTTCCATGGGTAAACATACATACATACATATTATATATATATAATATATATATATATATATATATTATAGATATATGTATATATATAGATATATATAATGTATATATATATATATATATATGTATATTATATATATATATATATGTATCATATATATATATTTATATATATATAGTGTTCTCTATATATCTATCCATCTATATATATACATATTATATATAATATATAGATATATATATATATACATATATCTATATTATATATATATACATATATATATAAATATATATATATAAAGGTTTACAAGTAGCAATTCATGTCAATGGTATGAATTATGCAAGCTTATAGAACACATATAGCTACAATCAAACCTCGACCAGGATTACAAGTTTATAAGATTGGCTAAGTGTACTTGTTTCCCATGATGAACAAGTCATACGTCATCAAGAGCCGGTAATACATCGGCTTTAGCACCAAATAGGCTTGTCAGACCCATAGATCTATGACGTCGCCAGGCTAGCAATAGTTAATGATTGTCAACATTAATATATCTCATATAACACTCACAATAATACCAATAACCATGACAAGTAAAGATGAATTGCTTGTGCATTTACAAGTAACAAGATGTTTACAAGTGTAAGTTTATAAGGTTAAAATGTTTCACCCCAAAGGTGTGAAATAAAGTAAAAAGGGACATGGAGAAACTCATATGGAAAACTCACAAGATGTAGATGCACTTAAGATAATAATAAGAAATAAGATGCTCCAACGATTCTCTTTCACGATTCAACCTATAGTTGATGTCCTCGGAATTAGAATTAAAGATCATTTCAAAGTAAATAATGAATTGGGTTTCATTTGGAATTTTGGGTTTTAATATAAGTATAAGATAGGTGAATAATTGGTCAAATAAATTATAAATAACGCAAATCAATTAATGTTTGGTTCAATAAAGATGGTATGAACCAATTACAATAACTAATGATAGTGAATGATTCAATCTTTAATTATTGAATTCATAAAGATTAAATATGATATAAAATAAATAATTAATTTTATAATTAATTATTTAAAATTTTGATAAAAAAGTACTGTAAGGATTCCTTTAGTCTGATGCAAACCAAAACATCCAATGTGTCTCTGCAACAAATGCACTAAGTACTGAAGAAGAAATGCTTCGGAAGTTTTACACCATACACTAGAAAATATTCTAAGTGTAAAATCTTCCGAAGCCAAACATGAAGTCTTCCGAAGCCTCAGAGACAAAGTCTTCCGAAGCTTCATCCTATGAAGACAGATTTCTTCCGAAGACTTTTAGTAACATGCTTTATCTGATGTACTGTTCCATAAAGCTGGACACCTTTGCTGCATCTCTGTAAAGTCACCAACTTACATGAGTTGGTGAAAAGGTCCATGCTTTTGGTAACTGTACATTGAGGTCTTGAGTCTGTAACTTTCTACTTTATGTACTTTATCCTTTTTGTAATAGATAAGGATGTGAGCTATGGCATGTCATAGTCACAAGGTCAAAAGGCAGATATGCCTTTTGATTCTACAATTGATTTTGTTTGTGTCTAGTCAATTGTATCCAGCTGGCTTTCAAAGTATAGCCGGCTGTAGGTTGTAGTATAAGTATTCCAAGTTCTAGTATCTTTCTTTATGCTTTGTAACACTTGTAAAAGAACTTGAGAAAGCAATATACTGCCTCCTTGAAACCCAAATCTCTTGTTCTGTCTCTTTATCTTTACTTGTGTTCTTTGTATCAATATTTGGTTAATCCAGTTTACTGTTTGATCAAGTTTAGTTAATCTCCTCTTTGTGTTGTTGTGTTGTAATTGTTAAGCCCTTAACCGGTCCTGCAATTGGTATCAGAGCATTTCAGGCTCTTGATATAAGATCTCACCATCTTAAGATCCCTCACACACACAAAACTAAACTCTCCAATGGCATCCATTTCAAAGACTGATATGGAGACTGGAACCATGAACAAATCCCCACTGATCACTCTTGATGACTTTGATACCTGGTGTATGAGAATGGAAGGTTTCATCAGGTCTCTAGACTCAAGAATGTGGGAATCTGTTGAAATGGACCTTTCATACCCAGCACTCCTTCTGCTACTGGTGCTGGTATGATCCCAAAAGATGTGGCCAACTACTCTGATGAAGATAGGAAGAGAGTAGAGATTGATAGAAAGGCCATGACTGCTCTTCAACTGCCCTTCCAAACTCTGTGTACAGAGGTTTTAAGAAGTGCAAAACAGCTAAACAGCTGTGGGATGCACTAAAGCTGATGTATGAAGGCTCCTCTGAAGCCAAGGAGAACAAGAAGGATCTCCTGAAGCAGCAGTTTGAAAACTTCACCTTCAAAACAGGTGAAACCATGACTCACAGCAATACTTCAGGTATGTTGAGATAGTGGATACCCTAGTGGATGGAGGAGTTCCTCTTGAAAACAGGGACATTGTAAGGAAGTTCATGTCCTCACTTCCTAGGCAATGGACACACTACTGTGTGGTGATCAAGAGGACTGAAAATCTCAAAACTCTTACTCTGACAGAGTTATATGGGATTCTCAGTGGCTACCAGATGGAGATGAACATGCAAGGTTCATCTGGCAACTCCAACAATCAAATGGGTTCAGCCCTGCATGTGGTTGAAAGGGATAGCATAGAACCCCAACATCATCTCATATGCTACCCTGACAACTCACCAAAGGGTCCTTTCATCACCTTCCCAGAGACACCTAGGGAGAACTACACTCAAGGAAGCCCATTCCAAGAGACAAGCTCTTCTCAAGCCTTTGTGTCTTCTGATGAAAGTTGTGGGAACTCTCTCTTCACTCTTGAAGACCTGGACTGTATCCATCCAGATGACCTGGAGTACATGGAAATAGTTCAGCAGATGGCTCTCCTCACTCATAGAGCCAAGAAGTTCTACAAGAGAACTGGAAGGAGGTTTCCAAGCAATGCAACCAGTGGAAAGTTTGGCTTGGATAAAAGCAAAGTCAAGTGTTACAACTGTAACTTGATGGGCCACTTTGCTAGAGAGTGTAAGGCACCTAAAACAAATGGTGGCCAAGCACAAACCAGACCAAACTACACTGACAAAGCCCCTCAGAATGAGAAGCCAAAGCAACATGCTGCTGTTGCTGTTGAAGAAGGAGGCTTTGACTGGAGCTTTCAGGTGGAAGATGCTTCTCCAAACCAAGCACTAATGGCAGACCATGATGAAGCCAAGGTATTGGAACATCTCTGTACTCCTGAATGCATTGCTAAAGTAAACAGATACAGGTCCTATAACTTGGAAATGAGATCTGATCTTGAGTCCTTAAACATTTTAAAATCTGATTTTAGAAAGTCTGAAAATGATTACAAGTTAAAGATAGAGGACTTAGAGAAAACCATTTCAGTACTAAAACATGAACATACAGATTTTAGGACTCAAATCCAGGATCTCATAACTAAGTTGACTGAGTGCCAGGCTGAGCTTGTGATCAGCAAAGCCAGGCAGAAAGAGTGTTCTTGAAGAAGAGACCTTCAAGAACATGATATCCTCATCCCTGCACAACAAAGTGTTCTATCAAAATAGACAGGGACTGGGATCAAATGAGATAGCTCCTCCACACACAATCTTGTCTGTAAGATCTCCTAGGTGTGGAACTTGTGAAGATGAGCTTCCTCTCATAGATCCTATAAGTGAAGAGGATGAAGAAGAGATAGTGAAGAATTCCTCTGAGAAGAGTGAAGAGAGGATTCTACTAAGGGCCACTATCCTTCTGAGGAAAAAATCTACTGTGATGACCAAGTCAAAGAGAAAGAACTTGATCAGGAAGAGCAAAAGAAAAGCAAAGAAGGCTCAAGAGATCAAGGCTACTTTTGATTCTAAGCAGAAACAAGTTTTTATCTCTGCAGGGTTTAAAGTAGTAAAGACTGAAGACATCAACCAAAACTCCTCAGCTAAGAGTTCTGGTTCTTGTTCAAATCATCTCAGTACAAAGAAGAAGACTGATCTGCTGTGTACCACTGCTGCACAGCCTGGACCATCAAACTCCAAGAACAGTTCACAGCCCAAAAGAACTGTCTCAGCATCTACAAAGATGAAGGTGGAGAAGGGATGTGACCAAAGCAGTCTTGCTCTCATAAGGAGACTCCTTTGAAGAAGAAAATTTATGTGTCATGTGTTTAAAATCTGTTTCCTTCGGAAGCTCAAGATCAAAGAAGAAGGTAAATGGAAAATTACCTTCGGAAGAAAAATTGGTCTCGGAAGAAAGGAGTTCTTCCGAAGCACTGAAGTCTGCTGCAGTGACTGTAGAATCTTCCGAAGGTTCAGTCATCAAAACTTGTGAGGTCCCAAAAGCTTCCAAGGTTTTGAAGGTCAAGTCCAAGACTCCAAAGGTGGTGTGGAAGTCTAAGAAAGACCAAATGATTGAAGTTTCTCCATCAACAAAGCTGAAGATCCCCCTAGTACAACCATAGGATCTATTACTGTTGCATTACCTTCTATTATACATTAGTGAGCCCAAGACAAGTAAGGCTTGGGTTTCCAAATGTAACTAATCATTTTCTTTGTGCAGGAACAGCTCAAGACAAACAGGAATGTCTGGATAATTGATAGTGGCTGTTCCAGGCACATGACATGCAATAGGTCTCTACTCCATAACTTTGAGAGAATTGATGGAGGACCAGTTGCTTTTGGAGGAGATGAAGGTGGTTAAATTTCAGGAAGGGGCAAGGTCACAAATGGTAAGCTCAGCATTGAAAGGTAAACTTTGTTAAGGGCTTGGGTACAATCTTCTGAGTGTATCCCAATTTTGTGATCAGAGTCATAACATGCTCCTTACTGAGCATGAGTGCATTGTTCTCAAGCCTGGAGTGGTCATTCCTCATGAGCACATCCTGCTCAGAGCCCATAGGAAAGGGAACATGTACAAGATGGATTTGCAAGAAACATCTCCCTTTGGAGAAGTTTCATGCTTTCTATCTAAAGCAAATAGTGATGAGTCTTTCCTATGGCATAAAAGAATGTGCCATGTAAACTTTAAGAACATGAATAAACTAATTAAACATGATTTGGTAACTGGAAAGCCAAAGAAAGAGTTTACAAGTGATGATCATTGTGTTGCATGCCTGAAAGGGAAGCAACATAAGGTATCTCACAAGCCTAAGGAAAGGAACTCCATCACTACTCCCCTACACTTATTACATATGGATCTCTTTGGCCCCACCAGTGTAATGAGTCTAGGAAGGACCTCTTATTGTTTGGTGATCACAGATGATTTTACAAGATTCACTTGGGTTTTCTTTCTTAGAACTAAGGATGAAACCCCTGAGATTCTGAAGAATTTCATCTTAAAAATTGAGAATCAAAGTGATCACAAGGTCAAAACCATAAGATGTGATCAAGGTACTGAATTCAAGAATCAAATCCTTGATACATTTTGTGATGAAAAAGGTATTACAAGACAATATAGTGCTCCCAGGACTCCTCAGCAAAACGGAGTTGCTGAGAGGAGAAACAGGACACTAATTGAAGCTGCAAGAACTATGTTGTCTGACTCTAAACTGCCCATCACCTTCTGGGCAGAGGCAGTAAATACTGCTTGCTATGTGCAAAACAGAGTTTTGGTAGTTAAGACACATGGTAAGACTCCTTATGAACTTTGGCACAAGAGAAAACCTTTCATTGGTTTTCTCAGGTCATTTGGATGTCCCTGCACCATCTTGAATACCAAGGATCAAATTGCCAAGTTTGCTGAGAAATCAGATGATGGACACTTCATTGGATACTCTTCCCAAGCCAAGGCTTATAGAGTATACAATCTCAGAACTAGAATTGTTGAGGAGTCAGCCAATGTGACTTTCAATGAACACACACCCTGTGTGGCTGGTTCTGGTCCTGATTGGCTATTTGATCTTGATTTAGTTACCAACTGTTTAACAAATCTTGTGAGAATGTTTCAGGATCTGCAGAAAATCTAAATACAGGTGATCCTGATCCAAGATTTGAGCTAGGAAGACCCTCAACTCATACATCTTCAGCTCCAGTTGGAACTACTTCAGCAAATGAGGTTTCTATCAGCACTACAATGACAAATTCAGCTGATACATCTGGGATGCCTTCAAATTCCAGCTCAGGGCTCCACAACCAGATAAAGATACCTCAATTGTGGAAGACAACAATGGTGATGGTGAAAGTGATCAGGAATTCCTTGATGCTAATAACCACACCATAGATGACAACATCAATGATGTCACACACTCATTGGATCAAGTTAATCTTGATAAGTGTGGTAATGTGGAGGGTGAATCATCTATGCCAGATCTAATTTTTCTCAAATTTGGATCTTTCTCAGCAACTTGCTGTGATCCCTCAGCTAAGGATCCACAAGTCTCACCCCACCACCAATATCATTGGAGATGTTGTCACAGGGGTAAGAACAAGAGGACAAACCCATGAAGCAAATGTTTGTCTTCACTCTTGTTTCTTATCTCAGATAGAGCCAAAGAAAGTTGATGAAGCTCTAAAGGATGGAAGTTGGGTTGAAGCTATGCAACAAGAGTTACTTCAATTCAAAAAGCACAAAGTTTGGAACCTTTGTCCTCTTCCTCATGGGAAGACTACCATTGGAACCAAATAGGTTTTTAGGAATAAGAAGGATGATAGAGGAATTATCATCAAGAACAAGGCAAGACTAGTTGTTCAAGGATACACACAAGAAGAAGGGATTGACTACACTGATGTCTTTGCTCCTGTAGCAAGATTAGAAGCTGTTAGGATATTCCTGGCATTTGCGCATCCAAGAACTTCAAGGTCTTTCAACTTGATGTAAAGTGTGCTTTCCTATATGGAGTGATTGATGAAGAGGTTTATGTCAAACAACCACCTGGTTTTGTAGACCCTGATCATCCTGATTATGTCTGCAAGCTTGACAAAGCTCTTTATGGGCTGCATCAGGCACCCAGGAAATGGTATGAGACATTGTCTGAGTATCTTTGTAAACATGGATACAGGAGAGGTACTATAGATGGAACTCTCTTCATCAAAGGACAGGGAAATGACTTATTGCTAGTTCAAGTATATGTAGATGACATCATCTTTGGTTCAACTAATCCAAAGCTCTGCAAAGACTTTGAGAAGCTGATGAAAGACAGATTTGAAATGAGTGCAATGGGAGAACTCAATTTCTTTCTGGGAATTCAAGTGAAGCAAGTTGAAGATGACATCTTCATAAGTCAGTCAAAGTATGTTCAGGACATACTCAAGAGGTTCAACATGACTGATTGTAAGATTGCTAAGACACCCATAGCCAGAAACCACTCCCTTGGACCTGATCTTGAGGGGGAGTGTGTAGATGAACATTTATACAGGGCTATGATTGGGTCTCTTATGTATCTTACAGCTAGCAGGCCTGATATCATGTTTGCTACATGTATTTGTGCAAGATATCAAGCCAACCCTAAGATGTCTCACTTAATCACTGTCAAAAGGATTCTAAGATACCTCAAAGGTGCTTCAACACTTGGTTTATGGTACCCAAAGAATCCTGACTTCAATCTGTATGCTTATACAGATAGTGATTATGGTGGTTGCAACATGACTGCAAAGTCTACATCTGGGGGATGTCAATTCCTTGGTGAAGGGTTGTCTCATGGCAATGCAAGAAACAATCCTGTGTGTCTGCATCAACTGCTGAGGCTGAATACATTGCTGCTGCAAGCTGCTGTGCTCAAGTGCTTTGGATTCAAAATCAGATGCTGGACTATGGATTTAACTTCAAGGAGACTCCTATCCACATAGACAACAATAGTGCTATCTCTATTACTGAGAACCCTGTGCAGCACTCAAGGACCAAACACATCAATATCAGGTATCATTTAATAAGAGATAACTATGAAAAGGGATTAATTAAACTAGTCAAAGTTCATACAGATGAACAATATGCTGATCTGTTTACAAAAGCTTTTGATGAACAGAGATTTAAATATCTAATATCAGCTATTGGGATGATTAACTTTGAGTAGATCTTTTCTTAAAACTAATTCTAATTATTTCTTAAAATATGTGTGTCCTAAGTTGTCTAGTTCATCACTTTCATAAGCTCATGTTTTCTTTGGATATAAAATCCTTTTTGAAGACTTTCCTTAGATTCTTGAAAATTTTCTGATCCTTCGGAAGATATAATTTTATCTTCGGAAGAAAATCATGTCTTCAAAATAAATAACTGTCTAAGAAATTTTACCTTCGAAAGAAGTCAAATCTATCTTCCGAAGCTTAAATTCTTATCTCTGACACTTATTTGTTTTTAAGGACTTTTTCCTTCCGAAGCAAAATTAACTCTCGGAAGCTTTGTTGTTTCTTATACAAAGCATTCAAGTGTTTATTTCTCTTCCGAAGCAAAATTTTTAAGACTCTCAGGAAAATCTTCCGAAGTCATTTTAGCTTCGGAAGCTTTTTCATTAAAACTTCCGAAGATAATTTACCTTCGGAAGCTTTTCGAATTCAAGAAAACTACTTTTTGAGCAAAAGTAAACTACTTTTTCAGAGGTGGGACCGACTTTTGGATTTCAAAGTTTATCCTCTTTCATTAACTTTGGTTCAAATCCCTTTTCACATAAATACCCAACGGTTCCCCCTCTTCCTCACTATCTTCCTCAATTCCACTATTCCTCAAACCTAATTCCCAAAACCGCCTTTGCTTTCTACCTTTCTTCAACCTTAAGCTTCTAAAATGGCCAACCTTAACCGCAGAAACAACCCAGATTTCTCCATGCAACTTCACAGGCAACACAACCAGGTTGCTCTGTTAAGCTCTGAGAAAGATGAAAGTTTCTCAGAGATTTGCCAATTCTTAACTCTATCCAACTATTTTACCTCCCTAACCATTGATCCTACTCTGTATGAGGATCATTTGCTTGAATTCTGGAAGACCTGCCAAGAGGTCATTATGGATGGGGAGAAAGCACTGTCTGCCACAGTGCAAGGGAGGACAATCTTCATCACTCCGGCCATCATCAACTATCATTTGCAGCTGGATGATGAAGAAGGTGAGTTGTCCTTCCCAAAGGAAGCTGTCAATCATTCCTTTGAGCAGATGGGCTATGAGGGAGATTTCTCTGTAAAGACCTTCAGGAAAGGGAAGGTCTCATCCCAGTGGAAATACCTGCTCCATGTGGTTATCCACAGCTTGTCAAACAAGCATGGAGGGTGGGACCAGATTCCTGAGATCTCTCCTTTATAGTGCATGGAATGGTTCAAGGGGTCAAGTTCAGGTACTCTCAATTTGTTTATACCAATTTACTTGCAAACTTGGACTCCTTAGAGTATTACATGTTTCCTAGATATGTTCAGCATATTCTTAACTGTGAACTGGGCTCACAGTTGAGGGAAACAAGTAATATTCTTAAATTGGGACACATGAAGTCCGACATCTTTAAAATCATGAAGAAGCCAACTGTAGGCTTCTCAGGGGTAGAAACAGCCCTAGTCCCCAAAATGTTAGAGCTCATTGCTCAAGGTGACAACCTAGCAACACAAGCTAGTGTTGAACCCACACCTTCTTCTTCCTTACCACTAAAAAGACCACAAATAACCCTCACCTACCAAAGAAAATCCAAACGAACCCCTGCTCAAGCTATTGAGTCTGTGCAGGTCCCCATATATTCACTTTTACAGGAGGAAGTGGACACTAGAGCTCCCACTTCCCCTGAGGAGCAAACCACTCCCATTTCTTCAACTATCAGGGCTGAGGTTCCTCATGCTCACCCTGATGAGCTCACAAGCCCAACAGCCTTAAGCCTTCACTCTGAGTCTCAACACTCAAGTGAACAACCTTCAGGGGACAGTTACCATCCCCAGCCTTTAGATCTAAATCAACCCATTCCCAACCTATCCTTCTATACTTATGAAGACTTAGGATTCAGTGAGTACCATAAGTCTCTCTTCTCCTCCCCTACTCAAAGAGAGATGAGTACCTCTGATTCTCCTCAGTCTAGCCCACATCAGTCACCAGTTACTGAGGTGGACACTTCTGAACATGTTCAGGATGTCCATATGGAAGAGGCTCTCACTTCTGCAAGTGATTACATCATTAAGACCTCAACCATGGCAACTTAGCCCACTGACATCTCAACTGAGATTGCTAGTGAGCAGAGGAAAACCAGCAGCCAAGAACCTCAAGCTGGTGGTGAGAGAGAGGACTTTGGTCCAATCATCTCATCCCCTAATGATTCTTTTGATAAAGAAGATGGGAATTTGAGACTAAAGGTGCAAAAACTGTCAAAAACATGCTCCTATTTAGTCTCCAAGGTCAGTCACCTTGAATCTCAGGTGACTACCTTACAAAACAGGGTCAATGATCAGTAACTTCAGATTTCATATCTTAAGGAAAAACTAGCTGGGAGACCTTTAAGAAGAGCTCAACCAGGAACACAAGAACCTGTGGATGTGATTGATTTATCCTCCAGCTCACCTATGCAAGTGGGTGATGCTACCTAAAAGGGGGAGAAAGTTATTGTAGCCACAGAACCTGGGAGTTCTTCACAGAGAATGGACATAGAGGATTCACCATCCTCACTTGCAATTGTGCATTCTCAGCAACTTCCTTAAGTTCACATTAATGTGGACTCTATAGACTCTATCATCAGGAGTCTCTTTGAGGAAGGTATACCAAGGGCTGTGTCATCTCCACCTCAAGGAACTTCAAACTACATTATAAGGTGGAGGTATGATGCTGACAGAAGAGCCCTTTTTCTTCACAGAGTTCAAGGGCAACAAGAAGTATTTGACTTTAAAAGCTTGAACTTCTATGAAAGATTGGATCTAGTCAATATGCCACTTGTCAATCCAAGCAACTCAAGACAGGCTGACAGATTGGCTCAAAGAATCCAAGACAGAATCCTTGCAGAGTTTACTTTAAGAAGGAGACTTAGGCAATCAGGCAATGTCATCGGTCAACTGGATGTTGAGGTGGACCCTAAGATTAGTTTCATAGGGGAAACCTTGACTGAAGGCCCAGTGGCAGAACCTGAGATCCCTGTCTCATCATCATCAACTGCTACAGAGATTCACACTCCTTCAGGAGACACCTGCTGGTGAAGGTGTTTCTCAGCCTCTCTCTGGCTAGAGCATGGATGCTACACCAAGCAATGAAGGCCAAACCTCTATCCACCCTGAGTCACAAAGGTCTGTGGGAGACAAAGGGAAAAGGATTATGACTCCTGAGGAAATTGAGGAGGAAGAGAGAGAGAGAGAGGAAAAGGAAGCTAAGGGGAGAAAGTTCCTCTGGGTCTTCAAGCTTTATGCAAGCTGCAATCAGGGCTGCCCCCAGACCACATACTCAAGATGATGAGTTGAAGGCAGTCAGGATTACTTATTTACAGACCAAGAACTATGATATTGATGAAATCATCTCTCTCCCCTTAGAACAACTGAATGAACTGGCTGACATGGAAGTGTCAAGAGAGATGAAAGAAAAAGAAGATGCAAGGTTACTTCTCCAATTCAAAGAGGAGAAGAAACAGAAAAGACTCTACAAGCATGCTCCCACTCTCTCTCTAGTTCAAGAAAGCCCTGTACAAGAAGATGTGGCTCCACAAGAACCTCAGGTAGACAAAGAAGAAGATAGGATCAAGATGATCAACTACCTGAGTGCCACATGCTTCTATCAGGCAGATGCACTTCTTCCTTTATCCTATGACTTTATTGAGTTTGAGTACTTAAAACAACTTGAACTTGAGTTAGTCAAAGAGAGAAAGACAACTAAGAGGAAGCTAAGGGAAGAAGCTGTAAAGTCAAGAGCCATCATCCAAAAGAGTATGAAGAAATCTGCTGATAGACAAAGGATGATGAGCTTCTTGAAGCTATATGGATTCTCCGGAAGGAGACTTGGCCCTATGTCTCTATCCACAATGGATGAGCATATAAGGGTAATCAAGCAGAAGATTAAGAGTGGTGAACTGATTGACTTACACTCTTTTCAAAGTCAAGTCCCACCTGAAGTGGAGGTTAAGTTTGAACAACCTGAGACACCTCAACCCGGACCTCCTGCTGAGCCTCAGCAAGCTTCATCTTCTGATCCAAAGCAAGGTCAAACTCCCTCTCCTTCTGAACATGTGAGGGAGGAACACCCAACTGAGAAAGACAAGGATGATCAACAAGGTGCTGCAGACCAGTCTTCTCAGTTAAAGTCATCTAAGAGGAAGAAGAGAATGGCTTCTAAACCAAAGTCTAAGAAGAAGAAGCCTAAATCATCTACCTCTACACCTCAGGCTGAGTTAGATCAACCTGAGGAAGTGCATGATGAGGCAGCCCAATCAACTCCAATGCAAGTGGCTCCTCTAACAGCTGAGACACCCATCTTATCCTGGACTTACTCTACCAATCCAGAAAGATGGCATGTAATCAGAGATCAAGGTGTTGAGAATGTCTATACTTGGCAAGACATAATCAACTTACCTCTGCATGATCTCTTTGAGATGAGAAGATACTATGAAGGTCTGTATGATCCTGACCATCTAATGAAGAAGGGTACGGTCATGATTGTGCTGAAGACTACTAACATCTGAAGATCTTCTAATTGTTTTGGTAGCATCAGCCTAGGGGGAGTTTGTAAGGATTCCTAATGTCTCTCTACAACAAATGCACTAAGCACTGAAGAAGAAATGCTTCGGAAGTTTTACACCATACACTAGAAAATATTCTAAGTGTAAAATCTTCCGAAGCCAAGACCAATATCTTCCGAAGCCAAACATGAAGTCTTCCGAAGCCTTAGAGACAAAGTCTTCCGAAGCTTCATTCTATGAAGACAGATTTCTTCCGAAGACTTTTAGTAACATGCTTTATCTGATGTACTGTTTCATAAAGCTGGACACCTTTCTGCTGCATCTCTGTAAAGTCACCAACATATATGAGTTGGTGAAAAGGTCCATGCTTTTGGTAAGTGTACATTGAGGTCTTGAGTCTGTAACTTTCTACTTTATGTACTTTATCCTTTTTGTAATAGATAAGGATGTGAGCTATGGCATGTCGTCACAAGGTCAAAAGGCAAATATGCCTTTTGATTTACAATTGATTTTGTTTGTGTCTAGTCAATTGTATCCAGCTGGCTTTCAAAGTATAGCCGGCTGTAGGTTGTAGTATAAGTATTCCAAGTTCTAGTATCTTTCTTTATGCTTTGTAACACTTGTAAAAGAACTTGAGAAAGCAATATACTGTCTCCTTGATATCCAAATCTCTTGTTCTGTCTCTTTATCTTTACTTGTGTTCTTTGTATCAATATATTGGTTAATCAATATATTGGTTAATCCAGTTTACTGTTTGATCAAGTTTAGTTAATCTCCTCTTTGTGTTGTTGTGTTGTAATTGTTAAGCCCTTAACCGGTCCTGCAGGTACTTAATTGAATACTTATTTAGATGACTTTAAAATTATTTATAATCACTTTATAAAGTTTTAAACTTTTAAATGATTTATTATAAAAATCTTATAATACAAGATTTTAGTAATAAGAATAAAGTATAATATGTTGTTTTATAAGTTTCAAGAGTTTAAATAAAAGTTTAGAGAATATTAACTAAATATGATATAACATGGTTAAATGATTAGATGGATAATTAATTATTTAAATATTTATTTAAATAATTATTTATATAATTAAACATTTAAAGTATTTGTAATATGTAGGTTTGAAGTGTTTTGAAATAATCCAAGTTTGGACTATAATATATTTATAACATATAAATGACTTAATAATATTTTTATAACCTTTTTATTATTTAACAAGTAATTAAATTTTAGGAATTATAAGTTTTAAAATCTTTTAAAAATTAACTTAATAATTTCCGAAATATTTTAGTTAAAATAATATTTATTTAGATTTATTATTATATTAGTAATTTTTCTGATTTAAAAATGTAAAAGAAAGCCACTAAAATAAAAACATGGTAGGGGCAGGGTTCGAACCCCTGACCTTCCATGTGTAAGTGTTGAATGCTAACCAACGAGCCAAAGCCCAAGTCTTGTCTTAAAACACAAATTAATTAATAAAAATAATTATTTAAATAAAACCCCAAATCAACATGAACCCTAAAATCAATTTGATCCAATTGAACATGAATCGCGAATGTTAATGGAATCAATTACTTAGGGCTTTTGATCCCTGAATGAAACCGAATGTGTGGGTGTGTGTAATTACCAAAATGATGATCAAATCGATGTTGCAATGTGAAGAAACAGTCGCGCCCATGGTTGAGTAAGATTCGAGATGCAAACATCGTTGATAATCAAATTAGTTCTACACGAAGCTTCTAATGATGATGATAAGTAAAAGCCCCCACTCAATTTTGGTTTAAGGTGCCCAGAAGAGGTGTTTCGAGTTGTGAGTTTGTTTCGGGTGTTTCGAGTATATTTTGTCTATAATTACTTGATGTTAACAGAGATGGCTGATATGCTTAAGTTCGAAACTCCAAAGGAAGCGTTTTTATCAATTAATTTGATTAATGGTGTTAACGATCGAGATGAAACAATTTCGGTTTTGTGTGTGATATTTCGGTTTCGGTTAGAACTTTAAACAAGTTCATTAAATGAATTAAAATGGGTATTAAATCCGAATAGCACAACTGAAGGTATTGGAGTGGTTAATTGGCATTGAAATCGATTATTTTCGACGTGAGGAGGTCGCCGAAGCTATGGCCAGAGATGGTGGCCGGAAAAATGGGGGTGGGGGGGCGGTTTGGGTTGTTTTTAATAAATTTACAATTTCGGTCCCTGTGGTTTTGAAAGCTGTTATTTTATGTAGAACCTTTTATTTAAAGTTTTGTAAGTTGAAAACTAAACCCTAAACTTTGTAAAAACAAACTCAAATAATTATCCAAATTACTTATTTATGAATAAATATAAATTATAAAAATTTATGAACCTTGTTACATGTTTGTTATTTAATTATTAAGATAGTTAAAACCTTGTAATAGTCTTCATATGTTTTTTATAGATTTTACATAAATTGTAAAGTCTAATTATTATTATTATTTTTTATATAATAATTAAAACCCATAAATGATATATAAAACCTCATAAGCTTATAAATTAATTAAATGGTAAAATAAATGTGAACTTAAATCACAAAATTTAACACATTTATTGTTTTTAAATCAACCAAATGATTGAAGTAGTTTGAATGATGTGTTGGGTTTATAAATTTGACAAACGGTTTCGGGTCCATATTTTCAAAATGGGCAGATGTTACAGTCTCCCCTACTTTAAGAAATTTCATCCCGAAATTTAATCACAAGAGAATTAATTTCAAGATTATGAGGAGACTTGAATTTCATTTCGCGTTCGCAAGTGAACTCTTGGGTACGTTTAAATTTAATGAGTTTGGTTATGATGTTTTGCTATGCTTAAGTTTGTTAAATTTCATAACTCATGATTTCATGTGTTTCTTGACAAAGTGTGCAAGGTCATTAATTTAGAATTTTTAGTTGATAAACTTTTGTATTTCAGACGGTTCAAGACAATTAGGAAGGTTTTGTCATGAGGGAAACACCAAGTATTAGTTTGATACGAGACTCGGCTTAACAAACATGAGAAATATTTTTAAGACACTTTCGAGTGAGATACGAATAGAAGCTTCTCAAAGCAAAACGGCTTCGACATGGTTCTTAGATGATCGATTCTTGTTTACTATATCATTGAGGTTTCAAAGTTTCATTAGTTTAAAGTTGATACAAGAATCGTGTTTGTTAAGATTAACGGTTCAGTTCAGAATAAAAGTATCATTGTAATGGATTTCAGAATAAGTGGGATAATGAGTTTCAAGATTAAGGAGGATAAATCAATGATGAAACGATTCAAAATAACAAGATGTTTTGAGTGTAACGTTCGGTTTACAAACCAAAACATTACGTTGACTTATCAAAGTATTAGGTCAACTACAACCTTAATGAAGACATGCGTACCTATAAGCGGACACTCACCCCAAGGGTTCCCAGGTAAGGTAAACGGATCCATTGGTTGATTTGGATTTATATGAATACCTTGCCTAGACAGAACACCTCGAGATACAGGCATCACGCTCTTCTAGCATTACATGTTTCAAGTTATAGGACACATACTTTGACGAGATTTGAAAACCACGAATAACGATTCAAAGCTCATTTTGTAAACCATTTGATTTAGGCACATAATGCCTTAGAATATGATTTAAGAAAAATATATAAGTTTTAAGATTCAGGAGGATAAAATCAATGATGAAACGATTCAAAATAACAAGATGTTTTGAGTGTAACGTTCGGTTTACAAACCAAAACATTACGTTGACTTATCAAAGTATTAGGTCAACTACAACCTTAATGAAGACATGCGTACCTATAAGCGGACACTCACCCCAAGGGTTCCCAGGTAAGGTATATGGATCCATCAGTTGATTTGGATTTATATGAATACCTTGCCTAGATAGAACATCTCGAGATACAGGCATCACGCTCTTCCAGCATTACATGTTTCAAGTTATAGGACACATACTTTGACGAGACTTGAAAACCACGAATAACGATTCAAAGCTCATTTTGAAAACCATTTGATTTAGGCACATAATGCCTTAGAATATGATTTAAGATTCATGTGTGCATTGATAAGATTCAAAGTATAATAAGAAACACATAAGACATATAATCACATAATCAAGTATAAACATATAAGCACGTAAAATCCTATCTAAGCATATAAAGTACATGAGAGGACTCATGTGTAGAGGTACTTATTTATAGTCTAGGTCATTCCATTTCTAATAACCTAATTCCCTATAACCATGGCACTGATACCAATCTGTCACACCCCGACCGACGGCGGAATCATCAGGGCGGACGAATGTGAAACGATTGTTCATAGCACATGGAACCAAATAAGTTGAAATAATATTAAATATCGTTTTTTATTGAACATTACAAGACAATTAAATCATTACAATAAAAACAAGATATAAACAACAACATAAGATTTTCAATTAAACTAAGTCCAAGTCCTATATGAGCACGAAGAGATCCTCAAATATCAAACCTAAAACATGTTAAAAATAAAAGGGTCAACTTTGAAAGTTGGTGAGTTTCTATGGGTTAAACATACACACATATATATATATATATAAAAGGTTTACAAGTAGCAATTCATGTCAATGGTTATGAATTTTGCAAGTTTATAGAACACATATAGCTACAATCAAACCTCGACTAGGATTACAAGTTTATAAGATTTGCTAAGTGTACTTGGTTCCCATGATGAACAAGTCATACGTCATCAGGAGCCAGCAATACATCGGCTTTAGCACCAAATAGGCTTGTCAGGTCCATAGATCTATGATGTCGCCAGACTAGCAATAGTTAATGATTGTTAACATATAATGTATCTCATATAACACTCACAATAATACCAATAACCATGACAAAAAGTAAAGATGAATTGCATGAGCATTTACAAATATCAAGACGTTTACAAGTGTAAGTTTATAAGGTTAACATGTATCACCCCAAAAGGTATGAATCGCGAATTGAACATGAATCGCGAATGTTAATGGAATCAATTACTTAGGGCTTTTGATCCTTGAATGAAACCGAATGTGTGGGTGTGTGTAATTACCAAAATGATGATCGAATCGATGTTGCAATGTGAAGAAACAGTCGCGCCCATGGTTGAGTATGATTCGAGATGCAAAAATCGTTGATAATCAAATTAGTTCTACGCGAAGATTCTAATGATGATGATAAGTAAAAGCCCCCACTCAATTTTGGTTTAAGGTGCCCAGAAGAGGTGTTTCGAGTTGTGAGTTTGTTTCGGGTGTTTCGAGTATATTTTGTCTATAATTACTTGATGTTAACAGTGATGGCTGATATGCTTAAGTTCGAAACTCCAAAGGAAGCGTTTTTATCAATTAATTTGATTAATGGTGTTAACGATCGAGATGAAACAATTTCGGTTTTGTGTGTGATATTTCGGTTTCGGTTAGAACTTTAAACAAGTTCATTAAACGAATTAAAATGGGTATTAAATCCGAATAGCACAACTGAAGGTATTGGAGTGGTTAATTGGCATTGAAATCGATTGTTTTCGACGTGAGGAGGTCGCCGAAGCTATGGCCAGAGATGGTGGCCGGAAAAACGGGGGTGGGGGGCGGTTTGGGTTGTTTTTAATTAATTTACAATTTCGGTCCCTGTGGTTTTGAAAGTTGTTATTTTATGTAGAACCTTTTATTTAAAGTTTTGTAAGTTGCAAACTAAACCCTAAACTTTGTAAAAACAAACTCAAATAATTATCCAAATTACTTATTTATGAATAAATATAAATTATAAAAATTTATGAACCTTGTTACATGTTTGTTATTAATTATTAAGATAGTTAAAACCTTGTAATAGTCTTCATATGTTTTTTATAGATTTTACATAAACTGTAAAGTCTAATTATTATCATTATTTTTTTATATAATAATTAAAACCCATAAATGATATATAAAACCTCATAAGCTTATAAATTAATTAAATGGTAAAATAAATGTGAGCTTAAATCACAAAATTTAACACATTTATTGTTTTTAAATCAACCAAATGATTGAAGTAGTTTGAATGATGTGTTGGGTTTATAAATTTGACAAACGGTTTCGGATCCATATTTTCAAAATGGGCAGATGTTACAGTCTCCCCTACTTTAAGAAATTTCATCCCGAAATTTAATCACAAGAGAATTAATTTCAAGATTATGAGGAGACTTGAATTTCATTTCGCGTTCGCAAGTGAACTCTTGGGTACGTTTAAATTTAATGAGTTTGGTTATGATGTTTTGCTATGCTTGAGTTTCTTAAATTTCATAACTCATGATTTCATGTGTTTCTTGACGAAGTGTGCAAGGTCATTAATTTAGAATTTTTAGTGGATAAACTTTTGTATTTCAGACGGTTCAAGACAATTAGGAAGGTTTTGTCATGAGGGAAACACCAAGTATTAGTTTGATACGAGACTCGGCTTAACAAACATGAGAAATATTTTTAAGACACTTTCGAGTGAGATACGAATAGAAGCTTCTCAAAGCAAAAGGCTTCGACATGGTTCTTAGATGATCGATTCTTGTTTACTATATCATTGAGGTTTCAAAGTTTCATTAGTTTAAAGTTGATACAAGAATCGTGTTTGTTAAGATTAACGGTTCAGTTCAGAATAAAAGTATCATTGTAATGGATTTCAGAATAAGTGGGATAATGAGTTTCAAGATTAAGGAGGATAAAATCAATGATGAAACGATTCAAAATAACAAGATGTTTTGAGTGTAACGTTCGGTTTACAAACCAAAACATTACGTTGACTTATCAAAGTATTAGGTCAACTACAACCTTAATGAAGACATGCGTACCTATAAGCGGACACTCACCCCAAGGGTTCCCAGGTAAGGTAAACGGATCCATTGGTTGATTTGGATTTATATGAATACCTTGCCTAGACAGAACACCTCGAGATACAGGCATCACGCTCTTCTAGCATTACATGTTTCAAGTTATAGGACACATACTTTGACGAGATTTGAAAACCACGAATAACGATTCAAAGCTCATTTTGAAAACCATTTGATTTAGGCACATAATGCCTTAGAATATGATTTAAGATTCATGTGTGCATTGATAAGATTCAAAGTATAATAAGAAACACATAAGGCATATAATCACATAATCAAGTATAAACATATAAGCACGTAAAATCCTATCTAAGCATATAAAGTACATGAGAGGACTCATGTGTAGAGGTACTTATTTATAGTCTAGGTCATTTCATTTCTAATAACCTAATTCCCTATAACCATGGCTCTGATACCAATCTGTCACACCCCCACCGACGGCGGAATCATCGGGGCGGACGAATGTGAAACAATTGTTCATAGCACATGGAACTAAATAAGTTGAAATAATATTAAATATCATTTTTATTGAACATTACAAGACAATTAAATCATTACAATACAAACAAGATATAAACAACAACATAAGATTTTCAATTAAACTAAGTCCAAGTCCTATATGAGTACGAAGAGATCCTCAAATATCAAACCTGAAACATGTTAAAAATAAAGGCGTCAACTTTGAAAGTTGGTGAGTTTCCATGGGTTAAACATATATATATACATATATATATATATATATATATATATATATATATATATATATATATATATATATATATATATATATATATATATATATATATATATATATATATATATATATATATATATATATATATATATATATAAGGTTTACAAGTAGCAATTCATGTCAATGGTTATGAATTTTTCAAGTTTATAGAACACATATAGCTACAATCAAACCTCGACTAGGATTACAAGTTTATAAGATTTGATAAGTGTACTTGGTTCCCATGATGAACAAGTCATACGTCATCAGGAGCCAGCAATACATCGGCTTTAGCACCAAATAGGCTTGTCAGGCCCATAGATCTATGATGTCGCCAGACTAGCAATAGTTAATGATTGTTAACATGTAATGTATCTCATATAACACTCACAATAACACCAATAACCATGAAAAAAAGTAAAGATGAATTGCATGTGCATTTACAAGTATCAAGATGTTTACAAGTGTAAGTTTTAAGATTAACATGTATCACCCCAAAAGATATGAAATAAAGTAAAAAGGGGCATGGAGAAACTCACATGGAAAACTCACAAGATGTAGGATGCACTTAAGATAATAATAAGAAAATAAGATTGCTCCAATGATTTCTTCACGATTCAACCTAATGGTTGATGTCTCGGAATTAGAATTAAAGATAAGATTCAAGAGTAAATATGAATTAGGGTTTCATTTGGAATTTGGGGTTTTAATATTTAAGTCAAATAAATTATAATAACGCAATCAATTATGTTTTGGTTCAATAAAGATGGTATGAACCAATTGAAAATAAGAATGATAGTGAATGATTAAATAATTTAATTTATTGAATTAATAAATATTAAATATGATGTGAAAAATATAATTAATTTAATAATTAATTATTTAAAACTTGATAAAGGTACTTAATTGAATACTTATTTAGATGACTTTAAAATTATTTAAAATCATTTTATAAAGTTTTGTACTTTTAAATGATTTTTTGGATCTAGAAAGGCTGGTGCAACCAAAACCAAATCACTTAGACTATTTTGGTGCAACTAATAAAGGACTTCCGAAGCTAAGTGTGGAACTTCCTAAGGAAATGGAGTTCTTCCGAAGACAAAGTATAAGATGAACTTCTGAACGAAAACTCCATCTTCCGAAGACAAAGTATTCACTTCCGAAGATCATGACTTAGAAGAAAAGATAAGAAGTCAACTTCCGAAGTATGTAGAAATAAAGAAGTCCTCAAGCCTCGGAAGTATGGTAGCCTCTTCCGAAGTATAAGTGGCTTCGTAAGAACTTGTTCTTCGGAAGCCAACTAACCTTCGGAAGACACTACTATTAACCAGTGGACATAAGTATGGTTTCTCTGACACTCCGCTGCAGACCTCTGAGATACTACATGGCGTTTTCTCAAAAGCCATGTAGTTGACCATACTTTATTCCATTGTTTACCTTTATCAGTTAGTATAGTTGCCAACTTTAGTTGCTGACAAAAGGTAAGTCATGGACATGTCATGACTACCATATCTTAGATAATATTTTATCTAAGAAACCTTAACTTTAGCATTGTAGTATATGCTTTAGTCTTAGGTTTCCAGCTGGTATCAAAGTATATCTGGCTGTAGGATCTAGTATATATAGTTTCTCATTATAACTCTTGTTTTATGCTTGTAAGAGTTTTGTAATACTTTGAGTTGAGAAGTAATATATACAAGTGCCTTGAAAATTATTTCTTTGTGTTCTTTGTTACTTATTATATTATTATCAACTCTTAGAAGAGATTCTACTTCATCTGATCTGAGTGTAGTATAAGTGAGTTTGAGAGAAATCCAAGTGTTAAGTGACAAAACTCGATCCTGCAATTGGTATCAGAGCTTTTTAGGCTCTTGATTGTGAGATCTTACCATCTTAATCAACCTGTTTTTTGCTCCTCCTTACACCACACTCAAAATGGCCCTCAACAAGTCTGAAGTAGAGATGGGGACGATGATTAAAGCACCCATCATCACCCCTGAAAACTTTTGGTCATGGAGCAGACGCATGGAAGGCTTCATCAGGTATCAAGACACCAGGATGTGGTAATCTATTGTCAATGGCTCGTATAAACAAAAGGTGGCAGGTGGAAACGATGCCATGATAGAGAAAGCCGTTGAAGACTACTCTGATGAGGACCGGAAGAAGCTGGACATTGACAGCAATTCTATGACTATTCTCATGACTGCAATTCCTAACTCCATCATGGTGGGGTTTGAGCATTGCAATTCAGCCAAAGAACTGTTTGATGCACTTGCTCATATGTACTCCAGCTCCAAGGACTCCAAGAAGGACTCACTGAAGCAACAGTTCAAGAACTTCACCTACATTGCTGAAGAGACCCTCAGCCAACAATACTTCAGGTACATGGACCTCATTTCTTCCCTTTAGTCTGTGGGAATTTCCCTTGAACTTAGAGACCTCACAAGAAAGTTCATGAGTGCACTCCCTAATGAGTGGACATTTTAATGTGTCTCTATCAAGAGAACATAAAATTTGAACACCCTCACCATGACCGAACTCTATGGCATCCTTGATGGATACCGTTCGGAAATGGAGAACAAAAGAGGCCATCAGACAAGCAGACCTTTGAGTCTTCCTGCTAGCAACGCTTTAATGGTTGCTGAAGGCTCAGGACCCTCCCAACCTCAACAGTACCTGACTTACACCCAACAGTCATCCTGTTCTTCTAGGCCATACATTAGTGATTACACTCAATAGTCATCATGAGACTCCAAGGTCTCAACAGGCTCAGCAAAGTTCCTTTTAGGACAGTTGTGCCTTTGTCTCAAGAAGTGGGCACTTTAGTGATTATCAGTATTGCTTTGATGATCTAGAGTGCTTCAACCCAGATGACGTGGAATATGTGGACATAGTCCAACAAATGGCTCTTTTAACCTACAGAGCAAAAAAGTTCTTCAAGAGAACTGGAAGGCATTTTCCCCAGAACCCAACCAACAGCAAATTTGGGTTTGACAAAACCAAGGCCAAATGTTACAACTGCAACCAACTTGGTCATTTTACAAGGGAATGCAAGGCTCCCAAGTCTAATCCAGGAACCCCACAGGCCTCCACACATCCCTCTACACCAAAGCCCACTGGAAAGTCAACAGAGACAGCTGCAATGACTCAAGAAGTTGATTGGAGCTTCATGGTACATGATGTGAACCCTGCTCAAGCACTCATGGCTGGAACAGATGACAATAAGGTATATGAACATCTCTATATCCTGCCTGTATTGCTAAGGTTAAACTGTATTAGGACTACAATATGGAGATTAAATCCAATATTGAGTCTCTAAATGTTTTAAAATTTGATTTTAAAAGGGCTGAATCTGACTATCAAAGAAAAATTGAGGAGTTGGAGAAAACTGTGTCCTTATTAAAACATGAACACACAAACTATAAGACTCAAATAAAGGATTTAATATCTAAATTGTTTGAGGCTTAAGCCCAGCTTGTCATAGTTGAGGCTCAAGCCAGCCATTCTTGCATCATCCTCTCACTCATAACTTTGTTACCAAAACAAAGGTGGGTTGGGAACCAATGAAATTGCTCCGCCACACTCTTATGAGTCTATAAGACAACCAAGGTGTGGTACTGAAGAGCAAGATGTTCCATCTGCTGACCCACCTTTTCATGAGTCAAAGAGTGATGCAACCATGGAGACCATCATAGGGAAGAACCAGGTAATTTTACCCACTCCTACTAGTGATGATCAACCCCTAACCACCAAAGCCAGAAGAAGCAAAGCTAAGGCAGCCAAAAAAACCGCCAAGAAAGTGGCTGAGTCTAAGCTGAAGATAGACCTGAAGCAAATGGGTGTATTCATCTCAGCTGGATTCCAGGTGGTAGGAAACTCTAATTCAGGAAAAGAGTGAGTACCAGCACTCCTGTCCTACCAAAGGATCCGAAGTTAAAGGGAAAGGTTGCTGATGAAGAGAAAAAGAACAAGAAACATCAATCCTCAAATTCCCAGAAGATTAACATTGCATGCATAATATGTGGGCTGCAGAACCACATGGCCAAAGATTGTTACTACAATCCTGCTAGCACACATTATGCAAATAATGTTAAAAGAGAAGGAGTCAGGAAAGGTTTCTTATTTGGACCATATCAAATGGTTCAAGTGATGAAAAAGGGAAAGCTTGTTTCCGAAGCAAGGTTGCTTTTGGAAGAAAGTCATTCTTCCGAAGGGAAAATGGCTTCGGAAGCCAAAGCTGTCAAGACTCAAAAGACCAAAAGAGTCCCCTTGAAACCATCCCAGAAGAAGACTACTTCGGAAGAAAAGGTGGTGAAGTCTTCTTCCGAAAAGAAAGAAGCTTCGGAAGAATACCATGCTGCAAAAGCTTCAACAAGCTCATCCTCCATGATCAACCAAGGGATGGAATGGAAGATCAAGGAAGATGCTGCAGCCCAAACCTCTTCTTCAAAGACATCCATTGAACCCCCATGCATAAATTTTGGTTCAATTATGTCATTATCATTGGAAGAACCCAAGACCAACAAGGCTTGGGTTTCCAATCAAAACTAACAATTTCATCTTATGTGCAGGGACATCCATATGACAAGAATAACAATGTTTGGATTGTGGATAGTGGATGCTCCAGGCACATGACAGGGAACAGATCTCTCCTTCAATAATTTCAACATTATGATGGAGGTCCTGTCCAGTTTGGAGGTGAGGCCAGAGGATATATTTCTGGCAGAGGAAGTATATCCAATGGAAAATTAAAGGTTGACAAAGTTCATTTTGTCAAACAGCTTGAACACAACCTGTTAAGTGTTTCTCAGTTCTATGATCAAAAGCATCAAATGCTCTTCACGAAACATGAGTGCATTATTCTCAAACCCGGGATGACAATTCCTCAAGAATTGGTGCTTCTTAGATCTCCCAGGAAAGGGGATATGTACAAGCTTGATATGAACAATGCTTCCCTAATGGGTGAAGTGTCATGCTTTCTTTCCAAAGCTAATGGTGATGAGTCAACACTATGGCATAAACGAATGTGTCATGTAAATTTTAAGACAATGAATAAATTGGCTAAAAATAACTTGGTACATGGTTTGCCTAAAAAGGAATTTTTCTGCAAAGATAACTGTGTTGCATGTCTGAAAGAGAAGCAACACATGGCATCTCATAAATCCAAAGTTGTTAACTCCATCACCACTCCACTACACTTATTGCACATGGATCTATTTGGTCCCACAAGTATAATGAGCATTGGAAGGAAATCATATTGCCTTGTGATTTGTAAGGCCCCGCTCCCGGGAAACCTCACAGTTGGTTAATCATAGCATAAAATCATTTTTAATAACCAAAACATTGCAGCGGAATTAAATAGACATTCATTTAAAGCTTGGAAACCATATTGTACTCATACATTTTCCTTCAATTGTAAATAAAACATAGTACTTGTTCTTAAATTACAATAAAAGATTTTATAAACGGAAATGCCATCCACTGCCATCCAAGTAGCTTCCCACCTTGTGCCATCCCCAGCAGCATCATTTACCTGCCAACTATTATGCATAAAAGTCAGCTTTGCTGAGTGAGTTCTAGGTTTAGATAAATAAAAAAAATATAAACTTTATCCTTCATATAATGACCATGCATACATCGTAATACATAGCGTTTCTTGCATCATAAGAAGCACGTTCATTATCTTTCATTCTTTCATTATCTTTCATTTTCATCATAAATGAGATTGCACAAAGCAAGAGCTCCATGTTGATCGACAACGAATGTCGATCCCTGTCGGTACACATCATCATGGTAGCTAACCCCCGACAGTTGATCCACACTGCAAGGCACATAGCCAGCTCATGAATACGGATCAATCATCATACATCAGACTCAGGTAAGTGAAGTCGATCACAGTGCTTGCAAGACTTTTCATCATCAAATGGGCCCGGGGTAACATTCATTAAGTTTTACTTTTCATTAATATCATCTTCCACTTTAATATATAATACTTTACAGATAAATAACACAACATATCAAGTACATGTCATCATGAAAACATCACCGACCCACTGCGAGACAGCGGGGGTTCGGGGGCGGCAGCCCTTGACAGCAAGGTCCTAGGGGTAGCGGGCAACGCCCCTGGCTGGGGCCGGGCTGCCAGGTCAGCGCGAAAAATTTTTATTTTTAAAAAATTATATAACACATTTCCTTATAGAAAAATCGATCTTCCTTTTAAAACCTTATAAAATCTCGATCATTTAAAAACGTATATTTAGTATGCATAATAACCCCAAAACATGGAAAAACTTATAAACAAGGGATCTGGAACTCACATGGATACCGTGAGTGACTTCTAAACTAAGCTTTCTAGGCTAGGATCACACTACACAGCCTGCAGATAAGTTAACACTTAGAGAGGTTAATTTCTGCCTAAATTCGCTGCTAATTTCGCTGCCAGAAAAGCAGTTTCGCTGACAGTTTCGCTGCCAGTTTCGCTGACAGTTTCGCTGCTAGTTTTGCATGGCAGTTTTGCCGAACTTTCATTGGAATTTCCATGGCTGCGAAATTACCTGCGAAACTATAGTTTTGCAGAAAACCCATAGTTTCGCAGCTTGAATATGCAATTTCGCTAGATGCATAGACAGTTTCGCAGATCGCATAAAAATTACGAACCAGCCCGTTTTTAACCCAAAATCGCAACTTTTTACGTCCAATTTCTTAGTTTATCAACCATGAGGCTATATCTAAGCTTTATACATGTTTTCATACGTAAAAATGTGACCTTTATGCATTTCTTTGCAACCTTTCAAAACCCTAGAATCCGGGTTTGATCTACAGAAGGGTTTAGAGGTCGATTCTTACCTGGATTTGTGGCTCCTTTCTTATGGTTTGATGCTCCAACACCCAGATCTTCAATCTCTTAACCTTTAAAGCTCCAAATCTTGAGTTTTCTTCACTTTCTCTCTCTACTTTCTCTCTCTACGAATTTGGGTGGCTAGGGTTGCAAATGAGTAAGATGAAGGCTGATTTGGTGGGTTAAAGGGCTGATTATGGGCCCTTAGTCACTTAGGCTCTTGCCCATAAGCCTAATTTAGCCCATAATCTATTTTCTTCCTTTATTAAATACCCAATAACTAAGCCCATTATCCTTGATGACTCGTTTTGACTTTTCGGGGTGTTACAAGTTTCCCCCTCTTATTTAGATTTCGTCCTCGAAACCTGTCAGTCATCAAACAATTGAGGATAATATTGCCTCATTTCCTCCTCGGTCTCCCACGTAGATTCCGATCCCTTTCTGTGTCTCCATTTTACCCGTACCAGTGGAACCACTTTATTCCTTAAGCGTTTCTCTTTCCAGTCAAGAATGGCCACCGGCTGCTCTACATAATTCAGCCGTTCATCGACTTAAATGTCTTCTAATGGTACAACTGCATCATTATCTGCCAGACATTTCCTGAGATGAGATACATAGAACGTAGGGTGAATTCCATTCAACTCATCAGGTAGTTCTAATGTGTAGGCCACTTCTGCTACCCTTGCGACAATACGGAATGGCCCTATGAACCTTGTGTAACACCCTGATATTTTCTTTGAAGCCAATGAAAGAAGAAAAAGAAATAAAGTCCAAAGTTGAGGGACTAAACTTGCCAAAACGGGAGAAGGTTTGGAAGAGTGGGGGATTAAGATGGGAGGGCAGCCCACACCCTCCCCCACACTCACAATTTTTGGGTATTGAGAGAAAAGAGGAAGAAAAGTGGTCTCAAGCTTGGTTTTCGTGGATTCGAGCGTGAAAGTTGAAGTGTAGCGGGTTAGATTGAAGCTCTACTCGACGGGGTTGTTTGTGTGAGTTCTAGGACCCATCTTTTACACACTTTTGAATGATTTTGGGGCTGGAACACATCTGAAACCCGTTTTTGAAAAGTTGGGTGTTGAACCCGTATGTATGCGTATGTGTATGTGTTTGATGCGGGTGGGGTTTGATTTCGGGCTTGTGTGTGCTTGAATGATGTTGTGGTAGGTGTCTCTAAGGTTTAGGATGGTTGTTTTGAGCCTAGAATAGGTTTGGGTGAGCTTGGAGGCCGAAAATGGCAGTTTGCGTTCGGGATGAACTGCATTCTTCATCATCTAGGGCTAGGCGACCGAATGGAATGCGACTGGAGGCCATACGGCCGAAAGGCATGCGACTCAGGTCCATGCGCACAAATGCCATGCGACTGAGGTCCATACGCATGGAAGTCGTACGACTAAGGTTCATGCGTCTGTAAGGTATGCGATTGAAGGTTATACGACTGAGGTCCATGCGCCTGGAGGCCATGCGACTGAGGTTCATACGCACGAAGGGTATGCGACTGAAGCCCATGCGCCTGTAGTCATGCGACTGAAGGCCATACGCATGAAAGCTATGCGACTGAGAGTCCATACGCATAGGTGTCCATTCGCCCATAGGTCCATCCGCATAGGTCCATGCGCATAGGGTCCATTCGCCTGATGTCCATTCGCCTAAGTGTTCAGTCGCCTGGGAGGCCATGCGACTGGAGGGTGTCCATACGCCCAAGTAGGGCTCATACGCCCGAAAGAACAACGGTTTATTTTCTGACTTTCGGGGAAAGTGCAGAAGTAGGTTTTGACTTGGGAATTTCCCGGGGGCTTATGTAAGTTGACTTTTGAGGTCATAGATGTTATGATGATGATGTATGATGATGATGTATGATGACGATGTATGATGATGATGTTATGTATGATGTTATGCATGATGGTATGTGTGATATATGTTATGTATGCATGCTGATATGTATGATGATTTGCATAATCTCGTTGATGTTCCTGTTTATGTATGTTTATCTTCCCGTGACTTTGCGATGAATGTTAATGAATGAAATGAAAGTATTATGTAACGTAAAGTGGAAGATAACGAAAAGAGGAACATGATGAATGAATGAATGCATGCATGAATGAATGAATGAGAGTAAGAATGGCTTGCAAGTAAAAGAAAGGAGGTTCACAACTCACTGAGAGTTGTTAGCTCAACTGTGTGTGTATTTACAGCGTGCGATCTTGGCTAACTCATAAGGGACCATAGACACAGTAAGAGTTCAGTCTTGGTGACTGCTCCGATACGTGCGATGTGGTATTCACTGTGTGCAATGTAGCGTGCGATTTTGGCCAACTCATGTGGGTTCATACACACAGTAGGGGGTTCAGTTTTGGTAATTGCTCCGATACGCGCGATGTGGTATTCACTATGTGCTATGTAGCGTGCGATTTTGGCTAACCCATAAGACAACATGCGATTTTGGCTAAACCCCTAAGAGTTCACACACACAGGGGGAGTCTGTCCTAGTGACCACTCCATTTGTGCGATTTGTGCGATATGTACGATGGGTACGAAGATACGAAAGTACGAAATGTGCGAACGTGCGATATGTGTGATATGAACGAACGTAAGAAAAGAAGTTATGAACGAATGAAGCGAATGATAAAGTACCGTGCGATGATTAATGAATGGAAGAATGTAACGAACGTAATGGAAGATAATAATTATATTATCTGTACGTATGTATGTTGTGTGATCACGTACGAAGTTAACGGATGGTTTTAAAAAGGAAGTAAAGTATGTTTTATTTAAAACTAGAACTCACTCAGCAACGCTGACTTTTATGTGTTTCCAGTTGGCAGGTAATGGTTGCTGAGAATGGCACAGGGCGGCTACTCAGCTCTTTTGGATGGCATTCTTTTGTTTAAGGTTTTTGCATTGTAATGCGAACAAATGATATTGTGTAATGAAAGATTGTATTATTTTGCAAAAGCTTTTATGACGAAATGGAATGTTGTTTTAATGTTTCCGCTGCAACGTTTTATTTAAGTTAATGTAATTATATGTTTTATGTGCGATGATTGGCCAGCTGTAAGCGTCCCGGGAACGGGGCCTTACAAGTTGGTATCAGAGCCAAAGTTTAAGTGAAATGGGTAAATTTTCAAAATAAACCTTAGCTTAAACTGAAAATGGGACAGAAAGGGAAGGGATGCCAATGTGAGTAGCTGCATGCCATCAGGTATTTTTCTTAATGTTAATCGGTATTACGTGCGCATGTTATGTGGTTTATGTGCTGCTTGTAGATTTAGATACTGATGTAGTCAGGATAGGTAATGCTCGGGGTATGAAGAGTAAAGTAAGTGGCTAATCACAACTGGCCACTATTATTAGGGACTTACTATACTTGACATAAACTGAGCTGTTCCCTTGAATGACCGTGTTGGTGTTTGAATCTTTCAGTGTGTGTGAGGATGGCTGGTGGTAGATCTTCGAAAGCTTCTCATGGTGGAGGTGGTGGTGGACGTGGTACTGAACCACGGGTCACGAGGGGAAGACCCAGAGTTGAAAAAGTGGTTCATGAAGAACCTGAGACCCCTCATCCGGAGGGTGGTGATGAGAGTGCGAAATTGAGGGCCTCAGTGAAAGAGGCAGTTGTAGAGGAGGTTCATCAGGTCATGCAGACGATCTTACCGTCTATGGTGACTGAAGTAATTAAGGCTGTAAAGGAAGGAGAAAGAAAGGAGAGAAACAGGTCCTTGGGAGGACGGGAGCAACCGGAGCCTGAAACGGTTCTCTCTGATGATGAAGAAGAGGAAGGAGAAGAGCCTGCGCCGGAGGCGGCACGAGGCTGTAACTATGGGGCGTTTCAACGATGCAAGCCCCGTACTTTTGATGGTAATAGCACTGCTGCTGCTGCTCACCAGTGGGTGAGAGAAATGGAAGCTGTTTTGAACATCAGGAATGCTGAGAGGATCAGAAAGTAAAGTTTGCTGCCCACTCTTTTGTCGACTCGGCTCTGTGTTGGTGGGACAATATAGTCCAAGCTGAGGGTAGTCGGGCTATCGGAAGGATGAGATGATCAGAGTTGAGGAGGCTGGTGATTGAGGAGTTCTATCCTCACCGTGAGATGGATAAAGTTGAGAGGGAGTTCCTGCAGCTGGAGGCGGGAACGATGACACATCAGCAATACACCACTAAGTTCAATGAAATGGCACGGCTGGTGCCTGATCAGGTGACACCTCTATCACGAAGGATCAAGAGGTATATTCAGGGCTTGCCAGCGGACATCCGCAGGCACATGATCGCCGCCCGACCAAGCACATTTAGGTCGGCAGTTGATTTGGCGGGGAGGTTCTATGATGAAAGGACTGTGGTGATGGCGGAGGTGAGTAGGAAGGATGATGGAGACCAGAACTGGAGTGGGAAGAGGACTGGACGGGGTGGTGTCCCGACGAATAATAAGCACGCACGGGGGGATGACCGCAGTGTGGTCACACTTGGTGCGGGGTCGAATAAATGTGGTAAATGCGGGATGTAGCATTCGGGAGGATGCAAAAGGGGACCAAATACCTGCTTCAAGTGTGGGAAGCCTGGTCATGTGGCTAGAGAATGTGGGGTTGTGAGGTGCTACAATTGTGGAGAAATTGGCCACATGAGCAAGGACTGTAAAAAGCCAAGGGCGGAAAGTTCGGGAGTGAAAAAGACCGAAGGAGGACAGAGGGCGAGCGCAGCGCCTACACGATGACGCAGGAGGAGGCTAGGACGGACCCCGATGTTGTGTCATGTACGTTTCTAGTAAATCAACCTTTAGCCTTTGTGTCGTTCGATTCTGGCGCTAGTAAAAGTTTTATTCCTGATGCTTTCTGTGCTAAATTGCCTGTTAGTAATAAGAATATAGATACGCCCTTCGATTTGGTTCTCGGGATGGATTGGTTAGCGGACTTTGAGGCGAACATTGTGTGTCGCAAGAAGATGATACGGTTGACAGCGCCTGACGGGGTCACGGTGACGGTTTAAGGTGATCGAGTCACGACGATCCCGAAGGTGATTTCGATGGCGGTGGCGGGAAAGTGCATGAGGCGTGGACGTATTGCCTACTTGGCCTATGTAAGGGATGTGGATACACTAGCATCCCAACTGTCAAATGTACCGAGACCCGAATAAAGATTATTGGTGGCCGGGTATGAAGCGTGATATGGTGGAGTACGTGAGTAAATGCCTTACTCGTTTACAAGTGAAGGCCAAGCACCAAAGGCTGTATGGGAAGTATTGAGGTGATCGAGGCTACGACTGAGAAGCTCGAAAGGATCAAAGCCTTTATGAAGGCAGCCAAAGATAGACACAAGTCGTATGCCGATAAGAGACGTAGACCGATCGAGTTCCAGGTGGGTGATAGAGTTATGTTGAAAGTCTCACCTTGGAAGGGTATCATTCGGTTCAGAAAGCGGGGCAAATTGAGCCCGAGATACATAGGGCCTTTCCGAATCATTGCTCGAGTAGGAGAGGTGGCCTATAGGTTAGAGTTACCAGATGAGTTAAGTGGAATTCGTCCGACGTTCCATGTATCTCATCTGAGGAAATGTTTGGCAGAAGAAGATATGATTGTCCCACTGGAAGATATCGAGGTAGACGAACGGCTCAATTATGTGGAGCAACCAGTGGCAATCATCGATCGAAAAGAGAAGAGGCTGAGGAATAAAGTGGTTCCTCTTGTGCGTGTACAGTGGAAGCACAGGAAAGGATCCGAGTCAACGTAGGAGACTGAAGAAGGAATGAGGCAGCATTACCCACGTTTGTTCAAGGAATAACAGGTTTCAGGGACGAAATCTAAATAAGGGGGTGGACTTGTAACACCCGGATATTTTATTTAAAGCCGACGAAAGAAGAAAAAGAAATAAAGTCCAAAGTCGAGGGACCAAACTTGCCAAAACAAGAGAAGGTTTGGAAGAGTGGGGGATTAAGAGGGGAGGGCAGCCCACATCCTCCCCCACACTCACAATTTTCGGGTATTGAGAGAAAAGAGGAAGAAAAGTGGTCTCAAGCTTGGTTTTCGTGGATTCGAGCGTGAAAGTTGAAGTGTAGCGGGTTAGATTGAAGCTCTACTCGACGGGGTTGTTTGTGTGAGTTCTAGGACCCTCTTTTACACACTTTTGAATGATTTTGGGGCTGTAACACATCTGAAACCCGTTTTTGAAAAGTTGGATGTTGAACCCATATGTATGCGTATGTGTATGTGTTTGATGCGGGAAGGGTTTGATTTCGGGCTTGTGTGTGCTTGAATGATGTTGTGGCAGGTGTTTCTAAGGTTTAGGATGGTTGATTTGAGCCTAGATCAGGTTTGGGTGAGCTTGGAGGCCGAAAATGGCAGTTTGCGTTCGGGATGAACTGCATTCTGCATCAGCTAGGGCTAGGCGACCGAATGGCATGCGACTGGAGGCCATACGACCGAAAGGCATGCGACTGAGGTCCATGCACACGAATGCCATGCGACTGAGGTCCATACACATGGAAGTCATACGACTGAAGTTCATGCGTCTGTAAGGTATGCGATTGAAGGTTATACGACTGAGGTCCATGCATTTGGAGGCCATGCGACTGAGGTTTATACGCACGAAGGGTATGCGACTGAAGCCCATGCGCCTGAAGTCATGCGACTGAAGGACATACACATGAAAGCTATGTGACTGAGAGTCCATACGCATAGGTGTCCATTCGCCCATAGGTCCATCCGCATAGGTCCATTCGCATAGGGTCCATTCGCCTGATGTCCATTTGCCTAAGTGTTCAGTCGCCTGGGAGGCCATGCGACTGGAGGGTGTCCATACGCCCAAGTAGGGCTCATATGCCCGAAAGAACAATGGTTTATTTTCTGACTTTCGGGGAAAGTGCAGAAGTAGGTTTTGACTTGGGAATTTCTCGAGGGCTTATGTAAGTTGATTTTTGAGGTCAAAGATGTTATGATGATGATGTATGATGATGATGTATGATGACGATGTATGATGATGATGTTATGTATGATGTTATGCATGATGGTATGTGTGATATATGTTATGTATGCATGCTGATATGTATGATGATTCGCATAATCTCGTTGATGTTGCTGTTTATGTATGTTTATCTACCCGTGACTTTTAGATGAATGTTAATGAATGAAATGAAAGTATTATGTAACGTAAAGTGGAAGATAACGAAAAGAGGAACATGATGAATAAATGAATGCATGCATATGAATGAGAGTAAGAATGGCTTGCAAGTAAAAGAAAGAAGGTTCACAACTCATTGAGAGTTGTTAGCTCAACTGTGTGTGTATTTACAGCGTGCGACCTTGGCTAACTCATAAGGGACCATAGACACAGTAAGAGTTCAGTCTTGGTGACTGCTCCGATACGTGCGATGTGGTATTCACTGTGTGCTATGTAGCGTGCGATTTTGGCTAACTCATGTGGGTTCATACACACAGTAGGGGGTTCAGTTTTGGTAATTGCCCCGATACGCGCGATGTGGTATTCACTATGTGCTATATAGCGTGCGATTTTGGCTAACCCATAAGACAGCCTGCGATTTTGGCTAAACCCCTAAGAGTTCACACACACAGGGGGAGTCTGTCCTAGTGACCACTCCATTTGTGCGATTTGTGCGATATGTACGATGGGTACGAAGATACAAATGTGCGAAATGTGCGAACGTGCGATATGTGTGATATGAACGAACGTAAGAAAGAAGTTATGAACGAATGAAATGGAAGAATGTAACGAACATAATGGAAGATAATAATTATATTATCTGTACGTATGTATGTTGTGTGATCGCGTACGAAGTTAACGGATGGTTTTAAAAAGGAAGTAAAGTATGTTTTATTTAAAACTAGAACTCACTCAACAACGCTAACTTTTATGTGTTTCCATTTGGCATGTAATGGTTGCTGAGTATGGCACGGGGCGACTACTCAGCTCTTTTGGATGGCATTCTTTTGTTTAAGGTTTTTGCATTGTAATGCGAACACATGATATTGTGTAATGAAAGATTGTATTATTTTGCAAAAGCTTTTATGACGAAATGGAATGTTGTTTTAATGTTTCCGCTGCAACGTTTTATTTAAGTCAATGTAATTATATGTTTTATGTGCGATGATTGGCCAGCTGTAAGCGTCCCGGGAACGGGGCCTTATACCTTGGGCTTAACTTTCATCGTTTTCGAAACCTGATGATCCTTTTCCAGGGAGATACCTTGAGCATAACCTTGTCACCAACCTCAAACTCTATTGGTTTACGCCTCTTATCAGCATAAGACTTCTGGCGATCCTTTGCGGCTTTCATGAATGCCTTAATCTTATCTAACTTCTCGGTTGTGACCTCGATCACTTATAGACTTCCCAATTCCTTTTGCCCGATGTCACCCCAACACACGGGCGTTCTGCACTTCCTACCGTACAATATCTCATAAGGTGGCATACCAATGCTGGCATGGTAACTATTATTATATGAGAATTCTGCCAACGGTAAGTGTTCATCCCAACTTCCTCCAAAGTCGATTACACACGCTCGTAGCATGTCTTCTAAGGTCTGAATCGTTCTTTCCGACTGAACATCCGTTTGGGGGTGGTAAGCCGACTAATATGCAGTCTAGTTCCCATTGAGTTGTGAAACCTCTTCCAGAACTTGGACGTAAACCGTGTGTCCCTATCCGAAACGATAGACACTGGCACGCCGTGACGAGCCACGATCTCCTTGATAAATAGCTCTGCCAATCTCTCAGAGGAAAACGTCTCACAAATTGGTAGGAAATGGGCGCTCTTTGTTAAACGATCAACAATCACCCAGATCGCGTCGCTTCCTCTCGTCGTTCGAGGTAGCTTTGTGAGGAAGTCCATTGTGATGTGTTCCCATTTCCATTCAAGAATATCCAAAGGCTGGATCTTTCCATATGGCTTTTGGTGCTCTGCCTTCACTTGTAGACAAGTCAAGCACTTGCTCACGTACTTAGCCACGTCTCGTTTCATTCCCGGCCACCAGTAATCATTCTTCAGATCCTGATACATTTTCGTGGCACCGGAATGAATGGAATATCGAGTTTTGTGAGCCTCATCCATGATCTTCCCCCTCAGATCCCCAAGAGAGGGATCCACATTCGCCCAGATCGGGTTCTAACACCCAGGGTGTTTTCCCCCAAATCTGAAACTTGTCCTTTCATCCTTTCGGAGTTGACTCTGTCATCTCTCAATGCCTCATCTTGAAACTCCCGCACTTGTTTCATAACATCAGGCGTCATGATTATCTGGTAAGCCCTCACCCGAATTGGTTCGGGTTGTCCCTTCCGGCTAAGGGCGTCAGCAACCACATTGGGTTTGCCTGGATGATAATGAATTTCACAGTCATAATCCTTGATCAGTTCCAACCACCTCCTCTGCCTCATGTTGAGTTCCTTTTGTCCGAAGAAATACATCAGACTTTTATATTCAATGAAGATGGTGCACTTCACCCCATAAAGGTAGTGCCTCCAAATCTTCAATGCAAACACCAACGCAACCAACTCTAAATCATGGGTAGGATAATTGGCCTCGTGGACCTTTAATTGTCTAGAAGCATAGGCTATCACCTTCCCTCATTGCATCAACACGCAACCCAATCCTGTATATGAGGCATCCGAGTAGACTACTAGATCCTCGTTCCCTTCAGGTAACGTCAAGACAGGGGCTTGAGTTAACCTCATCTTCAGTTCTAAGAAGGCGTTCTCCTGATCAGTACCCCATTCATACTTCACGTCCTTCCGGGTCAGCTTAGTCAAAGGAGAAGCTATCTTGGAGAAATCCTGGATAAACCTCCTATAGTAACCTGCCAGGCCTAAGAAACTGCAAATCTTGGATGGCGTCTTTGGAGGTTCCCATTGCATCACCGCTTCAACCTTCACAGGGTCCACCCTGATCCCCTCAGGATTAACCACATGACCCAGAAATTGAACTTCTCGAAGCCAAAATGCGCATTTAGAGAACTTAGCATATAACTTCTCACTTCTGAGCGTCTCCAATACTTCTCGAATATGATCGGCATGTTCCTCTTCACTTTTTGAATAAATCAAGATGTCATCGATGAACACAATCACCGATTTATCCAACATCGGTCGACATACCCGATTCATGAGATCCATAAAAGCAGCTGGCGCGTTGGTTAAACCAAAGGACATGACGAGAAATTTGTAGTGTCCATAACGCGTACGGAATGCTGTCTTTGGAATGTGTTGTTCTTTCACCTTCAGTTGGTGGTAACCAGACCGTAGGTCTATCCTCGAAAACCAGCTGGCACCCTGAAGTTGATCGAACAGGTCGTCGATCCTTGATATCGATAGCCAAAATGAGGAAGCGGATCTGCCCTGGCCTCCTCACGAGTTATGTTGAATGCCCTCGCCTTCGCCTTCGAACCGTCACCCTTTCCCTTATCTCCAGCTCTAACCATTCCTGATCCTCCTGATTTTCCTTTCTTGCCGTCCCTTTCCACATGTCCCATCTCGCCACACTGGTAACACTTTACCTCCTTGCAGTCCCTGGCATAGTGGCCCTCGCCCCCATATTTAAAACATTTTCCTGTCCCAACTCTACACTCCCCTGAATGACCTCTTCCACATTTTCTACAAGCATCTCCTTTACCTGTATTTCCTCGTCTCCATGACTGATCCTCAACTCTCATCCTCTTTTCTCCACTCCTGAAGTTGTCTCCTCCGAACCTCTTCCCGTTTCCATTCTTGTTCCCACTCCATTTCTCCACCTTCTTCTGTACAGGCATCGGATCTCTCTCATCGTACAACCTCCCAGCTAAATCCACCACAGACCTAAACGTGCGAAGGTAGGCTCAAGCTAAGATTCTGCTCGTGAGCGTAATGGTATAAGCCTGCCTGAGGTCTGGCCGCAATCATGTGCCTGCTGATATCCACGGGCAAACCCTGCATGTATCTCTTGATCTTCTTGGATGCAGGTGTCACTATGTCTGGCACAAGTCTTGCAAGTTCATTGAACTTGGAGGTATACTCTTGATGAGTCATGTTCCCAGCCTCCAAATACAAGAACTCCTTCTCAAACTTGTCTAATTATCGATGGGGACAATACTCCTCCAGCACCAATTCCTTCAACTCCGACCACTTCATTTTGGCTATCGACCGCTTTCCTTCAGCCTGGACAATATTGTCCCACCAGCACAACGCTGAGTCAACGAAAGAATGAGTGGCAAACTTAACTTTCCGATCTTCACGACACTCACTGATTTCCAGTACCGCTTCCATCTCTCAGACCCAACGGTGAGCGGCAGTAGCATTGTCGTTACCGTCAAAGGTCGGGGGCTTGCACCTTTGAAATTCCCCATAGTTGCACCCCTTAATAGTCTCTTTTTCAGACTCCTCACCACTGTCATCATCATGAACTACCACCTTAGGGTTTGATGGCTCCTCTTCGGATTCCTCAGTCCTCCCAGTGGACTTTCCTGAATTTTTCTCACTTTCCTTCCCCTTTTTCTCAGCTTTCTCTCCATCCTTGACTGCTTTAATCACCTCAGTCACCACTGAGGGTAACACATTCTGCATAACATTGTAGACCTCATCAGCGATAGCCTCCTTCACAGTAGATTTGAGGGTGGCTGATCCCTCCCCCTCCAGGTGACTATGGAGGTCCAACTCCTCGTGAACAGTCTCGGGAGCATTAGCTTTGCTCTGGGTGACATGTGGCTCAGTAGTACGCCCGCCACGAGCACCTCCTCGGGTTGCCTTCCCTGATTTTCAACCAGCCATAACTAATTCCTATAAGATTCAAACACCAAAATAGTTATTCAAGATAATTGCTCAGATCAATATAAGTACGGTAAGTCCTTAATTACAGTGGCCAAGTATGATTAACCACTTACGTTACCCTCCTGTCCCAGGCAATCACTATCCTAACACATATCAGTATTCAAATCTACAAGCACATAAAACAAATAGCACACACACATAATTCCGGTTTTACTTGAAACTTTTACCTGATGGCACGTAGCTACTTGGATTGACATCCTTCATTCGGTCCCATTTTCAGTTTAGGTTTTGAAAACAGTTTACCCAATTCTATTAAACTTTGGCTCTGATACCAACTTGTAAGTCCCCGTTCCCGGGAAACCTCATAGTTGGTTAATCATAGCATAAAATCATTTTTTAAAACCAAAACATTGCAGCGGAATTAAATAGACATTCATTTAAAACTTGGAAACCATATTGTACTCATACATTTGTCCTTTAATTGTAAATAAAACATAGTACTTGTTCTTAAATTACAATAAAAAATTTCATAAACGGAAATGCCATCCCCTGCCATCCAAGTAGCTTCCCACCTTGTGCCATCCCCAACAGCATCATTTACCTGCCAACTATTATGCATAAAAGTCAGCTTTGCTGAGTGAGTTCTAGTTTTAGATAAATAAGAAAATATAAACTTTATCCTTCATATAATGACCACGCATACATCGTAATACATAACGTTTCTTGCATCATAAGAAGCACGTTCATTATCTTTCATTCTTTTATTATCTTTCATTATCATCATAAATGAGATTGCACAAAGCAAGAGCTCCATGTTGATCGACAACGAATGTCGATCCCTATTGGTACACATCATCATGGTAGCTAACCCCCGACAGTTGATCCACACTGCAAGGCACATAGCCCGCTCAGAATACGGATCAATCATCATACATCAGACTCAGGTAAGTGAAGTCGATCATAGTGCTTGCAAGACTTTTCATCATCAAATAGGCCCGGG